>CM075978.1:40838689-41023689 GCA_038087875.1 Malacoraja senta
GTTATGGGGGGGGAGAAAAGAACAGGAGAATGGGGGTTGAGAGTAAAAGATAGATTCAGCCATGATCAATGGACCAAATGGTCTAATTAGAAAACATATGAAATAGTGCAGGAGTAGGCCATTCGGCCCTTCGAGCTAGCACCGCCATTCAATATATTCATGGCTGATAAATCAGAATCAGTACCCTGTTCCTGCTTTCTCCCCATAATCCCTTGATTCTGTTAGCCCTAAGAGCTATATCTATACATAACACTCTCTAATTCTGGTCCTATAACATGAACTTATTTAATAGGAACCTGAGGAGTAGCTTTTTTACAGAAAGGGTGGTGGGTGTAAGGAACAAGCAGCCAAAGATGTAGCTGAGGCCTTCTCACCAAAGCCACCCTCTCCCCAGGCACATTCCCCTACAACTGGAGATGCAACAGCTATCCCTATATACATCCTTCCTCGACTCTGTCCAGGGACCCTGACAGTCCTTTCAGGTTAGACAGAGGTTCACTTGCACCTACTCCAACACCATCTACTGTATCCATTGCTCCAGGTGTGGACTCCTATACATTGGCGAGACCAAAACGTAGACTGGACGATCGTTTTGCTGAACACCTTTCACTCAGTCCGCCTGAGCCTGCGTGGTTGCCAAACACTTTAACTCCTCTTTCTATTCCCATGCTGAATTTCTGTCCTGAGTCTCCTCCATTGTCAAATGCAAATTGGAGGAACAGCACCTCATATTTCGCTTGGGCAGCTTACAACCCAGCTGTATGAATATTGATTTCTCTAACTTCAGGTAATCCTTGCATCCCCTCTTTCTCTGTCTCTCCCCCACCCTAATCAATGTACTAGTTTCACTGGTGTCCTGAAAGTTGCATTGTCTGTATCACTGGTTTTCATCTAGCCCACAGCTAACAATGGACTGCTTCCTCAATCATCGTTACTTTTTTGCATACCTTCCATTTCTTTGTTCTATATCTCTCTGTATCACCGTCTATATCTGTCGTTTCCCTTTCCCCTGACTCTCAGTCTGAAGAAGGGTATCGACACAAAACATCACCCATTCATTCTCTCTAGAGATATGCTGCCAGGCCCACAGAGTTACTCAAGCATTTTGTGTCTATCTACTGAGTTTAGTTTGGTTTAGTTGAGTGTACCGAGGTACAGTGAAAAACTTTTGCTGCATGCTAACCAGTCAGTGGAACGGCTATCCAATGCCCTCCATAATGTTTGGGACAAAGGACCCATCGTTTATATATTTGCCTCTGTGCTCCACAATTTGAGATTTGTAATAGAAAAAATCACGTGTGGTTAAAGTGCACATTGTCAGATTTTAATAAAGGCCATTTTTATATATTTTGGTTTCACCATGTAGAAATTACAGCAGTGTTTATACATAGTCCCCCTCCTTTTTCAGGACACCATAATGTTTGGGACACAGCAATGTCATGTAAATGAAAGTATTTCATTTGAAATGAAAATATTAGAATTTTTTTCATATCCTTTGCATGCAATGACTGCTTGAAGTCTGCGATTCATGCACATCACCAGTTGCTGGGTGTCTTCTCTATTGATGCTCTGCCAGGCCTGTATTGCAGTCATCTTTAGATTAGGCTTGTTTTGCGGGCTAGTCCCCTTCAGTTTTCCCTTCAGCATATAAAAGGCATGTTCAATTGGGTTCAGACCGGGTGATTGACTTGGTCACTCAAGAAATTACCATTTTTTAGCTTTGAAAAACTCCTTTGTTGCTTTAACAGTATGTTTGGGATCATTGTCTTGCTGTAGAATGAACCACCGGCCAACGAGTTTTGAGGCATTTGTTTGAACGAGGAGATAGGATGTGTCTATGCACTTCAGAATTCATTATGCTACTACAATCAGCAGTTGTATCATCAATGAAGATAAGTGAGTCAGTACCTTCAGCAGCCATACATGCCCAGGCCATAACACCCCCACCACCGTGTTTCACAGATGAGGTGGTATGCTTTGGATCTTGGGCAGTTCCTTCTCTCCTCCATACTTTGCTCTTGCCATCACTCTGATATGTTAATCTTCGTCTCATCTGTCCACAAGACCTTTTTTCCAGAACTGTGGTTGCTCTTTTAAGTACTTCTTGGCAAACTGTAACCTGACCATCCTATTTTTGCGGCTAACCAGTGGTTTGCATCTTGCACTGTAGCCTCTGTATTTCTGTTCATGAAGTCTTCTGCAGACAGTGGTCATTGACAAATCCACACCTGACTCCTGAAGAGAGTTTCTGTCGGACAGGTGTTTGGGGATTTTTCTTTATTATAGAGAGAATTCTTCTGTCATCAGCTGTGGATGTCTTCCTTGGACTGCCAGTCCCTTTGCGATTGGTAAGCTCACCAGTGCTCTCTTTCTTCTTAATGATGTTCCAAACAGTTGATTTTGGTAAGCCTACGGTTTGGCTGATGTCTCTAACAGTTTTATTCTTGTTTCTCAGTCTCATAATGGCTTTTTGACTTTCATTGGCACAACTTTGGTCCTCATGTTGATAAACAGCAATAAAAGTTTCCAAAGGTGATGGAAGGACTGGAGGAAATACTAGGTGCTGAGAGCTCTCTTATACCTGCATTAAGGATGCAATTAAACACACCTGAGCAATTACAAACACCTATGATGCGATGTGTCCCAAACATTATGGTGCCCCGAAATGGGGGCACTATGTATAAACACAAGTGTAATTTCTACATGGTAAACCCAAAATGTATAAAAATGGCCTTTATTAAAATCTGACAATGTGCAGTTTAACCACATGTGATTTTTTTCTATTACCAATCTCAAATTGTGGAGTACAGATGCAAATAAATAAACAATGGGTCTTTGTCCCAAATATTATGGAGGGCACTGTACATGATTAGAACCAAGCTGTCCACAGTGTACAGATGCAGGATAAAGGGAATAAGAATTACTGCAGCTGGAGTAGAGGTTTAAAAGAGTGAAGCGATTGCCCATTTTAAAATACCCAATGACTTGGCCTCCACAGCCATCTGTGGCAGTGAATTGCACAGATTCATTACCCTCTGGGGTTAAATAAATTCTTCCTCATCTCCTTTCCCTCTCACCATTGGTAAATTTCCATGTGATCCAGTCAAACCTGATGCTAGCCACTCGATCCACAATCTTCTCACTCAATCCCTTCAAGTCTTCTATCTCTTCAAATCCCACCTAAATATCTTTAAGGATCCTATTCCAATATCCTATCTGCCAAGGTCATTCACCACCCCCTACTACCCCAACTGGGTTGTCGGGCCTGTACACGTAACCATAACGCTGCCTCCATGTGACCCCTCCCCCCAAACCCACCCTTGGAAATGTGAGAATGCTTGCGTCCATTCTGTGGCAGACTAAAAGAATACATTTGGACAAAAAGGTGCATTGTTCCCAAATCAAGAGGACCTTCCAGCAAAGTATAAGAATATAGGAGCAAGAACAGACATAGTCCTTCAAGCCTGTCTGTCATTCATAGATACATAGATACATAGAAAATAGGTGCAGGAGTAGGCCATTCGGCCCTTCGAGCCTGCACCGCCATTCAATATGATCATGGCTGATCATCCAACTCAGTATCCCGCACCTGCCTTCTCTCCATACCCCCTGATCCCTTTAGCCACAAGGGCCACATCTAACTCCCTCTTAAATATAGCCAATGAACTGGCCTCAACTACCCTCTGTGGCAGAGAGTTCCAGAGATTCACCACTCTCTGTGTGAATTTTTTTTTTCTCATCTCGGTCTTAAAGGATTTCCCCCTAATCCTTAAGCTGTGACCCCTTGTCCTGGACTTCCCCAACATCGGGAACAATCTTCCTGCATCTATCCTGTCCAACCCCATAAGAATTTTGTACGTTTCTATAAGATCCCCTCTCAATCTCCTAAATTCTAGCGAGTATAAGCCAAGTCTATCCAGTCTTTCTTCATATGAAAGTCCTGACATCCCAGGAATCAGTCTGGTGAACCTTCTCTGCACTCCCTCTATGGCTATAATGTCCTTCCTCAGATTTGGAGACCAAAATTGTACGCAATACTCCAGGTGTGGTCTCACCAAGACCCTGTACAACTGCAGTAGAACCTCCCTGCTCCTATACTCAAATCCTTTTGCTATGAAAGCTAACATACCATTCGCTTTCTTCACTGCCTGCTGCACCTGCATGCCTACTTTCAATGACTGGTGTACCATGACACCCAGGTCTCGCTGCATCTCCCATTTTCCTAATCGGCCACCATTTAGATAATAGTCTGCTTTCCTGTTTTTGCCACCAAAGTGGATAACCTCACATTTATCCACATTATACTGCATCTGCCAAACATTTGCCCACTCACCCAGCCTATCCAAGTCACCTTGCAGTCTCCTAGCATCCTCCTCACAGCTAACACTGCCCCCCAGCTTAGTGTCATCCGCAAACTTGGAGATGTTGCCTTCAATTCCCTCATCCAGTTCATTAATATAAATTGTAAATAGCTGGGTTCCTAGCACTGAGCCTTGCGGTACCCCACTAGTCACTGCCTGCCATTGTGAAAAGGACCCGTTTACTCCTACTCTTGTCTTCCTGTTTGCCAGCCAGTTCTCTATCCACATCAATACTGAACCCCCAATACCATGTGCTTTAAGTTTGTATACTAATCTCTTATGTGTGACCTTGTCGAAAGCCTTCTGAAAGTCCAGATACAACACATCCACTGGTTCTCCCCTATCCACTCTACTAGTTACATCCTTGAAAAATTCTATAAGATTCGTCAGACATGATTTACCTTTCGTAAATCCATGCTGACTTTGTCCAATGATTTCACCACTTTCCAAATGTGCTGCTATCCCATCTTTAATAACTGACTCTAGCAGTTTCCCCACTACCGATGTTAGACTAACTGGTCTGTAATTCCCCGTTTTCTCTCTCCCTCCCTTCTTAAAAAGTCAATATGGTCATGTCTGATCTGCTCCGGGCCTCACCTCCTCTTCTGTGTCCGTTTCCCAAAGGCCTCAAAATTGATAATAACAAACTGATAATCATCATCATAATCATGGTCTTGAACATTATTATTGTGTGTAGTGGTGATTTATGAATGTAACATGTCATGATAAGTTGAAGACTACACGTTTAATGTAGGGTCCCAACCCGAAACATCATCTATATCATCATCCCAACCCGAAACATCACCGCTATCATCATCATCATCACGAAACATCATCTCCAGAGATGCTCCCGACCCACTGAGTTACTCCAGCACTTTGTGCCTTTTTTTCTAAAGCAGCATCTACAGTTCCTTGTTCCTTCATGACATGTTTAGGCATGCTAGCTTCATCTCATTTAATGCTGATCTTTAAACATTTCAAATACACAATGACGGGACAAACATAAGTTCTGTATTTGACCTCTACTAAATAATGTCATTACAACTACTTCAAAAGAATACAAAACTTTGGTTTAATCTGAACCCCAGGGAAATCAAATATGCAGTTCAGCAGATAAAAGCCAAGCAGCCTTAGCCTTTTGAATTCTTGGTTTGCACTTCGCATGGATTACAAAAAGACATTTGGAAATGAAAATGACCAGGAAATCTATGCCAGGAAGGACACAAGCGTTTAAAACCCCCCCAATAAATCTGGTCGCTCAAGCTACTGCAGCACAGCAGTGGCTAATTGGCAGGTTTTATAAAAATGAACTCATTTATGTGCTCGAAGAGCTGCAGATCGAGCCAAGGTCATTATCGAAAACTTCTCTAAAAATACACCATGGGCTAATGTCTGATTTATGTTCATTAGGTTGGTGCTCAAGGTGCATTTTTTTTAGATTAGACTAGAGATACAGTGTGGAAACAGGCCCTTCGGCCCACCGAGTCCACGCCGACCACTGATCACCCATACACTAAATCCATCCCACACACTAGGGACAATTAACAGAAGCCAATTAACCTATAAATCTGCACATCTTTGCAGTGTGGGAGGAAGCTGGAGAACCCGCAGAAAACCCACATGGTCATAGAGAGAGCGTACACACTCTGTACAGACTGCACCCATAGCCAGGATCGAACCCAGATCTTTGGTGCTGTAAGGCTGCGCCATTGTGCCACCCTATATTGCGCCAATGCACCCATTTATCGTCTTGTATGTTCTGTTTCTGTGGTCTTTCCTGGTACTTTTCATTTGAATTTTAGCGATCGTTTGCAACTCGGGGACACCTTAACCTGTAGTAACCACAAGAGACAGAAAACAAAACTGCATCTGATGTCCCAAAGAATAGCTGCAATAGTTTCCAGTAGCATTGCAACAGTGATAGCACTGGAGTAATATGTAAAGGTAATCAGTTTTCATTTATGTATTTCTGAGACCATAAGACTATAAGATATAGCAGCAGAATTAGGCCATTCAGCCCATTGAGTCTTCTCCATTATTCAATAATGGCTGATATTTTTCCCTCTCAACCCCACCCTCCTGCCTTAGCATCATTAGAGAGTCAGTCATACAAAGTGGAAACAGGCCATTCGGCCCAACTTGCCCACACCAACCAACATGTCCCATCTGCACTAGTCCCTCCTGCCTGCATTTGGCCCATTCCTCTAAACACTTCCAATCCATGGATCTGTCTAAATGTTTCTTAAACATTGCAATAGTACCTGCCTCAACTACCTTCTCTGGCAGCTTGTTCCATACACTCACTACTCTCTGTGTGAAAAAGTTACCCCTCGGGTAAGCTATTAAATCCTTCCCTCCTCACCATAAACCTATGTCCTCTTCTCCCCATAACCTTAATGCCCTTAATAATCAAGAACTTATCAACATCTGCTTTAAAAATACCCAATGACATGGCCTCCACCATCATCTTTGGCAATGAATTCCACTGATTCACCATCTTCTCGCATGGATAGCAGGTTGGGTGGATGGCAGAAGACAAAGAGTGGCAATCAAGCGTGCTTTTCTGGTTGTCTGCCAGTGACTAGTGGAGTTCCGCAAGGGTAGGTGCTGGAGCCATTATTCTTCACGTTGCATATTAATGATTTGGACGAGGAGATTGAAGGCTTTGTGGCAAAGTTTGCAGATTTTACAAAAATAGGTGGAGGGGCCGGTAGTATAGAGAAAGCAGATACTCTGCAGATGGACTTGGACAGGTTGGGAGAGTGGGCAGAGAAGTTGCAAATGGAATATGGTGTAGCAAAGTGTGGAGTCATGCATTTTGGTCGTAGGAATAAAGGCATAGACTATTTTATAGATGGGGTGAGAATCCAGAAATCGGAGGTGCAAAGGGACTTTGCTGGTGCTGGTGCAGGATTCCGAAAAAGTTAATCTGCAAGTCGAATCGGTAGTAAAGAAAGCAAACTCAATGCTAGCATTTATTTCAAGAGGGCTTGTATACAAAAACAGATATGTAATGTTGAGGCTCTATGAGGCGCTGGTAAGGCTGCATTTGGAATATTGTGAGCAATGTTTAAGAAACATTTAGACGGTGGCGCCGTCAGCGATGGCAGCTTCGCCAACGGTCTGTCTGTCTGTCTTTTTGTCTTTTTTGATATTTTTAGTGTGTTTTAAAAAGTATGTGTTAAAGTTCTCTGGTTGTTTTATGTGGGAGGGGGGGGGGTCGGGGAAACTTTTTTTCAATCTCTTAACTCGCCCGAGATGCAATTATTTTCCGGATCGTATCTCCGGTCGCTCTGCGGCCTAACATCATGGAGCTGGCGGCCTTGCGCGAGACTAACTTTGAGCCCAACCGCGGGGTCGTGGACTTACCATCGGAGCCTGCGATCCCTTGCCTGGGATAAACGTGCCTGTGGATTTCAAGATCGAGGCGCTCACAGTCTTGGGTAAAGACCGATTTCGGGAAGCTCCAAGTCGCAAGAGGTTCGACCAGCCCCGAACCGGGGTCCGATCGCCCGGCGCGGGGGAGCTGAGATCCCCCCGATGCGGGAGCTTGATCGCCCCAGGTGCGGAGGACCCGACCGCTGGCTATGGGAGCGAAGATAGTTCCGTCAATGGAAGGCTCGAGGCCCCCGACCACGGGAGAACAAAGAAGGGGAGAGATTGAACTTTTTTTTCACCTTCCATCACAGTGAGGAATGTGGAGGAGTCACTGTGGTGGATGATCATGTTAAAATGTATTTTGTGTGTTTTGTTGCTTTTTATTGGTATGGCAAATCAAATTCCTCGTATGTTGCAAAACATACTTGGCAAATAAAGTATGATTATGATTATTATGATTTTGAATTTTGGGCACCATATCTGAGGAAGGATGTGCTAGCTCTGGAGAGGGTCCAGAGGAGGTTTACAAGAATGATCCCAGGAATGAGGTTAACCAATGATGAGCGTTTGTCGGCACTAGGCCTGTACTCGCTGGAGTTTAGAAGAATGAGGAGGGACCTCATTGAAACATACAGAATAGCGAAAGGCTTGGATAGAGTGGATGTTTCCACTAGTGGGAGAGTCTAGGACTAGAGGTCATAGGCTCAGAATTAAAGGATGTTCTTTTAGAAATGAGATGAGGAGAAATTAGTCATAGGGTGGTGAATCTGTGGAATTATTTGCTACAGAGGGATGTGGGACCACCAGGGGCGCCGGGGAGATGGCCAGCCCTGCCGGCAGTCCGTTTGTTTTTTCATCTTTTGTTATTTTTAGCGTCTGTTAAGAGTTTGTTTTAATGTACTTTGGTTTGTTTTACGTGGGAGGAGGGGGGGGGGGGATCGGGGGGAACTTTCTTTTCAGGTTCTTACCTTCCCGGAGATGTGATCAATTTTCCGGATCACATTCTCCGGGCTCTGCGGCCTACCATCGCTGGAGCTGGGAGCCGCCTCGGACTGTCGTGAGCCCCACCGCGGGGCGCGGACTTAACACCGGAGCGGATCCCTTGCCTGGGATCGCTCCCACCGCGGCCTGCGGACTTACCATCAAGGGCTCGCAGTCTCGGGAGAGGCTAGTCGGGAGCTCCAACGCCGCAGAAGGTTCAACCAGCCCTGACACGAGGTTCGATCGCCGGCGCGGGGAAGCTGACAACCCCCCGATGCAGGAGCTGAACGCCTCGACACGGAGGGCCCAAACGCCGCCGACTACGGGAGTCAAGATCGTCCCGTCAACGGAGGGCTCGAGGCCCCCGACCGAGGAAGAACAAAAGGAAGGCCTTGAACTTTATTTTGCCTTCCATTACAGTGAGGAATGTGTAGGAGTCACTGTGGTGGATGTTCATGTTAAAATGTGTTTTTGAGTGATTTGTTGCTTTTAATTGTATGACTGACCTGGCCGTTGAAATTCCTCGTATGTTGCAAAACATACTTGGCGAATAAAATCTGATTCTGATTCTGGAGGCCAAGGCAGTGGATATTTTTAAGGCAGAGATAGATGGATAGATTCTTGGTTAGTGCAGGTGTCAGAGGTTATGGGGAGAAGGCAGGAGAATGGGGTTAGGAGGGAGAAATAGATCAGCCAGAATATGGCTGAGTAGACCATCCTCATCTCCATTCTGAAGGTACATCCTTTTATTCTGCGGCTGTTCCCTGGAGTTCTAGACTTTCCCATTACATCCTCTCCAACTCCACTCTCTCTAGGCCTTTCATTATCCAGTAGGTTTCAACGAGAGGCCCCCTCATCCTTCTGGATGGTATGATCACCAACAATAGTGATGAATTCGACAAGTATCTTTTGCCAGAAATCTGAAAATTATCATTCATTCATCATCGTTGAAAACATTAGCGACGCAATGGTGCTGGTTTCCAATGGGAATGGTGACGCACGCACCACACATCTCTGTCCTCCAGTTCCTGCGGACTTCCGCTGCTGGAAGTATAGGATTTTGGAGTGTGTGCTTTATCATCATTCCTTACAGTGCTATGTACGACAGTGATCGCAACTTCTACTGAAGTGTGGATGGCCGTTGGCTCGCTAAAAGCTCATCCGCCCTTTGACAGGTCTAGTTTGTGGTCCTGCTGTGGGTCCACAGCCACCTCTTCACCTGGCAAACGCGGTGGGGGAGACGGTTTAGTCGCCGACGATCCGACCATGGAGCAGGTAGCACGGGATTATGTGGTACCCGTGGCGGGGGGGAACGCCCTCCGACCTGACCCTGAAATTATCAGTCACATAACACCAGATGAATACTTATTGCATTCTGCTGTAATGCTTAAAGTAGCAGTAAAGAGATATTCACTGAAATGGAACTTTATACATTTTATAGACTTTGGAAAAATGCCAAACTCCCCTTTCATATTGCAATGAAGATCTATCCAGATTTCCATAGTCGCACCTCTCATTGAAAATTTTCACTGAGTCAATGAGCTGTGTTATCCTGCTGCGTTTTGTTATTCATGCCTATGGACCTAGTGTCGCAGAGCTCTGGATGGCAGTGAGAAAGGCCAAATCAAGTGGCTTTACAGCCTTTCCATGTAGAATATGTCTTTTCCCTGGTTTTCTAGTTTATCTGCTAATAGACTATGGCTTTACTATAAAGTTCGAAACCCAAGATTGTTTCATGTGATAATTAGTTGCAATATAATGGAATAAAGCTCTTTTCTCTAGAATCTAAAATCGACCCGCCAGAATTTACTGTTGGCAAATATTTCATCCATTATTAAAATTATTGTAACAGGGCATTTTAAATCTCACAATATAATCAGACAGTCAACGCTATTTTATGTCAGAAAATGTAACAAAGCCATTAGGTTTTGAAAAATCTAATATACTCATGAACATAATCACCCAATTACGCTTTGCATTGAAATAAATACACTTCAGGTGATGAGTCTCACCATGCTTATTAACCTGAGACTACCTGGCCTTCCTTTCAGACTTACTTGCCATAACCTTGACCTTCCTCCCTGCTTCTCACCCCTCTGCCAATCTAGTTTAAACCCTTCAGAGTAGCACTCATGAACTTCCCTTTGAAATTATTTGTTCTCCTCCAATTCAGGTGCAACTTGTCTAGTAGTAGTTTGAAACATTCTGCACTCCTTCAACTGAGTTGGAGGATTTTGTACCTTTTCAAGGAGTTTTTGGGAACATCCTTGAATATTTTCCTGTCCATCCAGTAAGCTGTTAGCAGGTCAGAACCGAGTATGTGGTGTCCATTTCAAAAATCTCCTTTGGCCAAGCAAATGATGTGTGGCCGGCCCAACATGTCTAAGCAGAATTAGGGACTCATTGCCAGAATGCTACCTGGTGGAGTCATAGTCATATAGCGTGGAAACAGGCCCTTCGACCCAACATGCCCCATCTACACTAGTCCTACCTGTCCCGGGTTGACCTATAACCTTCTAAGCCTATCCTATGCAAGTACCTGTCCAAATGTCTCTTAAACGTAACGATATTATTCGTGGAGAAAAGCTGTTTTTATGTCTGGCTGTGGCAGCTTTGACAGTCCGGAGTCGCCTTCCAGAGGGAAGTGATTCAAAGAGTTTGTGGCCAGGGTGAGAGGGGTCAGAGATGATCTTACCCGCTCACTTCCTGGCCCTTGCAGTGTACAGTTCATCAGTGGAGGGAAGGTTGCAGCCAATAACCTTCTCAGCTGATCGGACGATTCGCTGCAGCTTCCGGATGTCGTGCTTGGTGGCTGGGCCAAACCAGACCATGATAGAGAAGGTGAGGACAGACTCTACGATGGCCGTTTTGAATTGGACCATGATTGCCTGTGGCAGATTGTGCTTCCTCAGCTGCTGCAGGAAGTACATCCTCTGTTGTGCCTTTTTGACTATGGAGTCGAAGGTAGCCCCCCAACTTAAGGTCCTTGGAGATGATGGTTCCCAGGAACTTAAAAGACTCCACAGATGTGACTGTGGTGTTGTTGATGATGAGTGGGGTGAGGGGAGGGGGAGCTCTCCTAAAGTCTACTATCAATTCCACTGTCTTAAGAGCATTGAGCTCTAGGTTGTTGCGATGGCACCAGGACGCCAGCTGTGACACTTCTTGTCTGTAGGCAGATTCCTCCCCATCCTGGATCAGTCCAATCAGGGTTGTGTCGTCTGCAAACTTGAGAAGCTTGACAGAGGAATCAGTGGAGGTGCAGTCGTTGGTGTAGAGAGAGTAGAGGAGAGGGGAGAGTACGCAGCCTTGCGGTGCTCCTATGCTAAGGGTTTGTGGGTCCGAGATGTGCTTTCCCAGCCTCACATGCTGCTTCCTGTCTGTCAGGAAGCTGGTGATCCAGCGACAGAGGGGTTCAGGCAAAGTCAACTCGGAAAGTTGGAGTGTAGTAGCTCTGGCACAATGGTGTTGAATGCAGAGCTAAAATCAACAAACAAAATCCTCGCAAAGGTCCCCTGGCGGTCTAGGTGCTGGAGGATGAAGTGCAGGCCCAGTTTGACTGCGTCATCCACAGATCTATTGGCCCGATATGAAAACTGCAGAGGGTCCAGCAGGGGGTTCGTGATATTTTTCAGCTTGGCCAGCACAAGGGTCTTCATGACTACAGAGGTCAGTGCAACAGGCCTGTAATCATTAAGACCAGTAATCCTTGCCTTTTTGGGTTAACCCGGGTCTCTGGCGCTGTAAGACAGTAACCACCGCTGCACCACCCTTGATTTATTTGGTTTTCCTTTGGTAATTAAAAACATATAATGCACAAGGTGGAATATTGAGTTTGAGCCACAAGGAGGGATTCTTATGACATTTCTAGCAACCACTGGTGTCACCGAGCCTGAAAAGATATCCGAGGCAGGTTCATATCTGTGATCACATCCTGTGTTTAAATATTACATGACAATTTTTCCCATTTCCACATTCCACAGCTGAAGAATTACGCTTGGTTCTTCAGAACAGCCAGCTGTGAGCTAGATTTACAAGCGCAAACATAGTGGCCCAAACTTTGTCAGAAAATCAGAGCATGCCAAAAAAAACATCAAATACGAAGCAAACATGGATGCGTTGAGTGGATTTTTATTTCTCCCAGAAGAGCAATTACAACGGATAATTAGCATAAAACCAACCCAAGAGAAGTTTCTTGGAGAATTTAAAATTCCATTCACGAGTCAGATGTCATTTGGGGAAGTACACAGATTCACGATTGCTCTTTTAATTAACAGAAAGATAGCTGCACAGAACTGCAACACTTACAACATTGTCTGGGGCAGTTTAGATCATGGTTTCAATGTTAAATCCCACTCGTAAATTTCAAAAATAAATCACAGTTATATCTTTCCATAATAATATTCTCACCAGTCTAAACATCAGAATCATATCTCTTTCTAATAATTGATTTCCCTGCCACAGTATTCAGCAAACAGCTAGTGTTAAATTCAAGAAAACAAATAATTCTATTGAGCTCATTTACTAACTAATACACCTGAATACAGAAATCTCTACAAAGTATTGAGTATTCCACATAGTGGGCAGCTCATAACCTACAAAATCAATAATCTTTGCGAAGTGAATCACAATCAAATAATTGTAATTTTTCAGGTTCAATTAACACCTAAGGTCACTGAGATTTTGTGCAAAGACAATAAGTGAGTTCGGTATTCCGAAAAACGCAAGGAATCATTTGTCAAAGGTCACTCGTGATTTACATTCTCAGCAGCAATGCTACTGCATGTACACAGACGGATGTGTTTCATCCGTAGTCAGTATCGAACCCGGGTCTCCAGCCGCTGTTGAATTGCTACTGGACCGTCCCCGTTCCCTCCCGAGTGTCCCATCCCTGTCCGGGGCAGCCGGAGATGTTCAGGGTGACCATGGACTGACGGGACACCAGCCCGGAGCAATGGTGGGCGGCCCAGGCTTACAGCCAGCACGGAGAAGAAGCTCTAACTCCAGCTCAACTCTGCCTGTCCCGCCGGGTTAACCGACAGCCCTGGACTGACGGGACACCGGCCCGCAGCAGTGGAGTTAGCGCTTCTTTTTTAGTAAAATTGTAAATTGTCGCTGGTGTGTAGGATAGTATTAGTGTACGGGGTCAGCGCGGACTCAGTGGGCCGAAGGGCCTGTTTCCGCGCTGAATCTCTAAAGTCTAACAAGCTAAATTACAAAATCTAGAGATGTATTATTTTGACGTACCACAGAAATGCACAATTGACTACTTTTTCTAGTCAACTGCAGTTTTACTTGCCCAGAAGAAATGGGCGATTGGTAAAATTCTAAAGTATGGAATGATAAAGATAGATAAACTATAAACTATTTGGTACCCAGATGGTGATTGCAAAATTGAAAAAAAACAAAACTATTATCTGATCTCAAACGTGGGTTTGGAGAAATTGCATTGGACTTCTGGTCCCACCTGTGTTTTGTTGCATTTCAGTTTCCAAGCAACTTTCTGAGAATGGTGTCAGTGGCATTAATCACTAAGCTGTGTATTGCAGAAGGATTAGAATTGATTACATTTGTTTGAGATTTATTGATTTTGAAAAGTATTGTTAATTGGGTAATAATGATTGAGTCTTTAAAATGCAAGTACATCCTAATTAGCTGAAAGGTCAATTATTGCAATTAGCTTAATGTTGTTGTGCAATTGGAAAATGCCTAATTCAATGATGGTTTTAAAAATGATAGAATATCATAAAGTATTCTTCTTTCCAAGGTGAAAGTACATACCAACTCTAGCAATGGAGTGAACCAGCTTTTAACAAAAATCTACTCAAACTTTTTGCAATGCAAAGAGGTACGGTTCAGAAGAAGGGCTACGATCTGAAATGTCACTTACCCAAGTTCTTCAGAGATGCTCCAGCACTGTCTTTTTTTTTTAGGTAAGTTTAGTTTAATTTAGAGATACAGCGTAGAAACAGGCTCTTTGACCCCCCCCTCCCCCGAGTCCTCGCTGACTGACAATTACCCATACACTAGTTCTATGTTATCCCAGTTTCGCATCCTACACACGAGGCAATTTACAGAAGCCGATTAGCCTACAAACTGGTACGTCTTTGGAATGTGGGAAGAAACCAGAGCATCAGGAGAAAGCCCACGTGGTCACAGAGAAAACACAAACTCTGTACAGACAGCACCCGTAGTCAGATTAGTACCCAGGCTCTGGTTTCAAACAATCAGTGCAAATTAACCTCTTTTCAAAAATCAGATTGTTCTTGATGTTTAAATGCATCCTTGGAGTTTTGTTCAGAAATGAATCCAAGCTTGCCTATCTAATTTGTTCACTTGTTTTGGAGGTCTACAGTAGCCATGATTTACTTTATTTGCTTGCCTCATTCTGCCCAACAAACTCTTGTCCTAACAAATGGCAGGACCCGTTTTACAGTCATTCTGTACCTACCAACAAAACCTGAAGAGGGGCAAAGCATTGTGTGGGAGCACAGGCACATACGTCAGGGTGTGGAACAAGTCAGCAAGTGAAAAAATAGTGTGTGCCAACACAACAGCTGGGCAAGACATTGGCAAGGCTACATTTAGAATACAGTATATCGGTAGTTCTGGTCGCCTTGCTATAGGGAGATTAACATTAGACTGGAAAGAGTCATAGAGTCATACAACACGGAAACAGGCCCTTAGGCCCAACTTGCCCATGCCGACAAGATACCCCATCTACACTAGTCCCACCTCCCCCATTTACCCATATCCCTCTAAACCTTTCCATTCCATGTAGCTGTCCAAATGTCCTTTTTAATGCTGTTATAATATCTGCTTCAACGACCTCCTCCGGACGCTTATTCCATTTATCCACCACCCCGTGTGGAAAAAGTTGGCAGTTAGGTTACTATTAAATATTTCCGCCCTCACCTTAAACCCATGTCCTCTGGTTTTGGATTCTCCTATTCTGGATAAAAGACTGTGCATTCACCCTATATATTCCCTTCATGATTTTATACACCTTTATAAGATAAACTCTCAGGCTCCTAAGTCCAAAGAATAAAGTCCTAGCCTGCCCAATTGCTCCCCATTGTTCAGGTCCTCAACTTCTAAAGATCTCATAAATCTTCTTTGCACTCTTCCACGCTTAATGACATCATTCCTATAGCATGGTGACCAAAACTAAAGACAATGCTCCAACTGCGTCCTCGCCAATGTCTCATACAACTGTAACATAACATCCCAATTTCTATACTCAGTACCTTGACCGATGAAAGCCAATGTACCAAAGCCTTCTTGACCGTCCTATCCACCTATGATGCCACTTTCAGGGAACTGTGCATGAACCTCTGCTCTACAACCTTCCCCGGAGGCCTGCCATTCACTATGAAGGTCCTCCCTCAGTTTGACTTCCCAAATGCAAAACCTTGCACTTATCTGCATTAAACTCCATTAAACATCCCTCAGCCCATTAAGCCCAACCGATCAAGATCCAGCCCTAATTTTTGAAAACAATCTTCGCTATCTACAAATCCACCCACTTTAGTGTCATCTGCAAATTTACTAATGATGCCTTGTGCATTCTCATCCAAATTGTTGATATAAACCACGACCAGCAATGGGCCGAGCACTGATCCCTGAGGCACACTATTAGTAATATGCCTCCAGTCTAAAAACAACCTTCCACTATCAACCTCTGCTTCCTTCCATGAAGCTAATTCTCTATCCAGTTGGTTAGCTCTCCCTGGATCCCATGTGATCTCACATTCCAGAGCAGCATATCATGCAGAACCTTATCAAATGCCTTGTTGGTCTATATAGACAATGTCTATGGCTTTGCCCTCATCAAAGGAAAGGGTGCACAAAAGAATTATGAGGATGATACCAGATCTTGAGAATTTGCGTTTTAAGGAGAAGCTAGTTCTGCTGAATCTATTTT
Organism: Malacoraja senta; assembly: GCA_038087875.1. NCBI lineage: Eukaryota > Metazoa > Chordata > Chondrichthyes > Rajiformes > Rajidae > Malacoraja > Malacoraja senta. The sequence continues at coordinate 40,855,334 of CM075978.1, forward strand.
CGCTGGAGTGTAGAAGACTGAGCAACCAAAAGGGTATACATTAGGTGAATAGCAACTGTTTATTAACCCCAGGCTGAGGAGTTATAAAAAGAGAGAATAGGCTTGAGGGGGAAAAGACTGTAGGTATGTAGCAAAATAGAAACAGGAAGGAGTTAAGTTACATGTTTAGTTTAGAGATACAGGGCAGAAACAGGCCCTTCAGCCCACCCAGTCCACGCCACCCAGCAATCCCCATACACTAGCACTATCCTACATACTAGGGACAATTTTACAATTTTTACCGAAGCTAACTCATCCTACAAACCTGTACATCTTTCGAATGTAGGAGGAAACCGGAGCACCCAGAGAAAACCCACGTGGTCTCAGGGAGAAAGTACAAACCCCTTACAGACAGCACCCGTAGTCAGGATCGAACCCGGGCCTCTGGCACTGTAAGGCAGCAATTCTACCGTTGTGCCACCGTTCCGCTGAGAGAAAATAGATTACATGGGAGTAATTGGGGATTGATAGGATTGTTTTGAAAGCCAAACATTGACTTGAAATGCACATACTTTCCTTCTACAACACAAGATAAATGTCAATGATAGGCCCTTAAAAAAGGCACTGAAACTTGCAACGCATCTCAATGAGAGATAAACAAAACTGAACTATAATGAGGAATGGTTTCCCAATTTATTCCATATTATACTCTGAAGAATTCTCTTTTCTGAACAGAACCAATGCTTGCACCTAAATGAAGCTGTAAAAATGAACTAATAATTTCTTGTTTCATTTCCAGTATCAAACGCACCAAGGCTGAATGTTATACCCTAAGGAACTTGTCTCATACTGAAACCTGAGCAAATGTGGTGTTGATAATTTTCATTGGTCTGCTGGCATAGATCAATATTACAACTTAACTTCCACTTTAGCAGATGAGATGTGACTTGGAGTCACAGCTTAAAATGAAAGAAACCTTTAAAACTGCCCAAGGCATCACATTAGTTGTAGAACATTAGGCTTTAGTGCTCAGGATTTAAGCTAGGTTCTCAGGTTTGAATGTATTTTAAACTCAGCTTGTATCAGATCGGATAAATCATAGACTCTGAACTTAACTACACATTAACATGGTGAGGAAGCAGTGGGTATTATATTGAGGAGGAAGAAATAAAAACACCCAGTCACATAAATCAGTCATTAAGAACATGTAATTACAAAAAAACACCTCTTTATAACCTTTCATTGGTGCAAAAAACAAACACACACACACACACACCCACACCCACACCCACACCCACACCCACACACCCACACACCCACACACCCACACACACACACACACACACACACACACACACACACACACACGCTGGGGAGAGCAGGAAACTATTAGAAAAAAATGCAACTTCCATGTGAGCATCTAAAATACAAAATCTTAATATTCATTTGATTCAATTGACTTGAAACGTAATTCACAAAATACTTATTTTCTCATTTCTCTACAATCTTCCCTATGGACACAGAACATTGCAGTCCCACTGGATGTCAAGAAGAATTGCATCAGAATTGTTGAATCACAGCAAAATCCAAGTTATTTTTCATGTATTATAGGTTTCATTCTGGCGCATTTTAAAATTTGCTTATCCCCGCTTGTCTCCGAGCTCCTTTTTGCTTGAAACTGCAAATGAACACTATTTTGTTTTGAACTGTGATTGATTAAAGTAAATTATTTTTTTGTGGGATTAGACTTTGTACATTTGACTTGTTCTAATAATATGAAATGCAAGTGAGAGTTTAAATGATATTTTGAATCACTTAGTTCAAGTGATTGTTGTTGTGTGGAAGCACCAGAGGAACACCAATTCTTACCTCCTCTATGTCTTCTTTTATTGCTTTTTGCCAATATTTTTGAACAGCAGTGATGTATTTCTTGTCTGTGACGTAACAGTTTGCCAGCAAGATATTGCTCAGTTTTGTTCCACTTTTTGTTGCTTGCAGAATTTTCTGCACATGGTTTAGAGAGAGAGCAGCTTCAGGCCTGACACCTCCTTCGATAAGCTGCATGGTGCATGGGACCAAACCTATTTGTCCCGCACAAAATATCTCATCGCCAATCTAAGAGGATAAATGAAATTAATTAGTAAAATGCCAAACTCCATCAAGAAGAATGAGACACTTTAAAAAAGAAATCAATCAAAAAGAATAAAAAGTGCATGGTAAAAATTGGCCTTCTGATATGTATGATAAACACAATGTTGTAACATATAATCATTCCATTCAGTGCATGAAATTTGGTTCCTTTGACAGAATTTGAGAAAAAGTTTCATATACCTTCATTATTGCATCCCACATTTGGCACATGCATTGCACAATGAAGCTCTACCACTGTGTTTATATACGCACACACACACTACAGAATGACAGAAAACATTTACTATTGTGTGTGTTATCAAAATCCTCAAGCAGAGATCCCACACGCACACAGTGCAAATATGTCCAATTGTCAAATGTTTTTCATATAGCTGTTATTCCTATCTATTCTTTTACCAAATACAATACATTTAACTACATATAGAAAGTAAAATTAATTATGATTGACCTATCTATTCTTTTACAAAATACATTTTCCTATTCAAAATACACATAGAAAGTAAATTAAATATGACTAAGGGAAAAGATTTTCTGCACATTTAAGTTAATTGCTTAATTATTGTCACTGAAATATGAACCCAATTAATCATGAGGCAGATATCTGTTTCTAATGTCTGCAATTTAGTTTTGTTGCTATATAAACTGCCAAATATATTTTTGAAGCGCACATTTTCAAACATTGAAACCAGGTTGATATGGTCAGGGATATATTATACTGTATATATTTTTATACACAGCAAGCCAATGAAGTTACCAATTTTTCATTACTATCATGTCGTGCAAAATGGCCGTGGCTGGAAGGACCATGCCACTTCAGGCTGACATTATGAGCACAGATTACCAACACATTGTACCTCTAACATAGGGAGTGCACACAACAATTTTGTTATCAACATAAGCAAGACCAAGAAGTTGATTGTTGACTTTAGGAGGGGAAAGCCATGGATGCTCAAATCTGTCATTGACAGGACACGGTGGAGAGAGTAAACAGCTTCAGGTTCCTGGGCGTGCATAACTCTGAAGATCTGTCTTAGGCCCAGCACATCGATATAATCAGAAAGAAAGCTCATCTACTTCCTTAGATGATTGAGGAGTACATTGCAGCCTAGGAACAAAGGAGTCTTCAGAGAGGGTTAGACACTGCCCGGTTCATCACAGGTACTAACCCCCTCCACATCGAAGGGATTGATAGGAGACACTGCCTCAAAAAGGCAGCCAATATTATCAAAAATCCACACTATCCTGGCTACACTCTTATTTCATGACTACCATCTGGAACAAGATAGAGCAGCCTGTAAACTATGACCAGCAGGTTCAAGGATAGCTTCTCCCAACAATCAACTGCCTCTCAACAGCGACACAACATTGATCTCAGCAACTATAATCTTCTATGCACTCTATCTTTGGTTGCACTACGGACTTCATTTTTTTTCTGCACTATTATTGTTACCTCGTACTGCTGTTATTGATTTATTATATTTTTGATTATTATATATTATCTAAATGTTATTGCATTTATGGGCCTGTTAAGCTGCAGCAAGTAAGAATGTCATTGTTCTGTTGTCAGTACATATGACAATGATACACACTTCACTTGACTCTAGGCTACAACAGGGTGGCCCATGTCATATGTACTGACAACAGAACAATGAAATTCTGACTTGCTGCAGCTTAACAGGCCCATAATCATCATACTCGTTTCGACAGTCATACTCGTTTCGAGTGACCCTCCCTACCCACCCTGTTGTATGGAGCCAAGTCATGGACCACCTACAGCAGGTACCAGAGAGCCCTAGAACAATACCATCAAAGATCCTTACAAAAGATTCTGAGGATCAGCTGGGAGGACAAACGCACCAACATCAGCGATTTGGAGGAAGCCAACATGACCAGCATCAATGATGTAGCACCAACTTCGATGGACTGGCCATATCATCCGCATGTCGAACACACGTCTCCCTAAACAAATCCTGTACTCTCAAGTGAAGGAAGGTCGGCGAGCCCCCGGTGGGTCAAAGAAACGCTTCAAGAACAACATCAAGAATAGTCTGAAGAAATTCCACATCATATCAAGCAACTGGGAGCACATTGCACTGGACAGGCGCTGCTGGAGGAAATCCATGCAGGAAGGAGCTGCACTTCACAAAATGGAACTACGCCGTGTCGCAGAGACAAAGCGACAGCACCGTAAGGAGGGAGAAGGGGGCTTGACGACTACCAACCACCGCCAGTCTCCACTGCCCACGTTGCACCAAGGTGTGTGGATCGCGGATCGGCCTCAACAGACATCCGCAGACCCACAAGTAGACGACCCTATGGAGAGCAGAGGACAGTCATACTCGTTTCGAGTGCAGCGTAGGTTCACGAGATTGATCCCTGGGATGGCGGGACTGTCATATGAGGAAAGATTGAAAAGACTAGGCTTGTATTCACTAGAGTTTAGAAGGATGAGGGGGCATCTTATAGAAACATATAAAATTATAAAAGGACTGGACAAGCTAGATGCAGGAAATTTTTCCCCAATGTTGGGCGAGTCCAGAACCAGGGGGCCACAGTCTTAGAATAAAGGGGAGGTCATTTAAGACTGAGGTGAGAAAAAAAGTTTTCACCCAGAGAGTTGTGAATTTATGGAATTCCCTGCCACATAGGGCAGTGGAGGCCAAATCACTGGATGGATTTAAGAGAGAGTTAGATAGAGCTCTAGGGGCTAGTGGAGTCAAGGGATATGGGGAGAAGGCAGGCACGGGTTATTGATAGGGGACGATCGGCCATGATCACAATGAATGGCGGTGCTGGCTCGAAGGGCCGAATGGCCTCCTCCTGCAACTATTTTCTATGTTTCTATGAGTGACCGCCGATGATGATGATGACTCTAGGCTCTCGTGGTCAGCATAGGTATGATGGGCCGAAGAGTCAGTTTCTATGTTGAACAATATGACACGAACTGTCTATGATAGATTCACAAAAAACTAAGCATGCTCTTAGATACGGGGATATCACTGTTGGTAGAAATGTGTAAGAAAGAACTGCAGATGCTGGTTTAAATTGAAGGTGGACACAAAATGGTGGAGTAACTCAGCGGGTGAGGCAGCATCTCTGGAGAGAGGGAATGGGCGACGTTTCGGGTCGAGAAGTTTCAGTCTGAAGAAGGGTCTCGACCCGAAACGTCGCCCATTCCTTCTCTCCAGAGATGCTGCCTGTCCCGCTGAGTTACTCCTGCATTTTGTGTCTACTGTTGGAAGTAAGTTACATTGGCACGGTGGTACAGCGGTAGTGTTGCTGCCTTCCAGAGCCAGGGACTTAGGTTCGATCCTGACTATGGCTGCTGTCTGTGCGGAAATTGTATATTCTCCCAGTGACCGCGTGGGTTTCTCCAGGTGCTCGTTTCCTTCAACATTCCAAAGACGTAGTTTTATATATTCATTGGCTTTGTTAAGAATTGTACATTGTCCTAAATGTGTAGGATAGGGCTAGTATATGTGGATTGCTGATCAATGCGCTCAGTGGGCTGAAGGGCCTGTTTCCACGTTGTATCTCTAAACTAAACTAAACTAAAACTGTAATGCATGCAGGTTGCTAATGGAACTTGGACTCAGATCCAGTCCAAAATGATATGATGAATATCTTACATGTCTAATAGATTTTGGTAATCAACATAATTTCTATTTTGCTTGACCCCACAGTATAAAAATGTCAATCTCATTTGGAAGAGTTCCAATGACAGTTACTGCAGCAAATTGAAATAGCACAACAGGGCTTGCCCTTATTTTGGTGAATTAGTGGAAATTTCCTCATGGATCTAATGTTTGCAAAGCACTGGAGATAAATATGTTCATCTTGGATGACTTTTCATAGAACTTGCCATACTATATAAAAACAAAACAAAATCTTTGCAGGCCACCACATCAGACAACATCCCATGAGAAAGAATAAGTCAGCTGTTTTCCAGATTTGTGGCATTGTTTTCCAGTTTTGTTTTGAGTCTGAAAAAGAGTCCCGACCCAAAACGTCACCTATCCATGTTCTCCAGAGATACTGCCTTCACACGCTCAGTTATTCCAGCATTTTGTGTCCTTTCGTGGAAAAGTCATCCATTTAAGACTTTACCTTTGGGCTGTCATGAGTCTTTCAAGGGGCCATGGAAGCAGCGACAGAGTATTTTTAAGACAGGGTTAGAGAGATTCCTGATAAGTAGAGGAATGAAAGAAAGGATACTGGGGGTAGGTGGGAAAGCAATTCAGCCACGGTGTTACTGAATGGCAGATTTGGCACAAGCAACCGAGTGGCCTGCTGCAATTCCCTCTCCTAACTTAGTTAAACATCTTCATCTATGATCATATTTCATATGACTTACCATTATACATTAAAAAATAAAATCTCTGCATGTCAGACAATCATGAGGAAGAATAAGTCAGTTTTGCGGAAATGTTTTCCAGTTTCGTTCTGAGTCTGAAGAAGGATCCCGACCTGAAAAGTCACCTATCTTTGTTCTCCACAGATGCTGCCTGGACCCGCTGAGTTACTCTATATACGGACAATCCACGACCTACGCAATAGGCGACTTATGTAGACTTGCACTTATGTAAGGAATTCTGTACTCAGTCCCTAGTGCAATCAATACAGTAAAAAGAAAGTGTAGATGCTGGGTTATACCGAAGATAGACACAAGATGCTGGTTTACTCCGAAGATAGACACAAAATGCTGGAGTAACGCAGCAGGTCATTATAACTCAGTGTCTATCCTAGTGCAATCAAGGCTGTTTGTAATTTCCACAACACAGTACCATCACTCAATTTTACATCTGGAACAAGTCGGGAATGGTGGTGATCCTTACCCAGAAGGCCGCGCGCCGCAGGAAGTGCCCCGGACGTAGCCGGACGCTGCTGAGACGGTTAATACTCTCAGTGAATACAGACACAGAGTCGATAATTCCGACTTATGTAAAATCTGACGCGCTACGGTTTATGGAACATAACCCGTACAAAAGTCGGGGTGTGCCTGTTCTTGATGTAGCTGCTATCAGTGAACATTCGATAGGTGGAAGTTTTGTTTTCCTCCTCTTTTCTTCCATCCGATGCTAATTCTAATCTACTTTGTAAACTTGTCACCTTCTCAGCCCACCCTCTTTTTCCAACATTCACAATGTACATAACATGTGATGAAGTATAAAACCACCCTCAGCATAGAAATAATACTCTTTTAACTTCCCATAGCGAGTTATATCCAAAACAGAACTTCGTACAAGAAAACACATTCTGCATTTGGTGTTTGCTTGCCTGTGTAGATATCTGAAATACACTCTTGCTGCATAACAGTATATATTTATTTGAAAAAGTGTACTCTTCTAGAATGACATGCTTAAAACACCTGTTTTTCAAGGGTAATGGTTAATCGGTAACAAATTACGATGCATGATATTAATGCTGCAAGCTGTTTGAGTTATCCCCGCTAACCCAATAGGTCACAGGTTCAGATAAGACCCATTGACCTGTTGACCTGTCAATCAAATACTTGCTTACAAGATGCTGCCAATGTAAATAACCACAAGTGACAATTTGCTAATTGCTGGCCTCTGCAAAGCCATGTAACCTTCTGACCTTAAGGGAGACCTCAGTGGCTGGATCAATTCCAACCGCAGGCAACAAACCCATACTGATCTACGCAGATAGAAAGTCTTTTTATAACAAGATTAGGGATGCTAAATTTGTACACTCATTGGTAAATAATCTTAGCTTTTCAGGTTCAATTAGTATGTTATTGGCTGCACATACGATCATTTATTTTAATTTTTCTCATTACATTAAGGCAACCTGAAACAAAATAAACAGTGATCAAGATTACACTTCATAATCACACACAATGCCTGTGAGCCATAAACTGAATGTCTTGCGAATGACTGTAGTTTGCTCCATTCAAAAGACTACATTTAGTAAATGAAATGCAAACTAAAATTATCTTAATTCAATAGCTTCAGATTCAGAAATTAATAATTAGTATAATTATATAACCAGTTTCTACAGCTCTTGGGTAATATGTTTTTAATGAGGCTGCTGTGATTGAGGCTTGTGAAAATCAAATTATGTTTTTCATTAAAAAGCCTCAATTTTGAAAAGCCTTCATCCATTTAGCATTCAGAAGATGTTTTTTTAATTGAACACAGTAGTTTACCTGCAATGCCAAGATATCTTCTAATTTTACAAGTCGTTGAAGGTATACCTTCATTTATTTTGATCAAACGTATTAAAGTAAATAATCTAATTCGGTATTACTTCATTTTCCATTTGTAAGTGAAATGGATGAAAACGTTCATTTGCACAGAGGCTCAGCGGGTGAGGCAGCATCCATGAAGAGAAGGAATAGGCAACGTTTCGGGTCGAGACGTCGCCTTTTCCTTCTCTCCATAGATACTGCCTCATCCGCTGAGTTTCTCCAGCATTTTTGTCTACCTTAAATTTTTCCAGCATCTGCAGTTCTTTCTTAAACATTTGTGCAGAGGCTGTGAGCTACAGATGTATAAGGTAGGATTGTCAAACTGGAAATTGGCATTTAAATGGCGAAGAGAAAGGGAAGGCGGAGGCAATGGTGGAAGGAGGAAAATAATTGAGGTGGAAGGAGGCAGGCAGGAAGGATGGGAGGGAGGATAGACGGGAAAATGAACAGAAACGGAAATTAAAAAAAGATAATATTGATAGTCTCTAAAAACAAAATTTCTATCTCAAGAAATGGGATCTTCGTTGGGTATAGAAAGTGAAACTAGAGAGAGATGATTTTGTGAGGCTGTTTCTATATACAATTCTTCATCACCTAACAATGAACAGCTGTGACCAGAACTTGGGAATAAGTGAAATTTCCAACATATTCAAGAAAATGTAATGAAAAATTTTGGAGAAATCAAATGCTCAGTTAAAAGCAGAAACTCAGGAGTTAAAAGAAGCTGAGTGAACAATGCTTTCATCCAATGAAAAAACTGTGACTTCAAAAATAATTCTAAGGAGTAAAGTGTTAACGTTTTTTTAATAAGTTATGACAAATTAGAAGTAATCAAGTTTATTTTAGAAAATTATATCTCTGCAATTTTCTATTTCAATTAATTTCTTCTTTTTGAAGACGTCTTTTTAGTTTGGTTTTAGAGATAACAGGCCCCTCGGCCCACCGATTTCACGCCAACCAGCGATCACGTACACTTGTTCTGTCCTGCACACAATGGGCAATTTAAAACCTGCGCATCATTAGGATATGGGAGGAAACCAGAACACATGGAGAAAATATATGACTCTAAATCAGATTATGCTATACATAAATCAGATTATGCTTATACATAAATCCAATCATGCGAAACTCAAGTGCAATAGATAGGAAAGAAAAAGGTGGATGGCTCAAAGCTAGGTTTAGTTGCAGGCAAATATTACAAAACATGGAAAATGTCAATATGACAAAAATAACATTTTTATAGTCACTAGCTACAACGTCATTCCAAACAGCTCGTAGCGAAGGGGAATTATATATAAATATTGATCTTTAAAACATACAAGAAAGGTACTTTTTTGCATGCTGCAATGAGAATAGCTTAATATTCAATATTGAAATAAGAAACTGAAATAAAGCTGCTTCACCAAGGAAAGATACAAAATGCTGGAGTAACTCAGCGGTCAGGCAGCATCCCTGGAGAGCATGGTGACATTTTGATTCAGGAAAGGTTCCTGACTCGCTGAGTCACCTCAACATTTTGTGTCTTTCCAAGCTTAATGACCATTTATGTAATGTTGAAGAATTTTACCGAGAAGATTAAGGAGAAATCAGATATTTTCAACAAAAAAGCTGTTTTATTGTGTCCTGTGAAGTCAGCTTTTGATAAAGTAGCATTTTAAACTTTAATTGTTATTCTATTATTATCTAGTTTTAAAGTTCAAAAGAAATGTTGTGTCATTGATGTTAGGATTTTTCTCCAACTGTGCATCTCTTGTAGAAATGGTTGCAATGCCGGTTACTGGCGGTACCTGTATGATTGGGTATTTTACTATGCCTCAAATTCATTTGTTTCTATTTGTCTCCTTGCTGGAAAAAGGTGGATTTGTGGTGGTTGAAATAAAGAGCAGAGTGCATTCTTGGCCTAAGAATTAGACTTTAGAAATACAGCGTGGAAACAGGCTCTTCGGCCCACCATGTCTGCGCCAACCAGCGATCACCCCGTGCACTAGCACTATCCTTCATATACGAGGGACAATTTAGAATTTACAGAAGCCAATTAACCTATAAACCTGTATGTCTTTGAAGCATGGGAGGAAACTGGAGCACCCGGGCAAAACCCACGCAGTCACAGGGAGAACGTACAAACTCCGTACAGACACCACCCGTCGTCAGGATCGAATCCTGTATGGCGCTGTAAGGCAGCAACTCTATCGATGCGCCTCTGTGCCATCCTTGATGGAAGGATGACGAAAGAGGTCTGAAAACAAACAGATGGGCTCAAATATAAGGAGTGGATAGGTAGCTAGAAAGGAGAAAGTAAATGCGATCATGCCACTGGCATCATTGTATTGTACTGGATTTTCTTTTCTCGCATTAATTTATTTCTAATTTTTGGTACTTTCAGTTGAGTAGTGAACAGCAGCAATTGATCAAATTTGAAAAGATGAAATGAGAAAGCAGCCATGATAGTTCTATCAATTACTTCTGTTTATGGTTGATTTAAGTGATCGGTGTTTCACATAGTCTAAAATTATGGCCATTAAAGTAGCTATTCAATTTGTTTAACATTCACATCGCTTGTTACATACATTTGAATGTATCTAATTTTTATACCAAGATTCAAGTGTACATGAACTTGGAAGTGTATCACTCACATTCTTCAAGTATAAAAGGTAGTCAGCTGGAAACACACTTTGATACACTGACTAAGCAGAACTTTTGATGAATCTTCAGATCCATATTTGGCCACGAAGCAGTTAATAAAAAAAGATGCCATGTGGTTTTTCAACAAACTTGCTGGTACATTACTTATGTTCAAACTCAAACAAATATTAATGATTTTGACTGTAGAATGCTTAAAATTCATGATAGATCAAAAGCAGAAGATGATTCTGAGTTTGATCCTAGGGCAGGATAACTTGGAACAGCTGGGGCAAGGTAAAACACACAACTCGCCCTAGCAGAGCTCTAGACTTTAAAATTGTAGACATTAGACTTCAGAGATACAACGCGGAAACAAGCCCTTCGGCCCACTGAGTTTGTGCCAACCAGTGATCAGCCCGTACACTAACACTATCTTACATACCAGGGACAATTTGCAATTTTATCGAAGCCAATTAACCTACAAACCTGTACGTCTTTAGAGTGTGGGAGGAAACAGGAGAAAACCCATGTGGTAACCTACTTTACATAGAGTCTCAGATATAACGTTGTCTCACAGCTCAACTTTGCATTAAGATAGACTTTTTAGTTTAGTTTAGTGATGCAGCGTGGAAACAGGCCTTTCGGCCCACCGAGTCCGCACCAACCAGCGATCCCCGTACACTAACTCTATCCAAGACACACACTAGGGTCAATTTTTACCGAAGCTAATTAACCTACAAACCTATACATCTTTGGAGTGTGGGAGGAAACTAGAGCACCTGGAGAAAACCCACGCAGGTCAGGGAGAGAACGTACAAACTCCGTACGGACAGCATCCGTAGTCAGGATCTGGCGCTGTAAGGCAGCTACTGCTGCGCCACAGTGCCGCTCGATTATTGAGGGTCATCTATAAAAAAATGGAGATTTATGCAAGTAAAGGAGGGCTGATTAAAAAAAAACATTTAAACTTTGGAACTGTTTGGAAAAGCCGTCATCCATCAAAGATTGCAGTTGTTGGACACACAGATATTGATTATAAAGGTCCACAGATAACCGTGAAAGAGCCCTTCAAAATAATACTTCAGCTACTTTAGAAATCAAAAAAGTGTTTGATTTCCAATTTACACTGTGGGAAAAAAAAGAATTATGAAATTCAAGATTGCATCATTTGCAAATTGAAGGAGAGAAGCTGGAAGTTAAGGTCTATCTAGTGTAGAGTTTATTGATCTTCTTTCCTTGCATTGTCAAGGACCACACTGCATACCAAACACCAATCTGAGTGATACTGGAGCTGCTCCAATTTCTGAAATGCAGCTGATCTTACAGAGGTGTAGAGAAGAATAGACGCACAGTCTCTTGCCCAGAGTAGAGGAATCGAGAACCAGAGGGCATAGGCAGGGCCGGCCTTAGGAGGTGCGGGGCCCAATTGGGAACAATTTTGGTGAGCCCCAGGTTCCCAGCCAAGGTCTGTAGATACATAGAAATATAATTAAAGTCTATTATAGACTTTATATCTCTATGGTAGAATGGAAAGTAATCAAAATGTGCACTTAAAAAGTGCATGCAACAATGGACCAAACAGATCTAAGCTACATTTTAATATAAAATTACATACATGTAAGCCTACATGTAACAAACAAAATGTGTAGATCACCTCTGAAAAGTACATAGTTACAATACAGCTTGTTTTACTGACTGTGAAATGAAAAAAAAAGTAATTTAATTAAATAGATCCTGGAAAACCAATAACCATTGGTGAAAAACCAGTCCAGGCATTAAATTTTGGGCTTCAGCCCCATTCTACCTTTTGGGCTTCTACCCCATCCTAACTTAGTTGTGTGTGTTAGTTGTCTGTGCGTGATGTGTGTGTGTGTTAGTTGTCTGTGCGTGATGTGTGTGTGTGTTAGTTGTCTGTGCGTGATGTGTGTGTGTGTTAGTTGTCTGTGCGTGATGTGTGTGTGTTAGTTGTCTGTGCGTTATGTATGTGTGGGAGGGAAGGAGAGAAGGGAGGAAGGACAGAAGGGAGGAAGGGAAGTAGAGAAAGGAGGGAGGGAAGGAGAGAAAGAAGCGATGGAGCGAATGAGAGAAGGGAAAAGAGAGAGGAAGGAGGGAGGGAAGGAGAGAAGGGAGGAAGGGAAGAAGGGAAGGAGAGATGGGAGGGAGAGGGCCGGCGGCGGGAGCGGATGCCTGGGTCTGGGCGGACGGATGTGAGCTGAGGCCGATGTTTGTAAACGTTGCTCCAACCCCCGGCCCGGCCCTCCGTGTATTGTTCATCGCGTCTCCCCAGGGAGAGAGAGGGGTGGAGCCGGGGCTGTGTGCGTGAAGCACGGCGACTGGAGAGGCAGGAGCGCTGCCGTGAGCAAACGACCCACCTCCCCCTCTCCCCCTTCTCCATTCCCCATTTCCCACTCACACCTCCCTCCCCGTCTACCCCCTCCACCCCTCTACTCTCTCTCCGCCCCTATCTCCCCCCTCCACCCGGGGTAGATCTATCTGAGCCGAGAGTAGATTACTCTGGCGCGGGGCCCCCTTACTAGCGGGGCCCAATTGGGAGCAATCGGTCCAATCGGCTTAAGGCCGGCCCTGGGCATAGCTTTAAACAAAGGGGGAAGGATTTAACAGGAATCTGCGGGGTGCCTTTTTCACACAAAGAGTGGTGAATGTATGGACGAGCTGTGGGAGGAGCTGGTTGAGGCATGGACTAGCGCAACGTTTAAGAAGCAATTAGACAGGTACATGGATAGGACAGGTATAGAGGGACATGGGTCAAACGCAGGCAAGTAGGACTAGTGTAGATGGAACATGTTGGTCGGTGTGGGTAAGATCGTAAGATTATATTGAGCCGAAGGGCCTGTTTCCACACTGTACGACTCTATAAGACTGCAGGGGATTGTGCACAAAGGTTTCTTCTGTATTTCCTATTGTGAATTTCCTAACTAATTAAAAAAAACTAGCGTATCAGTAGTGTCTTTCACAAACTCATGATGTCGCTTTGTTTTTCAAAACTAGCAATCAATTTGCAACATTGCCATTTTATTCACATTCCCCTTATTAAAAAGGAAACTGGAAGAAACTGAAGCGGCTCCATTATACCTGCGCCACTGAATTCTCAGCAGGAAGTCTCCCAAAGACGTGCTGGTAGGTTAATTGGATACTGTAAATAACCCTTGATGTAGCTGAGCAACGACAGAATCAAAAGTGGAATTGACGGGCATGGGAGAGGGAAAGAGTAACTTCTTCCTCTCTTCCAGCTTTCTTCCCTCCCCCCCTTTCAGTAAGAAGGATCCAGAGCCAAAACGTCACCTATCCACGTTCTACACAGATGCTGCCTGACCCGCTGAGTTACTACAGCACTTTTCTGTTTAGTTTTGTAAACCAGCAAATGCAGTTTCTCGTTTCTACAAGTTGAAAAGTTATCTGGATATCTGGAAAGGGGGAATGGGACTGAAGGGATTGTTCTGCAGGCAGGTGAGGGATGGGTGGAATGATCTACTTCAGTGTCACATTAACTAAAAGAAATATGAAATTTAAAGAGGCTGATGAATTTAAATGCCCACCCCCCCTCTCACCCAAGTGGCTTAAATGCACAAAGCTGAAACCCTGCCTTCATGTGAAATCAGTGTTGACTATATTTTAGGATGCTCAAGAAAGGAGGCCTTATTTTATACTGGTGGAGGTCAATTATTTGTGGGGAAAATAGCAACACTGCAAACGTTGTTTCATGCAGGGTTTTAGTTATGTCGAACCATCTTATTTCAAAAGTAACGGCTGTAGAAGGGTTTCGACCCAAGACGTCATCTACTCCTTTTCTCCAGATGCTGCCTGACCTGCTGAGTTACTCCAGCATTTTGTGTCTGTCTTACTAAGAAAAGTTGTGTCCTAATTAAATATATAAAATTCTTATTTTAAAATAGTTTCCTTATCATTAATTGAGACGAATGGTTACTTCAGTAAAACTGACACACTTGAAAATAAACTTATGCTCAAAATTTATTTCAACAAATGAAAGACTATTATTTTATTTCAGAATAAAAGCACATGATCTAATTGTCTTCTTTTTCTAAAACAAATTTTAACATGAACTGGACGTCAAGAACTTAATTTATCTTCAAATAAAGAGGAAGTCCCTGTAGATGTACAGTAGTTTAGAAATGGGCAGCACAGTGGCGCTGCGGTAGAGTTGCTGCCTTACAGTACCGGAGACCCGAGTTCAATCCTAACTGCGGGTTTGTATGTTCTCCCTGTGACCGCGTGGGTTTTCTCTGGGTACTCCGGTTTCCTCCCACACTCCAAAGACGTACCGGTTTGTGGATTAATTGGTTTTGATAAAATTGTAAATTGTCCCTAGTGTGTAGGATAGCGTTAGTGTATGGGGATGTCTGGTCAGCGTGGACTCGGTGGGCCAAAGGGCCTATTTCTACGCTGTATCTCTAAGGAAGTGTGCTTTCGGACTGAAGCAATAGCATTAGATCACGAGTAGTATAAACTACCATTTACAGCGTTTTCACGCTAAAATGAAGAAAACCAATGTGCAATAAGTTCACATTTTTGTTACAGCTGTTTCTTTTATTATCGGCAACTATTCAGCACTCCCCTGCATTTCCAGTAGTAAAGTACCATGTCCTTTTCTTTAAGTGGGTGCAGAGGAAACCTGCTTCGCATCGTGGTTCCCCAGGATACTACCATGCCTGTCCGTCAAGTTTGTCTGTCAACTTTGATGCATTTTTCAGAGCAAGAGTACAAGCTTAAATTACTATGACTGTAAACCATAAATGAGAACCCAGTGCTTTGAAACCATCAGATCAATCAGAAGATCATTTACTTGAAAGGGTTATTTGGTAAAGTGAGAGCTGTACATCAACTATCCACAAGTGAAGGCTGAGGCAGCAAAACGACAACAACAAATTGTCATTGGCATTCCATTTATGAACCTTCAGACAGCATCAGAGTCCTGTTCGGCAGCAAACTAGATAAGGTCAGACTTTCACTGAATATTTCTTAACAGGCTACCATCAAAAGAAGTTATGATTTGAATAAAAAGGCAATCACTCCTTAATTTCAATATCAAAGGGATCCACTGTGAACTCCCAATGCAGAAAAAAATCTCCCCAAGCTGCATCGGGCTTAATAATCTATTATTTAGGATTTATTTTAGGTTGATTGGAATTTTAAAAAAGCTGGGCGACTGAAATACCACAAATGAAATAGAACGAAGAAAAGAATGATATTAACATACTATTAACAGTTCAAAAGAATGATATGACACACCAATCAAAATTGTTAATTGACTGTCAATGATCTGTCCTTAAAAATACAACATGACTGCATAATGCAGCTCTGAACAGACAGGAAGACAGTTACATTTGCATTAGCCTCGTAAACTAATCAACAATCAGAGTATAACGCACATTTTTAATATGTTGGATATTTGTTTAAATGTACACTTTTTATGCAGTGGCCCACTGACACTTCGTAAATAATTCTTCTAAACCATCGGTGATATTAGGTTAATCTCTGATAAAAGTTCCATATTTAATTTATTGCACTACACCAAACACTATTTTTTCATCTTTAGACAAGAATTGTTGCAAATGAAAAAGCCAATCTAGTTTTTAACTCAATCTCAAAGGCATGCACATTACAAACACATTTTGCATACAAATTTGTTGGAAGTTTTCAAGGAACTCCTTAAAAAAAGAAACTCAGCAGAATAATAACTTACAAATATTAAAATTGCTGTGGGGATTGGGGGAGGGAAGAGAGAGGTGCCTCTAGAGATTTTCATCTACTTTGAAACTGCATCTGTTCTTTGACTGAAACAAATTTAACCCTATGAGGTTGGGTATCCTCTGCAGCTACCAAAGTGTGGTCTTAGCCGATCTGAGTGTGCATAAAATTAACCAAGGAGATAAGAGAAAGATTCAATTTTTTTTAACCTACTCCAGATATTGTTTAGAATCATGCGTTTGTTTTTAATTGCAAAGAACCCTTCCTTATACAGGAAGTTATAAGATAATAATAATTTAAAGATCATCAGCTAACCATCCCCAATTCCATACAATGACCTTGTACTTCAAGGTAAAGGGTGACACAGAGCTGCTGCCTCACAGCGCCAGGGACCTGGGTTTGATCCTGACCTTGAGTGCTGTCTGCGCAGAGTTTGCACATTCTCCCTGTGACCACGTGGGTTTCCTCTAGGTGCCCTGGTTTCCTCCTACATCCCAGAGACGTGCGAGTTTGTAGGTTAATTGTCCTCTGTAAAATTGCCCTTGGTGTATAGGGGGTGGAATCGAACGTGGGTTGAACACAGTACCATTGTGATAGGGTGATCGATGGTCTGCATGGTCACAGTGGGATGAAGAGCCTGTTTTCATGTTGTTCCTCTCAATTCAATTCAATCCAATTCCCAGAACCCAATGCCTACAGTACACCCCTTCCACCCAAGCTTCCTACCTCCTCCTGCCTGTGGTGTTCTCCCCTTATAAGGAGGCAAGTTACCACAGATGCTGCTGAACATTTCCAAAATTTTCCATTCATTTAAAAAAACATTTGTTTGTCCATCCCCTTTGGTGGAATGCTCATGACTCTGTTAACTGAAGGATCTAATTCCACTAAGTTAGAATAGAGGTTTTTTAGTTATTCAATGCTGTTATATCTGATCAAAAAATAAACCACAGGGGACTTATTAGATAATTTGCAGCAAGAATTACAATAATTCTGAAGGTAAATTAAATTTGCAAAGGACTTAAAAAAAATTCGTAATTTTAGACTTTAGACGAGATACTGCGCCGAAATGGGCCCTTCGGCCCACTGAGTCTGTGCCAACCAGCATTCACCCCGTACACGAACACTATCCTACACACTAGGGACAATTTTGCAATTTTACTAAAGCCAATTAATCTACAAACCTGTACGTCTTTGGAGTGTGGGAGGAAACTGGAGCACCTGGAGAAAATCCATGCAGTCACAGGGAATGTACAAACTCCGTACAGACAGCACCCAGTTAGGATCGCACCCAGGTCTCTGGCGTTGTAAGGCAGCAACTCTACCACTGCACCACTGTGATGCCCATACTACGTCACCTTGCATTTTTGCTTTTATACTATTTTTTATTCCACACATTGGTAGTTTCCAGAACAGCTTCAAATATACAGTGCCCTCCATAATGTTTGGGACAAAGACCCATCATTTATTTATCTGCCTCTGTTCTCCACAATTTGAGATTTGTAATAGAAAAAAAATCACATGTGGTTAAAGTGCACATTGTAAGATTTTAATAAAGGGTCTTTTTATGCATTTTGGTATCATTATGCAGAAATTTGGTATCACCACAGCAGTGTTTATACATAGTCCCCCCATTTCAGGGCACCATAATGTTTGGGACACAACAATGTTGTGTAAATGAAAGTAGTGATGTTTAGTATTTTGTCGCATATCCTTTGCATGCAATTGCTGCTTGAAATCTACGATTCATAGACATCACCAGTTGCTAGGTGTCTATTCTGGTGATGCTCTGCCAGGTCTGTATTGCAGCCATATTTAGCTTATGCTTGTTTTGGGGGCTAGTCCCCTTCAGTTTTCTCTTCAGCATATAAAAGGCATGCTCAATTGGGTTCAGATCGGGTGATTGACTTGGCCACTCAAGAATTGAGCATTTATTAGCTTTGAAAAACTCCTTTGTTGCTTTAGCAGTATGTTTGGGATCATTGTCTTGCTGTAGAATGAGTCGCAGGCCAATGAGATTCGAGGCATTTGTTTGAATTTGAGCAGATAGGATGTGTCTTTGCACTTCAGAATTCATGATGCTACTACCATCAGCAGTTGTATCATCAATGAAGATAAGTGAGCCAATACCTTCAGCAGCCATACATGCCCACGCCATTACACCCCCACCACCGTGTTTCACAGATGAGATGGTATGCTTTGGATCTTGGGCAGTTCCTTCTCTCCTCCATACTTTGCTCTTGCCATCACTCTGATATGTTAATCTTCGTCTCATCTGTCCACAAGACCGTTTTCCAGAACTGTGGTTGCTCTTTTAAGTACTTTTGTGACCATCCTATTGTTGCGGCTAACC
This sequence comes from Malacoraja senta, assembly GCA_038087875.1. Lineage (NCBI taxonomy): Eukaryota > Metazoa > Chordata > Chondrichthyes > Rajiformes > Rajidae > Malacoraja > Malacoraja senta. The sequence continues at coordinate 40,874,374 of CM075978.1, forward strand.
AGTGGTTTGCATCTTGCAGTGTAGCCTCTGTATTTCTGTTCATGAAGTCTTTTGCGGACTGTGGTCATTGACAAATCCACACCTGACTCCTGAAGAGTGTTTCTGATCTGTCGGACAGGTATTTGGGGATTTTTCTTTATTATAGAGAGAATTCTTCTGTCATCAGCTGTGGATTTCTTTATTATAGAGACAATTCATCTGTCATCTTCCTTGGCCTGCCAGTCCCTTTGTGATTAGTAAGCTCACCAGTCCTCTCTTTCTTCTTAATGATTGTTCCAAACAGTTGATTTTGCTGATGTCTCTGACAGTTTTATTCTTGTTTCTCAGTCTCATAATGGCTTCCTTGAGCATACTGACTGGCTGCATCGTGGCCTGGTTTGGCAACTTGAACGTCCAGGAGCGGAAAAGACTGCAGAAAGTTGTGACCACTGCGCAGTCCATCACCGGCTCTGACCTCCCCACCATCGAAGGGATCTATCGCAGTCACTGCCTCAAAAAGGCTGCCAACATTATCAAAGACCCAGACCATCATTTCACACACTCGTTTCACCGTTCCCATCGGGAAGAAGGTACAGGAGCCTGAAATCTGTAACATCCAGGTTCAGGAACAGCTACTTCCCCACAGCCATCAGGCTATTAATCACAACATCAAATAAGCTCTGAACAATAACAAGCACTATATCTGTTTAATTATTGTGTATATATGGTCTATGGTCTATAGACACACTGAACGTTTATCTTCCGTTTTGTATTATGTATACATATTCTGTTGTGCTACAGCAAGTAAGAATTTCATTGTCCTATCTGGGACACATGACAATAAAACGCTCTTGACTTTGGTTCTCATGTTGACAAACAGTAATAAAAGTTTCCAAAGGTGATGGAAAGACTGGAAGAAAGACTAGGTGCTGAGAGCTCTCTTTTAACAGCATTAAGTAGCAATGTTACAAAATTTTGAGATTTTAAAAATCAAGTCTGCAATTTATCCCATCAGATAAAGCATAAAAAGAAGTTTAATTTGACACATAATTCACATTCATATCTTCAGTATTAAAAAAGTTATGGCCATTTTCATACTCGGAAATTAGCATCTTGTTCCCTATTGCTTTTCCAGTGACAACACAAAAGCTGTGATCGAGGACAGTTAAAAGCCCATAACTTTCTTAAAAATCAAGAGAACTGAATGAAATTTTCAGTTATTATAGATTGAAGCATTCTGAAACAAATATAAAACATCTTACTTGGATGACCTGAAATTAAAGCATATAATTAGTTAATTACCTAATTGTAGTTAATTACAAAATTGACCGTTGTGACGGAAATAGTAATAAACACCCAGACTGCCTTGAAAATTCAAAAATGTGATCTTCTCAAGATCAGAACTTTAATATTATTGTATTATATGCTGTAAATGCATAACAGATAGGTAAATAAATTACAATTTCTAGCAATAGACCAAGTCTTTATGGAGAAGATCAGTTGCTACCTGGTACATTGGCATATCATAATCAGTAGCATCATCATACTCCTTAGGTTGTAACAAATAAGCAACTCTGTACACCTTGTTTTTCCTCAACTTTTCAATTTTGACATTGTAAACTACAAGTTTTTGCTCTTCAAACCACGCATGACATGCCTTTCTGCCCACTACTTACCCATTAAGAATGTCCTGTAGATGCCATTTCTTAAGAAAAGGATATATTTTTTTAATAGCCTAAGTATCCAAATAACAAACTAATCCCATTCACACAAAAATTCACAATGTAACATGATTTTTAAATCTCACAGGCATGAATTTATATGCCAGATGCAAGGAATTTATTGTTTAATTCCCATAAATTAATCTTGAAATATCCACTCAATATAATTAAAATTATAATCTTTTTTGCACAATACATGGGACTAAAACTGATATTTAGTATAAATATATTGACTATGGGTAGACAATAGCACAAAATATAGACGATTTAGATGCTCTTATGGCATGATTGTCCAAAAGAAAAGAGCATTTAAATCATCTTGCGAGTGGGTTTTTCTGGAACGCGATCGATTGGAACGTTGCATTTGCGTTGAATTTGAACCCCATATCGGCAGGAAAAATACTGCCGGTTCGTATGGGGCCCAAATCACATTTTCGCAACGTAAAATTTGATTAAAGCCATCCCAACAAACAAGTTTATATGTAAAATAAACGACTTACATTTTGTTTTGTCCCGTTCATGCGATCCATCACGCTGTAGGCGTTGAGGGCTTTAGAAGTCGCTTTTTATTTTAATGTAATTATTAAATTGTCTCGCGATTAAATAAATAAAAAAATCGAGAACGGGAGTCCAATCGATTGTTCTTCAGCAGCTGGCTGCCCGAGGAAATCCGCCGCCGACAGGCAGTAGAAAATTGGATTTTAATCCCGCCCCCCCCTCCTCAAAGGCGCCAAAGTCACGCACACGGCCAGTGGCAGAACTGCAGCGCTGCTGAAGGTAAGTTTTGTAACATCGCTACATTAAGGAAGAATTTAAACACACCTGAGCAATTACAAACACCTGTGAAGCCATGTGTCCCAAACATTATGGTGCCCTGAAATGGGAGGGACTATGTATAAACACAGCTGTAATTTCTACATGGTGAAAGCAAAATGTATAAAAATACCCTTTAATATAATCTGACAATGTGCAGTTTAACCACACGTGATTTTTTCTATTATAAATCTCAAATTGTGGAGTACAGAGGCAAATAAATAAATGATGGGTCTTTGTCCCAAACATTATGGAGGGCACTGTATCTGAATGACACTACATATATCAATGGCAGTCAATTCATTTCAAATAGGGATGTAAATCATTTCTATACCTGTATTAATTCTATCACATAAAACATTTTAATTCAGTTGATCTAATGATCATTTACCATACATTTTCCTGTAACTAAAATGATTTGACATTCTTTTGTATTATTTAGAAGTTTAAAGTAGTGTAATTTATAATTCTTTGGATGTAATTGCTGATACCTAGGGCCTATATTAAGCAGTTGGCATCAGTATCTTTTTTAAGTATCTTTACTACATGTCAAAATCGGAGTTTAAATGAAGGAATGCTTTCTTTATAACCCTGCAAAATGTTTGATTTGAAGATACCTACAATATGTCGTATAAACATTATTAAATGCAAACAACGTTCTTAGATGAAATAATTGATAAAATGACAATATTTCTAGAATCCTCAATCTCCACGGATGGTGCTTTCTTGTAGGAGGCAGGCTCAAGACCTGTGCTGTATAATATGGTTTCTGAAGTGATAGAATGTTATTGTTGAGCGGCAGGGGTCAGCGGAATGTGCTGATGATGGAGGGTGAGTTGGTTGAGGTCGAAGCAGAATTAGTCAGGGTTTCTATTCCAAATCAAGATGTAATTAGGTATCAAAAGGAAAGTGCACTTTTGAGGAGTTGGTTTAGGGCAGGATCAGACCATGTCTTGAGGATATGGTAGCACTGTGGTTAGACAAACAATCCGGAGGTCTGGAGTACGAATTGGAGCTGTGCATTCTTGTGCGCAGTGGTATAGTTGCCGCCTTACAGCGCCAGAGACCCGGGTTCGATCCTGACTACGGGTGTATGGAGTTTGTATGTTCTCCCTGTGACCGTGAGGATTGTCTCCAAATGCTCTGGTTTCCTCCAACATTCCAAAGACGTGCAGGTTTGTAGGTTAATTGGATTCTGCAAATTGTCCCTAGTGTGTAGGATAGAACTAGTGTGCGAGTGATCGCTGGTCAGCATGGACTAGGTAGGCCGATGGGCCTGTTTCCACGCTCAACTAAACTAAAATAAACATTCCACTCCTACCATGGCCAATTAGAGAGCTAATGTCAGTGACGCTGACAATAGAACTACCAAACCTCCACAGTAATCAATCTGGTACTTCAATGTCCTGTGGAAGTGAAAAATAAATGCAAAAATATATTTACAAAGAGTGTGTTTATTATTTACGAGGTTTCTTTGCAAGAACAGAGATTACATTTGTCTGAAGAAAAGGTCCCAACCCAAAACCTCATCTCCAGAGATGCTGCCTGATCTGCTGAGTTACTCCACCATTTTGTGTCTGTCTTTGATATAAATATATATTATATATAAACTTTCTTTGCAAAAACAAAGATTACATTTGTGAATTTTTCATCAGATAATATCTAACTATTGGTCTTTCCCGCTTGTCTTTTTCACCAATATGAAGTAACTTTTAAGAACTTCATTCTTTTTGAATGTGACAACTAACATAACTGGAAACTACTTTGCACAATACTCTAGTAACAAGTTTGCCACTGCGAAAGGAAGATAAATACTTAATAATCTGCAGTAAGTCATCCAAATTAGTTCAGTGCTCAAGAAGATGCAACATTTTGATAAGATACACTCTTTATGAATGCAGTAGTTGCTAAATGTTTAGCAGGCATTGTTGAGTTGCAGCTCATCAGTCACAGAGTGCTATGCATTATGAAGAGATTACTGTAGTGTTATTTTTTTCACATCTTGACAAAGCCAATTTTCCAGAACGCTTGCCTCTTCTATGTGTGTTACATTATTCCAGGATCATAGCATAACCTCATCTATCTCTCTGCGCCCAAAATATCTTGCTTTTATAAAATGATGTCTAAATCTTGACTACATAGATTTTTTCGCACTGGAAATAGCTCGGTGTGAAAATCTGTTCAGGGGTCACTAGTAAATGGCATTTGGAGGTACGTCAAGAACAGAAATACTTGCACTCTGTTTTCACTTCTCTGCCCATCCTGTCAATTCTAATTGCATAACGTTATACATGTGCCTAAAATTAAATCAGTGGTCTCAAATAATGACAGACACAAAGTGCTGGAGTAACTCAGCGGGACAGGCAGCATCTCTGGAGAGAAGGAATGGGTGACGTTTCGGGTCGAGACCCTTCTTTACTAAAAAGATAAGACAACAAAATTATCAATGAAATTCACCATAAAATTGCACCAACCAGTTATGACACAGCTAGAACCAAACACACTTAAATGAGATTCAATAGAAAAAATCAAAGAATTATGCAGCAGAGAAAGCTGTTATTTGACCCGTAATATTTGTGCCATCCTTTTGAAAGAGCTTTTCAATTAATCCCAAACCCCCAGCTCTTTCCAAATAGACTTGTAAATCTATACATTTTCTATTCAACCATACATTCAATTCCCGAAAGGCTACATAACAAAAAGAGCCTGCTTCTTACTAATTTGATAATTTTAGCATTCATAATTATCCATGAATATCCATACATAAGACAATGAACATGAAAAGGGATAATTACATTTAAAATTAATTTGGACATAATACTATGATATTTTACTCTAATTTCTGTTCTTTTGTATTACAACAATTATCTAAATAAACCCCTCAGTTTGTTGAAGTTATCCTTTGGGATCTTACTCCCTTTTCTGCAATTTAATTGTTATTCCGTTTTTTTTAAAGCATTAATTGAGATCCAATAAAGTTAATTTCAGCATCTATTCGTATGACGTATCCTGTTACAACAAAATTTGTATTTGGCAATATGAAAGGGGATCTTTTGTGGGATCCATGACAATTCTGAATCAAAGTGTGAAAATCAAAACTCCCCAACGAAATATCATTCATTCTTACCAACTGAATAATTTCAGATATACTACAAATTCCCTCATTTAAGCAGAAGAATCTATACATGGTCAGATTTTTCAACATAAGTTTTCTCTCAATTCTTTTCTGAACAAATTCAATTGTTCTACCGTGTTTGACATTCACCATTTTAAATTTTACCTAATGCTATATTTTTACTTGCTTTCAGTAATTTTTCCTCTACCAGTAAAATTCTCTTCAGCTAAAAGAACATTTTAAGAGATAAATTTATTTTTTGACCCACAGCAGTCATTGTACCATTAACATTTCATTGTTAAAAAGGACAGATCAAAATGTAGTTCTCCAGCTCAGGATTGTATAACTGATTAATTAAGCTCCAAAATTCCCAGGTTGGTTTCACAGGTAACGGATAATTTCATACTTTACATTTAATTTTGTTTTATATCATCCACTTATTTCAGCCTTAAATAGTAGGGATTAATAGTAATAACTCTTCACCCATCAACTACAGTTTCATCTACACAATGATATTTACTCCTGACGCATCATTGCAAAATGTCAAGGTATGAAATGTACTTCCATGCAGTGTATTGCTCTCCAGGATTTTGCACAGAATGTGTGGATATTCATGGATAACCATCTAAAACTTGACATGTTGGGGGGGGGGGGGGGGCCTTAAACACAGAATGCCAATGCATTTTTCTTCTTTTTTAACAAGATTCAAAACTTGAATTAGTTTCAAATAACTGAAAGCAACATGCAATTTTGAACTTTCTGAATCACCACTTAAGAAGAAGCGAATCACTTGTTGCAAATCAGCCCCCACATCTTTCCCCTCAAGAAAAGAGCATTCTATGGTGTTTCAGAAATAGCATTATTGATGCATGTGAACAGAAGCTCTCCTTCCACTTTTTAGAATGTCATTCTTTTCTTTCCGTTCTGACAAAGGGCGTACATGCGAAAACATTAACATGTATTTTTCCTAAGAGAGTTTGGCTGCCTCCTCTTTTTGATAGTACGGAGTGATTTTCCTTTTAAGTTTCCATCTGTATAACGGGAGATTTATTCCTATAACAATCTCTTCATTTTTAACTTGAGTTCAATACCTTTCTCTCCATTTACCCAGCAATGTAACAAACATCTGATTTTTTTTTGAGGTGCAATATTTTAATATTATTTTTCCAATCATGAGACTTCCTGTTTTTTTTCAATTGGGATGATTATTTTCCTAATACTTGGGCTTTATATGTGCATTATACACTCTGCTAACAAATATATATTTTAGTCAAGCCACGGGAATACCACAGAACATTTTAAAAATCTTGCAAGATTATAAAAATGTTTTAAAAAGTCATTTTCCAGTTCCAGTGTATCAGAATATGATGCACATTCCTTTTCTACTGCCATAACTTTTGCCAAGATGAAGAAAAAGGTAAATAAGATTCTATTTTTGGCAGTGGAGCTTGACAATAAGAAAATATACAAAGAACTAAAGATTTGGAGTATTACCTTTCTGCAAGCTGTTTCACATAAATAAGCCAACTAGCAAAATGTGCACCTGCACTCTTTCACCCATTTGGTCTAGAAAGGTCGTTCATTTTGATTTAGATATTAAATTCCTAATAAAATATAGGTGTTTTTTTTAGTTGAAGGTAAAATCTACTTTACAAATCTAAAACATCATATAAAATTCTGTGTCTGAGAATAAAAAATGGTAACTTTTCCCCCCTTTAAGAGTGATGCAGCATAGAACTAATCGTACTGTACGAAGTCACAAATTTTATATATTTTTCAGCACTTCTGAAATCCCCAACCCGCGAATGATCAACTGTCACATATGATCAGCGTTACTTAGCTGGCCCTATAAACCTTGTTATTTCAATAGATGTAGTAAGCGAAAAGGCAGACATCGCTGAATGTCTCGCAAAATATCACCAAATCTTGCTCAATATTTGTATGGTAAATTGCATTACCCATGCGTGCACTTAAGTTTAGTGGAGGAAAAAATGTAAAATGCCAAAAGAGTGGCAGCGTAGACAGTTCTTCCATAAATAGACTGTGGTCATTTCATGACATTGGACCTTTTCTTCTTGCTATGCTACTGTAAATAAGCATGTTTCCTTGCCTGTCTGCTTTCCTCATGCCCATTTTCAGAAATGCCGCAGCAGATAAGTAACACTGTCATGTCCGTTTTGTCAACTACATGCTGATTATCCTTTCTATTGGCAGTTTGTGAACATTATCAAGGTCAGAAGCAATCACTCAGAAGACACCTCCTGATGCTGTTACAGTTAATGATGATTTCAGTGAGAAGGCTCCTTGGAGCAAAGACTGTTATTAAAATAATGGGAAGTGGAAATTAGGAGACTTCACCACTTTTCCAGCTGTTTACTTGAAAAAAAAAGCTTTCACAGCAAAGCAAAATATGAATAAAATTCAAAATTTAGCCAAGATGATGACAAATAGGCTATATATTTAAAATATGACAAGATTACTTTGTAATGAATTTGCTATTTGGAGATATATGCCGACTTCATTTCTCCTTGTATTAGGGCAAATGCCCACAGTTTTTAACTGTCTGGACCTCAGCTTTTGACAAATTGGTTGTGAGGCATTTACGACTGATGCACATATCGGAAAATCATTTCTGCCAAGTTTCCTCCGTGACCTGCCCGTGGGACATGACATGCTCCGAGACGCATCGCTCTATCAAATCGCATCTTTCCAGAACAATACAAATTATGACAAATTCCATCATCCTGCATTATGCGCTTCATGCTAATCTCCCTAATTCGAGAGAATCAGGAGGCTCGCTGTTCTGCTGAAGGGCATGTTGTCTGATTGAATGATAGTGAAAAAACATCCGCAATCTCTTTTGCTTCCTAATCCCAGCTGTGCCCACCTCTGCCCTCAAAGCACCATTTCTTTAACTCCCATTCAACATTAACTTACCGTTTACATTGCATTTGTATGTTTAATATGATAAAAATCCATGTTTTAATTTTATCCAACATCTTTTATATATATTTGCGATAGTAAATGTTAATGAACTCGGTTCTACCTCTTCCCGCTGAGTTGCCAGGCCTGTCATGACTGTCACATTGGGAATGCAATCATACTGAGAAACTGGGACTTCTCGCGTACTGGCTTGTGAACCAATCATTTAGGATTCAGGCTATACAGAAACTCGGCAAGTTGACTTTGTGAGGTTATTCTGCTTGCTTTCAGCAACTGGCCAACTTGCAGAAAACATTAAGAAGTCTTCAGGCTAAACAACTGCCTGTAGATGATAATACTTTCCCATCTCAGAAGGTGGCAGCATTACTACATGGAACAGAACACCAGCCAATGCAATATGGCAAATAAATTCAATATCCTCCAATAAATATGTAAATCTTGTACTCAATTAGGAATCCAAGTTATTAAACTGTAGGACTTAAAGCCACAGAAACATCAGGATGTTTTAGTGCTTTCTTCAAAAAAAATCTACCGATTTCACTGTCCATGAATGAGTACATGGAAAACAAGTCATTTTCTTATTTACTAAACACTAAATATTGATGCAAAGTGTGGAAGAAAGTCCTTTTCCTTCCTGTGAAATTATCAAATTCTAAACTCCCTGACAATAAAATGTAAATACCAGGTTTAAAAAAAAGGGCTCTTTGGCATATTGAAATTTCTATTCACGTTCTGCCATTTTGATATACTCACTTGCTATTTAGAGCACTTTCAAAATAAAACACAATTAAGTTTAATTTTTCTTTTAGTTAGAGATACAGCATGGAAACAGGCCCAAGGGCCCACACCAGCTATCTATACACTAGTTCTATGCTACCCTATCCTACACACTTTGGGCAATTTACAGAAGCCAATCAACCTACAAAACTGCACATCTTTGGAATGTGGGAGGAATGCGGAGCTCCCAGAGAAAACCCACGTGGTCACGGGGAAAACATACAGACTCTGCGCAGACAGCTGCCGTAGTCAGGATCGAACCCGGGTCTCTGGCGCTGTGAGACAGCAGCTCTACTGCTACACCACTGTGCCAGAATAGATATAATGAAAATAATTGCCAAGCTATATAATGAATGGAATGTGTGTTTTATGGCCTTCATTAATGTGAAGCATTATACTTTTATTCTGAATTGCTCACAGAAATAAAAACGGATATTAACTTGTTCAGACAGAGGATATTTTTAGTTGGATTTGAATAGACACTCCATTATAATGTCCCGAGTCTTTGTATGTAGGTGTGCAACTGTGTGAATTGTCGCAGAATCTAGCCTCTGTGAATTGTTACAGATTAAAACAAACAAAAATAGAAACATTTGACTGATCAGAAAAAAGCGCCGTGCAGATATATGTTAAATGAATCTTAAATTAAGTCTGATTACCTTTAACCTACAGACCGTTTACCAAGTCTTTGTTCAAGTTGTCTTCCAATAAAATGACCCCTGCAGATTGCTGAGAGTTCATCTTTGCATGCAGAAAATAAATACATGTATAGATGTTACAATACAGTTCTGTGTCCATTGTCATCTAGAGTAAGTCAGCATATTCAATACAATCAAATCTGATGATCTGAGAAATATTCAATATTTATAAACTGACTGTCTAACCCCCTAAAAGCTGTCACAGATTTATACATTCTCTGCATTACACAGATAAGAATATATCTTGCTGCACTTTAATGGTCAGAATGCTGAGATTGCATTTTTTAAATAAGAGTTATTACAAATGAAAACCTCCTCATGGTACTTTCACAGAAGTTGTATACTAAGTCAGCATTTTTCGGTATAAAAATTGCTTAAGGTCAATGCCTGTGCTTCTGTCTTTGTTTGAGAGATGCTCCATTGAATATCTTGAACAGAGGAGGGTGCAGGGAATCTTAACTTATGCGCTGTCGTGTTGAGTCATGCCTCGTGGCTCCCAGCCTGCCTGGAACTTGGTGCAGGTGCAAAACTGCAGCTCCCATCAGAAACCAACATTGTGGCGGTCCTCATTTGAAAATAAACTTTTATGACAAAATAAGCAAAACTTAAAAGGGCACAGTCACAGTCATACAGCCCATGCTGACCAAGGTGTCCCATCTACAATAGTTCAACCTACCCCGCGTTTGGCCCATCTATCTATATTATTATTATTATTATTATTATTTTATTATATAACTAAAACTCTCATCTTGTTATCTGCAGGTTTGCGTTATACCTCTATTTGCACAAAAACGGTACACAATAGCGCTATGATTTTTGCTCCACCTTACTCACCATTGTCCGATGCTATACATGAAGCAAGTTTTGTTCAGATTGATGGTATGTTTTAAAAGTTATTAACGTTTAAAAAATACGAGGCAAGGCGCCGTATCGTCGACTTGCCTCTCCCCGCCCCAGGAGCCAGAGCCGCCGCTGCCAGCCTCAACACCCAGGTCCCAGATCGTCGGCTTGGCCTCTCCCCGTCCCCGGAGCCAGCCACCGCCCCAGTCTCAGCGCCAAGGCGGAGCCCCGCGGGCCAGGAGTAGCAGTAAAATGCTGCTTTTAAAATCTTACCTGTGTCGCCGTTGTGAAAAAATGATGGCAATCTAAATTCTGGAAAGACCCCAACTGCGCAGACGCGGCTGAGAACTTGTTGGGTGCCCTTTGCGACGCCAGTAAAGACGCGCACGGGAACTCTCCCCCAACTGCACATGAGCGGGTGGGGGCGCTTAGGCTGGGGGTGCATCTGCGGGCGGCGGTGGCCGACTCCTGGTGCGGGAAGAGGCCGGGCAGGGAGAGGCTGCGCCGACGCTGAGGCTGGCTGAGTCCGACGGCTGCTGCTGCTCCGGGCCCACGCGGCAGCCTGAGGCCACGCCGAGGATCCGAGGCCTGGGTGCTGAGCCTGGCTCTGAGGTTGACGGCTGCTGCTCCTCCGGGCATGCAAGGAGGTAAAGGAGCGGCACCCTCGAGATCCTGGGGAGGTGAGCAGCGAGTGGGGGTGGATTGAGGGAAAAGAGGGGGTAGGGAGGGAGAGGGGGGGTTGGGGAGGTGAGGAGGGAGTGGGGGAGGAGGGGGAATAGAGGGAGAGGAGGGAAGTGGGGGAAGTGAGGAGGGATAGTGGGGGGATAGGGGGAGGTGAGGAGTGGGGGAGGTGGGGGTTAGAGGGATAGGAAGGGGGTAGGGAGGGGAGAGGAGTTATGGAGATAGGGAGGGAGTGACTGATGGTAGGGGAAAGGAGAGGGAGAGGTGAGGGAGGGAAGGAAAAGAGGGGAAAGAAGAGGGAGGATGAAGAGGAGGGGGAGGGAGTGCTGGGGGATGAGGGGAAATAATCCGCGCCTGCGCAGTTGGGGGCTATGGGTGAGTGGTGGAATATTGCGTTGGGGGAACGGGTTGCATTGGGGGACCAGGCCTCCCGTGTGACATGGTCCCAACGAGTCCCACAGTCTGGTATTCCTCTAAACCTTTCCCATCCATGTACCTGTCCAAATGCCATTAACAGTACCTGCCTCAACTATCTCGTCTGGCAGATTGTGCCTTATACCCATCACCCTCTGTGTGAAAATGTAACCCCTCAGGTTCCTATTAAATCTTTCCCCCCTCACCCTCAACCTATGTTCTCTACAAGGCTATATGTTTAGAAGCAAGATGTACTCCTGAGCAAAGCTATAAATTCAGCCTTACATTTAATGGAATGCTCCAGCTGTAGTTAGGTTCATGTTTATCAAAAAGTTCTCTTGATGGTGGAAATGTAACATAAAAACAGAAAATACAAGAAATACTCAGCAGATCAGGCCACATCTGTGGGAAGAGAAATAGAGATAATGATTCAGGTCGATGTCGTTTGTTAAAGTTCTTTGTACTCTTGTCAAGCGGCCTTGCCTACTGAGTATTTCTGGCAATTTTGCTTTTGTTCTAGGTTCGTGAATAATTCTAGTTTTGGGAAAAAAAGAGATTAAGATTGTTTAATTGTCATTTGCACTTGCATCAGAACAATGAAATTCTTACTTGCTGCATATTTACAGGCACTTTAATACAACAACCTAACAAATAAATAAACAATAATGCAATGAATTATCAGTTACGCAGGGTACGCAGACCAGAATGATGCAAGCAAGGTAAAGGGGCATGTCTCACCATTAAAAATCACAAAATTACCATCACAAATTAGTGATATCTGGCTTTTCATTATCACTCTCAAGTCATGATGAATATAAAGAATTAGGAACACTTCAATCTAATCCTCATCTAATAGTTCTGAATATAATTATTTGGTCATAATTTGCTTTTCTATTGTTTGCATGAACATCAAAGGATCTTACAAAACAGTGCAAGTAAATTGTCTAGATCCATGTAACAATGACTTCATAAAGTCTAGGCAGGGTAATAATCCGAACAATTTGGTCACGTTTTTATATGTAAAATCAATTTAGGACATAAGAATGGTTTTACAGCATGCTATGAAATAACACCAGCAATTTGAATATTGAATGGACCATCCTCCAATTTAAGGGGAAACATTTACATTATTCTGTTTAAGAAGGAACTGCAGATGCTGGAAAAATCGAAGGTAGACAAAAATGCTGGAGAAACTCAGCGGGTGAGGCACATCTATGGAGCGAAGGAATAGGTGACGTTTCAGGTCGGGACCCTTCTTCAGACCTATTCTGTTTGATCAGAATGTATTTCCTTTACCCCTTTTCTCTCCTTCCGAGATGGGAAGGAAACTACATTCAAAATAATAGTCAACATTAGGCCAATTGTAATTTAAAAATGCTGATTCATACCAAAGATAGACTGGAATCACGTCTCAGTGGGTAAGGCAGCATCTCCAGAGAAAATGGATAGGTGATGTTTCAGGTCCCGACCCAAAATGTCACCTATCCATTTTCTCCAGAGATGGTGCCAGCCCTGCTGAGTGTCTCCAGCATTTTGTTTCTATCTTTTGTCAATATGAAGCTTTTATTTATTTATTTTTAAAGCATGAATGGTCACAAAACAAAAACACAGCTAGAGTCACGTTCCATTTTGGATGCCCTTTTCAATTGCCTACCTATTCCCACACCCCATCGGAATTATTCTTTTGAAAAAGATAAAAAGCCAAACTTTCAAATAGCTGATTTCTTTCATCATCACAGCAACTGATTTTATTTTCAGCAGCCATATATCCCTCCACAACCCACTCCCAATTATCATATTCTGTCTCCACGCACATTAAGATGTCAAGAATTTTGGAATACCCAATGCTATGGCCATTACATAAAACTGAATAGTAAAATTAAAGTCCAGTGGAAAGTCCAGCCTATTGTCTTCTCCTCTTATTCATAAATGTTAATATTAATCATTAGGTTTCTTCAGAATATAATCTTTGAAGGGAACAATGAAAAATATAACTTTCTGAAAGTAAAGGAAACCCATGTCCTCAAAGGAATAAAGCACATGAAAGATATTCATGACTAAGTACTTTAAAACACTGTTCATAATGTTCCCTCTATTCATGTTTTATAGCCTTTATGCAGGCCCATTTTTACAACATTATACAGATACACATTCAATATTTATTGCTTTGGGATGAAGGGATCTTGAGTTTCTCACTTTGCTTCCAGCAAGTTCAGCACCTTAAGAAGTAAGTGACTATTTTAGTATCATTGCAGGGAAAGGCAGTAGGCACACCCTATACTTGCTGTGGGTTGTTGACATGAACCAGGGCAGGCAGAAACCAATAATACATGAAGTGCTGTTCAGAGGCAATTAGGATCAGTTGTCAAGGCTCGACCATTAATGAAGGAATATGTCAGCAGCGCCAGAGACCTCAGCATCTGAGGGCAAGAAGGCGATTTAGTGTGACAGATCGAGTCCTTCCAATGTCCTCAGCAGTACATGCTAATACCAGTCTTAACAACACAGTGTGGCAGTGTATAATGCAACTAACATGGACTTTGATTCTGCAAAATGACTGCTGCCACTGCTAGTCCATCTCACTTCAGTTGCAGATAAGGTTACCCGGCTAATAATTACTACTTTGCCAGTTCCACAACCAGCACTGTCCTCCTGTTCATCTATCTTGCTTAAAGGTGGCACACGCACAACAATATACAAAGATATACTCAAGAATACTTTATTCCCTATATATTCTATGCTTCCAGATGATTTTGAATCACAGGCAAAATTCTTCACTGCAGGCTAAAACACCTTTTCTCAAAATGAATGCGCGTTAACATAATGAGCTAATATTTGCATGCAAGCCAAGAAAATGACATTCATTCTCAAAATGTCAAATTAATGCCTTGAATTTTCAGTTTTAATGATGGAGAAACCGTCAGCATGCACTCCTGTTTCTGGGTAAAACCAACATCAATTTCTGACATTGCATAAGCTCTATTAAATGCGGAAACTCTGAGGCTGCTTTCAGTGGGAGCTGCCTCCACGACTCACTGTACTGTTGCGGGCTTGGAAATTGCAAACAGAATGAGAGATACTACATGAACACCACTGTGCACGCACTATTCCCATTGTGGAAGCCATTAAAAAATGTTAAGCCTTGTTAACTGAGATGTAGCTGAATCATTGTTACTGTGATTTGTACTTATTGATGAAAAAACATCTGGCTCCAAAAGCATTTGGCTATTGTACCACTGCATGGTAAAAAATTCACAGATTAAAATAAAATAAAATTAAAAACCTTTTACAAAGGATATAATGATTCAATTTCTTAATCTTGAGGAATATCCCACTCATTATTGTAAAATGAGTTGAAAATATATTGAAGTAAAGGGTGGCATAGTGGTAGAGTTGCTGCCTTACACCTCCAGAGATCCGGGTTCAATCCTGGCTATGGGTGCTGTCTTTGTGGAGTTTGCACCTTCTCCCTATGTGGGTTTTCTCTGAGTGTTCCGGTTTCCTCCCACATTCCAAATATGTGCAAGTTTGCAGGTTAATTGGCTTCGGTAAAATTGTAAATTGTCCCTAGTGTGTAGGATAGTACTAGTGTACGGGGTGATCGCTGGACGGTACGGATTTGGTGGGCCAAAGAGCCTATTTCCGAGCTGTATCTGTATTTATAAAGTAAATTATAATCTGTGATTTTTATAACCTGATTTGGTTCGATAGTTCTTCAATTTGATTGGCTTCCCAGCCTACTGATGGCACATTAAAGTCAAGTTGGAATAAGGGAAATTGATGGCAGGAGACCTGATCAATCTAATTCTGCAGTTTTCTTTGAGGTCAGAGGAAAGCATTGACCTTTTACCATTGACAACAAAACCCGGGTCAATAACATTTACAAATATTCTGCCATCAGTCCAAATGTCAATACAATGCAGGTACAGCACTAGATTTTCTTTTGATGAGCAGATAAACCATTACTTTTAGTTACACTGCAGAATTCTCTCATACAAAGTTATGTCCTACCTTAAAGCAATGTCCTACATCTTACCAGTCAGATTATTTGCATGTTATATTTATAAAGAACATCATATTTTCAATGATGTTCTGTTATCAATATTTTGATATTTAGAAAATAAGTAATATTTTTCTTAAAAAGTGGGAATGGCCATCTCATCAATTTATTTAAATTCTTGTCATCAGTGAAAAGCTGGAGACAAATATCTACATGAGCACGTACAGACAAACCGCCAGTTACACCAGAGAAGCCAAAAGAATGTTAAGTATATGTCCCAGGCACTCACCACCACCAAAAACATGTCTCGCACATCTTCTTTCAACTTTGCCCCTCTCAGCTTAAAGCTATGTCCTCTAGTATTTGATTTTTCCATCCTGGGAAAAAGATTCTGACTGACTTGACCTCAGGTCTGTCTGTGTGGAGTTTGCGTGTTCTCTCTGTGACTACATGGATTTCATCTAGATGCTCTCACATTCCAAAGGCATGCAGGTTGGTAGGTGAATTAGCTGCTGCAAATTGGCCCCAGTCAAGAGCGGAACTCGCTATCAAAACATGGAGGGGACGGGGGATACAATTTGTTGGCGGCCGCGCGCGCATGCGCACACTCACACACATGCGCGCGAGACTTCGGAGGCTCAATCCAGCGCTAAATGCAGCTCAACTCTGCCTGTCTCACCGGGTTAACTACAGCCCTGTCTGGACTGACGGTACACCAGCCCTGCTTCTCAGCACTGGCCATATTTTCCGCAAGCCCAGGCAGGACAGGCAGAGTTTCTCTGCGCTGGCTGTGGGCCTGGGGGCACCACGCCCGTCTGACTCCCGACCTCTCTGGTCATCCGTGGGGGGGGGGCACTCGGGACATCGCCGGAGACCTGGTCGGGATCGATCCTGCCTGCGGATGAGGCGCAGGTCTGTGCCACGTCTCCCTCCTCCAATCATCGCGCCCTCGATCATCAGTCCCACCTCCACTGTCTCGCGGAAAGCGCAGATTTTAAACGAAACTTGGGGGGGATGTCCCCACCTCTCAAAACATGGGGCGGACGTGTCCCCTCTGCCCCCCCCCCCCCGGGTTTTCCGCCCCTGGCCCCAGTGTGTAAGTGAGTGGTATAATCTGGGGGGGGGGGGGGAGTAAATGGTAAATGGGAATGTTGGGGAATAAAAATTGGGATTCATGTAGGATTTCTGTGACTAGAAGGTTGAAGGTCTATGTGGACTTAGTAGGCCGAAAAGCCTGTTTCTGTTCTGTATCCCTCACAAAAGTTGAGTATTTTATTTATCCTGAAAATATCACCTGAAATTTTTGCACATGGGAGCGAAATATAAATGGTAAACATGTTATAGTGAATGGTCGAAAATTATTTTGATAAATGGGAATCTTAAGGTAAGAATAAACATCAAATGAGACAGAGCAGGATTCAAGATTAAAACATAATGCTTCATGTCACTTTTGGATTATGCTCAGGATGGCCTATGGTACACACTCCACGATAAGCTCTTGAACCCACATCACTTGCAGGCATCTAAATTCTTTACCAAAATGTTATTTTTCAAGTTAAGTGACGCACCATAATGGAGCGAGAGAGGGTTTTGCAGAAAGCAGTCATCTTGTGGGATTAACATTGTCTATGGAAGCAGAGATATCCTTGGTGATTTACCAAAGGGTTCATAAGGTCATAAGAGATAGGAGCAGAATTAGGTCATTCTGCCCATCAAGTCTACTCCGCCATTCAATCATGGCTGATTTATCTCTCCCTCCAAACCCAATTTTCTGCCTTTATCCCCGTAACCTCTGACACCCGTACTAGGTTCCTGGAGCTTAATAGATTCCCTGGAAATTCCATACTGTAAGAGATTGTTCTGTTTGTTTCCATGGGGACACAATTGCAGACCATGCCAGCAGAGAGTGTTGCAAGCAGGAGACAATGGATTAGATGTTATCATGGGCAGTTTATGCACATACTTCCTGGATGATTCAGATTGTTAAAAAGTGAACTTCTGTGTTACTGACATGAACAAGCAAGCCTTTTTCATTAGGACAACTAGCAACTCTCAAGTTATTAACTACTCTACTATATCCTGGAAGAAAAATACTGTGCACGCTGAAAATCTGAAAGAAAAGAAAATGCTAGAAACATTCATTGGATGAGGCGGATTCTGAAAAGATACAGTATATGTTTTATAAGATCATAAGACATCGGAGCAGAATTAGACTATTTGATCCATTGAGTCTGTTCCACGTGGCTAATCTATTTTTCCCTCAACCCCATTCTCCTGCCTTCTCCCCGTAACCTTTGACATCCTTATTAATCAAGAACCTATCAATCTCCGTAATTACAGAGCAGACTAGTGACAGTGACTCTCATGAGGATGTCAACTGTATAACTGAAGCAAATAGAGAGGATGAAACTGTAAACCAGGTTAAAAACAGCCACAGTCAGGGCCAGCAGCTCTTTGCAGGAATGAAGATAGGGGAAAAGTTAGTTGACTTCCAGATAGACTGTGGGGCCACCTGTAATATCATCCCCATCGATCTACTAAACCCAGACACACAGTTAGAGCACACTGAGAAGGTGCTAGTGATGTATAACAAGACCAAGTTGACTCCTCTGGGCACATGTAAGGTTAAGGTCAGAAACCCTAGAAACAACAAGCTGTACCGACTAGAGTTTCAAGTGGTTGACCAGACTGGCAGAATCCCTTTACTGGGCAGAAAAGCCAGCGAGGCAATGAAGTTGATAAAAGTACAGTACGAGAATATTCTGGCTATAGACAACATAGTGAAGAAAGAGCCGAGCCCAGTGACAAAGGGAGAAAGTGGCAAACACGTGACCATGGACAAAATAAAT
The DNA here is from genome assembly GCA_038087875.1 of Malacoraja senta. Classification (NCBI taxonomy): domain Eukaryota; kingdom Metazoa; phylum Chordata; class Chondrichthyes; order Rajiformes; family Rajidae; genus Malacoraja; species Malacoraja senta. The sequence continues at coordinate 40,893,204 of CM075978.1, forward strand.
GAAGAGTTTGAGGATGTGTTCACCGGAGATGGCTGCATGGAGGGTGAATATAGAATAGAGATAGATGACAGAGTACCGCCAGTGAAACTGCCAAAGCGCAGGGTGCCTGTAGCTATGATGACACCTCTACAAGAGGAACTCAAAGATCTAGAGAGAAGAGGGATAATCACACCAGTGGAACGCAGCACTGACTGGATCATTAGCATGGTCGCAGTGAGAAAACCTAATGGGAAGCTGGGGATCTGTATAGACCCAAAACCTCTGAATCGGGCACTAAAAATAAGTCACTATCCACTCCCAACTATAGAGGACATCCTGCCAGAGATGTCAAAGGCAAAAGTATTCACAGTCTGCGATGTGAAGCAAGGCTTCTGGCAAGTCAAACTAGAGGAAGAGTCGAGCTTCCTTACCACATTCGCCACCCCATTTGGTCGCTTCCATTGGCTAAGGATGCCGATGGGAATAAGCCCAGCACCTGAAGTGTTCCAAAGAAAGCTCATGCAGGCCCTGGAGGGCCTCCCAGGAGTCTGCGTCATAGCAGATGATGTGTTAATCACGGGGGAAGGAGCAACACATGAGGAGGCAGGAAAGGACCACGACGAGAAAGTCAGACGCTTTCTAACCAGGTGCAGAGAGTGCAACATCAAGCTGAACGCGGACAAATTCAAGCTCAGACAAAAAGAGGTACCCTACATAGGTCATCTGCTCACGGCCGAGGGACTGAGCGTTGACCCGGAGAAAGTACGGGCAATCAGAGAGATGCCAAGGCCAACGGATGTGAAAGGGGTACAGAGATTAGTTGGGATGGTCAACTATCTTTCTAAGTTCTATGACCACCTTTCAGATGACTCTGAGATTCTGAGACAACTCACGCGAAAGGAGAACATGTGGGAATGGACGGACATCCAAGAAGGGGCGTTTCAAAGACTGAAAGACAAAATCGCTAAAGCACCAGTTCTACAGTACTACAACAAGGAAAAGGAGTTGACACTTCAGTGTGATGCATCTGACACGGGACTGGGGGCCGCCCTGACACAGAAAGGTAAACCGGTAGCATTTGGTAGTAGGGCACTCACACCAACTGAAAGGGGCTATGCCCAAATAGAGAAAGAATGCTTAGCCATAGTGTTTGGGATGGAAAAGTTCCATCAGTATACTTATGGTAGAGAGGTCACAGTACAAAGCGACCACAAGCCTCTAGAAAATATACACAGAAAGCCATTACTTAGTGCACCTAAGAGACTGCAGAGAATGCTACTCAGACTGCAGCAGTATGATATCAGTGTGACCTATGTTCCAGGCAGGGACATGCTACTTGCAGACACGTTGAGTAGAGCATACTTACCAGAGAGCACTAAGGGAGAGAGTGAGACAGATATAGAGACTGTGAACATGGTCAGCTACCTACCCATTTCAGCAGAGAGGCTGAGTGCCATCAGGGCTGCAACAAAAGATGACACAAAGTTACAGAGTGTGGCAAATAGAATACTGTCAGGGTGGCCCAAGAGAAAAAGGACTTACCAAGTGACATCAGGCACTACCACACTTTCCAAGATGAACTGAGTTTCCAGGACGGCATAGTGTTGCGAGGAGACAGAGCCGTGATACCTGACGCACTCAGGGTGGACATCACTCACAGGATCCACTCCTCTCACCTGGGAGTAGAAGGATGTCTGAGGCGAGCGAGGGAGTGTGTATACTGGCTTGGAATGAACGAGGAGATCAAGACCTTCATCGCCAAATGTGACATATGTAGGTCAGTGGACCCAAAGCAACAAAGAGAGACACTACATCCACATGACATGGCCAGCAGACCCTGGGCCAAGGTAGGAACGGACCTTTTCTCCTTTCACAATAAAGACTATCTGATAACAGTAGATTATTATTCAAACTTTTGGGAGGTCGATTATCTACCTGACACTATGAGCAACACAGTGATCAAAAAACTCAAGGCCCACTTTGCCCGACAGGGGATTCCTGACATTGTTATCTCGGATAACGGACCCCAGTATGCATCACAAGAGTTTCAGCACTTCAGCCAGAAGTGGGGCTTTGAACACAGGACATCGTCGCCGGGATACCCGCAGAGTAATGGGAAGGCGGAGTCAGCAGTAAAGGCAGCCAAGCACCTGATGCTGAAGGCTGCAGCAGCGAGACAGGATCCGTACTTGGCAATGCTGGATCATCGCAACACACCGAGCCAGGGCCTCAACACAAGCCCAGCACAGAGACTCCTAAGCAGGAGGACCAGGACCCTGCTTCCCACAAAGGACACTCTGCTGAAGCCAGAGGTGACACACGACGAACAGGGACTGAAATACAACGGACAGAGACAGGAAAAGTACTACAACCGCACAGCAAAAGACATGGACACTCTGAAAAGAGAGGACAGTGTGAGAGTACAGCCCTGTGCACACACAAGGGCTGGAGACCAGCGAGAGTGGTCCAACAGGTGAGCCATAGATCGTATGAGGTGGAGTTAGAGTCAGGAGGTGTTCTGAGACGAAATCGTCGCCACCTCAGACACGATCTCACCACGCTCACACCAACACAAAACACACCCACACCAACAGTGACTGAGGCGGCCATACCGCCAGATGGCCCAGCAGAGAACCAAGACACGGTCACCAGGTCAGGTCGACAAGTTGTCAGACCCCGCTACCTGACAGACTATACTCAGTGATTAGAGTATGGACTATGAAAAAAAAAAAAAAAAAAAGTGTTGTTGATGCACTTGCTGGAAAACGGATGTTTTGAACTGTTGATTTATTATTGCTTATGTTGTTAGATCTGTTGTAAATGAGCAGAGCATATGGTACAAGTTTGTTGCACTAGAATACCTAAGGGAAAGAGACTAACTTGAAAAAAGAAAAATAAAGATGTAACAATAGGATTGTTTATTTAAGTACTGTTGTACGGGGGACTGTTTTAGAGGTGACACCGGGCTCACGGCCCAGTTGGGATGATGGCTGCACAAAGACAATAAAGTTCAAGTAAGCAAGACTGCTTTAATCGTCCATTATGTATCGTCCAGATAGACCAAGAACATAATGAAACACTCCGCTTGATAGGAATGAATTCCACAGATTCACCACCCTCTGGCTAAAGAAATTCCTCCTCATCTCCTTTCTAAAGGTACGTCATTTTATTCTAAGGCTGTGCCCTCTGGCCCTAGACTCTCCCACTAGTGGAAACATCCTCTCCACTTCCACTCTATCTAGTCCTTTCATTATTCGGTAAGATTCAATGAGGTTTTAGGCTAACGAAAAGTCATCAAGTTGAAATATTAACATGATTCATCTCTTCACATATGCTGCCTGGCCGAGTGAGTGTCTTCTGCATTAAATGTTATCTAGAAGGCTCTCTTCCGTATGATATTAGCTGGAATGCGGCTATGATGAAAGAATGGGTTGACGGGGCTTGTATTCACTGGAATTTAGAAGGATGAGAGTGGATCATATAGAAACATATAAAAGTCTTAAAGGCTAGATGCAGGAAAAATGTTCCAGATGTTGGGGGAGTCCAGAACCAGGGGTCACAGTTTAAGAATAAGCGGTAGGGTATTTAAGACTGAGATGAGGAAAAACCTTTTCACCCAGAGTTGTGAATCTGTGGAATTCTCTGCCACAGAAGACAGTGGAGGCCAATTCACTGGATGTTTTCAAGAAAGAGTTAGAATCAAGGGATATGGGGAAAAAGCAGGAAGGGGGTACTGATTTTAGATGATCAGCCATGATCATATTGAATGGTGGTGCTGGCTCGAAGGGCCGAATGGCCTACTCCTGCACCTATTTTTCTGTGTTTCTATGTTTGTGAAGGCTATTCTCTTTGAGGTTATGTAGTTCCTGAAATTTGACTGGATTGAGTCCAGGAACAAAAGACAAACTCTCTCTGTCGGTTGCCAAACAGGTGTAGATGATTTCATCTCTCAGTGTCTGTAATTGCATAGATACAGGATCTAGTATTACAGTTGTCTTCAAAGGATTCCCAGTCTCTTTTTCAACCACCCAGTCTCATTGGTTTGACCTCAGCAGATTTCAATCTATATTTAAGTCAAGATGCTGAAAATTTGTAATTGACCAATTTGTAATTGTGTACGTAAAGAATCTGAACAATAAAATATCTTTCTAAGTGGAAATATACGTCAGCTAAGCAGTAAAAGGTACAGATTTTACACATTCATTGTCCAAATCTGCCTTCACTGTCCTTTCTGATGCTTGCTTTTCAGATGGAAAGTTAATTATTTTTGAGGCGGTGGTTCCATCACAGACAACACACATTTTTCATGACATTCACCAACTTGAAACAAAACTTGGAACAGATTGGGTCTAAAGCCCACACTCCTAACGGTTCCCTGCTGAGATTTCTTGACGACGCTGCATTTGTCCCTTTAAGATGATACAGCTCACACTTGTATAGGTGCACAATCAGCTCCAAATGAGGCCGGAACGACAAAGAATAAAAAATGTATAAACTTTGAGAGACTGACAAATATAACGCTTCTATTTCTGCACCCTCGCATGGGAGATCAAAAATAATTTTCCTTTGAAACCAAATTAGTGGCAAAACAGCAGGTTCTCAGAAAGATCTTTTCCATCATTTTGATATTGAATAACTTTAATGATCCTGGCAATGACGATTTGTAATTAGTGGTGTCCAATTTTTATTTGGACAGGAAAATGTTCGATCCTTTCTTCATTTAGATGAAATACAAGGAGGTGATAAGTAAAACTGATTTACTGTAGGTTCTGCACAAAGGCAGTTGGTTTATTGGTATAGATCTTAAGAAAATCCGTCAGTTTTAGTATTCGGATTGTTCACATACGAGGTGTATATTTTTGAAGAGAATCTTCATTATCTGTTTTCTGATCTTGATCTAACATCTTGGGATTGCATATTTCCCCTCTGTCAGAGGTCTCACTCCACCTTGTTCATGCACAGTTATCCAGTTTCTGATTAAAACAGCCGAGGCGGGAAATGGACACCTTGCTTTTTTTTTTTTAAAAGGTGTCAAAAAGTTCAGGGATGGAGTGAAATACTGTGTAGCATGTGGATGTGAGGATGCCCAACTGCACATCTCCTACCATCTACCTCATTAGAGACCCACAGACCATCTTTAATCAGACTTTACTGGAGTTTATCTTGCACAAAAATTATTCCCTTTTTCATGTATCTGTACACGGTTCGATTGTAATCATGTATAGTCTTTCCGCTGACTGGTTAGCACACAACAAAAAAGCTTTTCACTGCACCTTGGTACACGTGACAATAATAAACTAAACCTAAACCTAAATCTAAACCCTGGACCCTGTCGGCTTATGGCAGGTGACCCTGCATCTCCACTTATATTGCAGCTGACCAGATCAAGCTGAAAAGAAATTTGCTCAAGTGCTCAGCCCCATTTCTAACCGTTCCACACCTTTTTTTCAGCAGTTGATACCAATGAAAAATCAAATCCACCGCATTTTCCAAAATATAGTTTTGGGATCCGGACTTGCATCTTATTGTCTTTTTACTTAAGAAATCTGTTGAGTCTGTAGCTGTATATCATATGACACTTTCCTTGTGAAGTGAAGGGGAGTGGGTGGGCCGAGAAATCTGAGTACCATGCAATGTGTAGCTGATCCTAGTCTTAGTCCTCTGGCGATCTGATGATGGAAACTTCTCATATTGTTGTTCACCACAGAGAAAGCCTACTCTGTCCTGTTGGCTGTTTGATCTTTTACATCTCCTAAACTCTTCTGCTTTAGAGCTAATGCTGCAGAGCAAATTTTATTAAATCCAAACTTAGCCCACAGCGAATATTTAGCCAACTGAATACAATACAATACACTGCTTTACAGCATTAAACATGATCTGCTTGGTCTTGGGCTAGATGAAATCATGAATCTCTTGGCAGAAGGGGGAAAGCAAGATTGGAATATTTCCTGCTTGAAGTAGCTCTTCTACATTTAAATGTCATCTTAAAACAAGAGGTTTGAAGCACAACACAAGGGGAATCTGTGGGCACATCTGAAACTAGCCGTATGGACCGTAAATACTACCTCCAAATAATCTTAATCACGGCAATCTGACTACAAAGCTGCAGGACCAGTATTTCTTATCCAAAGCAATGCATTTTCATGGGCGATACTGTCTGAAGCATCATCACAAGTGCTGCGGTGATTCCAGAAAGAACCATCAACAAATATTAGCAATGCAACAGAGGTTTGCTTTAAATTTGTAATTACATGACAAGCGGGGGCATTTGCATCCCTGCATCCCTGTCGTTAGCACATCTTCTCCAGCCAACAATGTGCCATTATAGATTCCACCCTTCCTGAGGTCATCTGTTGCCGGCCCTGTTTTGTTCTGACCTTCGCTATCTTTCAGTCTGAAGAAGGGTTCTGGCCCGAAATGTGGGCTATTCCTTTTCTTCAGAGATGCTGCCTGATCCGCTGAGTTACTCCTGCATTTTGTGCCTATCTTCAGTATAAACCAGCATTTACAGTTCCTTCCTACACAGAGGCATTTTGCGGTGAAACATAGACAATGGATTGGTCGTACAACAATGATGATGATAATTGTTACAGAGAATGTAAACAGATGCTTAGAATTTCCTCAGTGCCCACGAGGCATGTACAGCCTCCAACAACTATTTTGGCCTTGGAAATTCAATCGTGTTCAAAGCCCCAGGCTGGTACGAGTTTACCCAAACCAGGAAGACCCTTTTCTTTGCATGTTGCATCAAGAAAGAACACAAAGGAAATCAAGGCCTGGGTTGTGTGTTGAGGGTGGGGGTGGATGGATTGGGAGCTCTGAATGATAGGAATATCATGGATCAGTTGGGAAGAGGTTCCCAACTGGCAACACCTACAATGGTTGGTCAGATGTCTGGGTTGACTCAGTCAGATCAGGGCTGCAATTAATGTTGAAGGAGATAAAGACAAAGGTCGGAGGGTGGGAAGTAGTGATGGTGGGTTTCTTTTGTTGTATTAGATATGGGCTGGAAGGATCTTCTCAGGCAGGTTCTTTTTTAAAAGTTATTTATTTATCTTTTAGTTTTGTTTATTGTCAAGTGTACCTCAGGTACAGTGAAAAGCTTTTTGTTGCATGCTAACGAGTCAGCGGAAAGATTATACATGCTTACAGTCAAGACAACCACAGTGTAAGAATACAAGATAACGGGAATTTACATTTAGTTCAAGATAAAGTTCAGTAAAGTCCGATTAAAGATAGTTCGAGAGTCATGGCAAGCACTTTGAAAACCTCGTTGGGTTGTGAGCGAGCAATTACAGAAGAGGAACGTCTATTATCAAGTAACTGAACCATCCTATCACCAATTAGTGAGCGGTCCTGACCTACCATCTACCTCATTTAAGACCTGCGAACTATCTTTAATCAGACTTTTACTGGGCTCTATCTTGCACGAAACGTTATTCTTTTTATCCGGTATCTGTACACTGTGGACGGCTTGATTGTAATCATGTATAGTCTTTTCGCTGACTGGACAGCACGCAACAAAAGAACTTTACACTGTACCTCGGTACAAGAGACAATAATAAACTAAACTAAAGGAGCTATGACAAGTGTGATCGATTATCACCTGCGGACGCTCTAAATGAATGATGTCATTATTTGGCTGTCTGGCACCAAAAATGCATCATGCATACAAGTAAGATTTGTATGGAAAATGTCCAAACTAATGTCCAGGGCAGCATTTCTCACCCCTTTTACCCTTGCGGAACCCTTGAAATAATTTTCATGTATCAGGGAACCCCTACATTAAAACTATTATATATCTTTATTAATCTCTTTCTTTCTCTTTCATAAACTTATTCATAAGGCAAACATAATATATTTTTCTGATAACTGGTTTAAGCAAAAAATAATGTTTTCCTCAAATTTATTGACAATGCAACAAAAAAAAAACGGAACTAAAGGCAAACAGAACTAACATTGGAGGAGAGAGAGAGAGAGAGAGAGAGAGAGAGAGAGAGAGAGAACACACATAAAATATAAACATAAACATACTTACATTTTTTAAATTCATATAACATCCCTAAATGGTAAAAATGACTAAATAACATAGAAACATAGAAAATAGGTGCAGGAGTAGGCCATTCGGCCCTTCGAGCCTGCACCGCCATTCAATATGATCATGGCTGATCATCCAACTCAGTATCTGAGTTTGAAGAAGGGTTTCGGCCCGAAGTTGCCTATTTCCTTCGCTCCATAGATGCTGTTGCACCCGCTGAGTTTCTCCAGCATTTTTGTGTACCTTCAGTATCCTGTACCTGCCTTCTCTCCATACCCCCTGATCCCTTTAGCCACAAGGGCCACATCTAACTCCATCTTAAATATAGCCAATGAACTGGCCTCAACTACTTTCTGTGGCAGAGAATTCCACAGATTCACCACTCTCTGTGTGAAATGTTTTTTTCTCATCTCGGTCCTAAAAGACTTCCCCCTTATCCTTAAACTGTGACCCCTTGTTCTAGACTTCCCCAACATTGGGAACAATCTTCTTGCATCTAGACAGTCCAACCCCTTAAGAATTTTATAAGTTTCTATAAGATCCCCCCTCAATCTTCTAAATTCCAGCGAGTACAAGCCGAGTCTATCCAGTCTTTCTTCATATGAAAGTCCTGCCATCCCAGGAATCAGTCTGCCTACTTTCAATGACTGGTGTACCATGACACCCAGGTCTCGTTGCCTCCCCTTTATCTAAATGGCCACCATTCAGATAATAGTCTACTTTCCTGTTCTTGCCACCAAAGTGGATAACCTCACATTTATCCACATTATACTGCATCTGCCATGCATTTTCCCACTCACCCAACCTATCAAAGTCACCTTTCAGCCTCCTAGCATCCTCCTCACAGCTAACACTGCCCCCCAGCTTCGTGTCATCCGCAAACTTGGAGATGTTGCATTCAATTCCATCGTCCAAATCATTAATATATATTGTAAATAGCTGGGGTCCCAGCACTGAGCCTTGCGATACCCCACTAGTCACTGCCTGCCATTCTGAAAAGGACCCGTTTACTCCTACTCTTTGCTTCCTGTCTGCCAGCCAGTTCTCTATCCACATCAATACTGAACCCCCAATACCGTGTGCTTTAAATTTGCAAACTAATCTCTTATGTGGGATCTTGTTGAAAGCCTTCTGAAAGTCCAGATATAACACATCCACTGGTTCTCCCTTATCCACTCTACTAGTTACATCCTCGAAAAATTCTATAAGATTCGTCAGACATGATTTACCTTTCATAAATCAATGCTGACTTTGTCCAACGATTTCACCACTCTCAAAATGTGCTGCTATCCCATCTTTAATAACTGACTAGCATTTTCCCCACTACCGATGTTAGACTAACTGGTCTGTAATTCCCCGTTTTCTCTCTCCCTCCCTTTTTAAAAAGCGGGGTTACATTAGCTACCCTCCAATCCTCAGGAACGACTCCAGAATATAAAGAGTTTTGAAAAATTATCACTAATGCATCCACAATTTCTGGGGCTACTTCCTTAAGCACTCTGGGATGCAGCCTATCTGATCCTGGGGATTTATCGGCCTTTAATCCATTCAATTTACCTAACACCACTTCCCGACTAACCTGGATTTCACTCAGTTCCTCCATCTCATTTGACCCCCGGTCCCCTGCTATTTCCGGCAGATTATTTATGTCTTCATTAGTGAAGACAGAACCAAAGTAGTTATTCAATTGGTCTGCCATGTCCTTGTTCCCCATGATCAATTCACCTGTTTCTGACTGCAAGGGAACTACATTTGTTTTAACTAATCTTTTTCTCTTCACATATCTATAAAAGCGTTTGCAGTCAGTTTTTATGTTCCCTGCCAGTTTTCTTTCATAATCTATTTTCCCTTTCCTAATTAAGCCCTTTGTCCTCCTCTGCTGGACTGAATTTCTCCCAGTCCTCTGGTAGGCTGCTTTTTCTGGCTAATTTGTATGCTTCATCTTTTGTTTTGATACTATCCCTGATTTCCCTTGTTATCCACGGATGCACTACCTTCTCTGATTTATTCTTTTGCCAAACTGGGATGAACAATTGTTGTAGTTCATCCATGCGATCTTTAAATGCCTTCCATTGCATATCCACCGTCAACCCTTTGAGTATCAATTGCCAGTCTATCTTGGCCAATTCACGTCTCATACCCTTATAGTTACCTTTCTTTAAGTTCAGAACCTTTGTTTCTGAATTAACTATGTCACTCTCCATCCTAATGAAGAACTCAACCATATTATGGTCACTCTTGCCCAAGGGGCCACGCACAACAAGACTGCTAGCTAACCTTTCCTCATTACTCAATACCCAGTCTAGAATAGCCTGCTCTCTCGTTGGTTCCTCTACATGTTGGTTTAGAAAATGATCCCGCATACATTCCAAGAAATCCTCTTCCTCAGCACCCCTGCCAATTTGATTCACCCAATCTATATGTAGATTGAAGTCACCCATTATAACTGTTTTACCTTTGTTGCACGCATTTCTAATTTCCTGTTTGATGCCATCCCCAATTCCACTACTACTGTTAGGTGGCCTATACACAACTCCCACTAGTGTTTTCTGCCCCTTAGGGTTTCACAGCTCTACCCATATCGATTCCACATCCTCCAAGCTAATGTCCTTCCTTTCTATTGCGTTAATCTCCTCTCTGAACATGGGTGATTGAGGGACTGTACCTGCACGCCAGGAAGCAGACAGGACTGATGGAGATCGTGCATTCGTCTGTACTCGAGTGAGCCACATGATGATACACGAATCCGTCACGTACAGCTCCTGTCCCTGACCACTAAAGGCCGTTTCACACTGGCACCGTATTGACATCACTAAATATGACGTCGCTAAATATGACGTCGCTAAATATGCTAAATAGACATCGCTAAATATACCGTACGTGTATAATAAAATTATAAATATGAAATTATACACAAAAATGACTCAAAAATGCATTTACATATGACCAGCCTATTTATCACAATTTCTCTTGGAACCCCTTGCGACCTCTCGCAGAACCCTAGCGTTCCGTGGAACCCCGGTTGAGAAACGTTGGTCTAGGGTGAGGCACCAAACCATATAATTCCATTGTGTAGGAAGGAACTGCAGATGCTAGTATACACCGAAGATAGACACAAAATGCTGGAGGAACTCAGCGGATCAGGCAGCATCTCTGGAGAAAAGGAACAGGTGACGTTTCGGGTCGAGACCTTTCTTCAGACCTAATTGACCGGAATTTGCTGCCTGACCCGCTGAGTTACGCCAGTATTTTGTGTCTATCTTCCACATAATTCCAGTGTCTTCCCAGAAACAAAGATTTTCATACAATGTAATTTCAAGACAAGCCTGGCAGTTGAAAGGGATGTAAAACATGAGAAATGAAATGCAAGAGATTTAGAACATGGAGCAGAAGAACAATCTTTGCAATCTATGAGACTGTAATACTTGCTGCTATTAGTACTGGCTGAGTGAAAACCTGTGCTAATTTTCAAAATTAGACCACAAAAATAATTGAAGGAGAAAGAGGGAAGGAATAAAAGAACAGAGCAGATAAGTGCAATTAGATTATCTGCATGCGGTGTCAATGCTGCCAAAACCAAGTGTCCGTGCTTGTGCTGTGACTACTTTGTATTTCTATAGATGTCTGCACTAGATCAACCTTACAGTTCAGCTTTATTTCTTATTTCTTATGTCTTATTGTTCCTTATGTCTTGCCTGCCTTCCTCATCTGAAAGAAGTGATTGAACTGAGAGAAAGGCCTAGGTAGTTCACTACTTTAGATAGCTCCAATTAAATTAAAATAATTTAGCTTTTGGAAAATAAATCTTTCAACTCATTGGCAAAACAAGTATCTGCTAGTCGATATGTTGTGAGCATTTTCCAATCATTTTACATCAACGTTAGCCATATATTACACGTTCTTTTTTAAAATGGTGTATGCACGGGACATATCAAAATCACATCTTAATGGATATTAGTTAGACATCCAGTTGGCATCTTTCCAACAACCATGTAGTAAAATCCAACAAGCTGAGCAGAAAATCATAAAAAGCCGTGGGATCATGAGCAATTGATAATGTCTGGAACCATTACATTTTTGGGGGGATTTATTTAAAATTTTATTGCATGTGGGCAATGTAATTTAAAAAAAAGGAAAAACATAGATGACTCAATTGTTATTAATTAAATAGGAACAGAATTATTTTATCGTAGAAACAAGGAACTGCAATTGCTGGTTTACACAAACGGACACAAAGTGCTGGAGTAACTCAGGCAGCATCTCTGGAGAACATGGATGTGACATTTCTGGTTGGAATGCTTCTTTAGAATGAAGAATTATTTTACTTGTTCTTTTCACTTTTAATGATTGCAGAACATGCAAAATTATTTGCATTCTCTCGCATTGCCATTTACATGAAATTATAGCAACATGCTGACTTCAAAACTATTTTTAGATAAAGCCATGACTATTATCTGAAGTGAGGTGATTAGATTTGCAGGTTTATTTTCTACTGTTGCTTTTTACCATAAAATGTAATAATATAAAAAAAACGAAATATTTTAGAAACTACAGGAATGGATATCTTTACAATTCCCAATTAATTTGATTAATCCTTTTTGGTCAACAGGCAGTGAGCTATATTCTAAAGCTGTTTTACTTCGCAAGCCATGTGAAGATGTCTAACCACTGTTATTGCCTTTAGCACCTCAAGTTATTGGTGTATTATTTCATGCAAGCACTGTCCTTTTATCAATTGCTTTTGAAGTCATGTTAATAGACTAGAAAATTGAGACATTTATGAAGTATAGGCAGTGTTTATGGAAAAAATCCATAAAATATGACAAAGGCAAGCCTTGATAAAAGCTGCTTTTTAATAGATTATGGCAAAGTGATCTTGCCAGAAGCTGACAACTGACTCCTCTGAGATCACTCATTTTTATGGGATTAATTTTGTCGTACTATAAATGAAGTTAAGCGTCCTAATTGATCTGTACACAGAGTACAGTATTTCAGCACAAAACCTTATAACCTTCTCCGCACTCTGCTCTGCTGATCCTCGGCTAATTATCTTCCACTGATAACTGAGAAAGACATTTTGACTGGCAAATTAAACTGATAGTTCTGACACAGAATTTTATTCTGCATAGAACAATTCTTGATGGAGCATGTCAAAATCAGCTTTAGTGTCAATAAGGGCTGGTAATTTATCTTGTCAATTATATTGACCATCAAAGGGGAACAAACATAAAAATAATAATTTGACTAAAGTATTTAACAGCAAAAGTTAATGAGCTATAAATTATAATCGTTACAATAATTGCAATCTGGGCTTTAGGCAATATATTCTCCTGAGATTACTAAAATACTACATTTATTATTCTCATTGTAAAATACAGAGATTGTTTCTCGGCACTCAGACTGGCCGATGTATATTGATTGAAAGTTACAGCATGGATAAAGACCCTTCGGCCTAACGAGTCCACGCCGACCATCGTTCAAACTAGTTCTATGTTATCCCACTTTTGCATCTACTCCCTAAACAGTAGGGACAATTTACAGAGGGCTAATTAACATACAAACCTGCACGTCTTTCGAATGTGGGAGGAAATGGAAACATCTGGGGCATACAACAATCAACAACAACAATCAGTTTTATTCATCACTTGCACATAAAGTGCAAGTGAAATGAATTTGCCAGCAGCGGTACAATGAAAAAGAACACACAATACACAATAAACATTTAACACAAACATCCACCACAGCATTCATCACTGCGGTGGAAGGCACAAAATTTGGCCAGTCCTCCTCCATTTTCCCCCATGGTCGGGACCTCAACCCTCCGCAGCCGCCGCTGCGGGCATACAGTTGAGTGAAAGTCAAGGTAAGTCCTGAAACGGTGCCTCCCCCACCGGAGACCGCAGCTTTAGGTTGGTGTAGGTCGCAGGCCGGCGGTCGGTGATTTAAAGTTCCCGCCACGCCACAGCCAGAAGCACCACAGACCGCAGGGCCGGCGGTCGAAGCTCCCCTCCAGAGGTCTCCAGCGAGGGACCCCGCTCCTGATGGTAAGTCGCTGCCGCACCCGCGGTAGAAGTAGGCCGAGGGCCGGCCGATGGAGCTTCTTCTTCTCCCGGGTCCCCAACGAGGGATACCCAGGCTGCGGACGCCGCGCCAGCTGGAGCACTGCAGACCGCGGCTTCAGGCTGCTGTGGGCCAGCGAAACGGAGCGCTCCCCTCCGGCGAGGGCTCGCTCACTCCGCGACAAAAGTCCGCGCTGCGCCTGCGGCTGAAGCTCCGGGCACGTCTCCGGGAAAGGCCGCCCGATCCTCGATGTTAGGCCACGGGGGAGGCGACATTGAAAAAGTCGCCTCTCCGTGGAGGAGGCGACCAAAGCGGTTTCCCCCTTACCCCCCCCCCCCCACACCAGACACACAAAGAAACATTAAAAACATACATTAAAACACTAAAAAAACAAAAAAGTTGAAAAAACGAACACGCTGATGACAGGGCTGCTGGCTTGCAGCGCCCCCACCGACAACATACCGTCACAGGGAGTACATGCAAACTCCACACATACAGCACCCGGTTAGGATCGAACCCGGGTCTCTGGCACTGCAAGGGAGACAATAGACAATAGACAATAGGTGCAGGAGTAGGCCATTTGGCCCTTCGAGCCAGCACCGCCATTCAATGTCATCATGGCTGATCATCCCCAATCAGTACCTCGTTCCTGCCTTCTCCCCATATCCCCTGACCGCTATTTTTAAGAGCCCTATCTAGCTCTCTCTTGAAAGCATCCAGAGAACTGGCCTCCACCGCCCTCGGAGGCAGAGCATTCCACAGTCTCACCACTCTCTGTGAGAAAAAGTGTTTCCTCGTCTCCGTTCTAAATGGCTTACTCCTTATTCTTAAACTGTGGCCCCTGGCTCTGGACTCGCCCAACATCGGGAACATGTTTCCTGCCTCTAGCGTGTCCAAGCCCTTAACAATCTTATATGTTTCAATGAGATACCCTCTCATCCTTCTAAACTCCAGAGTGTACAAGCCCAGCTGCTCCATTCTCTCAGCATATGACAGTCCCGCCATCCCGGGAATTAACCTTGTAAACCTATGCTGCACTCCCTCAATAGCAAGAATGTCCTTCCTCAAATTAGGGGACCAAAACTGCACACAATACTTCAGGTGTGGTCTCACTAGGGCTCTGTACAACTGCAGAAGGACCGCTTTGCTCCTATATTCGATTCCTCCTGTTATAAAGGCCAACATGCCATTCGCTTTGTTCACTGCCTGCTGTACCTGCATGCTTACTTTCATAGACTGATGTACAAGGACCCCCAGATCCCGTTGTACTTCCCCTTTTCCCAACTTGACGCAATTTAGATAGTAATCTGCCTTCCTGTTTTTGCTACCAAAGTGGATAACCTCACATTTATCCGCATTAAACTTCATCTGCCATGCATATGCCCACTCCCCCAACCTGTCCAAGTCACCCTGCATTCTCATAGCATCCTCCTCACAGTTCACACTGCCACCCAGCTTTGTGTCATCTGCAAATTTGCTAATGTTACTTTGAATCCCTTCGTCCAAATCATTGATGTATATTGTAAATAGCTGCAGTCCCAGCACCGAGCCTTGCGGTACCCCACTAGTCACTGCCTGCCATTCTGAAAGGGACCCGTTAATCCCTACTCTTTGTTTCCTGTCTGCCAACCACTTCTCTCTTCAAACCAAGACGCTGCACCAGCTGTGCCACTGTTGGAAGTAAAGCTGTACAAGTTAGTATTAGCCATGAGACTCTATCACTTCGAGCATCTTGGTTTGACATCGAGCCCACTCAGTCAACTATGGGCGGCACAGTGGCGCAGCAGTAGAGCTGCTACCTTACAGTGCCAAAGACCAGGGTTCGATCCTGACTGCGAGTACTGTCTGTACGTAGTATGTACGTGCTCCCTGTGACCACATGGGTTTTCTCCGGGTGCTCCGGTTTCCTCCCACACTCCAAAGACGCACAGATTTGTAGGTTAAATGGCTTCGGTAAAGATTGTAAATGGTGCCTAGTGTGTAGGATAGCGCCAGTGTATAGGGTTGGCATGGAATTGGTGGGCCGAAGGGCCTGTTTCAGCGCTCTATCTCTAAACTAAATTATGTCCCTCACAGATTACTTTTTTTTAATATAAAAGTCCCAATTGGGTTTTTTACATTTTTAGTCCGGTGCAGAATGCAAATGATCCCATGATGCAGAATTCCTTGTAGTTTGCGAACAATTAAAACTTAAATAAAAATCCAATGCGCTATCACCTTTCATGTCTCATATGCCTTTGTAGTTGATACTCTACGATGACTCAAGATGCAATGATGTTCGAGAAGAACAAGGAATAAAACAGCCAATTCTCCTTGAAGTAGCAAATCAGCCCAATGGTGGGTCTGTCGCCTAAATAGGCTTTATTAACAGAAACTAAATGGTTCCTGCCCCCCAGGTACCTTAAACCAAGCAGAAGTAACAGCTGTGAAGAGCTCTGTCAATAAATGTTTCCATTGTTATGGCAGTGTATAATATTACATATCAGAAACATGAGCTGGTTTTAATGACTCAAATTACTTAAACATTATTACAACTAAATAGTTATTCTGTGTCACTATCATCAGTTGTTTCCAGCACAATACACACATTTATAAGGTCTGATTTTCGCTTGTGGTTTTTTAACACATTTAGCAGCAGTTCTTACCTCCCTGTTGAGCTGCAGCTACGAAGGTAATTATAGTAGTCACTGGAGTTTTGTTCAGTTTAGAGATACAACGTAGAGAAAGGCCTTAGGCCCACCTGGTCTGCGCCGATCAACTATCCCTGTACACGAGTGCTATCCTACACACTAAGGAGAATTTACAATCTTTATCGAATCAATTTAACTTACAAATCTGTACATCTATGGAGTGTGGGATGAAACTGGAGCACCCGGGGAAATCCCACGCGGTCACACGGAGAACGTGCAAACTCCATACAGACAGCACACGTAATTAGGATCGAACCTGGGTCTCTGGCGATGTAAGGCAGCAACTCCATTGCTGCGCCACCGTGCCGCCCCAAGCGCGAGATGTGCTTTTCCCATAATATCGTGTGGCTCGTGGTGCCTTGAATTTGCATCATCAAATAATAGAAGCAGTCTGGACAGAGTGTACTTACTGTGACAAAGACTATGCTGGCCTTCAGTGTAATATAGTACAGTGGCATTTTTCCTTACTTAGTTGATCAAACTCCTTAAGCACCATCTTCGCTTACCTTAACTGACTGGCTGTAAGGTCCAATGTTCGCAGGTGCCCAATGTGAAATACACTGAACATGCATAACTTCCTTTTGGCCTTGTGTTATATCCTGGAGAGTTGACTCACTTTTGTGTACAAGGCAATCAACTTGAAGTGATACTCCATCGGGTAACGGGGCTTCCACACAAACTCTAGGAAAACACAGGGGGGAATTTAACACTTAGTTTTACCATGTGGACTGTTTTGACGTTTAATGTTTCCAGCATATTGCACATGCCACCATCATAATCAATTTGCTTTGGGACATTTTTCCACTCAAGGACACAGGAGGAGTTTAGGACAAGAGTCAGAGGAGGTGAGCGAGAAACAAAATGAGTATTTTGCATCAGTATTTACCAAGAACAAGGACGTGGAGGACAGTGAGATCAGTGTGGGGTATGTTGATATTAC
This sequence comes from Malacoraja senta, assembly GCA_038087875.1. NCBI lineage: Eukaryota > Metazoa > Chordata > Chondrichthyes > Rajiformes > Rajidae > Malacoraja > Malacoraja senta. The sequence goes on from CM075978.1 coordinate 40,910,911, forward strand.
AGAGTATGTTCTTATCAAGAGGAAGGGGTTGACAACATTAAGGGGGATGTCCTTGGAGCCTGTTGGGATCTATCCCATGTTACTGAGAGAGGTAAGAGAGAAGATTGCTAGGGCCTTGACGCATTTTTCATTCCTCTTGAGCCACAGTGAGGTCCCGTAGCTCTGGAGAATAGTCAATGTTGTTCCTCTTTAGTGCAAGGGGGATAATCCACCAAACTATAGGCTAGTGACTCTCAATTATATTTTGTTCAACGTTTTTGCATTTGTACATCCAAGTTACATGCCTTTCTGTTATTCTCTGTCTGTGCCAGTTGGTCTGTATCGTCTTGCCTTGCTCCTTCTGCAAAAATGAATCACTTCAATCTTGTCTGTATTAAATTTTATCTGCCATTCTGCTGGCCCATCTGTACATTCCATTACTATACCTGGCATTGTTCATCAAACCTTCAAGCATTGTACGATCTACAAATTTGGAAATGTTATCCTGCAGGCCGATGAATAAATTATTCACAGACATATGGCAAAAAAAAAGCAGCTGTACCAGTCCTGACCCCTGGGAAAACATCACCATCGATCTCGTAAATACACATGTTTTAAAAAAAAGTCTTGTTTCCTCTTGTTGCTTCTGTCGTGCATTTTAGCACAATTTGACAATCTAGCTATCCAATTTTATGGTTGTTGTACTGTTTGGTGAAATGAATATAAACTAATGGATTCAGATTCATAAAAAGTACTGATTTACAATGTTTTTCTACATACTGTACATTTTTCAAGAGAGTAGATCAGGAGTGTTTAATTGTCATATGTACCAACAACAGAACAATGACATTTTTACTTGGTGCAGCTTGACAGGCCCGTAAATGCAACAACACACATATTAGATATAATAATCAAAAATACAATAAATTAATAACTGCAATACTAGGTAACCATAACATTGCAAAAAAAAAGTCTATGGTGCAGCCAAAGGCACAGTCCATCGAAGATCATAGTTGCAGAGATTAGTATTATGCAGTACTCAAGAGTCTGATCATTGCTGGGAATAAGTTGTTCTTGAACCTGGTGGTCATGGTTTCAAGGCTCCAGTACCTTGTTCCTGATGGTAGTAGTGAAATGAGAATGTGGCCAGGGTGGTGTGGGTCTTTGATGATAATGGCTGCCTTTCTGAGACAGCATCTCCTGTAGATCCCATGGGCAGTGGCTGAGTCAGTACCTGTGATGGACGAGGCTGTGTCTACCATAGTCTGTAGATGAGGTACGAAGGTAAGCTAGCTAAGAATATAAAGCAGGATAGTAAAAGCTTCTTTAGGTATGTGAAGAGGAAAAAATTAGTTAAGACCAAAGTTGGACCCTTGAAGACCGAAAAAGGTGAATTTATTATGGGGAACAAGGAAATGGCAGATGAGTTGAACAGGTATTTTGGATCTGTCTTCACTAAGGAGGACACAAACAATCTTCCTGATATAGTAGTGGCCAGAGGATCTGGGGTGACGGAGGAACTGAAGGAAATCCACATTAGGCAGGAAATGGTGTTGGATAGACATATGGGATTGAAGGCTGATAAACCCCCAGGGCCTGATGGTCTGCATCCCAGGGTACTTAATGAAGTGGCTCTAGAAATCGTGGATGCACTGGTGATAATTTTCCAATGTTCTATAAACTCAGGATCAGTTCCTGTGGATTGGAGGGTAGCTAATGTTATCCCACTTTTTAAGAAAGGTGGGAGAGAGAAAACAGGGAATTATAGACCAGTTAGCCTGACATCGGTGGTGGGGAAGATGCAGGAGTCAATTATAAAAGATGAAATAGCCGAACATTTGGATAGCAGTAACAGGATCGGTCCGAGTCAGCATGGATTTACGAAGGGGAAATAATGCTTGACTAATCTTCTGGAATTTTTTGACGATATAACTAGGAAAATGGACAAGGGAGAGCCAGTGGATGTAGTGTACCTGGACTTTCAGAAAGCATTTGATAAGGTCCCACATAAGAGATTAGTGGCCAAAATTAGGGCACATGGTATTGGGGGTAGAGTGCTGACATGGATAAAGAAGTGGTTGGCAGACAGGAAACAAAGAGTAGGGATTAACGGGTCCCTTTCAGAATGGCAGGCAGTGACTAGTGGGGTACCGCAAGGCTCGGTGCTGGGACCGCAGCTATTTACAATATACATCAATGATTTGGATGAAGGGATTCAAAGTAAGATTAGCAAATTTGCAGATGACACAAAGCTGGGTGGCAGTGTGAACTGTGAGGAGGATGCTATGAGAATGCAGGGTGACTTGGACAGGTTGGGGGAGTGGGCAGATGCATGGCAGATGAAGTTTAATGCGGATGGTTGGGAAAAAGGGAAGTACAACGGGATCTGGGGGTCCTTGTTCATCAGTCTATGAAAGTAAGCATGCAGGTACAGCAGGCAGTGAAGAAAGCGAATGGCATGTTGGCCTTTATAACAAGAGGAATCGAATATAGGAGCAAAGAGTTCCTTCTGCAGTTGTACAGAGCAGTTGTACAGAGCCCCAGTGAGACCACACCTGGAGTATTGTGTGCAGTTTTGGTTTCCTAATTTGAGGAAGGACAATCTTGCTGTTGTGGGAGTGCAGCGTAGATTTACAAGGTTAATTCCCGGGATGGCGGGACTGTCATATGCTGAGAGAATGGAGCAGCTGAGATTGTACACTCTGGAGTTTAGAAGGATGAGAGGGTATTTCATTGAAACATATAAGATTGTTAAGGGTTTGGACACGCTAGAGGCATGAAACATGTTCCCGATGTTGGGGGAGTCCAGAACCAGGGGCCACAGTTTAAGAATAAGGAGTAAGCTATTTAGAACGGAGACGAGGAAACACTTTTTCTCACAGAGAGTGGTGAGTCTGTGGAATTCTCTGCCTCAGAGGGCGGTGGAGGCAGGTTCTCTGGATGCTTTCAAAAGAGACTAGATAGGGCTCTTAGAAATAGCGGAGTCAGGGGATATGGGGAGAAGGCAGGAACGGGGTACTAACTGGGGATGATCAGCCATGATCACATTGAATGGTGGTGCTGGCTCGAAGGGCCAAATGTCCTACTCCTACACCTATTGTCTATTGTCTCCTTTCCCGTGCATTCAAATTGCAACCAGCTCTCTATTGTACTGCTGTACAAGTTCAAGAGACTATTCCTTGACAGACAGAATCTCCTCAATCTTCAAAGGAAGTAGAGACTTTCTTTGTGATTGCATTGATGTGCTGGACCTAGGCAGATCATTAGAGATATGCACGGCAGGAACTTGAAGTTGTTGACTCTCTCCACCATCAATGGAGACAGGTTCGTGGATCCCTGGTTTTCCCCTCCAGGAGTCAACAATCAGCTCCTTGGACTTGCCAATATTGAGAGCATGATCCAAGAAGCAACGGCAAAAACACAATGTTTTGGAGGAACTCAGCGATTCAGGTAGCATCTGCAGAGGGAATGGATAGATAACGATTCTGGTTGGGACCCTTCTTTAGACAGAATCAGTCAGGAAGTATAGGAAAAGATAATTAACGACAATATTCCATTGTCCAGAGCACACTACTGGAGTTCTAGATGTCTCTTCATCCAGACCAGATGGAAGCAGAGAGAAACCTAGTTAGACATCTGTACTACCATTATTTACAGACCCATCATAGACACTTCAGATTGATTTTGACTGTGTAAACCATGTGTCCATCTATGTGTGCTTCTGTGAATAGATAGAACAGAAGAAGCAGCATTTCAACTTGGGACATTTTATTTAAAATGTTCATGATAACAAGAGCCCTTTAGCCAATTTTTTAGCTGCTTTAGATATTAAATCAAATTTTGGAAATTAAATAAATCCCCAAACATCTCCCAATTAAAACACTCCCAGTGTTCCAAATCTTTAATAGGTGAAGTTTCCTTTTGTGACAAGAAGTCATAAACAACAAACCTTTTTTTCACGTTACGATCTATGATACAGGTCTGTTTCTGACTACCAAAACTGATGATTCAAAGTTGAAAAAAACGTGCTTTCTTTGAGAATTAAAGTTTCCCTTTCAGAAGAAAACTTTTGTAGAAGTGTGTTATAAATGTGCACATCTGTTAGAATAGGCAGTGTCAACCCTTGTCTGGTAAATTGTACTAGCGCTGGCATGATTTGCGTTACGTTTAACTTTCCATCTGTTCTTCAAACTCCAAATATTTCAACCTCATTCTTCCTTTCCCTTATGTCTTCAATGCTATGTCTTCACAGCATTCAAAAGAAGATTCACTAACATGATACAATTTAACAAATTCTTTTGCTACAATTCAAAATTAATAAATCTTTCTTTCCTCCTGCAACTCGATAAATCATAAATTTTGTTAAACTCTAATCATACTTGCTATTTAATCTGCTTTTAGTTTAACCATGTCAATTCTGGTGATGCTTACTTGCTCCATCTAAGACTGTATCTTTTCAAGAAACTATAAAAGCATCAACAAAGCTAATTAATGGAAGACATTTTAATTATGAATGAGTAAAACCATTGATATTTGTACCTCGGTTGAACATTTTTTCTTGTTTCTGAGAGCCATGAAATCTTTTTTTTTAAATTGGAATTATTCCCAATCTGAAATATTCCATTATGGGCAATAAGAACAGCTAAGCGCACCTGGACTCACTTTCAAAGGCACTGCTGATCAGGCTCGTGGCTAATAAACTCAAAATATTTCACCAATGTTTAAAAAAATAGAATACTATTACATTTTAAAGTTTAAGTGTTGTTCGCGATTCTGGTATGTTGTATTCTTGCTTCGGATGTTGTTTTTACTTGGCAAGGTTTAAAATTGAAGAACAGTGCATCATTTCCATTGGGAGTGACCTGAACTTACACTGGTTTGTTGCTAACCCCAAACATGTTGTATGGCAAGAATGCCACAGTACCGGTTGTACCTTCGGAAGAGTTGGGAATGTGTACGGAGTGAGAGAAATTATAAACTTTCTAATTAAAAGAAGAACAGACATCTACATGTAGTGGGGGCGCTGTCCTGAACGGCTGCCGGTCCTGCAGCTGTCCGTTTTTTTCACTTCTTTTTTATTATTTTTAGTACGTTAAAGTGTGTAGTGGGGGGTCTAATCTTTTTATGTGTGGGGGGGTGGTGGGGGAGAAGGGGGTAACTGCTTTTTCAAGTCCCTACCTGGTCGGAGAGGCTGCTTTCCTCCGAGCAGCACCTTCGACCCGTCCTCGCGGCCTACCAGCGGGGCCTGGAGCGGCGTTTCCTGAGGGGACCTGGCCAGAACCTCGGCTTCGGCGGCGGCACAGCGCTGGAGCGCAATCGCGGAGTGGGCGATGCCTTGTCTGGGTCGCCATGCTGGGACCGCCGATAAAAACATCGCGGAGCCGCGGGTCTGTGGAGCGGCCAGCTGCGGGGACCGCCGATAAAAACATCGCGGAGCCGCGGGTCTGTGGAACGGCCAGCTGCGGGCGGCAGCGCTGACTTTAACATCGCGGAGCCTGGGATCTCTCGCCGAGATCGGCAGTATGTGGAGCTCCGTCCAGAGCGGCCTGTTGGCTTGGAAGCCGCGGTCTCCGGTAAGAAGGCGGCCGTTCCTGGCACCCCAAGCCGCTGAGAGGGTTCTCCCGACGCCGGAGTACCATCACCGGGCGAGAACGGCCAGGAACATCGAGCCTCCGTAGCAGCGACTGTGGAGGCCTCAATAGGCCCGACTATGGGTGGACATGGGGATGGGGACTGGACTTTGTGCCTTCCCCCACAGTGGGAACCATTGTGGGGGGATTTTTTATGTTTTAATGTTAAACTTCTTTAATGCTATGTTGTATTTTTATTAGTGTGCTGCAAGGACATCTGAATTTCCCCTGAATAAGGGGATTAATAAAGTAAAATCAAATCAAATCAAAAGTCAGTGCGGCACAGTGGCACAGTGATAGAGTTGCTGCCTCATAGCGCCAGAGACCCGGGTTTGATCCTGACTACGAGAGTTGTCTGAAAAGAGTTTGTATGTTCACCCTGTGACCACTTGAGTTTTCTTTGGATGCTCTGGTTTCCTCCCACACTCTAAAGAGGTACAGATTTGTAGATTAATTGGCTTCAGTAAAATTGTTAATTGTCCCTACTGTGTAGGATTATGCGAGTGTACAGGGTGATCACTGGTTGGCATGGACTCAGTGGGCCAAAAGGTCTGTTTCTGCACTGTACATCCAAAGTAAAGTAAACTAAAAGTAAAGTCAGTGGCTTGGGTAGATAACAAGATAGACATGTCAACTGTGCATAGATTTTTCAAAAGCGATAACAAGGGACTGTCCCACTTGGGCGACCTAATTGGCGAGTTTAGAAAAGTTTAGGAGAGTTTGAAAATATGTCATGTTGAAGACATCCTACGACCTCCTTCGACTATGTTGAAGACGAGCTTCGACTAGCTACGACTAACTTCAGGAAAATTGGACATCGAATAGTGGAGAGTGAAGACGACCTCCTTCGACCTCCCTTGGACCTCCGACTATGATGAAGACTATCTACGACTACCTTCGACTACCCTCGATTACCTACGACTAACATGCCGACCTACTACGACCTACTACGACTAAACCTACGAGTAAAAAAAGTATTGATTTTTTCCATGGCGACCTTTTTTTACTCGCAGGCACTTTTCAACATGTTGAAAAATACGCCGCAACCTAGCTGAGGCCTCGAGTACACGGGGACTACTCTCGAGCATGAAGGAGAGTTACAAAGACCGCCTACGACCTTGTGTCGACCATGCTGCGAGTATGAGTCGAGGGCAAACTCGCCAGAACTCGTGGATTAGGTCACCCAAGTTGGACAACCCCTATAATAAGCAAGACATCTGCGGTTGCTCTTCCTTTGACAACAAGCTTTTACACAGACTATCTCTGGAAGTCAGCACTGACAACTAACTCGTTAGAAATTTGGAAAATCAAGTTGGGGTTAAGGCCAGATTTTTGATCCTCATGCTTTTGAAAGCTGCAATGCCAGCATATAACACAGGCTGTTCAATAATTTAAACAGCGAAGTGGATGAGCATGAGAAAGAATACGTTTCAGTATTATAGGAAAATAAAATATTTAAACTGATAGGATCAGCATGTTGGGAGCAGTGCTATGTAGCTGATGGGCTGAATGGCCTCTTTATCCATATCAGATGAAATAAGTATTGTTTGTTGAAATACTGCATTCATGTTTAGTTTAGTTTAGTGATACAGCGCAGAAACAGACCCTTCAGCCGACCGAGTCTGCGCCGACCAGTACGCTCCGCACACTAACACTATCCTACAAGCATTAGGGACAATTTACAATTTTACCGAAGCCAATTAACCTACAGACCTCTACGTCTTTGGAGAGCGGGACGAAACCAGAGTACCAAGAGAAAACCCACGCAGGCACGGTGAGAATGTACAAACTCCATACAGACAGCACCCGTAGTCAGGATTGAACCCGGGTCCCTGGCGCTGTAAGACAGCAACTCTACCGCTGTGCTACCATGCCACCCTTAAGGATCAAGAATGACATTCTGAAACATAATTCTGCATTTTTTCTCTGTTGATCATAAGAGGTTTAGTTACATTGAACCTGTTTTCCAATAACAAAGTAAAAACTATTGTGCATTGTTAAAAGACAGTAAATTAATTTATTACCTATTTTATAGGGAGTAGCCTGGTAATTTTTTTTTACATGAATGTGTATTTGTCAGATTTAAGGGTGTTTTAGAAAGATGCATTGTTTTCACTCTCCCTTCAACTTGCTTAATATTTTTCAATCCAACAGCATTTATGTTTATGAAACAGTAAAATTCATCAGTCAAAATGGCCAAAGATAGCATTTCCATTACCTTGCAGGTGGGTTTAAGTTGAAGTAGGATTGATACACTGAGTTTATGATGCCAAAGTCACTTATGTCCTTTATGTACAGGTGAAGCAGTACAATATCTGACAACGTATAATCTTTCATTTCCAATTCCACTGCAATAAAACAAAACAAACTTTAATCAAAAGAAAAATATACATTAATATATTCTGAGAGAAGTTTTTCAATCACATTTATTTTCTCCTTTTGCTCTGATCTGTACAGATGGAACAATGTTGTTAAACATTTATGCTGGGATACAGATAATGCTATTGGAGAAAGCCACTGCAAATGTAGAATGTATGTATGCTGATGTATATCTTTATTTCACATAAGCCATTATGCTGTAAATGTCAATTTTTGTAAGTCTTGAAGTGTTATCACCATTTTTACCCTAAATCCTAGAATGTGATTAGAATTATCTTTATTCTACAGCACATAACAAAGGAGAGGTTGGCTCTATCAGGATATATTATTCCAAATTCAAAACGTTCCACTACATCTGCCTGTGTCATGTACATCATTACTTTGGGGGAAATAGCCTACAAGGGACATTTGATCTTAGCAAGATATTGTTGCTCTGAAGTTAAGGACAGTAGCATTTTCCAAATCTATGCCTAGACTTGCAATCCATTATTCTAATACATTTTGAACATTTTGCAATAAAAACAGGTTATTTGAACTTTTCAAAGCTGAAATTTAAAAACATTAAGAAAGTACCTTGTAACAATGAAAATGTCTGTCTTGTTGCATCATTAATGCTTTTCCCTTCCATGGGAATAGATGGCCCACTAATCCACTGGTAGCCTTTCTTAGTTTTTACAGACCAATGATCTAACTTCACTGAAAGAAAATAAATCACAAATTCATTCTATAGAGTGAGTTCATGGAGGACAGAAGTTTCATTTAAAATTATTAAAGGATATCATGAGGCCATCTGGCAGTTGAACAGCCCACTACAGCAGCAACTAAATTTGGTCTTACACACACATGTGTGCATACACACTCGTGCACACGTGCGCACACACCCGCACACACACACACACACCCGCACTCCCTCAGGATTTACTGGTTTTAATGCACACATACATACACACACACATACACAGGATTTACTAGTTGTAATGCGCGCATACACACACAGGATTTACTGATATTATTTAATGTTATTTGATTTTTTTTAGTAAAGATATACTTGAACTAAATTAGCTCATCAGAAAAAGTACCTTTATTTGCCATTTTTGGGGTTCAACACGTGGAAATGCAATCTAATACAATCTACCCTGTGTCTCAATACAAATGAACAAGTGTAAAATTGTAAAAGTTAACAGCCGAGACTAACCCTGCACGAGTCAAATGCCTGTATTTACTCACTTTGCAGCAAGCAATCTTGCCAGGAATCATGACTGCTGTTTTCCCTTTTGCTTTTCAAAGTGACTTGAATAATTGGTCATACATTGATATCCCTCCTGCATCAAGTAACTTGACATCTACCAGGAACCTAATGTAGGTTTTCCCAGAACCATGTCATCAATGGCACCCACAGCACTCTTTAAAAATCTGTTTCGGTGCAGATAGAATCTATAACTCAGTGAAATCTTCAGATCTCCAATTGCACTGTTACTTATTTCTATTTATACAATTTATCTGTTAATGGTTTCAGAACTTTGCGTGTTTAAGATCCTTGATATATATCTCTGTTATGAATGCATTCCTAACTATCTGTCAGGCCTCAACTATAACCCACTGTAATTTGAAACAGGATGTCAAAGGAAGTGCGTATATATAATTTTGACAATTAATGCATTCCCTATCATTGCTTCAAAGTTAAAAAGCTAAGTTTGAAATTTAAATGGGACAAAGGCGGTCAGCAATTTCTGCTGACAACAGTATTGCAGTTATTCTTGAAAGATATTTGATAATTTCCACTTTTACGCAGTAGGCACATGGTAAACTATTTTTTCCAGCTCCGTCCTAACAGGCATAGAGCAGCACGGTGGTACAGTGCTGGAGTTGCTGACTTACAGAGCCAGAGACCCGGTTCGATCCTGTCTACAGATGCTGTCTGTACGGCGTTTGTACGTTCTCCCTGTGACCGTGTGGGTTTTCTCCGGGTATCCGGTTTCCTCCCACATTCCAAAGACGTACAAGTTTGTAGGTTAATTGGATTCTATAAATTTTCCCTCGTGTGTAAGATAGAACTAGTGTAAGGGTGATCGCTGGTAAGCACAGACTCGGTGGGCTGAAAGACCTGTTTCCACGCTGTATCTCTAAACTGAAGTAAACTTACAACTTGAAAGGATGCTGTTGTATAATTTTCACCTGCAATGTCTGACCCCCCAAAACAAGGTCACTGGAATATAGGAATGGGAGGTGGTTATTTATCCCCTAAAATCTCCTGCTCTATTCAATGAGATGACGGCTGATCTGACCCCGTTTCCTTTCATACCTTTGAACATGAAGCATCTGTCAATCTCAGATTTAAAATTAACATATGATGAATAACTTCCTGATTCTCAAACAAGGTTCAACATTTATGCCATATAAAAATATTTCAAATTATTTATTCTGAATCTTTAGACAGTATTTGAAAATCCAACAAAGACTAAAATAAGCTTCAGGAACAGTACGTCATTATCCACCAAGGCACTTAACCAATACAGCAATTTCAAGTGACTAGTTTTTCATGTTTGTGCCAAAAGTAAATGAATATTCCAAGTGGATAATTACTGCATGGTTATCCATTTGGAATATTAATTTAGTTTTGGTCTCCCCGTGGATGCTGCCTGATCTATTGGACATTTTCCGAATTCTTGCTGAGATTTCAGGTCTCTGCAACTGCTGATCTGCATTTATCAGCGGTAACATCCCCCTCTGCTTGTTTACTTTATTAAACAGAGCTCTGTAAACATTGGTATCATCTGAGTAACTGTGCCTCACCCTATCAGAGATATTCCCCTTGTTCAATCTATGTCCTTATCCACCTTAAAACTAAAGGGCAAGCTAAAACACTCATCTTCTGACTTTTCCAGCTCTGTTGAGGGATCTTTGACAGGAACAGTTGACTGTTGTCTGTGCACAGCTGTAGCCTGACCTGTTGATTGTTTCCTACCCTAACTGTATGAATGGTAAATTTTACATTATATTCCTTGTTTGTCCAATTGGCCTAAATAGTTTCTCTTGATCCACACCGTTAGTTTCCCTTAAAATCTTGAAAACTTAATAAATAACAAATAAAAGTAAATGAGTTGATTAGGGTCCCAGGCCAAATGTTCTCCCACATCCAACCTCCTTCTGAACACCCATATCCCTCAATTGCTTGAGTGCCTACAAGCTACTAAATCAGACATGAATAAACTGACCATTCACAGCTGTTTAAGCTGGTGAATACAAAAGATATATAGCTCTCCAAGTCAAGAAGTTCGCCTCATCTCAGTCCTACACGTAAATTGATACTATGACCATTTCTCCAGATCTACATTTCACAACCTGAGGCAATAGTTCCAGCATCTCCCTTGCCAATCTCTTTCAAGTATCTCTCTTATTCTTCAGCCAATATAGGCTAATATTCTTTAAGCTCTCATCTCATCCCAGGGATCAACTGGCTTATCCCTACTGAACTAAGTCCAAGGCATGGTTATCCTTCTTGACATAGAGAGGACATTCAAAAAAGAAGTTATAGGCCATCACTAACTGCCCTTGGCGTCTGAATGGTTTGCTAGGTTATTTCAGGGAGCATTTGAAAGTGAACCACACTACTTGGTCTGGAGTCACATAGCGACCAGACCAAATAAGGATGGCAAATTTCATCTTCTGAAAGACATCAATAGATCAGATGAGTTTTTAATGACAATCTATTGTTGCTGTGGCCATCATTGGCGACACCTTTTTTTTTGTATCTCAAATGAGAAAATTCCACGGGTGGAATTAGTGAAATTTGAATTATGATGTCTGAATTATTAGTCCAAGCCTCTGGTTTAAGAGTCTGTTAATCAAAAATGTATACCAATGGCTTTAGTTTAGTTTATAGATTAGAGATACATCGCTGAAACAGGCCTTTCAGCCCACGAGTCCGCGCCGACCAGCGATCACCGCACATTAACACTATCCTACACAAGAGGGGAAATTTGCACTTATATCAAGCCAATTAACCTACAGTGTCCTCCATAATGTTTGGGACAAAGATCCATCATTTATTTCTTTGCCTCTGTACTCCACAATTGGAGATTCATAATAGAAACAAAATCACATGTGGTTAAAGTGCACATTGTCAAATTTTAATAAAGGCCATTTTATACATTTGGTTTCACCCTGTAGAAATTACAGCACTGTTTATACATAGTCCCCCCATTTCAGGGCACCATAATGTTTGGGACAAATGGCTTCACAGGTGTTTGTAATTGCTCAGGTGTGTTTAAATGCCTCCTTAGTGCAGATATAAGAGAGCTCTCAGCACCTAGTCTTTCCTCCAGTCTTTCCATGACCTTTCGAAACTTTTATTGCTGTTTATCAACATGAGGACCAAAGTTATGGCCTAGACATATTTGGCTCACTTATCGCCATTCATGATACAACTGCCAATGGAAGTAGCATAATGAATTCTGAAGTGTTTCGACACATCCTATCTGCTCAAGTTCAAACAAATGCCTCAAAACTCATTGGCCGGTGGTTCATTCTACAGCAAGATAATGATCCCAAACATACTGCTAAAGCAACAAAGGAGTTTTTCAAAGCTAAAATTGGTAAATTCTTGAGTTGCCAAGTCAATCACCCGATCTGAACCCAATAGAGCATGCCTTTTATATGCTGAAGAGAAAACTGAAGGGGATTAGCCCCCAAAACAAGCGTAAGCTAAAGATGGCTGCAATACAGGCCTGGCAGAGCATCACCAGAGAAGACACCCAGCAACTGGTGATGTCCATGAATCGCAGACTTCAAGCAGTCATTGCATGCAAAGGATATGCAACAAAATACTAAACATGATAGCAAAAGGATTTGAGTATAGGAGCAGGGAGGTTCTACTGCAGTTGTACAGGGTCTTGGTGAGACCACACCTGGAGTTTTGGTCTCCTAATCTGAGGAAGGACATTCTTGCCATAGAGGGAGTACAGAGAAGGTTCACCAGACTGATTCCTGGGATGTCAGGACTTTCATATGAAGAAAGACTGGATAGACTCGGCTTGTACTCGCTAGAATTTAGAAGATTGAGGGGGGATCTTATAGAAACTTACAAAATTCTTAAGGGGCTGGACAGGCTAGATGCAGGAAGATTGTTCCCGATGTTGGGGAAGTCCAGAACAAGGGGTCACAGTTTAAGGATAAAGGGGAAATCTTTTAGGTCTGAGATGAGAAAAAAAAATGTACACAGAGAATGGTGAATCTCTGGAATTCTCTGCCACAGAATGTAGTTGAGGCCAGTTCATTGGCTATATTTAAGAGGGAGTTAGATGTGGCCCTTGTGGCTAAAGGGATCAGGGGGTATGGAGAGAAAGCAGGTATAGGATACTGAGTTGGATGATCAGCCATGATCATATTGAATGGCGGTGCAGGCTCGAAGGGCCGAATGGCCTACTCCTGCACCTATTTTCTATGTTTCTATCTATGTTTCTATGACTACTTTCATTTACATGACATTGCTGTGTCCCAAACATTATGGTACCCTGAAATGGGGGTCAATGTATAAACACTGCTGTAATTTCTACATGGTGAAACCAAAATGTATAAAAATGGCCTTTATTAAAATCTGACAATGTGCACTTTAACCACATGTGATTTTTTCTGTTACAAATCTCAAATTGTGGAGTACAGAGGCAAATAAATAAATGATGGGTCTTTGTCCCAAACATTTTGGAGGGCACTGTGTATACCTGTACATCTTTGGAGTGTGGGAGGAAACCAACGATCTCAGTCACGGGGAGAAGGTACAATCTTTGTACAGACAGCACCCGTAGTCGGGATCGAACCCGGGTCTCCGGTGTTGCAAGCGCTGTAAAGCAGCAACTCTATAGCTGCGCCACCGTGGCCACCCACATCTAACATCGTTTACAATCTCAGCAGGAACTTTTACTGCTGTACATCAACTTCTTTTTAATAAGTCATTTGCTCGGGGAGGAATTTTATGGAGATACAACAGAACCTAAGCAATAGTGTTTTGAAGGGACCACAAGTGCACAGGGACCCATCTTCACAAATCTTTAAAGATGGTATGGCAATTGGAGATGACGGTTTAAAAATGCATAAGGCATCTGGCTTTCTAAATCAAAGCATGAGCAGAAAACCAAGCATGTAATGTTAACATGCTGCAAGGGGCTAGTTATACGGCAGCTAGAGTATCGTATAGAAGTTTGAGAACCTGCACTTTAGGCAGGTTGGGAAAACCACTGGGAGAGGTAAAGAGGAGGTTTTCAAGGAAGGCGCCGGGGTTAGTTTGTAAGACAAATGGAGAAGTAATATGATTAGATGGTGGGATTTTAAAGAGAGTGTAGGAACAAACCCAGGACTGAGGGTATACGATTCTTTGAAGGATGCAAAACAACTTGCTATAAAAGGCTATAATAAGGGTATTAAAAGTGGACTCCTGCCTTATTTAATAGAAGCACAACGGATAATAGCAAGAGATTTATGCTGAATCATTATAAAACACTTTGACATGATAAATGAGGAGAAATTGATTGCACGGAAAGAAGGTTCAGAACTAAATGACACAGATTTAAGGATTTAGTTTTCAGAGATACAGCATGGAAACAGACTCTTCGACCCACCAAGTCCGCACCGACCAGCGATCACCCATATTGCTAGTTCTATGTTCTCCCAGGTTCGCCTCCTACACACTAGGGACAATTTACAGAAGCCAATTAACTACAAACCTGCACATCTTTGGGATGTGGGAGGAAAACGGAGCACCCGGAGGAAACACACACAATCACAGGGAGAACGTACAAACTCCACACAAACGGCACCTGTCGTCAGGATCGAACCCGGGTCTCTGCCGCTGTAAAGCAGCAACTCCACCGCTGCGCCACTGTGCCACCCTCCATCAGTGACTACTGATGGAACTAAACGTGACATGGGACACATCCTTTCTATCATTGGGTTATTGTGATCTGAAGCACAATCTAACAAGGAACTGGAAGAAGATTCAATTGCAATTTTCCAACAGGATAAGCATTTAAAAATAAAATTATTATAGGGATAAGAACAGTGCTGGGGACTAAATGCATGGGTTTTTCAAAGAGCTATCACAGCTACAGTGATCAAATAGCCTCTTCCAGCAAATCATCATCAATGAAGTTCTTCAGATATGAGGATGGATTAGACAAACTGAAATTGATCTCCTCTGAGTAGATTGTTTAGAAGCGACCTAATTGAATGCCTTAAATAGTCAAAAGTTTTGTTTTTGTATAAGGCAAGGAGAAACCATTTTTCTTTGGCAACTGCATTGGCAACCAGAATTCATAAATCTAACATAATTGGCTAAAGAACTAGATGGGAAATTAGGATATCAGTGAGATGTTAAGATCAGGAATGTATTACCTGTAATTCTACAGGAACTTACTAAAGCATATAGACAAATTTGAACAGAATAAATAACAGCTCTGAAGGAAAAGGTGGTGTATGAAACAGATTTAAACAGTTCTATCAAAGAGGTAGCAACTTCATGGCAGTAAGATTCTATAATTCCAAGTAAAGCACAGTTACTATTAGTTATGAATGTAGGAAGTTTTCACTTGTTATTTTTCATTGATCGCCCATTGTGAATTAGGGTGCATCAGTATATTTTGGTCATTAACTTACCAGCGTCAGAAGAATCACTTGCGGTCAGATCCCAGGTAACCTGTGGTTTTGATATCTCTTTGTAATCCCCATTTTCTGTGCTAGTCTCCTGAATAACGCAGGACGAACAAGGCTGTAGAACACCGAGGGCTCTGCTAGAAGGTAGATGCTTTAAAAAAAAAAGTTAGACCACTTTACTTTAGACATTATAGATACAGCGTAGGAAATGGCCCTTTGGCCCAAGTCTGTGCTGGCCAGCGATCATTCCGTACACTAACACTATCCTACACACTTGGGATAATTTACAGTTTTTACCGAAGCTAATAAGGTTACAAACCTATACATCTTGGGAGTGTGGGAGGAAAACGGAGCACCCAGAGAAAACCCAGGCAGTCACAGGGAGAACGTACAAATTCCATACAGACATCACCCGTAGTCAGGATTGAACCTGGGTCTCTGGCACTGTAAGACAGCAGCTCTACTGCTGCGTCACTGTGTCGCCCTAAGTTAGTTAAAAATGAATTTTCTCTTCATGTAAAATATGTAACTACATTTGGTTCAATGACAGCAAACTCACTTCTGTGGTCTTCCTCAAGTGGCAGCAAATTTGCATGGCTGATGAGATTGGCAGGGTTTGTGGAATGGGCAAGGTATAACTCATGGGGCTTTGACTGTCTTCAGAGGTCTGCAGGAAATGACTCCGGCAATGTTAACATTAACAGCAGGAGGTCACCACTGGGGACCCACACCAATCAGCCCATTACATGTTATGAGAGGAAAAACACCAAGGGAGTGGGATCAAGGCCCAATGTTTTCTTGTGGGGCATTCATTCCACATAAAACTAGAAAATAATTGCCCTCCTTACTGAAGAAGGGTCTTGTTCTGAAACGTCACCAACCCATTTTCTCCAAAGATGCTGCCTGACCCGCTGAGTTACTCCAGCAATTAGTGTCTATCTTTGGTATAAACCAGTATCTGTAGTTCCTCTTTGTTATATAACTGCCCTCCTACTTAGATTCTGCTTGGCGGGGGGAGGGAACGGGTTTAACATTGAGAAAATGATTTCAAATCTAGTATAAATTTTAGAATTTACATCTATTTTGATCCAATATAATACTTAGAAAATTTCTAAATAGTTGACCTAACAAAAGTAAAATGGTGGCGCAGTGGTAGAGTTGCTGCCTGATGCCGTTTGCAGCGCTGGTTCGATCCTGACTATGGGCGCTGTCTGTACGGAGTTTGTACGTTCTCCCTGTAGGTTTCCTCCGAGATCTTTGGTTTTGATACTGACTACAGGTGCTGGCTGTATGGCGTTTGTACATTCTCCCTGTGAGCTCCATGCATTTCCTCCGGGTGCTCCGGTTTCGTCCCACGCTCCGAAGACGTACAGGTTTGTAGGTTGTTAAAGAAGGAACTGCAGATGCTGGAAAATCGAAGGTACACAAAAATGGTGGAGAAACTCAGCGGGTGCAGCAGCATCTAAGGAGCGAAGGAAATAGGCAACGTTTCGGGCCGAAACCCTTCTTCAGGTTTGTAGGTTATTTGGCTTTGGAAAAAAAAATGGTAATTGTCCCTAGTGTGCAGGATAGTGTTAAGTGTGTGCGGGGATTGCTGGTCAGTGCGGACCTGGTGGGCCGCAGGGCATGTTTCCACATCCCTAAACTAAACTAAACTAAACTAAAAACCTCCATATTTAAAAAACAATTTGGACGGGTACATAGAAGGATATGGGTCAGAAGCAGGCAGGTGGGACTAGTGTAGATGGGGCATGATGTTCGGTGTGGGCAAGTTGAGCTGAAGGGCCTGTTTCCACACTGAGTGACTATGACTATATTGTATAGAGAATATCATGGATGAATTGAGGATTGATTATTTCTTGTAATATGTTTCTTGTGTAATATTTTTCTATGCCAACTACACTGGAACTTAATCAAAAACATTTTCCCTGAGTACTTATTAGGTAAAAGAGGATTGAGGGGATATTTGATAGGGTTGTACAAAACTGACAGTATTAGATAAGGAAAATGGAAAATCGATGCTTGTAGGCAGCAGAAATTAAAAAAGGAAAGGCAAAATTTACAAAATGTAAAAAAAAAAGATGTATGCAAAGAATGGTTGTAGTCTGGAAATCTCTGGATGGGTTCGAATGCAGAGAAAATCAAGGCTTTTGTAGTTGAGAGTGCAGAGGGAAAGGAGGATTGACATTGATTGAGAGGTCTGCAGGGGGCCACCATGGAACTCATGGGCCGAATGGCCCTTTGTACTATAATGCTTCTATGATACTGCATACCCCTTGTTTTCTTTTGCATTATGCAATAGAGAACCAATTCTTGAAACTTTCAGCAATTAAACTGGGATAAGTATGTTTTGAGAATATTTCCTGGATTTAGCACCAGTGTTGCAAAGGGTTTAGTTTAGTTCAGAGATACAGCGCGGAAACAGGCCCTTCGGCCCACCGAATCCGCGCCGACCAGCGATCCCTGCACATTAACACTATCCTACACACACTATGGACAATATACAATTATACCAATCCAATTAACCTACATACCTGTACGTCTTTGGAGTGTGGGAGGAAACCGAAGATCTCAGAGAAAACCCACGCAGGTCACGGGGAGAACGTACAAACTCTGTACAGACAGCACCTGTAGTCGGGATCAAACCCGAGTCTCCGATGCTGTAAGTGCTGTAAGGCAGCAACTCTACCGCTGCGCCACCGTGCCACTCATATATTTTATATAAATTGTAAAACAGCATCTTGATACATTATAGGTATTTTACATCACATGTAGTTAACTGAAGACTTCCGAATTATAGTGCAAAGGTTAAACATTTATGATGAAACATGATATTGTGGTAATTTTTTTAGTTTAGTTTAGAGATACAGGGCAGAAACAGGACTATCAGCCCACCGAGTCTGCGCCGACTAGCGATCCCCACAAATTAACACCGTCCTACGCACACTAGGGACAATTTTACACATACACCAAGCCAATTAACCTGCAAACCTATATATCTTTGGAGTGTGGGAGGAAACTGGAGCACCCAGAGAAAACTCATGCAGGTCACGGGTAGAACGTACAAACTCCGTGCAGACAACACCTGTAGTCAGTATCAAAACCGGGTCTCTAGCGCTGTAAGACAGCAACTCTACCGCTATGCCACTGTGTCAACTCTCACCAACATAACTGTCAACTGCAGACATGGCCCTGTTTTAATTTACACAAAAATGAAGCTGGCTAACTTGTAGTCTGGCAAACAATGCTACAGCTGTGGAAATGTAATACAATATGAATGAAGTCCAAAACAAGAAAAGTGCAAACTTCAGCAAAACACACTGGACCAGTATTCGTATGTATGATCTGCAATCACAGCTGCTTTTGTGATTCATGATTTTCAGGATTTGTTCCTGAGTCTTTCAGGAAATAAAGTTATAAATTCATTACATTTCCAAATAAGGTTTTCAATTCCAATTGCTGATCCATATATGCCTGGAATCAACGGTACTATTTACACCATGAGCCAATGAGATGCTATTTTGAATACCAGCAGTGACCTGGGAGCATAGCAAATTCAAAATGAGGGAGCTTTAAGAATTAAAGAAGGAACTGCAGATGCTGGAAAATCGAAGGTACACAAAAATGCTTGAGAAACTCAGCGGGTGCAGCAGCATCTATGGAGCGAAGGAAATAGGCAACGTTTCGGCCCGAAACGTTGCCTATTTCCTTCGCTCCATAGATGCTGCTGCACCCGCTGAGTTTCTCCAGCATTTTTGTGTACCTTCTGAGCTTTAAGAATTGTTTTGTTTCCTTATTTCTGATCAACTGTACTTGCATGTAGCTAGATACTCAATGAACCCATGCAGCTTTGCAAAGTTTAAAAATGTACATTGAATCAATGGTTCAATGGTACCATGGAAGAATGGTAACTTCGACACAAGAAAAAAAAGGGCTGCCAGAAAAATATCAAGAAATTTGACTTTGTTAAAATGGGGACGAAAATCAGTCATCAAGAATTCAGTTCAAATGACTTCAATAGAATCCAACATGCATATGAGTACTGTAGAATCAATGGCCACTACCCTCACATACTTTAATTAATGCCAGTGACTAAAGTTCTCCAAAAGGGTCAAGTTCACTATTTTAAGTATATTTACTAAAAGATGAGATTAGTTTACATTAGTTTATCTTGATATCTTGTTCAACACAGACATTGTGGGCCAAAGGTGTTCCTGTGGTGTATTGGTCTAAGTTTAGTTTAGCTTAATTTAGAGATACAGCGCAGAAACAGGCCCTTCGACCCACCAAGTCCACACCGACCATCGATCTCCGTACACTAACGCTATCCTACAGATTGGGAACAATTTTTACCGCAGGCTATTAACCTACAAACCTGGGTGTCTTTGGAAAGTGGGAGGAAACTGGAACAACAGGGGAAAACCCCTAGTTTTCAAAAGTTCTATTGGGGGGAAACCAGGAGGGCAAAAAGAGGACTTGAAATAGCTTCAGCAGACAAGATAAAGAAAAATCTTAAGAGATACTATAAGTATGTTAAGGACAAAAGGGTAACATGGGAGAGACTATAATTCCTGCACTTTTTCAGTAGCTGTAACAGTATATCCTGCACTGTGTTTTTTTTTTACACACCTTCTGTTGTATTTGTGTTCGGCTTCACCGTACTCATGGATTTAAGGCAGAGATTGATAGACTATTGATTAGGAAGGGCATCAAAAGTTACAGGAAGAAAGCAGGAGAATGGGATTGAGTGGGAAAAATAGATCAGCTATGATTGAATGGCGGAGTAGAGTCAATGAGATGAATGGACTAATTCTGTACATATGGTTTGTGACAATAAACTAATCTGAATCCAAATCTCAGTTGGGCCGACAGGCCTGTTTCCGTGTTGTTCAGCTGCACAAGTCTGTTTTCCTGTTTAAAGAGCTGAATTTTATTAGCCGCTGAAATGCATGTATATGTGCAGAAACTGTCCATGATGATTCATGTTATCTTGGAGCATAGCCAGCTTTGCAACCTTCACATACATATGAAATGTCTACAATTTAGATTAGTTTAGTTTAGAGATCCAGGCCCTTACGAAAACAGGCCCTTTGGCCCACCTAGTCTGCGCCGACCAGCGATCCCCGCACACTAATACCATCCTACACACACTAGGAACGATATACAAGGGGAGTCAGTAGATGTTGTTTACCTAGATTTTTAGAAAGCCTTTGATAAGGTGCCACATGGGAGGCTGCTAAGGAAGATGAGAGCCCATGGTATCAAAGGGCAGATACTAGCATGGATACTAGGTTGGCTGGAATAGCAGAAGGCAAAAAGTGGGAATAAAGTTTTTTTTTTCTGTTTGGCTGCCAGTGACTAGTGGAGTTCCGCAGGGCTTGGTGCTTGGGCCACTGCTCTTCATGTTGTATATTAATGATTTGGATGAGTGGTTTGAAGGCTTCGTGGCCAAGTTTGCAGATGATACGAAAATAGGTGGAGGGGCAGGTAGTGTAGAGAAAGCAGGGACCCTGCAAAAGGACTTGGATAGGTTGGGAGAGTGGGCAGAGAAGTGGCATATGGAATATAGGGTAGCAAAGTGTGCAGTCATGCAATTTGGTAGTAGGAATAAATACGTTGATTATTTTCTAAATTGGGAGAGAATCCAGAAATCGGAGGTGCAAAGGGATTTGCGAGTGCTGGCGCATGATTCCTAAAATGTTAATCTACAAGTCGAATCGGTAGTAAAGAAAGTAAATGCAAAAGAGGGCTTGTATACAAAACCAGGGATGTAATGCTGTGGCTCTTTAAGGCGTAGGTCAGGCCGCATTTGGAATATTGCAAGCAATTTTGGGCACCATATCTTAGGAAGGATGTGCTGGTTCTGGAGAGGATCCAGAGGAGGTTTACAAGAATGATCCCAGGAATGAGTAGGTTAACATAGGATGAGCATTTGATGGCACTGGGCCTGTACTCGCTGGAGTTTCAAAGAATGAGGGGGGACCTCATTTGAATGTACAAAATAGTGAAAGGCTTGGATAGAGTTGATGTGGAGAGGATGTTTGTGGGAGAGTCTAGGACTAGAGGTCCTAGCCTCAGAATTAAAAGACGTTCTTTGAGGAAAGAGATGAGGAGGAATTTCTTTAGTCAGAGGGTGGTAAATCTGTAGAATTCTTTGCCACAGAAGGCTGTGGAGGCAAAGTCAATGGATATATTTAAGGCAGAGATAGATAGATTCTTGATTTGTATGAGTGTCAGAGGTTATGGGGAGAAGGCAGGAGAATGGAGTTAGAAGGGAGAGATAGATCAGCCATGATTGAATGGCAGAGTAGACTTGATGGGCCAAATGGCCGAATTCTGCTCCTATCTCTTATGATCTACAAGTTTACCAAAACCAATTAACCTACAAACCTGTACACAGTGGCGGACTGGGTCTAAAAATATTGGTTGCCAGGAGACAAAGGGGGCCCACTTCATCAGGGGCCCACTTGATATAGGGGGCCCACTTCATCAGGGGCCCACTTGCCATCGGGCAAGCTGACACCCTGGCCAGTCCGCCACTGCCTGTACATCTTTAGAGTGTGGGAGGAAACTGGAGCACCTGGAAAAACCCACGCAGGTCACGGGGAGAACTGGCAAATTCCGTACAAGCTGGAACATTTGATAAGCTAGGTTCCAAAATCCTTGGGATGTAAAAATTATTTATAAGTGAATATGGAACATAAATTACAAAGTTGATTATTGGACACAATTTTGGAATCGTGCTGCCAGCTTGCTGCCATAAATTGTTCCTTTTGTCATTAAACCCATTCCTTAACTTAATTTCCTGTGAGACTATGCGACACAATCGATAGTGTGCTGAAGGGCTATACATCTTCTCAAGTACTACACGGAAACGTCAGCTTAGATTGCGTGCTCAACGTTCTCTGATGGGACTTGAACCATCCGATTTACAGGCAAAAATACACCAACAAAATTGTGCTTAAAGCACAACCACTGCAAAATAATTCATTTTCTAAAAAAAGACACAAAATACCGGAGTAACTCAGTGGGCCAGGCAGCATCTCCGGAGAACATGGATAGGTCACGTTTCGGGTCGGGGGCCCTGATTTCAGGGGGAGCAGGAAGAAATATGGAAGAGAGAAGAGGACGGATAAATCATGGCCGACATCAGATGACCGCAGGAGAGGGGGTTCCCTGATAGGCAGATTGTTAGGCCCTGATCAGATAGGCAGATCTGAAAGGCAGATTGAAGTCTAGAGATAGAAACATGCGTGAGGGATACATAGTTACAAACTGAAGCTTCTTGAACAACTTTTGGTGGAAGGGGGTTGGGGGGTTCAGTAACAAGATTAACTAGGGTTCAGGTGTGGAGGGGATGTTTGCACTAGTGGGAGAGTCTAAGACCAGAGGGCACAGCCTCAAAATAAAAAAAACATACCTTTAGAAAGGAGATGAAAGGAGATAGTTATTAATGAATATGAATAGTTATTAATGAATATGATATAGTTGGGATCACGGAGACATGGCTCCAGGGTGACCAAGGCTGGGAGCTGAACATTCAGGGATATTCAATATTCAGGAGGGATAGACAGAAAGGAAAAGGAGGCAGGGTAGCGTTGCTGGTTAGAGAGGAGATTAACGCAATAGATAGGAAGGACATTAGCTTGGAGGATGTGGAATCGATATGGGTAGAGCTGCGAAACACTAAGGGGCAGAAAACGCTAGTGGGTGTGGTGTACCGGCCACCTAACAGTAGTAGTGGAGTTGGGGATGGCATCAAACAGGAAATTAGAAACGCGTGCAACAAAGGTAAAACCTTTATAATGGGTGACTTCAATCTACATATAGATTGGGTGAATCAAATTGGCAGGGGTGCTGAGGAAGAGGATTTCTTGGAATGTATGCGGGATAGTTTTCTAAACCAACATGTAGAAGAACCAACGAGAGACCAGGCTATTCTAGACTGGGTATTGAGTAATGAGGAAGGGTTAGTTAGCAGTCTTGTTGTGCGTGGCCCCTTGGGCAAGAGTGACCATAATATGGTTGAGTTCTTCATTAGGATGGAGAGTGACATTGTTAATTCAGAAACAAAGGTCCTGAACTTAAAGAAAGGTGACTTTGAGGGTATGAGACGTGAATTGGCCAAGATAGACTAGCCAATGATTCTTAAAGGGTTGACGGTGGATATGCAATGGAAGGCATTTAAAAACTGCATGGATGAACTACAACAAGTGTTCATCCCAGTTTGGCAAAAGAATAAATCAGGGAAGGTAGTGCATCCGTGGATAACAAGGGAAATCAGGGATAGTATCAAAACAAAAGATACAAATTAGCCAGAACAAGCAGCCTACCAGAGGACTGGGAGAAATTCAGAGTCCAGCAGAGGAGGACAAAAGGCTTAATTAGGAAAGGGAAAATAGATTATGAAAGAAAACTGGCAGGGAACATAAAAACTGACTGCAAAAGTTTTTATAGATATGTCAAGAGGAAAAGATTAGTTAAAACAAATGTAGGTCCCTTGCAGTCAGAAACAGGCGAATTGATCATGGGGAACAAGGACATGGCAGACCAATTGAATAATTACTTTGGTTCTGTCTTCACTAAGGAAGACATAAATAATCTGCCGGAAATAGCAAGGGACCGGGGGTTAAATGAGATGGAGGAACTGAGTGAAATCCAGGTTAGCCGGGAATTGGTGTTAGATAAATTAAATGGATTAAAGGCCGATATATCCCCAGGGCCGGATAAGTTGCATCCCAGAGTACTTAAGGAAATAGCCGCAGAAATAGTGGATGCATTAGTGATAATTTTTCAAAACTCTTTAGATTCTGGAGTAGTTCCTGAGGACTGGAGGGTAGCTAATGTAACCCCACTTTTTTAAAAGGGAGGGAGAGAGAAAACGGGGAATTACAAACCAGTTAGTCTCATCGGTGGTGGGGAAAATTCTGGAGTCAGTTATTAAAGATGGGATAGCAGCACATTTGGAAAGTGGTGAGTTCATTGGACAAAGTCAGCATGGATTTATGAAAGGTAAATCATGTCTGCCGAATCTTATAGAATTTTTCGAGGATGTAACTAGTAGAGTGGATAAGGGAGAACCAGTGGATGTGTTATATCTGGACTTTCAGAAGGCTTTCGACAAGTTCCCACATAAGAGATTAGCATACAAACTTAAAGCACGTGGTATTGTGGGGTTCAGTATTGATGTGGATAGAGAACTGGCTGGCAGACAGGAAGCAAAGAGTAGGAGTAAACGGGTCCTTTTCAGAATGGCAGGCAGTGACTAGTGGGGTACCGCAAGGCTCAGTGCTGGGACCCCAGCTATTTACAATATATATTAATGATCTGGATGAGGGAATTGAATGCAACATCTCCAAGTTTGCGGATGATACGAAGCTGGGGGGCAGTGTTAGCTGTGAGGAGGATGCTAGGAGGCTGCAAGGTGACTTGGATAGGTTGGGTGAGTGGGCAAAGGCATGGCAGATGCAGTATAATGTGGATAAATGTGAGGTTATCCACTTTGGTGGCAAAAACAGGAAAGTAGACTATTATCTGAATGGTGGCCGATTAGGAAAAGGGGAGATGCAACGAGACCTGGGTGTCATGGTACACCAGTCATTGAAAGTAGGAATGCAGGTGCAGCAGGCAGTGAAGAAAGCAAATGGTATGTTAGCATTCATAGCAAAAGGATTTGAGTATAAGAGCAGGGAGGTTCTACTGCAGTTGTACAGGGTCTTGGTGAGACCACACCTGGAGTATTGCGTACAGTTTTGGTCTCCTAATCTGAGGAAAGACATTCTTGCTATAGAGGGAGTACAGAGAAAGTTCACCAGACTGATTCCTGGGATGGCAGGACTTTCATATGAGGAAAGACTGGATAGACACGGCTTGTACACGTTGGAATTCAGAAGACTGAGGGGGATCTTATAGAAACTTACAAAATTCTTAAGAGGTTGGACAGGCTAGATGCAGGAAGATTATTCCCGATGTTGGGGAAGTCCAGAACTAGGGGTCACAGTTTAAGGATAAGAGGGAAGACTTTTAGGACCGAGATGAGGAAATCATTTTTTACACAGAGAGTGGTGAATCTGTGGAATTCTCTGCCACTGAAGGTAGTTGTGGCCAGTTCATTGGCTATATTTAAGAGGGAGTTAGATGTGGCCCTTGTGGCTAAAGGGATCATGGGGTATGGAGAGAAGGCAGGGATGGGATACTGAGTTGGATGATCAGCCATGATCATATCAAATGGCGGTGCAGGCTCGAAGGGCCGAATGGCCTACTCCTGCACCTATTTTCTATATTGCTATGATGACTTTCAGAGGGCGGTGAATCTGAGGAATTCATTGCCACAGACGGCCAAGTCATTGG
Source organism: Malacoraja senta (assembly GCA_038087875.1). NCBI lineage: Eukaryota > Metazoa > Chordata > Chondrichthyes > Rajiformes > Rajidae > Malacoraja > Malacoraja senta. The sequence goes on from CM075978.1 coordinate 40,936,893, forward strand.
GTATTTTTAAAGCGGAGATTGACAGATTCTTGATTAGCAAGAGTGTCAAAGGTTATGGGGACAAAGCAGGAGAATGAGGTTGAGAGAGAAAGACAGGTCACCCATGATTGATGTGCCAAATGGCCTAATTCTGTTCCTGTGGCTTATATGGGGGTGGAGGGGGTTGGAAGTGTTTGGGGAGGAGAAGGTGGAAGGTGAAGGGAGGTGTTTGTAGAAGTTCCCTAAAATTGGAGAATTCAATGTTCATATCATTAGGTTGTAAGCTACCCAAGTGAAATATGAAGTGCTGTTCCTCCAGTTTCCTTGTTGCCTTTCTAGCAATGGAGGAGGCCCAGGACAGAAAAGTCAGTGTGGAAATGGGAAGGGGAGTTAAAATGATTAGCAATTTTCTAATATGGTGTTACATCGTATCCTTTAAGCTGCTTTAAGTTCTGAGAGCTAGTAGAGCAAGTGTTATTTAATGGAGGCCAATAGTCTCTCCAGAAGTACACAGAGATCTTAGCAAGTAAAAGATTCCGATAACAAGCAAGATAATTACCCGGGGCACTTTGAGTCTCTAAATTGAGAGATTACTACTGAGCTATACATTTCAGAAAGAAACATATTAGAATGATGATCTCAGCACAACTAGCTAGTTCCATTGGAATTTGGCATTCTACACACAGAGCAAAATGGTTACTTTATCCCAGCTCAAATTTCAGCATTTGTGAATAGCTTAACAATTACATCTCAGTAACACAGTGTACTCACTCAACTAACTTATTGCAGCAATGATCCCACATTATGATGAGAAGGCACTTCTGTATGCGAGTGCGGGGGCTTTGCAACAGGCCAAAAAATAACTGCTGCTTTGTCAATCAAAACTCAGCCTAAAGGTACTTCTTAATGAAATAAAATCATTTCACACTTTGGTATCTTTTGGTTAAGTGTATCACATTTTAGCATGGGTACATGAATTCTACTTAACAGCAATAACACAGTGGTACTTACATGGGCTTTATCCTCCAGATGCAACTGCAACAAGCGAAGGTAGCCCACAGGAGCAAAAGCATCTGCAGAATGCATGACAACATCTGAGGAATCCCTGTATACAAAGCACACCAGTAAAATTGTCAGAAAATATTACATTGATAACAAAAATTGTGTATTATATTTTACTAATACTTTCTAAGATAGACAAGAAAGTGCTGGAGTAACTCAGCAGGTCAAGCAGTATGTCTAGAGAAAAAAGATGGGTTGCGTTTCGGGTCGGGACACTTCTTCAGTCTGAAGAAGGGTTCTGACCCGAAATGTCACCCATCCTTTTTCTCCAGAGATGCTGCCTGACCCGCTGAGTTGCTCCAGCGCTCTGTGGTTATCTTTGGTATAAACCAGCATCTGCAGTTCATTTCTACACACAAATACTTTCTGCAGAGTATTTAACACAAACAATGTCGTATATATTCCTTGTTAAGCTGTTTTCTACGTGTTTGAAATTCTTACTCCACTAGGTTCTGAATTTGGTTCACGAATTACAGAAATTCTGCAGTGTTATTCTTTAATACTGCATTTTGTAAAATAGTTCTGAATGCATTCACTCGGCGAAGTAACATTGGTTCATTTTCTCTTTTATAAAGCACTTCTCCAGCTGAACAAAGGCAAAAGGCACTGTTTGCATCAAGATTCTCTATCACTCTAATTAAGCTGTCCATTTAGCGAAAGACACAATTAGTTCTGACAGTAATGGAAAAAGGAGCAATTTGCTGCCTTTTTAAAAAATGATTTTTTACATTTTATTCAGATTGCTTCTGTTTTGTTTTTTTATCCCTTTTCAGATTCCACATATTTTAGCCCTTATGACTTGCTTTTCATTACAATCAACATGAGGTGCACAAGAAACCTTCCACTATAAACAGCTACTGAGCCCTGCTTTTAATGCTGTGGTGTGCAAAAGCAATGCTTTTAATTTTGCTTTCTCTTTACTATGCTGTACCTTCGCTCTGTTTATTTATTTTTTCTAGTTTTCACTTTATCCTGTCGGAGATTTGAGAAGATAGTATGTGTAAGAAGGAACTGCAGATGCTGGTTTACACTGAAGACAGACGCAAAATGCTAGAGTAACTCAGCGGGTCAGGCAGCATCTCTGGAGTAAAGGAATAGGTGACGTTACATGTCGAGACCCTTCATTAGACTCTGACGAAGGGTCTCAACCCGAAACGTCACCTATTCCTTTTGTCCAGAGATGCTGCCTGACCCGCAGAGTAACTCCAGCATTTTGCGTCTATATTTGGAAAGATAAACTTTCTGTTACAACCTCACCACCTCTGACTTAGAAACATTGGCCTCAGTTAATCTGTCTTAATGCCTGCAGAGATCATGCCAACAAACGGATTAGCTGGTGGCCTCCACAGAGGCTACTCCGCATAGATTTCTTTATTCCATTTTTCCAACAAAAACCCTTAGCTGTGTCTGAAATCGCCCTCAAATTGCAGAATTTCTACCGGAAAATAAACTTTCAATGACCACATCAGTCATATATTAATTTATGAGCTGATTAATTCATATATTATTTTATGGCCTTCGTCAGTCATAATATTGAGTATAGAAGTCGGGAGGTCATGTTACAGTTGTACAGGACATTGGTGAGACCACATTTGGAGTTTTGTGTTCAGTTTCAGTCACCCTGTTATAGGAAAGTTGTTGTTAAGCTGGAAACTTACAGTCGGAACAATTTACAATTATTTTACAGAAGCCAATTAACCTACAGACCTGTACATTTTTGGAGTATGTGAGAAAACTGGAGTACCCGGAGAAATCCCAGAGGCATCCAAAGGGCAGCACGGTGGGGCAGTGGTAGAGTTGCTGCCTTACAGTAGCAATGTTACAAAATTTTGAGATTTTAAAAATCAAGTCTGCAATTTATCCCATCAGATAAAGCATAAAAATAAGTTCAATTTGACACCCAATTCACTTTCATATCTACAGTATTAAAAAGGTTATGGCCATTTTCATACTCGGAAATTGGCATCTTGTTCCCTATTGCTTTTCCATTGACAACTCAAAAGCTGTGATCGAGGACAGTCAATAGCCCATAACTTTGTTAAAAATTAAGAGAACTGAATGAAATTTTCAGTTATTATAGATTGAAGCATTTTGAAACAAATATCAAACAATCTTACTTGGATGACCTGAAATTAAAGGCTCTGTCTTACGTGTTTGCGGTCATCGGCGGTGAAGCGCGGCGTCGCCGGTAGCGGGGACCGCACGGCAACGGCGAGAGCGCCGAGCCTATCCACTGGAGCGCCGCACGGATGCTGCGCGGGGGCCGAGTAATTCAAACACGGCGGGTCCCACGTGCTTGCGGTAAGTAAAAAAAAGGGCGGGCCGACTGCGATGACGTCGGCCCGCCGCACGTGACTCACTAGCGGCGGCTGTGGCGGCGGCCGTCCTGATCGCGGCGCTGTAGCGGTGGCTGTGCCTGCGGCCGTGCCGCACACGTGCCTCACTGGCGGAGGCACGTGCCTCACTGGCGGAGGCTGTGGCAGTGAAGGTTTGACGCACGGCGCTCAAGCCATACTGGCGGCGGCCCGTGCGGGCGGCCGTGCCGCACTCGTGCATCACTGGTGGAGGTTGTGCGGTGAGTATATAGTTTTCAACATTGTCGGTTTTATTTTAGCACCGCACGGCCCTGGAATTGTACGTTCTCATGAGTGCGCGGTCTATGGCGGCAGATTCTTCCCGTTTCGCCGCCAATGACCGCAGACTCGTGAGACAGGCCTTTAAAGCATATAATTAGTTAGTTACCTAATTGTAGCTAATTACAAAATTCAATTACTAGATCTAAACATCTATCAATTTCTTAAGAAAAGGTTAACATTTTTAAATAGCCTAAGCATCCAAATAACATTCACACAAGAATTCACAATATAACATGATTTTTAAATCTCATTGTCATGAATTTATAGGCCAAATGGAAGGAATTTAGTGTTTAATTCCCGTAAATGAATGGCCATTTTAATCATCTTGCGAGTAGGATTTTGTGGAACGCGATCGTTTGGAACGTTGCGGTTGCGGTGAATATCGCAGGAAAAACACTGCCGGTTCATATGGGTCCTAAGTCACCTTTTCGCAACGTAAAATTTTGATTAAAGGCATCCTAAGAAGCACGTTTATATGTAAAATAAACGGCTTTCCTTTACCTGTCCCGTGCGTTAAATCCGTCCCCGTTGTCGGTTTGACAGCTTTAGAAGCTGATTTTTAAATTACTCCTGCTATTAAAATATCCAGTGCAGTTTAAAAAAAACAATAAAACCGATGTCCGAGCGATTATTCTTCAGCAGCTAAACAGCCTGACAAAAATCGATTTCAACAGGCTGGCAAAAACCGGCATTTAAACCCGCCCCCCTCTCAAAGGCGCCAATGTCGCGCACACGGCCAGTGACAGAACTGCAGTGCCGCTGAAGGTAAGTTTTGTAACATACCTACTTACAGCGTTTACAGTGCCAGAGACCCAGGTTCGATCCTAACTACGGATGCTGCCTGTATGGAGTTTGTATGTTCTCCCCGTGACCACGTGGTTTTCCCCCCGTTTCTGCAGTTTCCTCCCACTCCAAAGACGTACAAGTTTGTAGGTTTATAGGTATTTTGTTGGTTCACATGCTTGATCAATGGTGTTTTATCATTAATGTTTTATTATTATTAATGTTTAGTGTTTTCTGAGTCATTCGTAACTGTCACTGTATGTCATATTGTTACTTGTGGGCGGAGCACCAAGGCAAATTCCTTGTATGTGAATACTTGGCCAATAAACTTACTTACTTACTTACTTAATTGACTTGGTAGAAATGTAAATTGTCCCTAGTGTGTGTAGGATAGTGTAAATGTGCGGGGATTGCTCAGTGCGGACTCAGTGGGCTGAAAGGCCTGTTTCCACACTGTATCTCTAAGCTAAACTAAACTAAACTAAAACCCACGTGGTCACAGGGAGAATGTACAAGCTCCGTACAGACAGCACCCGTAATCCGGATTGAACCCGGGTCTCTGGCGCTGTATGGTAGCGACTTTACCGCTGCACCACTGTGCTGCCCTCAAGAACCAATCTTATTAATGGCCATAACATGATGGGAGGGTTTTGAGGATGTTCCCCACAATTGTTAGCTGTGCCTTCAGCTGCCATGGCCCCAATCTCTTTAACCCTTCCCTCCACCTCTAAGGCCCTACTTAAAACTTGAATCCTTGATTAAGGTTTTAGCCACTGATGGTACTTAATTTACAATTATTTAACAGAAGCTAATTAACCTACAGACCTGTACATTTTTGGAGTATGTGAGAAAACTGGAGCACCCGGAGAAATCCCAGAGGCACCCAAACTTAATTTCAATATTGATTTTGCACACTGGATATCTGTTAATGGATGGAACGATTATCTTCAATAGAGCTCTGGATAAATGCAAGTTGTTGCAATAGCTGCTTCAATGCTAATTATGCAAACATTATTTTGAAGGAAAAATTCCTGCAAAATCTGAAGAGAAACACGGAGGAATTGGTTCCAAGCAGATCGAAATAGGAGGACAACCAAGTTCCACAGCCCCAACGAGCACCAGGTTACCAAGCCAAAGCATTTTTGTTAATTTTTGGATTATTGGCATTCCCTCCTCTCCCCTCTCCAATCAGTCAAGAGGTAAAGGAGTGTGAAAATGCACACCTCCAGATTTAGGGACAGCTGTTAATAGGCAACTGCACCATCCTAACAATAACTAGAGAGCTGTCCTGAGCCATTATCTACCTTACTAGAGACCCTCAGGCTATCTTTAATCGGACTTTACTGAACTTTATTTTGCATTAAACCTTATTCCTTTTATCGTGTATCTCTACACTGTGAATGGTCCGATTGTAATCATGTATAATCTTTCGGCTAACTGGTTATCACGCAAAAACTTTTCATTGTACCTTGGTACACATGACAATAAACTAAACTAAACTAACTATGCCTTCTGTTGGCAATTGGCCACGGTTGAAGAAAGACAGGAGCTTCATCTTGATGAAGCAAATGGAGGAGGAGGTAGGCCACAGTCATAGACTTAACGTAGAGATCTGCTAAAATAATTGTTTTGAGCAATGACTAGACAGAGACAATGAGTAGACATCAGGAGGAAGGAATGAACAGGGAAAGGAAAGGGCATCCCCTCAACTGTGGGTGGGGACCAAATTTAATCTGCATTTATACAAGAAGCCAAATGGTCCCAGAAGCTTATAAAAAACAAAAGTGTAAAGGAACATATAAAACATTCTATCCTAAAAGTAAATCATGATGGTGGAGGCATATCACTCTCTCACAATATTAATTGTACAAGTAAATTAGGGCCCTGCCATTTAAAAACTGACTAAGAAACTTTTAACTGGGTGAAGAAATTTTTCCTCATCTCAGTCCTAAATGGCCTACCCCTTATTCTTAAACTGTGACCCCTGGTTCTGGACTCCCCCAACATCGGGAGCATTTTTCCTGCATCGAGCTTGTCCAATCCTTTAAGAATTTTATATGTTTCTATCAGGCACGTGCCATCAGGTTAGGCAAGGTAGGCACTGCCTACCCTGACTAAAATTATAAAATGGTAATAACTAAATATGAATAGTAAAGGCATGGGAGAATTATGCCTATCTAAGAGATCGATCTCTTAGGTAGGCATAATTCTCCGTGCCTTTCAACCGCAGCGCTTGTAACCCTTGAAGGTCTGTGCAGCCCACGTGCCGTCAGCGCTGCTGGAAGCCGTCAATTTCAAGCGGGGCTGAAGGCAGCTGAAATTCTGCCTTTGCAGCACTGCGCAGGCGCAGCAGCCTACTGCGCATGCGCAGCGTTAGTTTCTTGGCGGGGTTTTCAAATATGGATTGGCATTATTTTAAGTGTATCTTAGGAAACAGAGAGAGAAGAATGGAGCTCGTGTACCAATGATGAGGTAAGTACATTTCTTGGTGATGTTTTTAAATACCGTATTTCCCGGGGTGTGGGGGTGGGGGGAGAGCTCCTTTCACAGCGTTTGGGGAGTCTGGCCCGGGGTAAAGTTGCGGGGAGTCAAGTTAAGTCGTCACATCTATTTATATAGCACATTTAAAAAACAACTCTCGTTGGCCAAAGTGCTTTACATTCGTTATAAGAATAGCATAAACAAAACAAACTACATACATATATACATGTAACCCTCACTCAGAGGACGTCAGGAAAGGCTTGGGAGTATAGATACGTTTTTAGTCTTGACTTAAAAGAGTCGATGGAGGGGGCAGTTCTGATGGGAAAGGGGATGCTGTTCCACAGTCATGGGGCTGCAACCGCAAAGGCGCGGTCGCCCTGAGCTTATGCCTAGACCGTGGGATATTCAGCAACCCCAAGTCGGCCGATCTGAGGGGCCTGGAGGTGGAGTGGTGGGTGAGAAGACTTTTTATGTAGGTGGGGGCAAGCTCATTGAGGGCTTTGTAGACATGGAGGAGGATCTTGAAGTTTATACGGAACCGTACAGGGAGCCAGTGGAGAGAGGCCAGGATCGGGGTGATGTGGTCCCTTTTTCGGGTGCCCGTCAGGAGTCTCGCTGCGGCGTTTTGGACCAGTTGCAGGCGGGACAGGGAAGATTGGCTGATGCCAGTGTAAAGGGAGTTGCAGTAATCTAGGCGGGAGGAGATGAATGTGTGGATGATCTTTTCAAGGTCATCAAACTGGAGGAATTGTTTTATTTTAGCTATCGTCCGAAGCTGAAAGAAGCTAGCTTTTACCACGGCGTTGACTTGTTTGTCAAATTTCAGTGCTGAGTCAAATATCACGCCAAGGTTTTTGACGTGAGGTTTGAGTAGTGGGGTAAGGCTTCCAAGGCTGCCTGCTATCATTTTGATTGAGTCCGAGGGGCCGAGAAGGATGACCTCAGACTTACTCTCGTTTAGTTGGAGGAAGTTCTGGGCCATCCAACACTTTATATCCTCGAGGCAGTGGGTAAGGTTAAGCAGATTTGATTGGTTTTTGGGCTTCAGGGGGAGATAGAGTTGTGTATCGTCTGCGTAGCAATGGAAGGAAATGCCGTGCCTTTCAATGACTTGGCCTAAGGGAAGCATATACAAGGAGAAGAGAATGGGGCCAAGGATGGAACCTTGTGGAACCCCACAGCAGAGATTAGCTGGGGAGGAGAAAGAGTTGCCTATGTTAGTCGAGAAACTCCTACCTTTGAGGTAGGAGATGAACCAGCTCAGGGCAGTGCCATCAATACCAACCCCATACCGGAGACGGTCAATTAGGATGGTGTGGTCGACAGTATCAAATGCTGCGCTGAGGTCAAGAATTGCACAGTCGCCGGAGTCAACGGTGAGCAATAGGTCATTATGTACCTTCAACAAGGCAGACTCTGTGCTATGGTGAGCCCTGAAACCTGATTGGAAAGTTTCCAAGATAGTGTTTTGGTGAAGGTAAGGTATAAGTTGACAAAATTACATTTTCAAGGGCTTTTGAGAGGAAAGGCAGTTTAGAAATGGGTCTGTAGTTGCTTGGCAAGGTGGGGTCGAGGTTAGGTTTTTTCAGGAGTGGTTGGACCACCGCATGCTTGAAGCAGGTAGGTACAGTGCCAGTGGCCAGAGAGCTGTTGAAGATGGCGAGGATGCTGGGACCAGCTGTTGTAATGACGTCCTTTAGGAGGGCAGAGGGGACAGTGTCGAGGGGGCAGGTAGTAGGTTTCATGGTGGTGACCAGTTTTACAAGGGAGGGTAGAGTAACGGGTTGGAAACAGTCTAATTTTGAAGAGCAGACCAATGAGACAGCCAGGTCACGGGTGGGAGGGGAAATATTTGTTCTTATGTTCTTTACCTTGCTGGTGAAAAATGTGGTAAATTCCTCGCACTTAGCGGGGGACCCAGTTAAGCTGGTGCTGGTGGCAGGACAAATGATGGAGGTGATGGTGCTAAAAAGGACCATGGAATTTTGCGTGTTTTTGGAGATAAGGGTGGAAAAATATTTAGTTCTTGCAGATTTTACTGCTTCCTGGTATTTGTGAAGATTAGGGAGGGCACGAATGTTGTGAAGGAGGGGATCGGGATAATGCCACTTGCGACGCTCCTTGCACGGAGCCACCGCATTGAGGCCGGGGGGGGGGAAAGCAGCTCGGGTGGCTGCGAGCGGCCGCCGCGCCGGACAGCGGAACTGGCCGCCACCTCAGCGCCTTCTGTCGGACCCCGCTCACCTCTGGCAGCTCTCCGTCTAAAAACCTCTCTCCTGACGCTCGCTGGCCTCACTCATGTCCCGCAAATCCTTAAATTCCAACAGCGCGATTGAGGTTACTCGGCTGTGGGAATTTAAGGATTTGCAGGAAGCGGCTGACATGAGCGAGCGGCAGGTGAGAGGTGTTCAAACGGAAAGCACTGCCAGAGGTGAGCGGGCCGGCAGAAGCCGCTGAAGTGGCGGCCAGTTCTGCTGTCGGGTCCCGACGGCCGCTCGCAGCTACAGTGCGGTGGCTTCGCTCCCGGAGAGCTGCGGCAGCGGGGAGTGAGTGAGTTACTGGCATTATCCCTGACCTTCTCAACGCTCCTGCCCTCCCCGCAACTTAACCCCTGGCACAGACTCTCCACACGCTGTGAAAGGAACTCTCCCCCCAATTGCTCCCTTGAACAAGTGTTGTCATTCAATAAGATGACAACTGATTCAACTTTTCCCTGTACTCCCGTTTTTCCCACCATCTCTCCACCTGCCATCACCCTTCACCCCCCACCCATTCAGTAATTAAGAATAAAGGAGACTAGGAAGCCATGTGCAAATTGAATTGTTACTGTTTTTATTTTTATTTTTACGGAGTGAACAATCTGCGCATGCGTGGTTTAATTTTTTTTTTAAGCCGACTGACTGCCTACCTTGAGTAATTACTCACGGCACGTGCCTGGTTTCTGATATCCTCTCATCCTTCTAAATTCCCGTGAATACAAGCCTAGTCGACCCATTCTTTCATCATATGTCAGTCTCGCCATTCTGGGAATTAACCTGGTGAACCTTCGCTATACTCCCTCAATAGCAATGATGTCTTTCCTCAAATTAAGAGACCAAAATTGCACACAATACTCCAGGTGCGGTCTCACCAGAGCCCTGTACAACAGCAGTAGGACCTCCTTGCTCCTAAACTCAAATCCTCTCGTATTGAAGGCCAACAAGCCATTAGCTTTCTTCACTGCCTGCTGTACCAACATGCCTACTTTCAGTGACTGATGTCCAAACATACCCAACTGATGTACAAGTACAGATTTTGAAGAAAATATACAAACAAGCGTAAGATGGTTACAGTCATGCAAATGCTCACCTCTATATCTAGTTTAATGGTGAAAATCATCATGATTTAGCAGGACTAGATTCCATTGATAAATAAATTTATACTTTATTTAACATCAGTTCAGTCAGGACATTTCCATTAAGATCCTCTCCATTGTCATTTTCTTTTCAAAATTTGTTTAGTTGAGAGATACATCAAGAACGAGTCGCACCCTGGCCACTTCCTCTTCTCCCATCTCCCATCATGCAAAAGGTGTAGAAGTGTGAAAACATACACCTCCAGATTCAGGGATAGGTTCTTCCCAGCTGTTATCAGGCAACTAAATCGTCCTACCACAACCAGAGAGCAGTGCTGAACTACTATCTACCTCTTCGGTGACCCTCGGACTTTCCTTGATCGGACTTTGCTGGCTTTACCTTGCACTAAACGTTATTCCCTTATCATGTATCTATACATTGTAAATGGCTCAATTGTAATCATGCGTTGTCTTTCTGGTGACTGGATGGCACAAAAGCTTTTCACTGTACCTCAGTAAACTTGACAGTAAACTAAACGAAATTAAACTCCGCACTTAAAGTCGAGATCGAGCCTGTAACTCTGGTGCTGTGAGGCAGCAGCTCTATAAGCGGTGTCACTGTGCTGCACAAAATTGTTTCCTCTGTTTTGTACTTTGAATTTTTATTATTTTAAAACGGTTTTGTCTTTTTTTTAAACCACTGGGATCTTTTTGTCTCCTTCAAAAATACAAATTAAATTTGATTCCCACCTGCTGTTGCTGGGCTGCCCTTTCTTTTCCCTGCTCATTAGGTTGTGTGCTTTGAATCAGTGTCTAACCTGACTTAATATGCATCTTTACAATTACTAACAACAACAATCAAAGAGGCTTTTATTGATAGTGAAGTTATATGTTGGGACTGCAATAAAATGCTCTGCCAAAATTGTGGTTATTTCAGGATGGAATAAAATAATTGCATTCTAAAATATTGCACAGAAAGGAATTTAATAAATGTATGTTTTCTGATAAAATTATGAATTAGAAATCCTAGCAATATATCACTGATGTACACTTATGAATAAGAATTACACGTTGAAGAACATTTGTAAACTTAGTAAGAGCAAATATAAATTTTAACACTATCTTTTTTTAAAATAAATGTTATCACGTGCCATTGCAATTATCGTCCATTAACACAAATTTTAAATTCTTGAAAAAATAGCTCTCAAAACAGAGACAAATCAGTCAACAAGTATTGCTGTTCCAAGTAACGGTTTGCCAGTATTTAAAAATGCACAAATATATTGAGGCAGATATTCAACTGAGAAAACAGTAACTCACACGACAATTCGCTTCCTGAATAAAGGACAATCCAAAGTAAAGGTTTCATACTCTCCACCTTCTCCACACACATGAACTCCGTATTCCTGAGAAATCTGCAGTAACAGAAACATTTAGTTGTGACTAAAAGCTCCACACTGTAGGAAAACAGTGCACTGATATTACTGATGTTATGTTGTGCCATGATGAAAGAGTGTTTCATTTCCGTGGCCCTAAAATTAATACATGTTTAAAACTGGAGCTACCTTAATTTTGATGATCAGCATGTTTTCTTTTTACTTTTTTATTTAGAGCCCAAATAGTTTTCTTTAAATGCAAGGAGCACTGGACTTCAATGACATCACAGCATAATAAAACATCTTTCACCACATGCAGTCTTCAAAACTGCTTTTAATTGTGAATATTTTAAAGAATATGGCTTCAACATTAAACATGTCTTTGTTATCAAAATTCTCTATCATCTGGTTTAATCTTCTGGATTCCCCTCATAACATATGACAGCAGAGGATGCACAGTCACTGGGTTATCTTGAACAGATGCATGGAGGGATGAGATAGCTTCAGCATGTACTCTAACTGAGCTGGGTTTAAACCCAAAATCAATCATACTACTAAAATAGTAAGGAATCACAGGAAAACAGCAAACTGTAGGGGGTTGTTCTCATGCTCTTGGCATCAAAGGGTAAATATTTTCCATTTATTGTTATAAACATGCGATATGGAAGAGCTTTGAAGATGCTTTCACCAGCAAATCCCGAGCTTTTTGATTCTGCAGCAAGCTATCAAGTTCAGTTGCAAGGTTCCTTTTTACATTTTGGAAAGAAAATCCTTTCTTCGTTGGGTAAAAGTTGAGGTTCACACGATCGGACTATTTCACTTCACTAGCACTACACTATTTAGACACATGGACATGCAAGGAATAGAGGGAGATGGGTCATGTACAGGGACATGAGAACAGTTTAACTTGGCATCATGTTCGGCACAAACATTGTGAACCGAAGGGCTCGTTCCTGTGCTGTACTGTTCGATGTTCCATGTTTGCTGTAGAAACAAGGAAGAAAAAAAGCTGTCCTATTTCCATGGAACCTCCCTGCAGCAGTCAGCTACCTTTGTCTCTTAAGAACACAGCTGCTACTTTAACCACGGCTGGCCATTAAAATTGACAAGCAATCACTTTTATTGGCATGTATACACTTTTAGCCAATGGAACAAATAGCCTTTAGTATTTTTAGCTTGCAGTAACAAAAATATTGAAACAATCTTTATTTTAAAAAATTCTGCAGGATTATTAACTTTGTTTTTGCGAACCTTGAAACGTTCTAGCCTCCAATGCCCTTTCCCCCAATAGCACAATTCTCTTTATAACCATTTTTCTGCAACACAGGGTTTCTTATGAACGCAAGTGACATGTTGTGGCAAAAGCTGGTGGCAAAAAAAGGGATTTTGTCATAATATGCACTCTTCCTCTTAGATAGTGGCATCACTAAACTATGGACTGGCCCAAACAAATAATTACCAAGGTTCATATTCCAACAGACAGTGCTGTTCATAAGTTATGGGAGTAGAATTTGGGCATACTAATTGACAGAAATCAAGAATCTGTCAATCTCAGCCTTAAAAATACCCATTGACTTGGCCTCCACAGCCTTCTGTGGCAATGAATACCACAGATTTACCACCCTCTGACAAAAGAAATTCCTCCTTATCTCCTTTCTTAAGGTACGGTCAATACACCATTGTGTCAGTACGGTCAATACACCATTGCAGCAGCTCTAGAAAAGTTAAATGCATTATTTTGTTTTCAGACAAATGACGCATGTTTATTAAAGGTTGTACTGATAACTATTTTTCTACAAAAAATTATCACTGTCAAGAAGGAATCTAGCAGCTTCATGTCAGACCAACAATCTCTGTAGATATGATCATCTTTCTCAAATGCTGTCTGCTTTATATTTTCAACTCCCTCTACTCCCCTCTTCCATCCGGCAAGAGGTGCAGTAGTGTGAAAACGCACACCTCTAGATTCAGGAACAGTTTTTTCTCAGCTGTTATCAGGCAACTGAACCATCCTATCACCAACTAACGTGCGGTCCTGACCTACCATCTACCTCATTGGAGACTCTTGGACTATCTTGGACTTTACTGGAAGTTATCTTGCACTAAACTTTATTATCTTTATCCTCTATCTGCACATTGTAGTTGGCTTGATTGCAATCATGTATAGTCTTTTCGCCGACTGGATAGCATGCAATAAAAAGCTTTTCACTGTACTCAGTACATGCGACAATAATAAACTAAACTAAACTTAAACTCGTAATCCCAAAGTTCCATGCCATGGGTTAACATACAGGGGAAAGTGAGCTTGGAAATTTCCAGAGCCAGGAAAGAGTTTTGAAACTAACACTGGAACGACGATGGTTTAACCTTACCAACAGTCACAGAAGATTTAGATCTTCTGTAACCAGGGTAAATTAAGTTCCTAACCACCAGTTGCATTCTTACTCTTTGATTGTAATTTCGTAAATACAATGTAGGGTAAAACAGAGGGTGTAAACCCTTTAAGAGTCTTCATTACTGTAATCTGCTAGAAACCACTAATTTCCAAGTAATTGTAAATCTATGGCTCCATGCCAAACCTTCAGTTCTTTATGACAGGCAGCCATACAGGCTGTTCTTATGCAGAAAAAGACTAGAAAATACTTCTCCCAAACTTAACTTGCATTAGTCCACAGCAGGGAGTGAATGAAGTAAATTCTGGATTAATCCAGGAACACGACAAAAAATATATTCAAGGACTGAGGGCACTGTACCAAAGGTGGATACTCAGACTTTGTGTTACAAATGGGATTTTAATGATTTGATTTTGAGACCTAATTAAAAAAAGCAAATATACTTTTGGAAGCCAAAACAAAATCCCGGCTGAGATTCATTTGAGACATTAGATTTTAGGTTAAAACATTTCTTAGACATTATCTATTCCAGCTTTCCAGTGGCCTGACTAAGGAGGAACATTCAAGACTACAAATCAGTATTTGGCAGGCTCATGGTGGTTAGCTGTCAGCAGAATGTTCTACAGAGACATACACAACATTCAGATGAACTCAGGCAAGTTGACTTGACTGGAAGAGATCCCACAGAAGACTCGCATAGAATTCTTATTTCATCCAAATCCATTTACTGATGTAAGTTTTCACAGATGGAAACAGTTTGTTTGCACAAACTGAATAATAGCTCCCTATCTACAATCAGTGAGGATAGGCAACACAGCATCCACCTCACGCTGCCTTGGCAAAGCCACCAGCATAATCAAGGACGAGTCTCCACTCGAGTGGACTCTTCTCCACTCTCCCATCAGGCAAGAAAGGTACAGAAGTGTGAAAATGCACACCTCCAGATTCAGGGACAGATTCTTCCCAGCTGTCAACAACCAGAGAGCTCCTATCTACCTCACTGGAGAGCCTTGGAATATCTTTAATCGTATTTACTGGACTTTATATTGCACTAAACGTTATGCCTTTTATCATGTATCTGTACACTTTGGATGGTTCGATTATAATCATGTATTGTCTTTCTGCCGACTGATTAGCATGCATTCAAAGCTTTTCACTGTTCCCAGTACATGTGACCAAAAAACAAACTTAACTAAACCATAACTCTCAACACTGGTGCCGTGCAAGGGTGTTCTCAGCCCTTTACTCTACTCCCTATACACTCACAACTGTGCAGCCAAATTCTGCTCTATCTCCATATACACATTAGCAGATGACACCACTTCAATAGACTGGATCTCAAACAATGATGAGACGGAGTTCAAGAAGGAGATCGAAAGCTGCAACCTAGTTGCAAGACAACAACCTCTCCGTCGATGTCGGCAAGGCGAAGTAGCTAGTCATTGACTTCAGAAAACGGAGTGGTGTACGTCAGCATCAATGGTGCTGGAGATGGTTGAGAGCTTCAAACCCCTAGTTGTAAATATCAGCAACATTTTGTCCTGCACCAATCACATTGAGGTTCTGACCAAAAAAGCTGCTTATTGAGATGCATCACAGATTTGTTTGACAACTGCTTTGTCCAAGACTGCAAGAAATTGCAGAGAGTTGCGGAAGCAGCCCAGACTAGCCTCCCCACCACCGTCTCCATCTATACTCTCCCTCAGGAAAGCAGCCAAAAACCTTTTTCACCCATTTATTGCCTCTTCCCCCTTCTCCCGTTGGACAGAAGCTTGAAAAGCACATACCACCAGATTCAGGAACAGCTTTTCCCCCACTCATATCAAACTAATGATCTGTCCTCCCATAAACTAGGGTGTAGTCCCAATCTTGCAACCTACTTCATTGCGAATCTTGGACTTCTCTGCAACTGTAACGGTTTAGTGCTGTAACACTACATTCTGCATTTTGCACACAATCAAAGATTTTCACTGTGTCTCAGTTCACATGACAATAATAACACCGACTATCATCTCCCATTTCTCCCAAAGTGTGGAATCAAATTTACCTGTTTGAGATATGGCTCCATCTGATCCAACGTTTTCCCAAGATGCTTCTCAGGATCAAGACCTGCCAATTAAAAGTATGTTTTAATGCTGCATATTTTCAAAAGAACATTTTTAAATGCAGCTCAAGATCTCCCCAACACCTCCCCCCTCCCACCATAAAACAAAATCAACTATTACAAAAGGACAGCAGCAAGAATTAATAAAACAAGCCACCACCTTGATCATCAATCTCAACTAACCGCAGCAGATAAATATCTCATAGGTCGGCACTGTGGCGCAGCGGAAGAGTTGCTATCTTACAGTGTTAGAGACCCAGATTTGATCCCGACCATTTGATCCGGGTGCTGTCTGTACGGAGTTTGCATGTTTTCCCTGTGACTGCGGGTTTTCACCGGATGCTCCGGTTTCCTCCTACATTCCAAAGACGTGCAGGTTTGTAGGTTAATTGGCTTCTGTAAATTGTTCCTAGTGTGTAAGATAGAACTAGTGTATGGTGATTGCTGGTCGGCGCGGACTATGTGGGCCAAAGGGCCTGTTGCCACACTGTATAAACTAAACTAATGCGAAAACAAACAATACAAAAGATTTTTAAAAGCTAAAGGCACACGGTAAGTTTAAAATAATATTTTGATAAGGGTTAATTAAAAAAACACTTGTTAATAAGTGATGAAAACCATTGTCCAATTTAAAACTTGTATAGGGCTCTGGTAAAATCACATCTGGAGTATTGTGTACAGTTTTGGGCTCCTAATTTGAGGAAGGACATCCTTGTGATTGAGGCAGTGCAGCGTAGGTTCACCAGATTGATCCCTGGGATGGCGGGACTGTCATATGAGGAAAGATTGAAAAGACTAGGTTTGTATTCACTGGAGTTTAGGATGAGAGGGGATCTTAAAGAAACATATAAAACTATAAAAGGAGAGGACAAGCTAGATGCAGGAAAAATGTTCCCAATGTTGGGCGAGTCCAGAACCAGGGGCCACAGTCTTTGAATAAAGGGGAGGTCATTTAAGACTGTGAGAAAAAACTTTTTCACCCAGAGAGTTGTGAATTTGTGGAATTCCCTGCCACAGAGGGCAGTGGAGGCCAAATCACTGGATGGATTTAAGAGAGAGTTAGATAGAGCTCTAGGGGCTAGTGGAATCAAGGGATATGGGGAGAAGGCAGGCACGGGTTATTGATTGGGGACGATCAGCCATGATCACAATGAATGGCGGTGCTGGCTCAGGGCCGAATGGCCTCCTGCACCTATTTTCTGTTTCTATGTAAAAAAGATCTCAAAAAACCCAAATGAAATAGCAGATGGAAAATAAACAAGTGGCTCTTTGAACCTGCTCTGCTGCTCAATAAAATCAGGACTAATCATATAAAAGGCCTGAACTTCATTTACCTACCGGTTTCCCATTATCCCCACTTCCCTTGCAAAATCAGACAGATTTCTCAGCCTAGAATGGATAGCTCTCCGGGGCGGGAATTCCAAAATATGAATCAGGCTTTCTTTTAATACTTTTCTTCAATATACATTTCTTACCAAAGTTTCGCTTCTTCTGTACAACCTGTTCACATTCACTATAAAACCTGGTATTTTCCTCACAGTTTCAATCTGCAATCCATACACATTTCATTGACACCGCTCTAGTCTTAGCTCAGCACTGATCTGCTGGCAGTGAGTTGGCATCCTCAGAAACTGTGAGGACCACAGCCTCGTAGATATTGTGCAGAAAGGAACTGCAGATGCTGGTTTTTACTGAATATAGACACAAATTGCTGGAGTATCTCAGCGGGTCAGACATCATCTCTGATGAAAAAGGATGGATGTCGTTTCAGGTTGAGATCCTTCTCAAATATTAGATATTGCTGTTAACTTTAATTTTGGAATGCTGGCTCTTTGGTATTGAACAAGGGGATGCATAAAACGTGCCTGAATATCACACTGAAAGCACTATGCATGGTTTCAATTTTTAGGTTCCCAAAATGTTCCATCTTACTTGAGTATATTTTTGGCGAACTTCAATGAACTCGCAATTTTTCAAGGCACCACTAAAAATAGAACGCATATTGACTCTCATCCACACTGCTCAATTTTTCTACTGTGATTCACATTATTTTAACAAGACATTGCTGTACCTTCTGGAAGTTAGATCATGTTTCTGTTGAGAAATCCAGAAGTTATCACTGAAAAGAATAAAGCCTAACTTGTCACTACCATGAATAGAAACGATCTGCTTCCTTAATGCTCTGGTCTGTAAAAGACATCAAGCTCCATCTTACTTGAGTATATTTTTAAAATGTGCTGACTGGCTTAATTCACTCTTTGTTCAGCTACAAAATTTGAACAAGGGGTTTTCCTCAGTGCTTTAGGCTTATGCATAAAAAGTCAGGTTTCTCATGGCTGGTCTGTATCCAGTAAGTAACCTGTGCAGCAAAGAATTTAC
This sequence comes from Malacoraja senta, assembly GCA_038087875.1. NCBI lineage: Eukaryota > Metazoa > Chordata > Chondrichthyes > Rajiformes > Rajidae > Malacoraja > Malacoraja senta. Next base: position 40,955,423 of record CM075978.1, read on the forward strand.
TTGCAGTTGGCAAGTAAGAACAGGTTGACTAATTTATCCTGTGATTGGAAAATGCATCAACCATGATCAAGCGTTTTACTTCACTGCAGAGCATCTGTCTGATGTGCCGTTTTGTAAGGGTGACAGGGCAGTATTGCAGAGTTTAGTTTATTGCTATGTATACCGAGGTACAGTGAAAAGCTTTTGTTGTGAGGTATGCAGTCAGTGGAAAGCCAATACATTACAATCGAGCCATCCACAGTGTACTGATACATGATGAAGGGAATAACGTGAATAACGCTTACTGCAAGATAAACCCAGTAAAGTCCAAACAAAGATAGTCCGAGGGTCTCCAATGAGGAAGATAGTAGTTCAGGATTCCTCTCTAGTTGTTGATAGGATGGTTCAGTTGCCTGATAAAAGCTGGGAATAAACTGTCCCTGAATCAGGAGGTGTGTGTTTTCACACATTGTAAACCATACATGAGGGGTAAAATAAACAGAATGCTGCACTCACTTAACTTTTCATTTAATTGTCCTTTTTGCAACATAAAGAACAAAACACGCTGCTCATCCTCCATAAATCAACTTTACAGAATAGCAAAGATAGACACAGAAAGCTGGAGTAATTCAGCGGGTCAGGCAGCATCTCTGGAGAGAAGGAATGTGTGACGTTTAGGGTCGAGACCCTTCTTCAGACTGGTACCTGGACGTGGCATCGAAGGATGAGAAGCCGAAGCAAAGAAGTGGAAGCCAAATAACCGAACGGAAACGAAGCCGAAACGCCAAATAACCGAAAGCATACGAAGCCCTCCCGCAGCTGGACTCCCGCCCGCCCGCCTGGCCGCTCACTCCAACCCCCCCCCTCACTTCACCTCTCTCCCCCATCCTCCCCTTCCTCTCCTCCCCTCTCCCCTCCCTTCCCCCCACCTCACCCTCCCTTCCCCCCACCTCTCCCCCTCCCTTCCCCCCACCTCTCCACCTCCCTTTCCCCCACCTCTCCCCCTCCATTCCCCCCACCTCCCCCTCCCTTCCCACCCTCCCTCTCCTCCCCTCCACCCCCCTCTCCCTCTGTCTCTTGCCCCTCTCTCTCTCTGTCTCTGTCCCTTCTCTTTCTGCCCTCACTTTCTACCCACCCCCCTCTCTAGAAGCGCCTGCGAGTTGGAAGATAGGGCCGTTATGGGGTAAAAGGAGCAAATTAATAATATTAATATAATATCAAGGGGGTAGTTAGCGTGTGTGCGGGGGGGGGGGAAGGGGGTAGTTAGTGTGTGTGACGCCGCATGCTGACCCCCCTCCCCGCAACCGCACGTTGGGGGAACAGACCCAACGGGTTTGCACTTGGTCTAGCATAATATAAAACTCTGATCTTGGATGTTTGCTTGTTTTAACTTTTGCTTTAATTCACATCTCCTCGAAAACCTGACACGGTAACGGTGAAATTTTTACATATTCCGGTAGAGTTTTACCTCATGATTTCCAAAATCCCCATCATCTGTAAATTTGATTCATTATTTCCCGAGATTTTTACTAAAATTGTTCACCAATCTGACATTTTAAAAATCTAACGTGCTGAAGCGAGCTGATGACGTCACAATGCCATTGTTCCTAGCGGCCAGCTGCGCAGAGTTTTCAACGAGCAGGGGCACTGTTTTCCACGAGCTGCGAATTACGTGGCCCAGCCGCCCTTCCACGCCCCCCCTCGGGCTCTGGATTGAAGCCGATGATGAGTTACGTTAAGCCCCCCCGCCCCCCCCTTCGACTCATAGTCATTTTGTCGCCTCCCGACTCAAAGTTCACTTGCACTTTTATTAAAATACATATATTTTTTCTAATTTCAGTCTGCACCACCACCCGACGCCGGGAGCGGTCCTCAGTGGAGGCCCCTCCACAGACACCTGAGCCGGCTCACGGACTCGTCAGCCGCCCGTCACCTCCGCGGCGAGGAAGAGACCGCGCCCCACCTGCACATGCAGTATGAGAGGCAGCAGCCCCCGCTCGACCATCCGAAGGGGCCGCTCCCCAAGCCCCGGCCACATTCCAGCCCCACACGCCCGACACCTGGGCACCCGGTACAGAGGGGGGAGGGCCGGGAGGGATGAGGGGGATCTCCGCATCCGTCTGCTCCTGGGCCCGGCCAAGATGGCCACCGCGCGAGTCCAGGCAGCGGGCAGCCGACACGGCCACACCGGGGTCAACCCTGACACGCCCCTCCTCCGGGCCCACTCACACGCGTCCCCTGAGAGGGAACACACTGTGGTCGCCGCAGGAGGTTGATTTAAGTTGGCGATACATCAACTCGATGATTCGCCTGCCTGCAAACTGTCAACATAGGCAGTCCCTGATTGTCAGGGCCGGATTTACGTATAAGCTTCACAAGCTTAAGCTTAGGGCCTCGAGATCTAGGGGGACCTCAGCAGGACCGGATTTACTTAAAGGCCTCATAGGTTGAAGCCTAGGGCCTCAAAATCTAGAGGGCCTCCGGCCAAGGTGTTTTTTTCCCAGAGTAAAAATAATCCAGAGAAAAAATAAATTGGAGCGCTATCAGCATTTCCCAACTTTGATGGAAATTACCCCGAAATTTCTGGTTCCGGACGCTGGAAGTTTTGGGGAAAAAAATTGCGACCATCGCAGTGTTGAGGGAAGCTGGTGACGCAGTAGCGACGCAAAATGACGCTGTCTCTCCGCGCGAGGGCAGTGGGCCCGGGCTAATTCAGATCTCCATTTGCACTCCACACAATCACCTCGATGCCTCGTGTCTACTCCAGGTAAGTAGTGGAATATTGCATTGCGGGAGAGCCCGTTTCTCCGGCTGGGGGGGGGGGGGCTGCGGTGTCTGCGGAGATGGGGATGGAGAGAGAGATGGAGGGAGAGGGAGGGGGAGGGGGGAGGAGGAGGGGCAGAGTGAAAGGGGGATTATCTTTTGTGAGATTGCAAAATTATGGTAGGTTTTAGAGCAATTTTCTCCTCCATATGAATAATATCAAACAATTGGAAATGCTTTCTTTTCCTTGATAACAATACTGAAAAAATATAAATTCCATAGTTTGCGACTTTCATTTTGCATCATTCTTTATGTGCACACACTTAACACAGTCGAACAGTAACAGGCAATCAAATTAACCCACAAAACATTTTCTAAAAAAAGGTTTTATTTACTGCAAAATCTTACAGTATTTTATTTGCAGTGTTTCAATGCTCCTTAATAACATTTTACATAACATTTTACAGGACAACTTGATTATTAAAACAAGGACAGCTTCAATTCTTGATTTAAAAAAATGTATACAACATTGACCCCAATCATCCATTCCAACCATTCATTACTCTTCTCAACCAAAATTATTTCTGAAATATTGGTCATAAATCTGGTGCACAAATGCTCCAAAATAAGGCTGAGAATGCACCAGAGAGCATTTTAAACCCCGGCCGCAAGGGTGTTTCAGCTTCGCACTTGTGATATGCGCTGCGTGCACTTATTTCACATAAATTTTTTGTAATCTTGCCATGCCACCCCCCATTTTTTGAAAAGCTTCGTACGGGCCTGGTGTATAATATTTTTGACTCTGTCATAAGCCTTTTCTTACATATGCATGTCACAACGCACTGTAGTCCCTAAACAACACTTCAGTAATTTTCCTTGCCCTCCATTTCAGAATAATAGTGTTTTAAGCGGTAACTCGACACTAGCAATAAATAAAAAGCGCAGCTTTCCAGCCCTTATCTCATTGGCCACGCTCGGCTGCATATCGGTGTCAATTTGGTGGACTCTTCCATCTTCCTCTAGTCGTGGCGGTGGGGGATTGGGATGGGCCTCACAAGTGGAATAGCCTAGGGCCTCTCTTCATCTAAATCCGGCCCGGCTGATTGTGTCAATACTCACACTCGGCCGCCGGCGCCGCAGCGCCCCACCCCCTCCCTTCCTTCCCCACCACTTCCCCCCTCCCCTCTCTCCCCCCTTCCCCTCCTCTCTCCCCCTCCACCCCTCTGCCCTCCCTCCACCTCAGCCCTCTCCCCTCCACCTCACTCCCCCCTCCTCTCCCCCTTCCACCTCCCTTCCCCGCTCCCCCTACTCTCCCCCCTCCTCCCCTCCCTTCCCCCTCTGCCCCCCCTCTGCCCACCTCTTCCCTCCAGCCCCCCCTCCCCCACTCCCCTCCACCTCCCTCCCTTTCTCCCCCACTCCCCTCCCCCACTCCCCTCACCCTCACCCCTCCCTTCCCCCCCCTCTCTCCCTCCCTCCTCTCTCCTCCCCCTTCTCCCACTCTCCCCCTCCACTCCTCTGCCCTCCCTCCACCCACCTCCCCTCCCCTCTCTCCCCTCCCCCTCCTCTCCCCACCTTTCCCCCACCACTCCCCTCCCCCCTCCCCCTCTCCTCTCCCCTGTCCCTCCCTCTCCCCCCTCCCCTTCCCCCCTCCCTCCCCCTTTCACCTCCCCTCCCCCCCTGTGTGTGTGGAGGGTGGTTAGTGTATGTGTGACGCCGCAGCCCCCCCCATAACCGCGCATTGAGGGGACGGGACCCAATGGGTCCCCCTTGGTCTGGTATAAACTAAAGATAACCCCAAAGCCAAACTGTCAAAAATCTAGTGAGTCACTCATGACTAAATCACCTCCCAACTCTCTAAGTCAAAACTACAACAGGATTAGCACTTGTGTTCACATCCATTCTTTCAAGCACCAACAAGAATAACCAAGAAAAGTAAAGGCAATGGCACTCAGGTATATGTTACGTCTTTTTAGATTTCTTGTCATGAAAAATGCTCTTGTACACCAGAGGTGGCCAAGACCAGTTAGTGTTTCTGCCTTACCACTGTTTAACTACAGAAAATGCAACACCACAAACTTGTTGGGATTAAATTCTATCTGCCAACGTTCCACCCAATGGTGAATGTCAGTTCTTTAAGGAAATAATCCATTGGAAGGGGTGGCAAAGTGGTTTCAAAACTTCATTCATTTGTTACTTAGCGCCTCCACAATTAGCTTTGTCTGCAAAAAATTTAATATTGAGAAAATTTTGAAGCATATCTGGGAAAGAGGTATTATTACACTAACTCAATCTTCTTTCCCCCTCCTCCTGGCACTACCAAAGCCCTACTTCACACTGAACTGAAGTAATTTATGAGTAGCTGCCAACCTTGAAATATTGCCGTAATGATATGCAAAATCACAGTCAATATAATTGGAGTTTCGAAACTGGACATTGGTGTCACTAAATACAGTAGAATTGTGCAATTAAAATTAATTAAAGAACTCCACCGTGATAATTAAATGGCTGACCTTGACGTCGACATTTGCCCTATTCTTAACATTTATCAGTGACTTTAAAAACTCTTTTTGAGACAGAATCCATTGTAAATCAAATTTAATTTTGAGTCAGAGTCACACAGCATGGGAACAGGTCCCTCGGCCTCACTCATCCATACCAACAAAGAAGCCCCATCTAAGCTGGTCCCATTTGCCCACATTCAGCCTAGATGCTTCTGAACCTTTCCATGTACCTATCATAATGGTTTTTTTTAATGTTGTTATTGTGCCTACCTCAACTATCTCCTTTGACAGCTCGTTCTATGTACCCACCACTCTCTGTGTGAAAAATGTGGCCCACAGGGTCCTATAAAATCTTTCCCTTCTCACATTAAACCTATGCCCTCTGGTTCTCGATTCCCTTACCCTTCGAAAAATACTCTGTGCATTCACCCTATCTATTCTATTCATTATTTTATACAACTCTTTGCAATCACCACAGCCTCCTGTGCTCCAAGGAATAAAGTTTAGCATGCCCAACTTCCTCCTATGGCTCAGGTATGCGAGTCCTGGCAACATCCTTGTAAATCTTCTCAGCACTCTTTCCAGCTTAATGGCATCTTTGCAGCAGCAAGATGAATAAAACTAAACACAATACTTCAAGTGTGGTCTCACCAAAGTCTTATACATCCATAACATAACATCTATACTCAATACACTGACTGATGAAGTCCAATGTACAAAAATTCCTTCTTGACCTCCCTATCCACCTGTGACGCCACTTTCAAGGAACAATGAACCTTGCACACCTTCCCTTGTCTCTACAGGGTCCTAACATTCAGTGTGAATATCCTGCCCTGGTTTCACTTCGCAAAACACCTTATACTTACCTGAATTACACTCCACCTCCCATTCTTGGGCCCAATTGCCCAGCTGATCAGGATCCTGCTGTTATTAATGACACCATCTTCACTATCTACAAAATCATCTATTTTAAAGCACACTAGTCACAGGCCTCCAGTCGAAAAACAATCTTCCACCAGCACCCTCTGCTTCCACCGCTCCATATTGGGAACGTTAAAATCCCCTGCTGTGATAACCGTATTAATCTTTCAGTTGTCTGCAATCTCACAGTAGATTTGTTTCTCCAATTCCTGTCCATTATTTGGAGGCTTATAGTACAATCCCAACAAGGTGATCATTGTTTACTTCTGCGGTTCACCCAAAGAAACTCACTGGACAATCGTTCAGTAATGTAACCTCAGACTACTGCTGTGTTGTTCTCTTTAATCAATAAAGTACCTCCACCCCTCTCCTCTTTTACCCCCACCTTTATTTTGCCTGTAGCTCATGTACCCTGCAACAATAAGCTACCAGTCTTCTTACTCCCTTAGCCAGGTTTCTGTTCTGAAATGGTTATAATGTTCTCAGTTGCATGTACCTATCCACTTTATGAAAGAAAATAGTGGTACAGTAATCTTTCAGCATTTCAATTAGCTTTGTACATTTAGTTAAATTATGTGGAAGTTTGAGATTTAGCAATATGTTCCACAGCCTTTATTTAGTCTGAAGCAAGTGGATCAAAAAGGATGGCAGCATTCTCAAATATAATCTGCAGTTGCCATACCATTCAATTAAATATGTTTCTTATAAGTAATGGCTCTCTTCACGAGATTTACAAATGACTGATCAATGAGAGATAATGACGATGGACTTAATGAAGGAAAGAAATAGCAAAATGAGAACATTTTTAAAAAGCAATCGTGTTAATTTATGAGATGCATTTTACTTATGTTCATAAAAACAGAGACATATTAAGCGAATAGGCCATTCAGCCCTTTAAGCCTGCCCTGTCATTCCTAATATTAGTATCGTGACAAATTTTATTTTACATATTCAAATTTGAAGGGTTTCGGCCTGAAACGTTGCCTATTTCCTTCGCTCCATAGATGCTGCTGCACCCGCTGAGTTTCTCCAGCATTTTTGTGTACCTTCAATATTTTATTGATTTTTCCCAAGTTTATATCTGAGCTTGAGCTCTCCTTTTCATTCCATGTTTGTTCTGTGCAAAGAGGGACAGGTTGAGCCAGACAGATGAAAGATGAGGAAACACAGATAGGACAAGTTAAAACAAATTAGAAAGGGACGAAAAGGGTAGAGACCACCTGAGAAGCAAAATGGTCTGTTGCCATAAAATAAAAACCTGCCATCAATGAATGAAATTGCTACTTGCAGAAATAATAAACTCAATCATGCTTGACCTAGTCCACTGCCTGTGTAGAACAGGAACATTGCACTTCTGTTGAGTCTGCACTTTGTGAGAGATAGACACAAAGTGCAGAGTAACTCAGTGGGTTAGGCAGCATCTCTGGAGAAAAGGGATGGGTGATGTTTTGGGAAAACATTGACCTTTATTTAGCTTCAATTGAATTCCTGGGTGTTTAGATAAGGATTAAAAACAGAGATCAGTGGAACTGCCTACTTATTTGACAAGTTAGCAAATTCTCAAGTCTAGTTATTCAGTTCAAGACTATTCTATTCTTCCTCAACAGTGTTTCCAATTTAGATAACACCTATAGCACAATTTCAATTTAATTTTATTAGCTTCAAATGGAGATTACAACCATCTTTTGGTCTTCTTATCTGCTTAAAGACCACCATCATTCAATTGTCATGGAGTCATTTCAAAGTCAAATATTTATAGTTTCCTGAATGCAATATGTAGCTGCCAATATTTAACGTCACAATGATTGGAAAATATATTTTTTAATAGATTTGTTGTAACCACCAGTTTTTTTAATCATTACTTCAGCTACGCAAGTTAATATTTATTTGCTCTTGTGATAAAGAAAACTAAATATATTGAAATCAAATTACCACTGCACTTGTTCTTGTGTCTTGCTCAGTTATGTAACAGTGGATACAGTATGCAAATTGTTAGTCTGAAATACAAAGTAAAAATATGAACTATTATTCAACAGTTTAGTTTAGAGGTACAGCACGGAAACAGACTCTTCGGCCCACCGAGTTCGCGCCGACCAGCGATCCCTGTACACTAGCACTATCCTTCCTACACACATGAGGGACAATTTTATCATGCCAATTAACCTACAAATCTGTCTGTCTTTGGAGTGTGGGAGGAAACCAGAGCTCCCGGAGAAAACCCACACGGTAACAGGGAGTAAGTATAAACATTTTACAGACAACGCCTGTAGTCTGGCTTGAAGCCAGGTGTCTGGCACTGTAAGGCTGCAACTCTACCACTGTGCCACCATATACATGTACGCTGGATGGTATACTGACTCTTCGCATTAAAGCCTGGTTCCAGTAACTCAATCACTCAAGAGGAATGGAGGCAGCAGAAAATGGTTGACATTGCCACGTATTGACCTCCCCACCATCAAAGGGATCTACAAGAAGCGCTGCCTCAAAAGGCAGCTAATATCATCAAAGACCCACACCACCCTGGCCATGCTCTCATCTCGCTGTTACCATCAGGAAAAAGGTACAGGAGTCTGAGAACCGTGACCTCCAGCTTCTTCCCATCAACATCAGGCTGTTGAACCACAGCGCACGACCCGAGTCATTGCCATATCTCAGCAACTATCTACTCGGGACTTTGTTTAGGTTGCACAACATGCTTCAGTTTTCACTATTATGGTCTGGTTGCCCGGTGTTACTGATAAGATATTGTATTATTGATTATTGTTCATTTACAGTTTAGTTATTTTCTTGTCGCGTGTACCAAGGTACAGTGAAAAGCTTTTGCTGCGTGCTAACCAGTCAGCAGAAAGACAATACATGATTACAATCGATCCATTTACAGTGTATAGATACATGATAAGGGAATAACGTTTAGTGCGAGATAAAGCCAGCAAAGTGCGAATCAAGGATAGTCTGAGGGTGTTGTTACGATAATGTGCCTATTAAGCTCCAGCAGGTAATAATTTTATTGTTCGGCTCCCAGTGCATATGACATTTAATCATTCATGACTCATGGAGTGATTTAGTTTAAGGTTTATAGTTCGTGAATGAGTATATGTAATTTTCAACAGTTCAAGGGCTATGGACCAAGAAGGCCCTTGTATTATCTTAATTTATTCCCTTGACACAGAGAGACCACTTAAGGAACTATTGCCCTCTTCACAGTTTGGTGATGATTCTCCAGAGCTGACTGAAAAATATTATTTTCAAGTTAGTTCTTCCAATTCCTCCACTAACGACTGAACTGGTGAAAATATACATCAAGATAGCCCTTAAAACATTCATAGAAACATAGAAAAATAGGTGCAGGAGTAGGTCCTTCGGCCCTTCGAGCCTGCACCGCCATTCAATATGATCATGGCTGATCATCCAACTCAGTATCCTGTACCTGCTTTCTCTCCATACCCCCTGGTCCCTTTAGCCACAAGGGCCACATCTAACTCCCTCTTAAATATAGCCAATGAACTGGCCTCAACTACATTCTGTGGCAGAGAATTCCAGAGATTCACCATTCTCTGTGTAAAAAATGTTTTTCTCATCTCAGTCCTAAAAGATTTCTCCTTTATCGTTAAACTGTGACCCCTTGTTCTGGACTTCCCCAACATCGGGAACAATCTTCCTGCATCTAGCCTGTCCAACCCCTTAAGAATTTTGTAAGTTTCTATAAGATCCCCCCTCAATCTTCTAAATTCTAGCGAGTACAAGCTGAGTCTATCCAGTCTTTCTTCATATGAAAGTCCTGACATCCCAGGAATCAGTCTGGTGAACCTTCTCTGTATTCCCTCTATGGCAAGAATGTCCTTCCTCAGATTAGGAGACCAAAACTGTACGCAATACTCCAGGTGTGGTCTCACCAAGACCCTGTACAACTGCAGTAGAACCTTCCTGCTCCTATACTCAAATCATTTTGCTATGAATGCTAACATACCATTCGCTTTCTTCACTGCCTGCTGCACCTGCATGCCTACTTTCAATGACTGGTGTACCATGACACCCAGGTCTCGTTGCATCTCCCATTTTCCTAATCGGCCACCATTCAGGTAATAGTCTACTTTCCTGTTTTTGCCACCAAAGTGGATAACCTCACATTTATCCACACTATACTGCATCTGCCATGCATTTGCCCACTCACACAGCCTATCCAAGTCATCTTGCAGCCTCCTAGAACCCTCCTCACAGCTAACACTGCCCCCCAGCTTCATGTCATCCGCAAACTTGGAGATGTTGCATTCAATTCCCTCGTCCAAATCATTAATATATATTGTAAATAGCTGGGGTCCCAGCACTGAGCCTTGCGGTACCCCACTAGTCACTGCCTGCCATTCTGAAAAGGACCCATTTACTCCTACTCTTTGCTTCCTGTCTGCCATTCAGTTTCTTATCTAACATATTTTCACAAAGACTCGTTTTATTTTTTAGTTTCAGTTTAGTTTATTGTCACATCTACCAAGGTATAATGAAAATATTTTTGTTGCTTGCTAACCAGTAAACAGAAAGACTATACATGATTACAATTGATGTCCACAGTGTACAGATAAATTATCAAGGGAATAATGTTTAGTGCAAGATAAAGTCCAGTAAAGCCTGAATAAAGATAGTCCGAGGGTCTTCAATGAGGTAAATAGTAGCTCAGGACTGCTCTCTAGTTGTTGTTAGGATGGTTCAGTTGCCTGATAACAGCTGGGAAGAAACTGTCCCTGAATCTGGAGGTGTGCGTTTTTCACACTTCTGTATCTCTTGCCTGTTGGCAGAGTGGAGCAGAGGTGAGACTCGTCCTTGATTATGCTGCTGGCTTTGCTGAAGCAGCCTGAAGTGTAGATGGTCAATACAAGGGAGGTTGATTTGTGTGATGGTCTGAGCTGCGTCCACAATTCTCTGCATTGATGTGCTCAGTATCCTGCCATAAGCCAATTGTTTATAATCTAACCTTCTTAAAGTTGAATCATTAATTAAAAATCTTCAAGTCTTGTATCTGTTTTGCCATTGTGCAATGGTGGTAGAAGATGGTCCAAGATTGCTTTTGCATAATTGCTGGAACTCCAGACAGGTGAGAAACTAAATCAGATAATATCTAACTTTGTGCCTTAAGCCAAAAAAAGTCGCAATTTTCTATTTAATTACAATTCAGAACTATTTGGACTATTCAACAAAGCAGTCTTTGTCACCAACAAAGTCTGGTATTTTACAATGAGCTAGTCACGGACAACAGGTTTGTCTAGCTGAAGGGATGATTCAGGTCACGACCAATGCCGTTTGTGCCTACTCTCGTTATATTAACATCTTTGACTTGAAGACTGCGACTTCAGAACAAAATTTAGCACTGAAGTAATTTTTTTTAAACCATCCACTACCAGCACCATCATGCCAGAAAGCGTACAATGTAAACTATAATTTGGACTTCAGTAATAGATGTATTTTATATTTGGAGAGTTTCAAAGCAATTATGAATTCAGGTAACATACAGAGCAATGGATGCACAAAGCAAGGACTCAGCCAGAGATGTCTGCAATTGTTTGAATCACATTAATGGACATAATGCAAAGCTCAGATCTGTAATTCATCTTTTACCCTTATTTCCTCACGATTCTAACTTAATGTGAGAAACTCTGCTGTGAAATGGGTAGTAGCTCAGTTCTTTCCGCTGCTAAAGTAACCTTCCGAAAAACATATTTGGAAAGCAGATTAGTGTGAATTAGTGTAGGGAGGATTCATACTGAGGTACAAAATTCCCTTTAGTCAGACCTTTATTTCCACATTTTCAGAGGCCCCAAAATGGTGCAGCAGAAAGATGAATCAATTTGCACACAGAGGAACACAAATATGAGATCTGAGAGAAATTAATGCACATTAAATCGGTAAATGATGCTAACACAAAGGGATACAAGAATAGCATGGGGAATATTTAACTGCAAGTCACTGAGGAACCAATCAACCATTAAAGATTTTTTAGAATTTGGCAGATAGATTGAGGTAATAATTTCGAACCACAAAAATATGCTTCCTGTAGATAACAGACCCGTAAAATGGAAGGAATTCATTGGTTTAGTTTAGTTTATATACAGCGTGGAAATAGGCCCTTCAGCCCACTGAGTCTGTGCCGACTAGCGATCCCCATACACTAACAGTACCTTACAACTAAGGATCATTTATAATTTTTACCGGAGCCAAATTAACCAACAAACTGTAGGTCTTTGGAGTGTGGGAGGAAACCAGAGCACCCAGAGAAAACTCATGTGGTCACAGGGAGAATGTACAACTCCATACAGACAGCACCCGTAATCAGGAACCCGGGTCTCTGCCGCAGTTAAAGCAGCAGCGATACTGCTGCACCACGGTGCCACCTGGAAGTGAGTGGTGCACTTTCTCATGTACATCAACATGAATGTGTGAGGCCAGTTCTTGACTCAAGCCTGCATTCTCATTATAAAAATACAAGAAAATAGCAAACGCAGGAAAGCTGAAACAAAAACAGAACATTTTGGAGCATTCAGTAGGTCAGGCAGTGACTGTAGAAAGAGAAACAAAACAAACATTTTAGGTTGCAGATCCTTTGTTAGAACTAGGAAAGAGAAATAAAAAGTGATTAGAAATCCTGGAAAAACTTGCATAGGGAACTAACTTGTTTTCTAAATTCATTAATTTCAATGAAAGCCTTTCAATCTAAAACATTGAATCCATTCACAGTGTGCCTGGCTTGCTATGTCTTACATAGAAACATAGAAAATAGGTGCAGGAGTAGGCTATTCGGCCCTTCGAGCCTGCACCGCCATTCAATATGATCATGGCTGATCATCCAACTCAGTATCCTGTACCTGCCTTCTCTCCATACCACCAGATCCCTTTAGCCACAAGGGCCACATCTAACTCCCTCTTAAATATAGCCAATGAACTGGCCTCAACTACCTTCTGTGGCAGAGAATTCCACAGATTCACCACTCTCTGTGTGAAAAATGTTTTTCTCATCTCGGTCCTAAAAGACTTCCCCCTTATCCTTAAACTGTGACCCCTTGTTCTGGACTTCCCCAACATCGGGAACAATCTTCCTGCATCTAGCCTGTCCAACCCCTTAAGAATTTTGTAAGTTTCTATAAGATCCCCCCTCAATCTTCTAAATTCTAGCGAGTACAAGCCGAGTCTATCCAGCCTTTCTTCATATGAAACTCCTGACATCCCAGGAATCAATCTTTCCAGCAGTTTGCTTTTATTTCTAAATTTTCACCGGCTTCCGTCTCCGCACTAGTACCTATGGGATCTTTGGTGCAGAGACGGAAGCCGGTTACGGAAATGGGGCCGAAAATTACCCATGAATCTGCCCATGACCGTACTACGTCTTTTTCGTCGAGTGGTCTATCTTGCTTGCTATAGGATTTTTGCTACTTACTGTATATGCCTTCTTCACCACCTCCCAACCTGTGTTACCACTTTCAGGGAACTCCAAGATTATTCAGTTCATTTCCACTCCTTACTGCTCTGCCATTTACTGTTGATGTCCTGACCCTATTTGACTTCCTAAAATACATCACCACGATAGAATTTATTTTTTTGTGTGTAATATAGCTACCCGGAGTCTATTTACAGAAAATGTCTAACACTGTTATTACGCATCCCTAACTGTTCTTGGAAGGATTATGGTAAGCAGCCTTCCTGCACCAATTCTGTCTTAGAAATAGAATAATAAAAGTAGATAATAACCACTTTCTTGTGTGAAGTCATGAAACTGAACACGTTTGAGGGGAAGAAGGGTCCCGACCCGAAACATCGCCCTATCCATGTTCTCCAGAGATTCCACCTGACCTGATGAGCTATTCCAGCACTTTGTGTATTTTTTGACAGAATGAATGGCCCAATCTTGATTTGACAATAATTCAGCCATATGAAGAATCAAAGCATAGCGTTGGACAATTAAAGAACTATTTTTTTTAATGGATAGACTAACCCGTATTATATGATACAAATTAATGTGATAATTGAAGTTCTGCAAATCTCTTGTCATTTAGCTTTGTATTCAGTTTAAAGTGAAATATTTGTTATAAATACCATTCAAATTCCATTCAAGGTGAGCATCGCAGGGCACATGATATCATTGAGACAATGATGACTTCAAAATGCTGGAGTAACTCAGCGGGTCAGGCAGAATCTCTGGAGAGAAGGAATCGGTGACGTTTCGGGTCGATTAGGTCTGAAGAAGGGTCTCGACCCGAAACGATACCTGTTGCATTTTGTGTCTATCTTCGATGTGAATCAGCACCTGCAATTCCTTCTTACACAAAAACTTCATAAAGTTGCACATAAGCAACAGTAAAAACCCCAGCAAAAGCTGAATAATTTAATCCATCTAAGTATATCCCCATAAAACTCCCAACATTGCAAACGGAATATGTCCTCACTGCAAATATCAAGATCTGTCAACAGCTTGGTAAAATATTTCAATAACAATTTTTTGTGAAAGGTCCCAATATGTGGAAATCAGAAATTTGAAATGCACCATGGCTTGGAAGAGAACCTGGTTGTGTGAACAATGCCTTGTACACAGCATCAATCTTCATCGTGTACTGACTGACATCTAACTGCAAAATGAAACGGCCTACGAGCTATTTACTATAAATGTGCAAAAAGACAGTCTTCACTATAAATACAAACTACTAACATAAAAAGAGAGAAATGTGGTTTATTAAATACAACATCATATTTTCCTTTAAAGGCTCATTAATCTGTTCAGCAGACATATCGATTTCAAGGTACTTTCTGTTTACCATTTTTAAAGGAATGCAGACTAATAAAATTCTTCTCTTTCTACTTCTTAAACTGTCTAATAACTTGTGATATTGACAGGTTTGATTAAAGGCATTTAAAAGTAATTACCTACCTCTGGCAGTCATTTTCCAACATCCTGCCTTTTCCTTATCTCTCCAAATTGTTTTGTGCTCAAATGTGTTTGCCTCTGGCAGATCTCTTTACAGTTTTATAAAAAAAAGTGATTGATGATTTGAACTTTTTCTCTGATATTTGACAGCTGCTCATTTGCAGTTTGTGGTTATACAAAGGACTGGGATTATGTAGTGTTAATAGTCTGCTCCCATGTGGTCTGGATACCTACCAAAAGCTGCGACTTTGATTATCATGGCTTGAACATTAGACAATATCATTTCTCTCAGCAAATCTTCCTGGTTTCGACGCCAGAGGTAAGCCAAAGGCTGGAGATTAAGTCGCTTGCACCTGCAAAGGTAAAAAAAAAAAAGGATTTCCAACAGGATATATTTCAAAAGTACTGATATTACATAAGGCACATCTTATAACCTTGATCAATTCCACCTTCAAAAATGGGTCTATTGGTGCTGTGAACAAAAACTAAAATCAACCAACTGGTACTAAAAAGTCAAGGATTGTATGCTAAAAAACAAATGTAACCAATGCTGACAGACTCTTATGCTCATTGCAGTATGTTAAAATGCATTAATTTTTTGGAAAACAGACATTTGAGAAGGTGCATTGGAATGTGTCATAGACCGAGATACCGGCCTGCAAAGTCGGCCTCGATAGTCAGCTACGGGAATGGCTCTGCCGCTCCGACTGGGCCAGAATTCCAGAGTCCCGGCTGCAGGGAGCAGATTCAACACGCCGATCGGCACGGAAGTCCCGATGAGGTTGAGTTTGGCCGCCTCACCCGGCCGAGGCGCCCCATTTTGGAGGGGGGGGGGGGGGGGGAGGTGACACACACACTTCCAGGCGGGATTTCAAGTGAGCTTTCGTGATTTTGTCTGGATTAAAGGAGGTGCCAGACCTTATATATATCTACGTATATATATATATATATATAAAATCTGCAATGAAAGTCACTCTGGCTGCTTCTTAACCTGACTCCGAGAGCTAGTTACAATGACAAAATAAGAAATATCTGGAGGCAGATACATTGTCAGTATTTTGAGTCATGAAATGTGGAATGATGAATAACATGGGGGTGGTTGCCCTCCTTTAAAGCAAATTTAATTAATTGTGATTCATGCTGCTTCCTCCTTCGCCCATAATTGACTTAAATTGCCCAACTTACAACCGCATTAAAATTGCACACCTCATGATCTCATCACTGCACCAGCATGCCTGGGTCTTTATAGCGGGGACTCGTAGGAGTCCAGCCAAGAATCAGTCGGAACACAAAGTTGTGTGAACATAACGTTTATTATTATTATAGTGCTGCTCCCTACTCCTCAAATGGGTACAGGCGTTGCCCGACCTTAAATACCCCCAAGGGTCAACCCCATGACCTGCGCCTCCCACACCGAGACACCCAACTCCTCCCTCCAGAGCCGAGGGTTCGCGCTACCCATGGCCTACCACCAGGTGCCGCCACATTTTTACTCAATTTATGTGTATGGTTCACCATTCTAATTTTACCAGCAGTGCAGATGAAAACACTCCTTCTCAATGAAAGGAACCAAATGTACGTTTTCAATGAGCTGCTCGGACCAAAGAAATGTGTTTACAATGAATGAAGATGTAAAACAATAAAATCAGTGCGTAGGAAGGAACTGCAGATGTTGGTTTATATCAAAGACTAGACTAAGTGGGACCCGTTGGGTCCCAGCATCACATGGGAGAGCTGGTCCCCCAACGTTATATTCCACCTCTCCACCAATTCCAATATTGGTGGCCAGTGGGGGGGGGGGGGGGGGCTTTCTGGAGCACAAGTATGGGTGTTGTGGGCTGAAGGGACTGGTTTCCAGAGGGCTAGTATGGACATTGTGGGCCGAATGGATTCTTGGGCTGGCAGCTCAGTCACTCAAGCCTGTTGTGCTGGCAGCTCACTCACTCGCGGCTGGTGGGCTGGCAGTTGACTCACGGCTATTCCTTGAAGTTCCATTTCAAGCAGGGTGCAAGGCCACCAAATTCAAGTGCAGTTTCATACCATTTCAAGCAGAGTGCAAGGCCACTAAAGACAGTGAGTCATGACCTTTCCCTCCTCCATCTTGCAGAGACTGAGCCATGCCCACACTTCTGGGTTTTATAGTTCCTCCTCCCCTCCCACCAGAAGGTGTGTGGCCTTCATGGCGTGATTGACAGGAGAGAGAATCTCAACATTTTTAAAACATTAATAACTGTTTTATTTTTCATTGATGGGAAAAATCCCCGGCACCTGATGCGCGGAGGGGGACTCCGAGTAAGATGGCCAAAAATCACAGCCGTACGTGGTAGCGTTTTTTTCTAAAATCAATATAAAGCGCAAACAGGAAGTGGTCAAGATTAGACTTTTAATTATATAGAAGGCAAGGCAACTTTAATTAGGCAAGGCAACTTTAATAAGGCAAGGCAACTTTAATTAGGCAAGGCAACTTTAATTAGGCAAGGCTACTTTAATTAGGCAACACAGCTTTAGCATTTCCAAACCAAAGGCAACACAGCTTTAGCATTTCCAAACCAAAGGCAACACAGCTTTAGCATTTCCAAACCAAAGGCAACACAGCTTTAGCATTTCCAAACCAAAGGCAACACAGCTTTAGCATTTCCAAACCAAAGGCAACACAGCTTTAGCATTTCCAAACCAAAGGCAACACAGCTTTAGCATTTCCAAACCAAAGGCAACACAGCTATAGCATTTCCAAACTATATTTTCAAACCACTTTAAGGGCACTGACTGTTCAGTAAAATCACTCACAGTTTAGTAGACATGTGTTCAGTGTTATTCACAGCTCAGACTGAAAGATGTGACCCTCTCGCTCCCCCATCTTGCAGAGACTGACTGAGGCACTCAACACTTCCGGGTTTTATAGTTCCTCCGGAAGGGGCGTGGCCTTCAGGAGAGAGAATCTCAACATTTTTTAAACACTAATAACTCTTTTATTTTTCATCGATGGGAAAAATCCTCGTCCTGCACAGCGGAGGGGGACTCTGAGTAAGATGGCCAAAAATCACAGCTGTAAGTGGCAGCGTTTTTTCTAAAATCAATATTCAGAACAACAGGAAGTGGTCAAGATCAGACTTTAAGTAATATAGATAGACACAAAATGCTGGAGTATCTCAGCAGGTCAGGCAGGATCTCTGGAGAAAAGGAATAGGTTACATTTCAGGTCGGAACCCTTGCATCAGCACATGAAGTTGTTGATTGACTGCTACCGCAGTTGTTCCTGGAATGCACTGACATATTCCTTTTGGACAAGTATGATAAAGGACCAATAGGTCTTTAGCAAAATAATTTCAACTGTGTTTCAAGAGATTTTCTGAAGGACAAAACGACTGTCAAAAATAGAACCCTTGTTTGCTGGTGCTGACACACCTCTTCAATGAACCTGTTAAATCTGGTGTTCGCAGAAGTCTGCATGTTCACATACCCGGACCCCAGAAAGTCAGCTTGCAGGGAATTAGGAAGGCAAATGGAATCTTGCCATTTATTGCTCTCAACATCAGTAAAAGCAAGGAACTGATTGTTGATTTTAGAAGAGGACGGCTGAGGATCCACAAACTTGTGTTCATCGATGGGTCGGTGGTGGAGAGTCAACAACTTCAAGTTCCTGGGCGTGCATGACTCTGAAGATCTGTCCAGGACCCAGCAGGTTGATGCAATCATAACAAAAGCCAAGCAATGCCTTTACTTCTTTAGATGATTGAAGGAGATTCAGTATGTTGATGGTCAACAAATATTCTCTTGAACTTGTACAGGTGTACTGTAGAGAGCATATTGACTGGTTGCATCATGGCCTGGTTCGCCAACTCAAACGCCCAGGAATGAAGGAGATTATAAAAAGTAGTGAACACTACGGATACACCATCACGGATACTGACCTCCCCACCATCAAAACGGCAGCCAGCATCATCAAGGATGCACACCACCCTGGCCACGCTCTCATTTCACTCCTGTCATCAAGAAGAAGATGCAAGAACAGGAAAACTGTAACATCCATGTTCAGAAACAGCCTGTCCAAACAACCATCAGGCTATTGAACGCTACAAAGTCCAATTAAACACTCTTGACACCTGGGCTTGGAGGGAATACGGCTTGAGCTGTCTGGAGCTGTTCCTTTTCTCCGGTAATGCTGCCTGATCCGCTGAGTTACTCCAGCACTTTGTGCGTATCTATCGAAAACACATCTTGTTTTGCAGTATTTAGTAAGATAATTAAACTCTCCTATTTGGCCAAAATGGTCAGCTTAATCAAAATAAAAGAAGTTGCAAATAAACACATCAAAACTTCACAGCTTCAGGTCACAACCCGAATCGTCACCTATCCATGTTCTCCTGAGATGCTGCTTGACCCGCTGTGCCAATCCAGCAGTCTGCGTCTTCTTTTGTAAACGAACATCTGCAGTTCCTTATTTCTACAAGACTTCACAGATGCCTGCAGATATGTTCAATGGTACTTTATTATCACATGTACAGACATGCAGTGGAATTCTGTTTAAGCAAATCAATCAGGCAGAATTCAACTGATTTCTAGCTTGAACTGTGTAGGAAGGAACTGCAGATTGTTTTTGCATTTACAAAGTAGATATGGGAAGAGCAGTTCAAATTAGAAGATAGACCCAAAAAGCTGGAATAATTCAGCAGGTCAGCCAGCATCTCTGGAGAAACAAAAATAGGTGACGTTTCAGGTCGAGACCCTTATCGACCCAAAACATCACCTATTCGTTTTCTCCAGAGAGGCTGCCCAACCCGCTGAGTTACTCCAGCTTTTTGGGTCTACCTTCTAGTTTGAACTGCTCTTCCCATATCTACTTTGTAAATGCAACAATCTCACACTTTTGATACAAGTTCTATTCAAGTCTTAATCATAGCAATGAAAGAGTGAAACAGCTAGAGATGAGCTGAAATGAAAGTTAATGTAAATATTAAAATAAACTTCTGCAAACTGGTAATATATAAATGTAATCTCATTTCACTTGATGACCCTAACCACCTCACCAACCTCTCAAATACCGTTTAACAAGTTAGCAGGGTACTTACACATTTTCTACTCTGACCCGCTGGTAGTCGGAAAGAATGGCACCAACTGAAACTCCTTCCACCCCTTCCTTTTCCTACAAAACAATAAAAAAAAAACAGAAAATCACCAATGGCACATTCTGGTTATAAAAAATGTTCTTGTCATGCAGCCTGAAATGACTACAGTGGAACAGATAATTCAACATCAATTTAAAACTGCCCAGTGATTTCAAGTAGATCTATTTCTGGTTTGTCTATGTCTCCAGGGCTATAGCACAGAGCATATATAAACCTTCCTATTCAGAACATATTGTTTCCATCTTTCAGGACAGCTTCTCAAAAATGTTCGAGGCAGCTTAAATGATTGTCCAGACAACAAACTTTTTCGTCAGAGCTGCCTGAGGACACCTGAATCTTGCAACCATTTGCTCATCTGCACTCTTTAGCAAAATAATTTCAACTGTGTTTCAAGAGATTTTCTGAAGGACAAAACGACTGTCAAAAATAGAACCCTTGTTTGCTGGTGCTGACACACCTCTTCAATGATGTTGGAAAGTTACAGATGAAAACTGGAACTTTTAAATGCTAAGTTAACAACCGTATCATATTTTGCCTAATACTTTCGTGTTTCAAATGTACATTTAAAAGGGAATTCCCATCATCCCAAGTGGAAATTATATTGGAAAAAAAATCAAAATGAGAACCAATATAAAGACTGACGATGATCTCATTCTGGATTTCTCATCTTGGTTCTTTAGCGCGAGATGATGGCAGTAAAACCATCCCTCGGGAACGTCAATCCAAATTAAACAACTCTTAAGCTGCACAAAGTCAGTGCAAGAATGAAAACACAGTGTGCATTGTTTCAACATCACACCTGTTACATCATTTAACATTCACCTCATTCATTCAATCTCCAAGGTTTCTTCTTGCATCTTGTGAAAAAATATTTGTTAGAAGAGAGGAAATAAAAGGAAGAATTTAAAATGTATTTCAGTCAATGCCAGTGAATTAATCTCAAATGTCATATGCCTCATAATTCCCAATACTGCTCAATGGACATTCATTCACTAGATAACACATAATCAATAAAGACTGCAGCGGCAGGATTCGTCTACCTCTGTCACCTGTGTGGAAGGATCATTCGTGCCCATATTAATCTAATTAGCCATCCATGTACACTTGAAAAGCGACAGTGCTGCAACTGGTAGAGCGGCTGCCTCACAGCGCCAGAACCACGGGTTCAATCCTGACCTCAGGTGCTGTCTGTGTGTAGTATACACGTTCTGCCTGTAATCACGCAAGTTTCCCTCCAGGTGCTCCGGTTTCCTCCGACATCCCAAAGATGTGCAGATTTGTAGGTTAAATGGCCTCTGTAAATTGCCCCTCGTGTGTAGGGAGTGGATGAGAAAGTGGGATAACATAGAACTAATGTGAAAGGGTGATCGATGGTCTGCGTGGACTTGGTGAGCTGAAGGGCCTGTGTCCATGTGGTATCTCTACAACTAAAGCTTCACAGCATACATGACTAGATGTCATGGTCTTGAGATCGAATGACAAACAACAAGACCGATATCTCACGTTCATTGCACAACCATACCCTTAGTACTGCTAAGAGATTCGGAAGAAAGTTTGATAATTAGTTCGTAATACTGTCTCTCATGTTTACTCCACCATTCAAAGTCGCCATATCAGAGAAAACAGAACAGTACACCACAAGAACAGGCCCTTCGGCCCACGATGTCTGTGCCGAACAAAATCACCAAACCAACTCTTCTCTGCCTGCACATAATCCATATATCTTAATTCCCTGCATATTCACATGTCTATCCGAAGCTCTCTTAAATGCCACTAATTTATCTGCCTCAACCACCACCCCCGGTAGCACGTTCCAGGCACTCATCACCCTCTTGATTGTGGTCTCAGCATGCAGACCAGGAACTGATAAGGATAGCAAAAACAAAAAGCAGGGACTAGAATTCATTGGAACTATTCAGACTGGCAATCAATAGAAGTAAGAAGTGACACAGCGATTGTGCTTGGTCCATTATTGTTCACAATTTACATTTGGACTTTGGAATTAAGATCGAGATAAACCAAGGGAATAACATTTCAATAGCAACATTAAAAAAACATGCAAAAAGTCAATGGACATTGGAAATAATTATCTGATTTAGGCTTCACAATGTTAATGTTGTAATGGCTTTTAATAAATTTAACAAATGACATATCAGGTCGAGACCCTCTTCAGACTGGAGTCTTGAGTCTGGGCATCTTGATTACGCAGAATGCGATCTGAAATGTCATCTGTCCATTCCCTCCACAGTTGAGTTCCTCCAGCACTTTGTTTTTCGGTTAAAATTCCAGCAATCTTTATTGTCATAGAGTCAGTCATACAATGTGGAACAGGCCCTTCAGCCCAACTTGCCCACACTAACCAACATGTTTCATCTACACCAGTTCTACCTGCTTGGGTTTGGCCCATATCCCTCTAACACTATCCTATCCATGTCTGTCTAAATATTTCTTAAACGTTGTGATAGTACCTGCAGCAGTCTCCACTGAGATTTATTTCCAGGCAGATAAAAACTAAAAGTGCAGATTATATTAAACCCACTTAGGCTACAGTTGGAATATAATTCGTGTCTCCATTGTAAGAAGAATGCAAGACATTGGAGAAGGTGCACAATGGCTTCACAAAATTGATAATGTCCTTGGGATAATATCAAAATTGACATAATATAATTAACAAAAGGAATTATATTGGAGGTCTTTACTCAAGAATGAAAACTGTGACTTCAAAGAACTCTTTAATAAATAGAGCAGTTAAAGATAGCAACGCTTAAGAGATAGTCAGACGGACACGATTTCAACATTTGGAGTCTCGTGTCTTTGGTGGGATTTTTGCAACTGTTACCAAAGATAGTTTAATATAATCTGTCATATTTAGTTTTTATCCTGCCAAAAATTAAATCTCTGTGGAGACTCAAGAGTTTGCAGATGCTGGGAATGAAAGGATATAGATCATGTGCAAGCAGATGTGCACCATAAAGTAGTATTATAGTTGTCACAGACTTCATGGTCGAAGGACCTGTACTCGTGATGTACCAGGAGCAGAATTAGGCCATTCGGCCCATCGAATCTGCCTGTCACTCGATCATGGCTAATCTATTTTCCCCTCGCAACCCATTCTCTTTCCTTCTGCCCATAACCTTTGACACCCTTACTAATCAAGAACCTATGAATCTCTGCTTTAAAAATACCCAATAACTTGGGCTCAACCTCTGTCTGTGGCAATTAATTCCACAGATTCATCTCCCTCGGGCTAAAGAAATTCCTCCTCCTCTCCGTTTTATTATGCAAAGGGTTGGTAGAGAAGAATTTTAAAAGATCACATCCACCTTAGGAGAATTAAAATCTTGATATCATAAATGTAATGCTATTACCAATAAATCCAGGAGAAAGTTCAAGTAAAACTTTGTTACCCTAATAATGTGGAATATTCTATTACAAGTAATTGAGGAACATTTAAGAGACACCTAGACATGCACAGTTGGCAGAAAAGAAATACTGGTATACCGTTGCTTTTCCGCCACCCTTGGTTCCAGAGCCTTGCCAGATTATCCATTTTGCCGGACCAACAGAGGCAATGTAATTATAATTCAATAATACATCTCTGACCACTAATTATAGCCCTCCCATGTCTCTAAAACACACTGGACTGCTAGAAACTTAAATAAAGAATTAACAATGAAGTAAACCATTAACACTTTCAGCACGGAGGCACACGCCCCGAAGGAGCGTGCACCACATGCAATGCTCTCGGAATTTTGTCCGGATTAAAGGAGGTGACATCATCAGTTGCCGGAAAATCGGTGGTGGACCTGCAGTAACAGAGCAAGATGATGCAACCTGGATAGAGGCACAGACACCAGAACAGATCGGTTGCTGTTTATCATTGTGCCAGTGTAAACCAAACAGAAATGTAAATATCATTGCAAAAATATCATGCTTTTTAAATTGTGTTTTGTAAAGAATTTCACTTGTTGGAAATCTTTTCCAGTCATAAAAGCAGCAAAGTGAAAACACATAATTCGGCTCTGAGATATCATCTACATTTTTTCCCTTAAATCATATCAATTGTGGCTTAAAATTGACAGAGGTATAATTTCAATTACTGCCTAATTAGTATCAAATGAAAGCTATAATTCTGGGACATAAAACTTTTTTCTTGCCTTGAAAGCTTTCTTGATGTTGATTAACTGGCAAAGCCTGCAAAGTCTACGGTAATGAGAGACTAATGACTTCATTTAAAATCAAAGGAATTGAATATAACAATATTAATGAGCTCACAATCCTTTATGTTATAACTGAATTATATGATTATGAAGAGTGTAACAATGTGCCATGTAATAGGGCGAGAAAGATCACACAGAAATCTGATAGCTGACAAATCGTACTTGATAGCATGATAAACTCTGGGAAGTTCAATAAAAATCTTATGTTTGAATTGACATTAGCTGCACTTCAGAATGTGTTTATGAGGTCTTTACATTTTATTTATTGTTACATTATTGAATCGTATCACAACATTTCCACGTAGTGCTTATTAGGATGTTAACATATTCGATTTTGCAGAAAGCACCTTTCTAGGTAGGCATTAATCAGTGCATATCTTCACAAAATACTGGTTTAATGCTGTTACCATTGTGGCATTATTTCAAAAATGTTCATCTGAATCTCATCCTAAATTTCTCTCCCCTTTTCTCAAATTCTTTCTTCCTTTTCGTCTGCCTCATTCTCTCATCACGCTGATGTCAGGCCCTTTGGCCCACCGATTCCGCACCGACCAGCAATTACCCTGCACACTGGCACTATCCTATACACTAGAGATAATTTACTTTTTTTTTACAGAAGCCAATTAACCTACAAACCTGTACATCTTTGGAGTGTGGGAGGAAATCGGAGCACCCAGAGAAAACCCACATGTTCACAGGGAGAACGTATAAATTCTGTACAGACAGCACCCGAAGTCAGGATCGAACCCAGGTCTCTGGTGCTGTTAGGTAGCAGAGCTCTACGCCTGCACCACGGTGGCGCCCTAAAGAAAGAGAAACTGTGTTTGCCAAATCTGATGGGGCATTTTCATACTGCAAAAGTGGATTGGATTAGTTGCCATTCAAGAGAGTGTGAGACCAAGTTTTGACTCCTGGGGTCGGGCATTGTATTTACCTATATGATGGATTTAATAATAGATATCAAACTGAGGGTAAGAATAAAAGTTACATTTTCAGCTATACAGTCCACCTGAATGGTGTCAACCCAATGAAGCACCCCTTCTCTACACAGATTTATTCTATAAAATAGATTAGTTTAGATTAGAGATACAGCATGTAAACAGGCCCTTCAGCCCACCAAATCCATGCTGACCATCAATCTCCCGTTCATATTAGTTCTATGTTATCCCACTTTCTCATGCACTCCCTACACGTTAGGGGCAATTTACAGAAGCCAATTAGCCTACAAGCCTGCACAACTTTGGGATGGGGTAAGAAATCGGAGCACCCGGAGGTACAAATGCAGTCACAGGAAGAACGTATAAACTCCGCACAGACAGTGCCTAAGGTCCAGATCGAACCCTGGATCTCAGGCGCTGTGAGGCAGCAGCTCAACGAGCTGCAACATTGTGCCTCCCCTTATATTTTATTGATATCAGTATACTTATATTCCCACATTAACTGCACCTCTTGTGAAGAGACATGCAAAGTATTCACTCAGTATCGGCATCATTTCTTATGTCTCAGCGTAAAGATTCCCTTATTGATTTTCAATATACTCTGCCCTTTCTTTGACTGTTCTTTCAATATGTATGCTTACAACAGATTTTTGGTTTCTCTTTATTGTTAAACACTGATCTCTTCCCATGTTCTTCCATTCTCACTTTGAATTTCCACATCCACTTTATGTAAGCTGCTTGACTTTTTATTGTAAAAACAAAGAACACAAAGCACTGGAGTAACTCAGCGAGGCAGGCAGAATCTCCGGAGAATGTGGATGAGCAGCATTTGCAGTTCCTTGTTTGTGCATCTGACTTTTGATTGTATTCTGTATCTGACATTTGTCGTAAACTGGCTTCCTCTGTTACATTTTAAACCTAATTCCTTTTGTCATTCAATGACTTCTGACTTTATTTGACCTATCATTCTTCCTTGGAGGAATTTGCTTGATTTACAACTGAGATATCTCCACCTTGAAGGCCTACCATTGCTCGTGATTATCTTTCGGATGGTTTTTTTTCCTAGTCTGCCTTCTCAAACTGAAATTTCAACGGATAGGGTGCCACTGTAATGTAGTAGTCAGTACTGTGGTCTCACAGCTTCAGAGCTAGAGTCGAACCCTGACCTCCGACACATCTGTGCAGAGCTTCCACCTCACCTCAGTGACCCCAAAGATTTCTTCCCCATGCTCAGGTTTCCTCCCCAGCCCAAAGACATGCTGGAGGTGAAAGACATGCTGGAGGTGAAAGACATGCTGGAGGCAAAGACATGACTACTGAATGTTACCTCCGAGTGTAGATAATGTGCAAAACAAAATCAAGCGGGGGGAGATCAGCAAATGTGAAAGGGCATAGGTTGCAGGAGTACAGCAGAATAAGGAGATGGGAAATTAGCCCAATGGGATTGCTCCCGAGAGCTGGCACAGACCTGGCAGACTGAATGGTCTTTTTCTTCATCAATACAAACATAAAGTTACTATGCTCAAATTATCCATTACTTCCAATATCCTGTATTCTCTATCTGTTGTTCTCAAGATTCACTGCTCCAGCAACAACTCATTCTTTGCCTAAACCTCAAAACAGTATTCCCTCCCTTACACAATCTCGATGTTTAAAAGCTAATCTCAATGTCACTGAGCAACCTTTACTTGACTTATTTTCTTCTTTTATCCTTGTTCTCTCAACCTTGATGAAAAGATGCACTCGAGACCATTGCTCTTGCTTCCCGGTTACAGTTTGTCAGTAGTTCAGGAAGTATTCGATATCTTTTGTGACTGCATATAAATCCACACTGTTCAAGAGGTTTGGCTTTGTAACAGTCGCTTTCTCCAGTTCACCAACATTATTATCAAGTTAGCCCGCAATCCCTCCCAGAATAGTAAAACTTCCTAAAGTGCTATGTAGTAATTTGATACCTTTAAAATTATTTTTCAAGAAATTGCTTGTGTTTTTGCAGAAGAGACTTTGCAATATAGTTCCCCTCTATGTTACATCTCTTTTAAAATGTGGTTTGCCACAGGTTTTAAGTTAATATGCTCCTCCCGCAATCTACCTTGTAAATTGATGAAAATAATGAGCTTTATAAAGTGTTTCACTTTTAGTTTACTTTAGCTTAGAGAAACAGCGCAGCAACAGGCCCTTCGGCCCACGCCGACCAGTGATCCCCGTACACTAGCACTATCCTACACACTAGGGACAATTTACAATTTTTACTGAAGCCAATTAATCTACAAACCTTTACGTCTTTGGCGTGTAGGAGGAAACTGGAGCTCCCAGGAAAAACCCATGTGGTCACAGGCAGGTCACATACACCATACAGACAGCATGCTGTCTGGTCAGGATTGAACCAGGGTCACTGGCACTGTAAAGGCAGCAACTCTACCGCTGCGCCACCGTGCCTCCCCGATCTAAATATGATCTAAATTGTGCAGGAAACCAGAAAAAGGATCCCGACCCGAAACATTGCCCATCCATTTTCTCCACTGAGTTTCTTCAGCACTTTGTGTCTATCTTTGGTATAAACCAACATTTGCAGTTGTTTGTTTCTACATCTTGAATTTTACAGTCAGAATTGGCTACACTCAAGCTTATCACTAGCCACTCTTAAATAGCCCTTGTAATAATAGCCAAGGACCACGATCTGATCAAGAAAACACTGCGTCGTTAAAATGACTAAAACTAAGAAATTAAGGAAAAAAATATTCCACTATTCCAATAAGCTAAAAGGCTCAGCAAATATCGTTAATTTGTGCTTACTCGTGAAATGTCTGCTTTTAAGCCTTAAATTGCTAAATTGGAATTGGAAGGGCCATGTATTGGCGCTATCTTTCTCAAATTTTTCAGTTGACATTTGATATTTTCCAATAAATTCCATGTACAGGTCAAACATGATTCTTCCGCTTGAGATGTGAACAGAATAAGCAGAACCTTTTTCATGTAAGGTTTTCCACAAAATCTTACAGTACACCCATTCAATCTGGTTTGTCTTTTTGTAAAGCCATCCAATTAATTTCCCTGTCATGCTCTATCTATCCTTAACCGTGTAATTTTTTTTCTTTTCTTAATATACAACCAATTATGTTATAGAAGTTCTCCTACGACAGATCTCAGCAGCACAACTGCAAGTACAGGACCGGCATATAAACAGTAACCAGTATAACAAAGGATTTTCCTCAGATCACAGATTATTTTTGTCAATTGGATTAAATCTCTGATCTATGATTACTGAGACGTAACAGCATCTCTGCCTCCTTATTAAAAAAATTTACAGAAATTAAATAAAGAAAAATCTTATAGTTTAGTTTAGAGATACAGTGCGGAAACAGGCCCTTCGGCCCACCGAGTCTGCCGCCCCCCCCCCCCCACCCCCCACACACACACTAACAATTTTACCAAGCCAATTGGAAGAAAGCCGGAGCACCTGGAGAAAACCCACACAGGTCCTGGGGAGAACGTACAAAATCCATACTGACGCCATCTGTAGTCAGGATCAAATTATTGTCTCAGGCGCCGTAAGGCAGCAACTACTACTGCGCCACCATGCCATCCTATAATTGTGAACTCTTCTGAAACACTCTGATCTATGAACAGTAATCCCAGATATTCAGGTCTCTCACCAAATAACTTTGTGACATTCCAATCTTTCTCATTACTGTCCTTGCATGTTTTCTTCATCTGCATTTTCACTGTCACTGTGACAAATTCTAAGATGGCACCTGCGAGTGGCGACTTTTTGCTAACAGCCAAACAGAAGATGATTACTTACAGCAACAAGCAACTTACCTGGATCGAAAAAATGGCAGAAATCGGCGCCGTAACGGACAAGCTGCTAGTGCATCTGAAATCACTAGCAATTTCGCGATCTCCCGCAGCTGCGGGAGCCTCCGACTGCAAGCGTTCCCTGGTCCGCTGGGGAGAACCTGACCCATCTAGAAATCAAAGGGACTGTACCTGGGAAGCCCTCCGGAGCCGACGAGCAGGATTTCCCGGGAGCAACGGAGCTGGAGCTGCCGTGTGTGTGGGAATCCCCAATCGGAACGGAGCTGGAGCTGCCGACTGTGAGGGAATCCCCGTTCCAGCACAGGTTCATAGAAACAGCAGGTACAGTACATGGAAACTACGGGGAGGCCTCCATTGTGTCCGGAAACGTGGCTGACGGGCAGGACTTCAGGTCAGACTGAAGCGCAGCGGACTTCGGCCCCCTCTCCCTACTATCCTACTGGCCGGCGTAGTCCCTTGAAAATAAAGTGGAGGACTTAAGGGCAAGGCTGCTTTATCAAAGGGAGCTGAGTGAATGCTCTGTGTTCTGTTTCACAGAGACATGGCTCACCCCCAGCTCCCCAGACTCAGCGGTCCAGTCTGAAGGGTTCTCCAGTCACCGTATGGACCATACGCAGGCATCTGGGAAAGGGAGAGGAGGGGGCGTCTGCCTCATGGTCAACTCTGCGTGGTGTTCAGACGTGGCAGTCCTTTCCAACTCCTGCTCTCCACACCTCGAACATCTGGCGGTGAAGTGCCGCCCCTTCTACCTTCCAAGGGAATTCGCCTCCATCATCATGACCACGGTCTACATCCCACCCCAGGCAGACATCCGTCTGGCACTGGAGGAGCTGCACGCCGTGGTCAACAAACACCAGACGTCTTACCCCGAGGCGTTTACCACCGTAGTTGGGGACTTCAATAAAGCAAACCTTGCGAAATCGCTCCCTAACTTCCACCAACATGTCTCCTGCTATACCAGAGGACCAAACACCCTCGACCACTGCTACACCATCATTAAGAATGCCTATCGCTCTATCCCTCGCCCTCACTTCGGTAAATCCGACCATACCGCGGTGCTGCTTCTTCCTGCCTGCAGGCAGCAATTAAAGAGCGCACCCCCCGAGGTGAGGACTGTACAGAGCTGGTCGGGGGGGGGGGGGGGGGGGGCGGTGGGGCAGAGGAACAACTCCAGGACTGTTTGGAGTCTGTAAACTGGGCAATGTTCAGGGACTCGGCAAGGGACCTGAACGAATACGCCACAGTAGTTACAGACTTCATAAAGAAATGTGTGGAGGGCTGTATCCCTACAAAAACCTTCCGAGTGTTTCCCAATCAGAAGCCTGGGATGAACTTTGAGATCCGCACTCTTCTGAAGACCAGACACTGGGCATTCATGTCTGATGATACAGTGGTCTACAAGAAGTCCAGATACGACCTTGGTAAGGCCATCAAAAAGGTCAAAAGGGACTTCTGCTCCAAGCTGGAGGATGAGATGGATGTTCGGCAGCTGTGGCGGGGCCTGAATGCAATCACCTCCAACAAGGCGAAATCAGGAGGTAGCTCGAATGTCGGCGTAGCATCACTCCCTGATGAGCTCAATGCGTTTTACGCACGCTTTGATAGGGAGAACACTGATGTGCCTTCTCGAGCCCCCATTCGCTGTGATGGTATATCAGTCACAGTCACAGAGGCCGACGTCAGAAAATCCTTCAGAGAAGTGAACACTCGAAAAGCGCCTGGACCTGATGGTATACCCGGTCTTGTTCTAAAAACCTGTGCGGACCAACTGGCTGGAGTGTTTACGGACATTTTCAACCTCTCACTTCTGAGGTCTAAGGTTCCCACCTGCTTTAAAAGGGCATCAATTATACTGGTGCCCAAGAAGAGGAAGGTGACGTGCCTCAATGACTATCGACCAGTGGCACTAACGTCGGTGGTGATGAAGTGCTTTGAGAGGTTGATCATGGCGCAAATCAACTCCTACCTCGACAAAAACCTGGACCCACTGCAGTTCGCCTACCGCCACAACAGATCAACGGTGGATGCAATCTCGCTGGCTCTCCACTCCGCTCTGGACCACTTGGACAACAAAAACACATATGTCAGGCTGTTATTCATTGATTACAGCTCGGCATTTTATACAATCATCCCCTCCAAGCTGGTTACCAAACTCGCAGAACTGGGTCTCAGCGCATCCCTCTGCAATTGGATCCTCGACTTCCTCATTCACAGACCACAGACTGTTCGAATTGGCGGAAAGGTGTCAGCCTCTATAACAATCAGCACGGGAGCACCTCAAGGCTGCGTGCTGTACTCACTCTATACTCATGACTGCGTTGCCGGTCATAGTGCGAACACCATCATCAAGTTCGCTGACGACACCACTGTTGTGGGACGTATCACTGATGGGGACGAGTCAGAGTATAGAAGAGAGATCGACCGACTGACCAAATGGTGCCAGCACAATAACCTGGCCCTCAACACCAGCAAAAACAAGGAATTGATTGTGGACTTTGGAAGGGGTAGGATGGGGACCCACAGTCCCGTTTATATCAACGGGTCGATGGTGGAAAGGGTCAAGAGCTTCAAATTTCAGGGCGTGCACATCTCTGAAGATCTCTCCTGGTCCGAGAACACTGATGCAATTATAAAGTAAGCTCATCAGCGCCTCTACTTCCTGAGAAGATTACGGAGAGTCGGTATGTCAAGGAGGACTCTCTCTAACTTCTACAGGTGCACAGTAGAGAGCATGTTGACTGGTTGCATCGTGGCTTGGTTCGGCAACTTGAGTGCCCATAAGCGGAAAAGACTACAAAAAGTAGTAAACACTACCCAGTCCATCATCGGCTCTGACCTCCCGACCATCGAGGGGATCTATCGCAGTCGCTGCCTCAAAAAGGCTGGCAGCATCATCAAGGACCCACACCATCCTGGCCACACACTCATCTCCCTGCTACCTTCAGGCAGAAGGTACAGGAGCCTGAAGACTGCAACGTCCAGGTTCAGAAATAGCTCTTTCCCACAGCCATCAGGCTATTAAACTCAACTCAAACAAAACTCTGAACATTAATAGCCCATTATCTGTTTATTTGCACTTTATTTGTTTATTTATTCATGTGTGTGTATATATTTATATAATGGTATATGGACACACTGATCTGTTCTGTATTCATGCCTACCATATTCTGTTGTGCTGAAGCAAAGCAAGAATTTCATTGTCCTATCTGGGACACATGACAATAAACTCTCTTGAATCTCTTGAATCTTGAATCACTATGTTCTGCACTCTGTTTATGCTCTCCTTTTGCACTACCTGATACATGGATGGTATGTTCTGCCTGGATAGCTTGCAAAACAAAGGTTTTCACTTTACACATGACAATAATAAACCAATGCCAAAGCTGAAGAGCCAAGAGGGTCAAGAGTGGTTTATTGTCTTATGTCCAAAAATGGAACAACTACATTCTTACTTGCAGCAGCACAACAGGTGTGTAAATATAGTAGTCAGTAGAAATCAGAATAAATAACAAGAAGTTTAATAAATTAGAAAAATACTTAATTTAGTTGATTTTAGTTTATCATTGTCATGTGTAATGAGGTACAGTGAAAAGCTTTTGTTAGCGTGCTATCCAGTTAAAGAAAAGACTATACATGAACACAATCAAGCCGTCCACAGTGTGCAGATAAAGGATAATGGGCACAATATTTAGTGAAAAGATATAACATTGAAGCCTGAGAAAGTCCGTTAACAATACAGTACAGTGCAAAAGCAAGAACAAAGCCCAAAGTCCCTAGTGCAATCAAGGCAGTTCATAGTTCACAGTTTAGTATTTTTCATACTTCATACTTTTCAATAACCTGATGGTAGTTGGGAAGAAGCTGTTCCTGGACCTGGAAGTTAGAGTTTTCAGGCTCCTAGGTCTTTTCCCCCGATGGTGGGACGGAAATAAGAGCGTGGCCAGGGTGGTGAGGGTCTTTCATGATGCTGGCTTTCTTTTTGTGGCAGCGCCCCCTCAGGGCTTGAAGTTAGCGGTTGCCCGGGTGCCAATGACCACCCAAAGTGCCGCCGGGCAACCTAAACGCCGAGTAATTTTGCCCGGCTTGGCACTGCAGATACAGGTTTATACCGAAGATAGACACAAAAAACTGGAGTAACTCAGCGGGTCAGCCAGCAGCATCTCTGGAGAAAAGGAACGTGATGTTTTGTGTCGGCGGCAGCTGTAGTGCGGGGCAAAGATACTAGGTGCGGGGTGACGAAGGGTCCGAGCGAATGACAGGCCCGCACAGCAGCAGCAGCGACAGCGGCTCCACCTCCTCCCCCTCCCGCAACCCGCCCACCCTGATAGCGGCCACTTCTTGCAAATCCGCTAACGGCGATAACCGCTTTCAAAACAAACCCTCTCGCACGCCGAGGCCGGGAGGAGTGAGGGAGGGGGAGGCCTCCTTCTGCCGTCTGAAGCAGCTGCACCAAAGATCCTATAGCTATAGAATCTTTGAGCGGCACCGCTCGGCCCCGCACCTTCCAGTTGGCTGGCGGAGGAGGGGAGGCGGTGGCGAGGAGATCCCAACCGCCTCCCCCTTTGGCGTTGGGACTTGGCGGTGGACAGGGACGGCCAAGGCAGCGGGGTGATGCTGTCCGAGGAGCGCTGACCTTCCTTCCTACCCACCTCGCCCCCTCTCTCTCTCTCTCTCTTGTACGCCTCCCTCCACCCCTCTTATCCTGGGACCCATCCTCTCCATCCCGCACTGATCCCCATTCCCGCCTCTATTCAGTCCTCACTGACATGCCCTGTGCTCCCCTCCCCATCTACCCCTCCCCACCAATCTATTCATCCTGCACTGATCACCCTATCCACCTCGCATTGATTCTCCTGCCACCCCCCATCCATCCTACACTGGTCCCCCAATTCATCCTGTACTGACCCCCCCTTCCCATCCATCCTGCACTGCTCCCCATCCATCCTGTAATGATCCCCCATTCATCCTATACTGACCCATCCTCCATTTATCCTGCACCGATCCCCCCCATCCATCCTGTAGTGATCTCCCCATTCATCTTTTACTGATCCCCCCCCGTTCATCCTGTACTGATCCCCCCATTCAGCCTGTACTGATCCCCTCATTCATCCACCCATTCATCCTGTACTGATCCACCCATTCATCCTGTACTGATCCCCCCCATTCATCCTGTAGTGATCTGCCATTCATCCTGCACAGACCCTCTGATCCACACTGTACTGACCCCCCTCCCCCATTCATCCTGTACTGATCCCCCAATTCATCCTGCACTGATCCCCCCCATCCATCCTGTACTGATCTTCCCATTCAAGAAGAATGGGGGTACAGTCTGAAGAATGGACTCGACACGAAACATTGCCTATTTCCTCCGCTCCATAAATGCTGCCTCACCCGCTGAGTTTCTCCAGCATTTTTGTCTACCCCCATTCATCCTGTACTGATCTCCCCCATCCATCCCGTACTGATCCCCATTCAACACCACTGACACCCCTCGTGCTCTCCACTCACAATTTTACATACTCTAACCAACACGTACTAATTCACCTACCTCAATCCATCCATTTTGCGCCGATTGCCTTCTCAACGCCCCCCCCCCCCCCCGCCATCTATCCACCCCGCACTGATTCACTCACCCCCCCCCCCTTCCCTGACCCTATTGTGCTGGAAATGTCTTCAGAGCGAACATTGGCTATGTTTGATAACGGAATGCAATCAAATGTGTTTTAATTCCCAATGTTTTTATTTGTTTTAGTCCATAAAGATGGATTAATTAAATTGTGAACACGTGAAACATTAAAACCGCAGTGTTCGATTGTCACTGCTACCATTGACACGTTATTACAGAATTCATTTTAATGGCAAATAATGCTCTTAATATGGAGTATCAGTACTGTAGTTATTTAATGAGCAATATTCACAACTATACGTTGGATTTATCCAGGTTTTACTTCTACAGTCGGTCATGTACATCTCAAATTTGGTCAGGAGATATTTCAGTTGAAATTTTAACGTTAATTCTGAAGTGGGAATGATGGAAACAGCATTTATCAATAATTTGTTTTTAAATCTGATGCGTACAAACTGGATATCTTCATTGCTGTTCAGAACACGTACATCTAATCTGAATGTCCGGTAATGTGGTGTTTTGATACCTTTAAACATATTATCAAAATAACATTTGCTGCAGCTATGTCCTTTGGCCATCTCTCGTCAGTTAGTGTAATGTTTAACCTGTCAGATGGGTATAGTCGGTTTTAACAGCTATTATCATAAAATGCCTTTAGAAATTTCCATGCAACCTGTATATTTTGTTGTGGATAAATTATGTGGGAAGCAAGAGTGTTTCTGTGCCAATAGCAATAACGATCCATGCTATGGCCATGTCATGGTAATTTTCGGTCCTTCACAGAAAACATGCTTGCATCAATCTGAAGTGTGCATGGTTAAGCATACATGTTCCCATGGTCCAGGATTTATTGACACAGGTTGATCATATGCTGAATAGACCAACCACATTTTTGTTTGGAAGTGGAAAGAACTAATAGAAATTGCATTAATTGCAATGTGTAAAAAGAGTTGAGATACTGTATTATAATTTTGCTGCATGTCATTGTGGTATATATCATGTCTTGATTGGTGAATATGTTTAGTTTGTGAGATTTGAAGCAGAAATAATATGAGAGAGCAGAAACATGGGCCTCGCATTGACCAGTACTTCTTACGAAGCAACCAGTCAAATCAGTCAAGTGAAGCACAGCGACGGGACACAAACCAAAGTTCGCAGAGCATCAGCATCCGTCACTGAAGAGGGTGATACAAGCACAGAAATGCCGGTGGAGGAGCCCACGCAACAACTACAAAGACCTCCATTGGAGGGAAAGATGAAAGGGCACAAACCTGGAGTGAAATGGCCTAAAGCTGTTGAAAAGAAAGAGTGGGAGACGGTCAACAGTGACCTTATACATATCTTGGAGCAACAAGCGGGCACAGCTTGAAAGGATGGGCAACACAATCTACAGCTATGGAGAAGAACGGTTTGGGGTGAGTAAAGGGAGAGGTGGAAAGAAATTACCAACACCAATCAAGTCCAGGAGGCAGCAGGAGATCGAGAGGCTAATCAGAGAGAGGAGACAGTTGAAAAAGCAATGGAAAAAAGCAACTGACGCACAGAGGGAAGGTCTCATGCTACTCCAAGAGGACATCAAGAACCGATTGGCAACCTTGCGAAAAGCAGAGAACTTGAGGAAACTTCGCAAGAAGAAAGAACACACAAGAACACGGTTCTACAAAGAGCCTTTCAAGTTCATCAAAGACCTCTTCGCAAAGGAAAAAAATGGAACTTTGAAAACATCAAAACAGGAATTGGAGGAACACCTGGAAAAGGCCCACAAAGACACGAAAAGGCATGAGCAGTT
Organism: Malacoraja senta; assembly: GCA_038087875.1. Classification (NCBI taxonomy): domain Eukaryota; kingdom Metazoa; phylum Chordata; class Chondrichthyes; order Rajiformes; family Rajidae; genus Malacoraja; species Malacoraja senta. The sequence goes on from CM075978.1 coordinate 40,992,007, forward strand.
AGTCATCCCACATGACATCCCGCCTATTCAACCACCTGAATTCAACCTGGACACCAGCCCTCCGAGATGGAAAGAGGTGGAGCAAGAGCAGCATCAGCTCCGGGGCCAAACGGAGTACCATACAAGCTCTACAAGAACGCACCGGATGTGTTACGCTTTCTATGGAAGCTCATGAGGGTGGTGTGGAAGAAGCAAACAATACCTAAGGCGTGGCGAAGGGCTGGCGGTGTGCTAATACCTAAAGAAAAGGATGCGTCAGACATCAGCCAATTCCGGCCAATATGTCTCCTCAACGTCGATGGAAAAATCTTTTTCAGCATTGTATCCCAAAGGCTGTCCACCTATCTGGTAACAAACAAGTACATTGATACATCTGTACAGAAAGCAGGAATTCCAGGATTTTCGGGCTGCTTGGAGCATACAAGCATGATCTGGCTCCAGATCCAAGCAGCTAAGAAGGACAAGAGAGACCTACATGTGATCTTCCTCGATCTGGCCAATGCATTTGGTTCAGTTTCTCATGAACTCCTTTGGGAATCTTTTGCCTTTTTCCATGTACCAGAGTTCATCACCACACTGGTCATGAAATATTACCAAGACCTGCAGCTGTGCTTCAACAACAGCTGACTTCAGTACAACATGGCAGCGCTTGGAAGAAGGCATCATGGCAGGCTGCACAGTCTCATCCTTGGCCTTTACAATGGCCATGGAAGTCATCATCAGGGCCTCAAAATGGGTGGTGGGCGGTGAACGAACCAGGGCTGGGCTCCGTCTGCCACCCATCAGGGCATACATGGACGACATGACAACACTAACCACTACTGCAGCATGCACCAAGCGGCTACTTGGAAAGCTGCAGGAGAACATCAAGTGGGCCCGAATGAAAATCAAACCAAGTAAATCTCGAAGCATCTCCATAGTCAAGGGGGTGCTTAGAGACACAAGGTTTTGTATCGGTGACGAACCAATACCAACAGTGTCTGAGCAGCCAGTTAAAAGCCTGGGCAGATGGTACAACGCAAGTCTCAAGGACAAAGAGCAGGTGCAACAACTAAGGCAAGAAATTGTCAATGGCCTGGAGAACATCAATCAGACCCTACTGTCTGGGAAACTGAAGCTCTGGTGCCTACAGTTTGGACTCCTTCCTCGGACAATGTGGCCACTGACCGTTTATGAAGCCCCAATAACAACTGTGGAGAAGATGGAGCGAACCATAACTTCATACGCGAAGAAATGGCTCGGTGTCCCACGATGTCTAACTAACATCGGCCTCTATGGCAAAGGGGTCCTGGAACTACCTCTCACTAGTCTAAGAGAGGAATATAAGTGTTCTAAAGTAAGACTCCAGATGACACTGAGGGACTCTAGAGACAAGACCATCAGTGCTGTTGCGCCGCCCCTAGCAACTGGCCGGAAATGGACACCATCTGATGCAGTACAGCAAGCTTCATCAGCCCTGAGGCACAAAGACATAGTGGGGCAAGTCCAGCAGGGAAGAGGAGGCTTTGGCCTTACGACAAGTAAACCAACTTGGCGAAAGGCCACAACATTAGAGCGGAGGACGTTGGTGGTCGAGGAGGTGCGGCAACAGGAGGAGGCCGCAAGAAGTGCAAAGGCGGTCTCTCTTGCCAAACAGGGGCAATGGATGCAGTGGGAAGGTGTGGAGCGGAGGAAGATCAGCTGGAAAGAACTATGGGAAATGGAAGCAAGCAAGATCAGCTTCATCATCAGAGTGACATATGACGTGCTTCCATCACCAAAGAACCTTCATCAGTGGTATGGCGAGGATCCAACCTGTGCCATCTGCCCAACTCCAGCGACCCTCAAACACATCATGGTAGGCTGCAAGACCAGCCTCACGCAAGGGAGATACACGTGGCGGCATAATCAGGTGCTAAAAAGCCTGGCATCAGCCCTTGAGAACAGGCGGTGTGCAACCAACTCCTTGCCTCCGAGAGCAAGCAACCACCCCCCCCCCTAAGGGTAACAACCTTTGTCCGAGAAGGACAGAAAACATCTAAACTTCCTTCCACCAGATCAGAAGAAGGAAACCTATGCAGGGCCCGTGACTGGAGGATGACATTGGCCGACAACTAATGTTTCCACCTGAAATTGCTTCCACCAACCTCAGGCCAGACTTGGTGTTCTGGTCCTCTTCATAGAAGACTGCTTACATCATAGAGCTCACAGTTCCATGGGAGAACTCTGTTGAGGAGGCCTATGAGCGTAAGAAGCTGCGCTACGCAGAGCTTGCAGCAGAGGCAACGCAGCGTGGCTGGAAGACCAAAGTCTATCCAGTTGAAGTGGGATGCAGAGGATTTGTTGCATCATCTACCATCAGACTGCTGAAGGAGCTTGGAATCCACGGTCAAGCTCTGCGGAAGAGCATAAGATCACTCTCAGAGGCGGCTGAAAGAAGCTGCCGGTGGATTTGGCTCAAGCGGAAAGACCCATGCTGGGCCCCAAGTATGTCGGGGTGAATCTTTGGGACGGTTTGACACGGGACACACGCTGAGGGTTGATCATCCTGCAGCGGGCCGCCCTTGTGGAGGGTGTATAGTGTTAAAAGGCCGAAACACCCAGTGATGCAAGGGTACACTACTGATGTGTCCTGTGCCCAACTGTCCTGAAGGTTACCCCCCCCCCCCCCCGATGTTGAGCGTCTACCACTCTCAACAATCAACGAATGTCGTGAAATGCTCCCCACCTATTGGCACAAGGGACATCTTAACATCTTGTCCTGTGTACTTGATTCTGTGAATGCTTCATTGAGCATAATTCCGACTGGTAACTACGCACTTCGTCTGAGCACATTATTGCACGCGTCATGCAAACCGTCTTAAATGACCATCTAAACTGTCATTTGGCAACCTAAAAAGCTGCCTAGGTTGCCCAGCTGGCAACAGGGAAAAAAAGTCAAGTGAGTGCCCTGCCCCTGTAGATCCCATTGATGATGGGGAGGTCAGTACCCGTGATGGACTGAGCAGTTTTCATCACTTTTTGTAATCTCCCACGTCTCATCCCTAATATCACAACGGTGTTCCAAAAGTTTGGTGCTCAGTAGTGAGAGGATTCACTACTGAGCACCAAAGGCTGGACAGGTAAGAATGCAAAGAACTGTTAAAGAAGAAACTGCAGATGCTGGAAAATCGAAGGTACACAAAAATGCTGGAGAAACTCAGCGGGTGCAGCAGCATCTATGGAGCGAAGGAGCCGAAACCCTTCTTCAGACTGATAGGGGGTGGGGGGAGGAGGGGAGAAGAAAGGAAAAAGGAGGAGGAGGAGGAGCCCGAGGGCTGAGGGAGAGGTAGGAAGGGGAGGAGACAGCAAGGGTTAACGGAATTGTGAGAATTCAATGTTCATGCCACCAGGATGCAGACTACCCAAGCGGAATATGAGGTGCTGTTCCTCCAATTTCCGGTGTTGCTCACTCTGGCTGTGGAGGAGGCCCAGGACAGAGAGGTCGGATACGGAAGGGGATACGAACTGGTTGCATTTTCTCCCAGTGAGGCATTAGAAGAGGATGTTTCATCAAAAGTTGCAGAACAGGTAGGATGGATGAAGCACAGTGTAAAACTTGTTGATATAATTTAGGATATTCTTAATGGCTATGGTGAGAGTTAGTTCAGGAATGAAGTAGAATTCCAACACAGAGCTCAAAAAGGAGGGCATGAATCGGAAAGGCCACAACATATCCAAGCACCTATCCATTTTCTCCAGAAATGCTGCCTGAGCCACTTCTGGCAGTATTTAGACTGCGAGAAGTGCGGCTTCTTTATGTCCAGCACTTTATGTCTTTTTTCGAAGGGGAATAGTGTTACGTGATAGTAGATGTGAAGCTCTGAGCCCTCCATCTGAGGATCTTCCAAGTGTTCTCATAAGATCTGCCCGATGTAGGCATAAAGCACAACCATTCAAGCTTGCAGTCCATGTATTTAAAGAGTTAAAGATTACTGGAATGAAAAAGGTTTTTAATGAGGATAAAGGCATGAAAAGTGGGTGGAGTGCATAGTTATGAAGCTTGGTTGCAGCAGAAACTTGTCAGACACTGAGCCAAAGTTTAGACTGCTGATATTTTGAAAGTGTAGACATAAATGCTTTGGATTACACATGGAGAAGGACCTGGTTTGGACACAGTGGGTGGATGTGAGTGGGAGGCAATACAAGGACGCAATCAGCCATGTCCTCTGTAAGATTAGGGTACTGTGGGAAGATGCATCAATTTGCTCGGGCAAAACACACTCAAAGGGCTACTTGCTCCACTTTCTTTATGCTCTTAACTAATATACTCGGGAAGAATGGAAGGGATTTAGGGATCAATTAGCTTGTTAATTAACATTCAACATTTAAAACAATCAAAATTCTCATGTCTCCAGATTACGCCACTTCAATTATCCACGACTAAACAAGGCAACGTTAAACATGAAAGCATGTTTTTATTATGGGTTTACGACACCAGGGACAATTTTGGCACAAATTATTGCCAACTGATAAACAATATCGGGTGTGCTGAAGCTCAAGTTAAATTCGCTCAATTATTTAATTGAAACTAATATAACTTGTTTACTTTTCAGCTGCATTTCAGGATCTCGCACAATTACTTTGAATCAGAGATGTAAAATACATCAGAATGTTAAAAAATATATATTATTTGAGGAAGAGAGCATCATAAATACTTTATAAATTATGCCAACACTAGACAAATAGAAACTAAAGAATGCACTCTTCTTTTAAATACGTTTAATCATCCTGTGGGGGATGCACATTAAAGGTAATCTATTACACAGAACATTTCTTCTGTCAGATTGAACAACATTAATTTTTTAGTCTTGATGTGCTCTCCACCGTTTTAGCCTTGTCCAAACCATCCTAAATGCAGCATGGCATTTCTCAGAAATTGACTCATCTCATGGCCCTGGCACTTTTTTATTTCTTTGAGCAGCTTGGTTGGTCCATCTCTCCATCTGATTCTATGAAATCTCTTCTACCTATAACTCTCCCCAAGATGCTTTGACTTCAATGATTCAATACAATGACACTTTATTGTCACATATACAGTGATGTACAGGTTTGTGGGTTAATTGGCTTGGTAAATGTAAAAATTGTCCCCAGTGGGTGTAGGATAGTGTTAATGTGCGGGGATCGCTGGTCGGCGTGGACCCGGTGGGCCTGTTTCCGCGCTGTATCTCTAAACTACACAAAGTACACAAAGAGTCGCCATATTTCTGACGCCGACGAAGTTACAAAGGTACTCATTACAATCATGTTGGTCCCTCTCGTTCTCGGCATCTCCCCCCCCCCCCCCTCTCCCCACAGGGTCCCTCTTTGGCCTCTGCGGCACAGCCTGACTGCCTCTCTGCGGGCCATCCGCGGCCCATCCTCAGCCCCACCGCCTCTCCGTGGCCCGAACGCCAGGTCAGTCAGCTCCGTGGCGCATCCCTCGAGCTTTCCGCCGCCACCGAGGTGCATTCCGTCTTCTGCGTTAACCACAGGCCCAGTGATGGTAACCTCATTCTCAGCAGCAACTATTCCCTGCATCCGGGTCACTGCTCGTGCGGTCGACCGGTCGGTGCAGAGAGTAGCTTTGAATGTTCGTCTCTTCGTTACGTTATGTTACGTGAGTTTGTGAGAGTGTTTTGTTTTGTTTTAAGTACATCGGGTATCGATTGACGGTCAACTGCTGCCGTATAGTTCAGTACTTTCGTGGTGTGGTTGTGCGGGCGCTGCCACTACCTCACACACACACACCGGACCAACGAGCTAACGTTAATTAGCCAGCTAGCTTTTTGCGTTCATTGCTCCAAAGTATGGACTTCACATGGACACTATGGACTCTTATGCTTCTACTGTTCGTCTTGGATTATCTGCCCACTGCATCATATGGATATACTCTTCCGGACAATCAACGGATTACTTACTGCAGGGACTTTTTACTTCAGCCACAATTTCACTCTCACCAAGCCCCTGCCATAGACAAGTTGCCGGAGGAGCTACAATGTAAACTCCCAACCGACTGGACAGGCACCCTGCACAACAATAGAAAGAAGGTAACGAGACGGGGGAGGAAGAAGAAGGGTGGAATTAGAGCAAGACTTAGGTGAGGAGAAAGTAAGCACCGTGCACTTCCCTCAGTGATCCTTGCTAATGTGCGCTCATTGCGTAACAAGACTGATGAACTGCAAGCTAACGTTTTTCACATGTACGAATACCGGACTGCTTCCATTCTTGCTTTCACTGAAACATGGCTGACTGGGAGTGACAACAGTGACAGCATGCACATAGATGGCTTCGGGTCTCCTGTAAGGTTAGACCGTGATACTGAACTGACTGGCAAGCACCATGGCGGTGGTGTCTGCCTCTACATCAATCCACGCTGGTGCAAAACAGTTGTTGTCAGAGAAGAACTGTGCAACCCTGACATTGAACTCTTGGCTGTCTCCCAGCGTCCCTTCTACCTTCCCAGGGAATTCCCACAACTGTTTTTCATTCTGGTTTATATCCACCCCAGAGCAAATGCATCCACTGCTACGGAACATATAAGAAATATGCTCGACAGACTCGAACTGATATCTCCAAATTCATCATGGGTGACTTCAATCACTGTTCAATTGACAAGTCACTTAAAGGATTCTACCAGTATGTCAATTGCACCACCCGTTTAGGGAAAACACTGGACAAATGCTATGGGTCAGTCCCAGATGCCTACAGAGCCGTCTCCCTCCCTCCCCTAGGCTCTGCTGACCACAGCAGCATACTGTTCGCTCCTGCCTACACACCTGTGGTAAAGAGAACAGAGAAAGTCATCAAGGACATCAAACAGTGGACACTTGACAGTATTGACAGGCTTCAAGGGTGTTTTGAAATCACAGACTGGAATACCCTCACATCCTCCTCCACCAACATCAGTGAGCAAGCGGATACAGTCTCAGCATACATCACTTTCTGTGTAGACAATATTATCCCCTCCAAGAAGGTCACAATCTTCCCTAACAATAAACCTGGGTGTCTAAAGATCTAAAAAACATATTGAATAAGAAAAAGAGAACATTTTTTACCGGTTCTGTAGCTGAGAAGAAGGAGGTAAACAGAGAGGTCAAGCGGGCCATAAAAATTGCCAAGCTGAAATACAAGAACAAAGTGGAGCAGACCTTTGGAAAAGGGAACCTCCGTGCGGCTTGGCAGGGCCTCAAGAACATGGCAGCAGTGAATTCTGTCTCTACCAGCCGCAAGCCCATTCAGGTAGCAGGAAGCAGCTTCACTTCACTCGCGAATGATCTCAACTCCTTCTATACCAGATTTGAAAAGGACAACAGCACCCAGCTAGAATCAATCGTCTCCACACTCAGACCTGATGACTCCAGCCTCAACATCAACACATCAGAGGTGGTAAGAGCCCTCAAAAGGACTAAAAAGAACACAGCTCCAGGGCCAGACAACATCTGTGGGCGGACCCTATGGCACTGTGCTGAGCAGCTGGGAGGTGTGTTCCAGCATCTGTTCCAGGGCTCTTTGACCAGCAGCACAGTCCCCGCGATGTGGAAAAACTCAACAGTGATTCCCATCCCAAAGAAGGGCACCACCAAGGTCCTGAATGACCTTAGACCGGTGGCTCTCACCTCCCTGGTCATGAAGGCCATGGAGAGGATCATCAAGGAGCACATCACCAAGGCAACTGGCTCGATGATGGATCCATTGCAGTTTGCTTACCAGGCTGGCAGGGGTGTCGATGACACAAAAATATTCATCTTAAACACCATCCATAAGCATCTGGAAATCCCCAAGACCACAGCCAGACTTCTGTTTGCAGACTTCTCATCAGCATTCAACACCATGCAGCCACATATTTTGGCTGAGAAGCTCATCACCCGCTTCCACCTCAACCTCCAACTCACTCTGTGGATTATAGACTTCCTCACCAACAGATCACAGAGGGTGTTGGTGAACCATACCTTGTCCGACACCCTCTTCACCTTCACTGGCTCTCCACAAGGCTGTGTCCTCTCCCCACTTCTCTTCATTCTCTACACTGATGACTGCAGATCCACCCAGCCAAACTGCCACTTTGTAAAATTTGCTGATGACACAGTCCTCCTGTCTCTGCTTCCCAGCCATACACAACATCACAGCTCAGCCCTGCAGGACTTTATAGTATGGTGTGAAAAGTCTTGTCTTGAGCTAAATATAAGCAAAACCAAGGACATGATTGTGACCTTTTCCCCCCAACAGAGACAGATGGCTGAGGCAGCCACCACTATCATCCAGCAGGAGCCAGTGGAGATAGTGGAGGTATACAAATACCTGGGAACAGCCTTCGACAACCTGCTAAGGTTTTCCTCTAACAGAGGAAATCCTTAAAAAGTGCCATCAGAGACAGTACCTACTCAGGAAGCTGAAGTCATTTGGGATTAACAAAGACATTCTCACCATATTCTACTACGCATTCATTGAAAATGTAATAACTTTCTCTTTCACTAGCTGGTTCCACTCCATCACCCTGCAAAACAGAAACCGCCTGTTGAATGTGGTCAAGGTCTGCTCAAAAATCATTAAGCAGCCCGTCCGAACTCTCACTGCCCTATGTGACCAACGGTCTGTAAAGTTAACACGCAGGATTCTTCAGGACCCCTCTCACATCCTGTTTCCTGAGTTTGAGTGGCTCCCCTCAGGACGCAGACTTCGCTGTCCGGGTTGCCGGACACAGAGGAGGAAGGCAACCTTCATCCCCAGGGCTGTCCAGCTTCTTAATGCTGATCACTGACTCATGAACATATGAAATGAAATAACCTTCTATATGCACTTTTTAATTGAAGCACTAAGGAAGCACTTTAAAAACTATTACTATGTGTTGAAAACTATTACTACGTGTTGAATGTTGATGTGCGGTGTGTGTTGTGTGATTGTGCAGTGTGTCTGTGAAATGCGTGTGTTGGTTGATTGTGCAGTATGCGTGCTGCTTATGTTTGTTGATCGTGTCCCTTTTTTTTTAAAAGCTACTGTAATGCGCCCTTTTAAATTGCCCCTTGGGGACGAATAAAGTGCTTTGAATTGAATTGAATTGAATTGAATCCTGACAAACGTTTAATATCACACCAATACCTCAACGGACATTTTCACGGGCACTCTTCAAATTTGTCTCTTTCCTCACACAGTCGCCGTTATCTACGATGCATCCCTCATCCCAAACAATATCTGCTCTACACTAATATCATTTTGCCTTCACCTCTGGAAAAACTCTGGCATGTCACTTTAAATTACATTTTCAAACCGCTCCCCATCTTTCATTGAGTTACTTGTTTCAATGGCTGTGAATTTTGTCAACCACGTTCACTCCTTCACTGTTCAAACACGCCTCCAGGAAGACATTTATCCTCTCCCTTCACGGTTATTGCCCTTTGTATGACCCCCCCCCCCCCCCCCATCAATGCTGCTCCAAAGATCTCAGGTTCGAGTTTACCTGTTGCACAATTTCTATTTTCAATGACTCAATTTCAATAACGAGCAATGGCTGCCTCGCCAACAGTCTGTCTGTCCCTTTCTTCTTTGTTGTTTTTTTAGTATGCGTTAAAGTATGCGTTTTTAGTGTTCTTTAGCTTGTCTGTATGTGGGGAGGGTGGGGGGGAGGGGTAATCTCTTACCTCGACGGAGATGCGATTTTTTTTCTTTATCGTATCTCCGTCCGCACTGCGGCCTAACTTTGAGGAGTTGGCAGCCTTTGCTGGAGACCGAGCTGGAGAGCTCTACAGCGGAAATCTGCGGGACTTTAACATCGCGGAGCTTGCGATCTCTTTGCCAGGGATCGACGTCTGAGCTCCAACCGTGGGTGCCTGCGGACTTTAACATCGCGGAGCTCGCGGTCTCTAGTCAGAGGCCGACTTCGGGAACTCCAAGCCGCAGGAGCTTCGATCGCCCCGATGCGGGAGCTTCGACTGCTGGCTGCAGGAGCTTTGATCAACCGATGAATGAGGGAAGAAGATTAGACTTTTTTGCCTTCCATCACAGAGGAATGTGGGGAAACCGCTGTGGTGGATGTTTATGTTAACTTTTATGTAGTTGCGTGTCTTGTTGCTTTTTTAGCATGGCTGTATGGTAATTCGCATATCACTGTACCTTAATTGGTACACGTGACAATAAAAGACCTTTGAAACCTAAATCCGGACCACATTCACTACTTTTAAACCTTACTGCGAAAATAACCGCTGCTCCAAGATAAATAAAATACATTCCAGTTTATTTTTTCCACCAATATCTTTCTCTTTAAACCCTTCTTCTAGACCCTCACGCCTAACATGGAGAAAGAGAAGTTGCTAATGTACAAACTGATTAACAGCTAAGTAAGTAAAGTTGACATTGTCGCACCCCGGCCATTCCCTCTTCCCCCTGACCCATTGGGCAAAAGTTATAGAAGCGTGACAACGCACACCTCCAGATTCAGGGACAGTTTCTTCCCAGCTGTTATCAAGCCACTGAACCATCCTATCATCAACTAGAGAGCAGTCCTGAGCTACTATCTACCTCATTGGAGACCCTCAGACTATCTTTGATCGGACTTTATCATGCACTAAACGTTATTCCCTTTAACATGCAACTGTACACTGCGGATGGCTCAATTGTAATTATGTATTGTCTTTCTGCTGACTGGTATGTACACAACAAAAGCTTTTCACTGTACCTCGGTACACCTGACAATAAACTAAACATTGCAATGCAAGCAGACCCTCTCTCACACATTACACTGAAAATAGTTTTTCGAACATGGATTTGTCTTTTGGAACGTGTTCTTTGCTAACGACTAAACATGATTTTTCTATGACTTTTCTGTGCATCTTTTTTAAACTGTTAAGATTGAAATAATCTCTCTTGACCTTTAGACGTGTTCCATTAGACCGTGGAGTGAGCTTCCATATCTTCTCTATCACAAAGAACAGGTACCTTAAGCTTCCTAACAGCACTCTACCTCCCTTCCCTCGGTCCACTGCTGCTGAACTCCTCAATCAGGCCTTTGTCTCCCAGACACAACCATTCCACTGCTCTTGCAGCTTCCCATCCTCCACAACACTGCACTCTCTATCCTCCTCTCTTTCATGTTCTCATACTAACTTACCTTAGCTTTTGATTCCGTCTCTCAAATCTGTAACTTTAGAGTACAGTTTTGTTTATTGTCACGTGTACCGCGGTGCAGTGAAAAGCTTTTTGTGTTGGGTGCTATCCAGTCAGCAGAAATACTATACATGATTACAGTGTACAGATACAGGTTAAAGGGGATAACGTTTAGTGCAAGATAAAGTCCGATTTAAAATAGTCCGAGGGTCTCTGAGGTGGATGGTATCTCAGAACTGCTCTCTAGTTGGTGATTGGATGGTTCAGTTGGCTGTTAACAGCTGGGAAGAAATTGTCCCTGAATCTGGACATGTGCGTTTTCACACTTCTGTACATCTTGCCTGATGGGAGATGGGAGATGGGAGAAGAGGGAGTGTCTGGGGTGAGACTCATCCTTGATATGCTGGTGACCTTCCCGAGGCTGTGTGAAGTGTAGATGGAATCAATGGAAGGGAGGTTGGCTTGTGTCATGTTCTAGGCTACGTCCACATTTCTCTGCAATTTCTTGTGGTCCTGAATGGAGCTGTTCCCATACGATGCCGTGATGCATTCCGATGAAATGTTTTCTACAGCACATCTGGGGCAGTTGGTAAGAGTTGTTGAGAACATGACAAACTTCCTAAGCCTTCTATGGCAGTAGAAGAATTGGTGACAATGCCAGCTACAGTGTGCAGAAATGTGGGTAATTCCCAGCTTGATGGCCATGCCACTGAATGAGACTGAGAGTATACACATTATTTACACATTATGAACTTTCATTCATTGTATTTTTCATGGGAAATTAACCTTCTGGGAGATGTTGATATTATATTTCTCTTTTAAGTGAATTCCTTTTTCTTAACATTGTGAGCTGCTTAACGGGCTTTGATATAAGACATATATCCCAACTCCAACAATGCAGTCAATAAATATTCAAAATTAAAAAAATTGCCGTTGCTTCCTTCACCTAACTCTCCTTTACTCCAGATCTGGCCTCTTTTGAAACCGTTTCTCCAGCATTGGTTGTACTTGCAGTTGCCTTAGCCTGTACATTTCCTGCCTTATTTCATCAATATCTCTACTTTCCACTCTCCTAAATTAAAGTGAGCTTTTAAACCCACATCTTTGTCCATCCTCCAAACATCTGTTCTTTTGGCTCTGGACTGACTTCCACTTTTTACTCTGTCCACTCTCAAACACAGGCCAATTTTTTTTTACCATCGGCAAACTTAATTATACCCGCTACAAATGTCAACTAAACACACGACCAATACAGTCTTGCAGAGCCTCAATGGAAACATTATTCTTCCATGGGTTTCTGCCACTGTGATAACTTTCTAACTATGATATATTCCTTTAAATCAAAGGACTCAAAGGTTTCTTGATTGGTCTGTCATTATCGACCATGCCAGAAGCCTTGTTAAAATCCATGTATAGCGGCTCAAGATTCACCTTCATCAAAACTTCTTGTTCAAGAATTATAGCATAGAAGGGAATTGTTGACTGAACCATTCAGTCCAATTCTCCCCAAGTGAAAATTATTTTTGTAGTCCCTGTCAAATTCCCTTTTGAAAACACATGACTGACTTCGCTTTCACTATCCTCTCATGTAGTTAGCTCAAAAAAAGATCGCTCTTAAAATGTTTATAGCCAGTGAAGCACTTTTTTTCCCCATAATTAATAAATGCCAGCTGTCCTTGATTGAACTGGGCTTTCTAAACAAAGATTACCATTTACCCACTGAATTTCTTTCAAATGATTTTCCCAACAAGAACACCAGGCTGGTCTAAAATTACTTTTATTCCCCTTTAAACAGTGGTACCCTGTCACAGTTCACCAGTGCCCTGGCAGACCTGTAATCGGAAAGGATGGGAAAATGATGATCAACACTTTCACTATATCCTCCATTGCTTCTCTGAAATAGACCAGATTGACATTTTTTTTTTTTACTTTCCAAGATTTAAATCCCTTGAATATTTCCTCTCTCAAATGTGAATCACAACATTACGGTGCTGAGATGTTCAGCGTTCAACAACCTTGTTACTTTGCTTTAGACATGCAAGTGTGGAAAGAGGCCCTTCGGTTCACCGAGTCATTCACCAACCAATCATCACCCATGCACTAGTTCAATCCTAGACACCAGGGACAATTTACAGAAGCCAATTAACCCACAAACCTGTACGTCTTTGGAATGTGGGAAGAAACAGGAGCACCCGAAGAAAACCCACGTGGCCACAGGGAGAACGTACAAACTCCGCACAGACAGCAACCGTAGTCAGGATCGAACCTTGGTCTCTGCCGCTGCAAGGCAGCAACTGCCACTGTGCCACCTTGTGGCAGTGTGGTAGATTTCAATATAATGGGGTTCCTCTTGTCCAGGAGAGAGTTCTCACCTCATCGCTGCCATCGAGACCTCCTGCTCCAACCAAAAGAACTGAATTCCTATGTTGTAAGCTGTCCTAGTATGTCTTGCCGAGAGCACAGCGAATTCTGAGGATATCAAGTGCTCTACCTTTTGATTCTGCATCCAGATGCTGAGCTGCATTAATGAGGCATGGAATATTTACAGAGCTTCCACCTTCCATTAGCTGCTTAACAACCATCACCTTCCACAACAGGGTGAAGTAGGGCTACAGAATTTTGATCTGTGCCACATTTGGGCGGTACAGTGGCTGCCTTATAGCGCCAGAGATCCAGGTTCGATCCCAACTACTGGTGATGCCTGTACGGAGTTTGTATATTCTCCCTGTGACTGCATGGGTTTTCTCCAAGTGCTCTGGTTTCATCCCACATTCCAAAGACATGCAGGTATGTAGGTTAATTGGCTTCTGTAAATTTTTAATTGTCCCTAGTGCGTAGGATAGTGCTTGTGTAATGGATGATCGTTGGTTGGCGTGGATTCGGTGGGCCGATGGGTCTGGTTCCATGCTGTATCTTTAAGTCCAAGTACAAGTTTAAGTCCACTAGTTATGCACTTACATCTGTCAATAGCACATTGCTTTTGTTGTTTGGCATGTATGTTATCTTATGTTGCAGATTTACCAGGTAAGTACATGATTTTTATGAGCCCTAGCACACTCATTGTCCATTCTCACTGATTGGGGATGGGTTGCCTGCTTTGATGGTGATGACAAAATGAGGCTCTGCTGGGCTACAGGGCTACAGATTGTGATGCAATACTGTTCTGTTGTTAAAAATAGCCCACAGTGTTTCATGGATGGGCAGTCTTGGTAGTGCCACAAAACACGACAGAGCAAGTCTTCAATATGACTGCGGCACTTTATCTCAACAAAAACTACGAAGGCCGTTGACAAAAAATGCCACGGGCATTAGAGAGAATGATGAAGGTGTCAATGAGTCTCTGCCCCTGTTTTGTTTCTCACACAACCTTTTCGAGGTTCAGACTCGCAGCTAAGTCAATCGATATTTTACCAGCTCATGCAAGCTGGTGCTACTGAACCATTCTCGACAAGGATCATTGTTGTTTCCAACCGAGAATACCTTCGATAGACACAAAATACTGGAGTAAGTCAGCGGGTCAGGTCCCTGGAGAAAACGAATAGGTGATGTTTCGGGTTGGGACCCTTCATCACAATAACCTATGTGGACTCCTCTCTTTCAGTTTTTCAGAATTGGTTTCCAACAAGGAGCCACCAATGGATATCAACACCTACAAGGAACTTTACATATTGACTTAAAAATACATTGCCATCCCTTAATCATTGCTGGATCAATATCCTTGGGCAGCACAATGTAAGGATCCTAAATATAAAATGAAACAAAGGCAGCCAACATTATCATCATAAGGACAAGTAGGGATGGGCAATAAATGGTTGGCATTTATGCCCGCATCCCACAAAATAAGAGAATCTCTCAACTTGTGTTTTAAATTAAGTTTTGTAATGCAGTACCTCCAAATGCACTGTATGGTTGTTTACTCAACACACAAAGATTTTAGAATGGTATGAAAAAATATTTCATCAATACAGTTAAACAATCGTGTAAGATTAGGTATGAGAACATGCACAGCTGGTTGGCACAGTGACACAATGGTAGAGTTGCTGCCTTACAATACGAAAGACCCAAGTTTGATCCTGACTATGGGTGCTGTATGTATGGAGTTTCTACATTCTCCCTGTGACTGTGTGGGTTTTCTCAAGGGTGCTCCAGTTCCTTTCCACATTCCAAAGACATGCAGGTTTGTAGGTTAATTGGTTTCTGTAAATTGTCCCAGTGAGTGTGTAAGGTAGAACTGGTGTACGGGTGATCGATTGTTGGCGTGGTCTCGGTGGGCTGAAGGGTCTGTTTCCATGCTGTGTCTCTGAACTAAACTAAATAGAATCTCTCAATTTGTTCAATCTCCCAAAATTAGGTTTATGTAGTGCAAATACTGTCTGGCCCTTAACTCCACACACAAAGATTTTAGAATGACATGGAACAATGTTTCATCAAAACAGTAAATAAACTATTGTGTAAGATTATGTACAAGAACAGTTTCCGGATGAGCAGCATGTAAAAGAGTTTGAAGGACCAAGCAGAGCAGAAATATGCAGTGACTGCCTTCATAACCGTCACTTCAGCAAAATTAATGATCCATTTTAATTATAAATCACGTCACGAAACCAGAAAAATATCCAACTTTTGCCTTTGAACTGATAGCAAAACATCCCTCCAACATCCAAGCACAAAGCAACACTGCAGTTTCCTTCATTTGCTGCATGACTCAAGGATATATGTTAAGGAGTCATATATTGTCATTTACTGTCTGAAGAAGGGTCTCGCCCCGAAACGTCACCCATTCCTTCTCTCCAGAGATGCTGTCTGTCCTGCTGAGTATCTCCAGCATTTTGTGTCTATCTTGTGTTTTATTGTAATATGTCCTGAAATGGAACTATGACATTCGTACTTGCAGCAGCACAGATATGTAAATATATTACTCTGTAAATTGTGAATTGTGTGTTGTGTGTAGGATAGTGCTAGTGTATGGGGGATCGCTGGTCAGCACAGACTCGTGATTTACCAGAATGATGCCTGGATTAGGGGGTATTAGCTTCAGGGAGAGGTTGGACAAACTAGGATTGTTTTCTCTGGAACACCGGAGGCTGCGGGGTGACCTGATAAAAGAAGTATAGACAGAGGGTAGACAGTGAGAATCTTTTTCCCAGGATGGAAAAATCAAATACTAGAGGGCATAGCTTTACGGTGAGAGGACAAAAGTTTAAAGGAGACTAGATCACTCATTTGCGCGGTTGGTGGGGGGGGGGGGGGAGAGGTGGCGGCCTGCAGCGTCACACATACACACACACTAACCACCCCCCGCACACACACACACCCCTTGCTATTATATTCATTTGCTCCTTTTCCCACATCCTATCCACACATGCATAGCCCCCAACTGCGCAGGCGTGGTTAGAGAGGGAGGGGGAGGGGTGGAGAGGGTGAGGGGGATAGAGAGGGAGGGGAGGGGGTAGAGAATGAGGGGTATGGGGGGCGCGCAGCGTCACAGGGGAGGGCTGGTCCCTGAACACAATACTCCTTCACTTACGCATAGGTCCCAATACTCACCACTCCCTAGAGAGGGGCAGAGAGGGAAAGAGGGGCAGAGAGGGAGAGGGGAGCAGAGAGGGAGGGGGGGCAGAGAGGGAGGGGGGTCAGGGAGGGTGGCCAGAGATGGAGGGGGGGCAGAGAGGGAGGAGGGGGGCAGAGAGGGAGGGGGGGGCAGAGAAGGAGGGGTGGCAGAGAGGGAGGGGGGCAGAGAGGGAGGGGGGCAGAGAGGGAGGGGGGGCAGAGAGGGAGGGGGGGCAGAGGGGGCAGAGAGGGAGGGGGGTAGAGAGGGAGGGGGCAGAGAGGGAGGGAGTAGAGAGGGAGGGGGTAGATAAGGAGGTGGGTAGAGAGGGAGGGGGAGGACAACTTGTTCTATTTGATCTTATTTGATTGTGCACGCCGGGTTGATTGCTTTTGTGGAAACACGTGAAGGTTGCAATCTCCCACCCGTCCCATTGTGATGTCATATGTAAATAAGATCCATTGTGATTGGACATCTGTGACATCATCAATGGAAAGTGCTGCAAGAGTCTCCCACTGAAAAGCAGTTGATTTTTAAAAAAGAAACGATTTTAAAAAATGTTAAACGGAAATATAGGTGGGAATGCGACGGGAAGATGTTTATCCCGTCGAGGGAAAAAATGTGAGAAGCATGTGTGAAAATGGGAAGGCTGTGGCCAAGCGTTTTGGAAGAAGATACAAATTAAGGAGTTTAAAAGAAAGCCAACACAACCCTGCATACATACGGAAATTTAGAATGTTGAGAACAAAGGGAAGAGTTTTAGTATAATACTAGACTAAGTGGAGGCCTGGTCCCCCAACGCAACACATTCCCCAACGCAATATTCCACCACTCACCCATTCCCCCAACGCAACCCGTTCCCCCAATGCATTATTCCACCACTCACCCATAGCCCCTAACTGCACAGGCACGGCTGACGGGTTCCCGTTGTGACGCCACTGACCCCCCCCCCCCACTCCGCCTCTTGCCCTCCCCCTCCCCACGCACTCACTCCATCCCCCCTCAACCCCCGCCCCCCATCCACTCTTAGCGGCTCTCTGGCAGCGCAACCATTCCCGCCCATTGGATTCTCATTGTGACGTAGAACACGCAGGTATTACTGCGCAGACGTAGCTGATGGGTGTGGGGGAGGGGGGTGTGTGGGGGAGGAGGGGTGGGGTGTGGGGCAGGGGGGTGTGGGTGGGGGGGGCGGGGGGAGAGAGCTCGGAGAAAATACGTGGGTTGTGGGGGGTATCACGGGGAAGGGGGCAGCAGCCAGCGAGAGGGACCAGAGAGGAAGGGGCTGGAGCGGACTCACAGCTGTCGCTGGTATTGCTGGGTCGCTGGTTGTTCTTCACGGCCGAGATCAGATTCTCCGCTTTCCGTTTGGCGACATTTCCCGGGCCGGGCCGTTTCCAGTCCCTCCGAAAATTGTGTCCGGTTGGAAACCCTCCGCCGGCCATCCACCGCTCCAGTAAAGATTCGATGGCGCAGGAAGGGGCGGACCATCCCGCGGAGTGACAGGAGAAAAGACTCCGCTGAAAGACTGCGTTGAACAGCAGGAGAGGAGATCGATCTGCGCACAAGCGTTTTTTAAGATGTTTAAACCTCGCTCAAGTTTGAATAAGACCACTGATCGTAACGAAACGGTGCAATCGCAGCACTGGAGAACGGCGAGTAAGCTGGCGAAAAATTGTAGCGCTATCGCGTAACGTTTTTGCGCAAATAGAATGACCGCGCAACCGGAAGATAACAAGATCAGAGCTTTAGTTATGTATAGATACATAGATCGATATGCGGGGCAAGTTTTTTTTAAACATAGAGGATGGTGAATGCCTGGAACGCGCTGCCAGATGTGGTGGTTGAAACACGTATGTTAGTGGCATTTACAGTGGATTTTTGGATAAGCAGGGAATGGAGGAATATGGGTCACGTAGATAAGTGATGGTCTGGTCATCATGTTCAGCACAGACTTTTTGGACCGAAGAGCCTGTTCTTGTGCTGTACTGTTCTATGTTTTAAGTCACCATTGACCACAAACTCAACTGGACCAGCAACATAAATAATGTGCCTAGAAAAGCAGGTTAGAGGCTTTGTATCCTGCAGCAAGTGTCTCGCAATCTGACAATTTGAACCATCTTCACCATTTTGTCGCTTGCTACTAGTGTGGTGTGAATGTTATTTGCCTCTGCTTAAATGAGGTGTAGGTCTTGCAGAATGCAAGCAAGGAGCAATTAGATATAGAGATTCAACAACACCCAAGCAAAACACTGTGCAGGACAAATGAGCTGCTGAATCAGCACCCCACCCACCACCCTAAACATTAATTTATTCATTCAACTCTTGACACAATACAGTGGCTTGCAAAAGTTTTCATACCCCTTGAAATTTTCCACATTTTGTCACGTTACAACCACAAACGTAAATGTATTTATTGGGATTTTATGTGATAGACCAACACAAAGTGGTGCATAATTGTGAAATGGAAGGAAAATGATACACGGTTTTCATATTTTTTTACAAATAAAAAACTGAAAAGTGTGGCGTGCAAAAGTATTCAGCCCCCTTTACTCTGATACCCCTAAATAAAATCCAGTGCAACCAATTGCCTTCAGAAGTCACCTAATTAGTAAATAGAGTCCACTTGTGTGTAATCTAATCTCAGTATAAATACAGCTGTTCTGTGAAGGCCTCAGAGGTTTGTTAGAGAACATTAGTGAACAAACAGCATCATGAAGCCCAAGGAACACACCAGACAGGTCAGGGATAAAGTTGTGGAGAAGTTTAAAGCAGGGTTAGGTTATAAAAAAATATCCCAAGCTTTGAACATCTCACGGAGCACTGTTCAATCCATCATCCGAAAATGGAAAGAGTATGGCACAACTGCAAACCTACCAAGACATGGCCGTCCACCTAAACTGACAGGCCGGGCAAGGAGAGCATTGATCAGAGAAGCAGCCAAGAGGCCCATGGTAACTCTGGAGGAGCTGCAGAGATCCACAGCTCGGGTGGGAGAATCTGTCCACAGGACAACTATTAGTCGTGCACTCCACAAATCGGGCCTTTATGGAAGAGTGGCAAGAAGAAAGCCATTGTTGAAAAAACCCCATAAGAAGTCCCGTTTGCAGTTTGCCACAAGCCATGTGGGGGACACAGCAAACATGTGGAGGGAGGTGCTCTGGTCAGATGAGACCAAAATTGAAGTTTTTGGCCTAAATGCAAAACGCTATGTGTGGCGGAAAACTAACACTGCACATCACCCTGAACACACCATCCCCACTGTGAAACATGGTGGTGGCAGCATCATGCTGTGGGGATGCTTTTCTTCAGCAGGGACAGGGAAGCTGGTCAGAGTTGATGGGAAGATGGATGGAGCCAAATACAGGGCAATCTTGGAAGAAAACCTGTTAGAGTCTGCAAAAGACTTGAGACTGGGGCGGAGGTTCACCTTCCAGCAGGACAACGACCCTAAACATACAGCCAGAGCTACAATGGAATGGTTTAGATCAAACCATATTCATGTGTTAGAATGGCCCAGTCAAAGTCCAGACCTAAATCCAATTGAGAATCTCTGGCAAGACTTGAAAATTGCTGTTCACAGACGCTCTCCATCCAATCTGACTGAGCTTGAGCTATTTTGCAAAGAAGAATGGGCAAACATTTCAGTCTCTAGATGTGCAAAGCTGGTAGAGACATACCCCAAAAGACTTGCAGCTGTAAGGTGGTTCTACAAAGTATTGACTCAGGGGGGCTGAATACTTTTGCTCGCCACACTTTTCAGTTTTTTATTTGTAAAAAAATTTGAAAACCATGAATCATTTTCCTTCCACTTCACAATTATGCACCACTTTGTGTTGGTCTATCACATAAAATCCCAATAAAATACATTTACGTTTGTGGTTGTAACGTGACAAAATGAGGAAAAGTTCAAGGGGTATGAAAACGTTTGCAAACCACTGTATGTACCACCTACACTGTGTACACGATACAGTCCTGGTCCCATGGAGCGATGTACAATTAAAGTGAAGATCATTTAGCTGAGAGGAAAGGTGTGGTGAAAGGTATTGCAGCAGCATCTGTACATCGTAGATCACTATCAAATGTGTAGGAAGGAACTGCAGATGCTGGTTTATAACAAAGATAGACACATTCGAAGGAGGGTACCGACGCGAAATGTCACCTACTCTTTTTCTCCAGAGACGCTGCCTGACCCGCTGAGATACTCCAGCATTTTGTGTCTAGTTTCGTAGATCACTACCACTTCGACTGAGATGAAACAATGTTCCACCAAACTACAAAAAAAAGCTGCTCCAACTTCTTTTTTTAAGGTGAAAGTACCAGGATTGAAGAATGATACCATGTATGTGACAAAATGGCCATTATTCATTATTAGCCTCAAGTTTACAATAATATTTATGTCAAATCCAAGTCACATTGTGAATAAATAACGTACTCCGCAATAGAACTATCAATATATATACTTACTGGGATTGGAATTAATTGGAAGTATAAAGTATAGTTACATTTCACAAGCATGTCGATGTGATGTGGTCATTTTGTCTTGTTGGATTTGGTGACGTTATTTTTTGGAAATTACTAATTTAAGAAAAAAATACCATGTGAAATTTTGAGTGATGCTTGAAACCCTGGGGTTTGAGACTTTTTGAAAGAAATGCCAAATATAGTTACGTTTGAATCAACAAATACTGTACAGAAATGTTGAATGAGGAAACGTTGAAATGTTGAACTACGTTCATCTAGTTTACAAAATTATTCAAATTCCTAAAGATATTTTCTCTAAATCCCCTAATAATGCACAATGCGGGATTCTGATTTATGTTCTTTTATTTTTAAACAATCCATTATCATGTTCTCTTTTTTTATTTTTATTTTTTTAAGAGAAAGATAGAAGTAAGAAAAGTAAAGAAAGTGCGCAAGAGACGTGAGGTGCAAGAGAGTGTTGTGAAAAGAAAGCTCCTTAGAAAAGAAGTTAGAGAAGGAAGTAAAGTAAGAAAGTAGATCCTAGAAAAGAAAGAAAAAGAAAGTAGGAACAATCGCAGAAAGTGAACCACCAACCAAGTCTGTTTTTGTTGTTTTACCTCCCATTACCAGGTCCTGATACCATTTCTTTATTTATTTATTTTTTAAATTACTATTGCACCTCATGCTTGTAATAGGTCCAAAAACGTAGACCACGTCTTTTGGAATTGGTCTGCTTTCCCTGCTAAGAGGAATCTCATCTCTTCCAGATGTAATGTTTCCAACATATTTGATGTCCACATTTTTATTGTTGGTGTGGGCGCATTTTTCCAGAATTTAAGTATGAGCCTTTTTCCCATTATTAGCTCGTAATTGAATAAGTTCTTCTGATACACGTTTAATTCAGGGATACCTTCCGATATTCCAAAAATGATCCATTCTGGTTTTGGTACCAGTTTTATTTTAATTAATTTTGAGAAAATATCAAATATTTCATACCAGAATTTTTGGATTTTTGTACAAAAAACAAAAGAATGCGCTATGGTAGCTTCTTGACATAGACATTTATCACAGATTGGTGAAACATTAGGAAAGATTTTATTTAATTTAGTTTTTGAATAATATAGTCTATGTAATGTTTTGAATTGGATGAGCGTATGTCGTACGTTGATCGAACATTTATGCACCTGTAGTAAGTGGTTATCCCAGCTCTCTTTTGAAATTTTTATAGCTAATTCTTGTTCCCAGTCTCTTCTAATTCCTTCTGTTGTGGGTATTTCTATGTTTAAAATGATATTATATAAGTACGATATTAGATTAGCTGATTCCGCCTTTGTCTTCATTGCTTCATCTAGTAAGTCGGGAGGCATACTATGATAGTCTTTTGTGTATTTTTTCAGGTAATCACGAATTTGTAGATATTTAAAATATTGATTATTTTTCAGATTATATTTCAGTTGTAGTTGTTGAAATGATAGTAATTTTCCCAATTCATACAGATCTTCGAGCGTTTTGATTCCCATTCTTTCCCATTGTATAAATGATTTGTCTATGGTTGAAGGTTTAAACGATGGGTTATTAACTATTGGTATTGAGAGAGATAGGTTTCTTAATTTTAGATTCTGTTTTATTTGTTTCCATGTTCTAATTGTGCTATTTATAATTGGGTTTTTATTATAATTTTTATTATTCAAATTTATTGGAGAGAGAATAATCGCTCCTATATTACTCGGGGAACAGTCCCCTTTTTCCATTATAATCCAGTCCACCTGCTGGGCAGAATTGTCCAGCAGGTGAATCATATTTTTAATATTTACTGCCCATTTATAATACATAAAGTTAGGGAGCGCGAGACCCCCCAACTCTTTTCGTTTATTAAGGTGTGCTCTTTGTATTCTATGGGATTTATAATCCCATATAAAATTTGTAATGTCTGAGTCCAATTTTTTGAAAAACTTTTTTGGGAGATATATAGGTATTGATTGAAATAGGTATAGGATTTGTGGTAAGAAAATCATTTTTATAGCATTTATTCTGCCTATTAAGGACATCGGAAGTGTTTTCCAGAATTTAATCATATTATTTAATTTCTTAAGTAAGGGATTATAATTGGCTTTGAACATATCCTGGTAATTTTTAGTAATTTCAATTCCCAAATATTTGAATTTTTCTGTAGCTATTTTAAAGGGGAATTTCCTGAGGTGTGTTGAGTCTTTTGGTTTTATCGACATAATTTCACTTTTGTTCCAGTTTATTCTATATCCTGAAAAGGATCCAAAGTCCTCAATTAAATTTAATATATTTGGTATACTAATTTGTGGTTTTGTGATGTACAATAGTACGTCATCAGCATATAAGGATATTTTGTTATTTGAATATTTTGTATTATAACCGTAAATATCCATGTGTGTTCTTATTTTTTCAGCAAGGGGTTCAATTACTAAAGCAAATAACAGCGGTGATAATGAACATCCTTGTCTATTGCCCCTTGATAGTTCAAATTTCGAGGATAATATATTATTAGTTAGTATTCTAGCCGTAGGTTTGTTATATAATAGTTTTATCCATGCAATGAAGTTCTCTCCCAATTGGAATTTTTGCAATACTTTAATCATATAGTCCCATTCTACTTGATCAAACGCTTTTTCTGCGTCCAATGAGATGATAGATAACTCTTGGTCCTGAGATTTATGTGAGTGCATTATGTTAAGCAAACGTCTCAAATTATTAAATGAATGTCTCTTAGGTATAAATTATCATGTTCAACAGGTTGAGTGCAGAAAATGCTAAAAGCAAGTCGCAAGTAAAATTTGAGCAATTACATCTGAACTGCATTCTGGAATGTGGAGAGAAAGGTTTAGTGATTTAATCTAATCCTCACAATAATCTCACTGAATTTAATTTCTGGAATTTGTAACTCCTGAGTTTACACATGGCTAGTAACCATCTCATGTACCTTGAATACACCTTTGTACTTTGCTGCATGAAGTTTACATGTTACTAATGGGGGAAAACAATTTAAAAAAATGACCAGCATTTGTATACAGTGGTCATATGCTGAATTTACCATGTTATTCTATTCTGATTCAACTTTTTCCTGTTCACTAACTGGTAATTTTCTATTTATGCAATTCTAATCCTGGTATACAGGACAATTCAAGTATTCAATCTTTAATTAAGTGCCTTGCTATGCCTGGAGGCCAAGACTATTTTCAACCAGAGCTGTCAGTCAAGTCAGTTGAAAAGCTATTATCAATTGGTACACAAAAATGCTGGAGAAACTCAGTGGGTGCAGCAGCATCTATGGAGTGAAGGAAATAGGCAACGTTTCGGGCCGAAACGTTGCCTATTTCCTTCGCTCCATAGATGCTGCTGCACCCGCTGAGTTTCTCCAGCATTTTTGTGTACCTTCGATTTTCCAGCATCTGCAGTTCCTTCTTTAACAGCTATTATCAATTGTTCAATGGAACTCGTGTTTATCAGCCACAGCAAAAAGAAGTCTCAGAACGCAAAGTTTACAAAACCTGCAACATCTAGCTAAAGATATATTTTGATTTGACAGTGGCTACTGGAGGTTTGCAGATGTTTAGCCCTGGGAGTTTCAAGCCACATGCTGGAAGGCACCTGCAGGCTAAACATGTAGTAAAGTAGCTGTAACCATGCTGGATATCACTGGGGGGCAAAAATAATGTATTTTATACAGGTATCGTCTCACAATAAGACCTGTCTTACCCTTCAGTCAGAGTCTAAATCCTCTGCTGGCTCAATAAAACTTGACTGCAGACATTTCTTTTGCAAAGTGTTCACTTACAAAAAGTGCTTCCTCCTGATTATTGTGAACAAAAACCATGCTTAGAATTTTCCAAAACACGCACATCACAGAGAAAATGGCATAGAATTCTTAAACAAAAGTTTTAACAACAGAGGTAATTTACTTGTAACTAGCTGTAACAGCTGCCACAGCTGACAATTTCTTCTTGTTTGAATAGCAGACATTTAGATCTTCAAAACTGACATTTCTTTTAAAAGGTCTCAAACCCCTGGGTTTCGAGCATCACTCAGAATTTCACATGGTGTGTTTTTTTTTCCACTTAAATTAGTAATTTCCCAAAATAACTTGTCTGCCAATCTAGCAAGCAAAATTACCATATCACATCGACATGCTGGTGAAATAACTATTGCTGGAAAAAAATAATTCCGTTGTTTTCCACAGGAAGTATCCCATTCAATCTGCATTCTATAAAATTTCCTCTTTGGATTCATATTTCAAGAAAGTGAGGCAGCATGCTCAGACCTTTCTGATTTTACATCCCCCTGTCCTGACAAACTCCATGTAAATATTTATTGCATTCATCTTCAATATTCTTTACATTTGTCTTCAATAATCTCTACATCAAAATTACTAGCAGCAGAGTAGGCGAGCACAAACCAAGATTTTCTATCAACCACTTCTGGCATGATTCTCTTTCTTTAACCATCTCTCTGGAAGTAAGCTCCATTATTTGGTTAGAACTCCTCGTGGATATCATCTGGTATCGCTTCCATAGTTTGTATTCCATAGCTTCAAAGTGTCTTTTTATAAACCTATCAAAAGTACCCACATCATATTTTAGATAGCCACAAAGTCTGGAATAACTCAGCAGGTCAGGCCGCATCTCTGGAGAAAAAGGATGTAACATTTCGGGTTGGAAAGCTCTGAAGGGTCCCGACTTGAAACATCAGCCATCCTTTCTCTCCAGAGCCTCACCCGCTGAGTTACTTTAGCATTTTATGTCTATCTTTGGTATAAACCAGCATCTGCAGTTCCTTGTTTCTACACCTCATTTTATTATACCAAATGTTATTTGTCAAAAATATTCATCTAAAGCATTCAAGATATGATGAATGTCTCCGTACAGGCACAACTTCACTTCCCACTTTCTGAAAAATCTATGTTAGCATTTACAATCCACGTTGTTTGACAATCACCCTTCATTCCATTAAGATTTTTTTTGTGACCATGAAGTAAAGGTTCACCATTTTAGGTGCGTCTGTACAATAATGTTATTTGTCTGGATTTAATGGCCGGACATTTTCTTGTACGTCATATTTGTACATTTTAACTTATAGTACAGAAACAGGCGCTTCAGCCCACCTTGTCGATGCTGACCAAGCTGGCGCACTGAGCTAGTCCATTTGCCTGCATTTGGCCCGGAGCCTAAGCATGGATTACTGAACTCAATCACTTTCTTTACTAGTGATATATTCTAATGTATGGTAGACAAAAATGCTGGAGAAACTCAGCGGGTGAGGCAGCATCTATGGAGAGAAGGAATAGGCGATGTTTCGGGTCGAGACCCTTCTTCAGATCATTCTAATGTAACATATGTTTTCTATTAGGGTGGTGACATCTGTTGTTAATTAGCTTTTGTACTGCAAATAATATTTGTGGTTATTAACAGAGTTGTCAATTAATTCTAAAATATTTAATATCCAACAAATGTTTTATTCTCTGTGAATCCGACTGCACAGACATTGTCTACTTCAAGGTGCAAGCAAAAGAAACAAAAAAGGAAGCGTTTTGTTAATTATTTTTTAAGCGAAAAACAAAGCGGGAGAACTCAACGGGTCAGGCAGCATCTGTGGAGGGATTGCGTAGAGGACATTTCGGGTAGGAACTTTACTTCAGATTGATGGAGTAAAGGGGAAAAAGCTGGTGGACAGAGGTGAGGGGAAGGGATGGAACAAGAACTGGAGCATAATTTCTTATTGTATCGGTCTGCTGTGCTCTCCCTCATGTAAGGCAGCATTTCCGAGATGGGTTATGCTTTGAGGAGATATAGTCAGCGATAATACCGAGTTCTTTGGCACAATATCAGACATCCAGAAGATCCCTTTCTGCAAATTAACAATCATTCTGCTTCATCACACTGTTCAGACAATGTAGTAGACGGCACAGTGGCACAGCTGGTAGAGCCACTGCCTCACAGCGGCAGAAATCAGAATTCAATCGTCAGGTGTTGTTGACCTCAGGTGTTGTCTGTGTGGAGTTTGCACATTCTCCCTGTGACCGCGTGGGTGCTCCAGTTTCCTCCCACATCCCAAAGACACGGGATAATCCCTCCCACATCCCAAAGTCATAGGATAATTGTCGGGAGTGATACGAAAGTGGGATAGCAAAGAACTATTGTGAACAGGTGTGGACTCGGTGGGCCTAAGGGCCTGTTTCCATGCTGCAAAAATAAAAACTAAAAACTAAATATCTGCAAGAAAATATTTAACTTCTTTTAAATCTAAAATTTCACATGCAATTGGTACAATATTAAATGCTGAAAAATATGCCAATTCCCAACAAACGTCACAATTTGGATTAAATTATTTCATTTAGTTAAACTTTTTTTTTTAACTTCTAACTATTAAAAGAGAACAGTATTTTTGGTTACATTTTAAACTTTTAGTTTAATTGATTGATAATTGCCTGGATAATATAATTGGAACAAAATGACTGCTTGCTGCCGCCATAAAAGCATGCTGTCTGTAAAGTTCCACCTGATCTCTATGTTGTAGAATTGCCCCCTCTTAATATCATTTGGTCTCGGCTATCAGTTCAAGACGAAGCTTAAGCTCCAACAACAGTAATGTCAGCAAGTTGGCTGAGCAGCTAATTGCCAATTCACAACAAAAAGGCACGGTTTTAGATACTTTAAAATTAAAACTGGTCAATGGTCCCTTATTTGTCACATGTACTGAGGCACAGTGAAATTTATTTTTGCCTACAGTCCATATATATGCACCTGCACAAATGATTAAAGCAAAATGCATTACATATTAAAATATTTCAATGAGAACTACAATCTACATATATAAAATTAGTCTGTGAGCGCCAAAGGATTTTAGGCTGTGGGCCGAGGAGCTTTGTCGTTCAGGTTCCTGACCTAACTCACGGAACTACCTGAATTTTTAACATATTGTGTAAAAATATTATATAAATCATTCCTGAAACTCATCAAGACCAAAATCTGCACATTTTAAAGAAATGAGAAAAGCGTTAAAAATGCACGTTTGACATTGAGGTCGGACACAAATTGACCAATCCCGCGCTTTGGTTTATGGTCGCCAGGCAGCGAGAACCCTGGGATCATGGCTGCCTCCTAATTACATCAAAACAATAGCAAGGTTTCCAAGGAATAAAGGTAATGCTCACTTTGCTGATCATTTTGTTTTTCAATTGATTTATCTTTATAAAGTTATGATGTGAACCGTTAAATACAAATGATAAATAACAAATGTAGAGCTAGGGTTAGGATTAGAGTTAGTCAGTAGGTCAGTCAGTCGGTCGGTCAAATCGGTCAGTCTGTCGGTCGGGCTTGTCGGTATGGATGCTGTGGAGGATCGGTCGGGCTTTCGGGCCGTTAGGCCGCCGGTGGGTGGTGAGAGCAGTCGGTCGGGCCGGGTTTCCGGTGGGGTGGTGAGAGCGGTCGGTCGGGCCGGGCCTCCGGTGGGTGGTGAGATGCGGTCGGTCGGGCCCCAGCCTCCAGTGGGTGGTGAGAGCGGTCGGTCGGGCCGGGCCTCCGGTGGGTGGTGAGAGCGGTCAGTCGGGCCGGGCCTCCGGCGGGTGGAGAACGTTGGGCCGGGCCTCAGGTGGGTGGTGAGAGCGGTCGGTCGGGCTGGGCCTCCGGCGGGTGGTGAGCGTTGGGCTGGGCCTAAGGTGGGTAGTGAGAGCGGTCGGTCGGTCGGGCCGGCCTCCGGCGGGTGTGTGAACGTTGGGCCGGGCCTTCGTGGTGTGGTGAGCGCAGTCGGTTGGGCCGGGCCTCCAGGGGATGGTGAGCGTTGGGCCGGGTCTCCGGTGGGTGGTGAGGGTAGTCGGTCGTGCCAGGCCTCCGGTGGGTGGTGAGAGTTGGGCCGGGCCTCCAGTGGGTGTTGCGAGTGGTCCGGTCGGGCTGTCGGTAGTCCGGTGTTGCAGCAAGCGTGCGGGCGGTCTGACGGAACCAGTGCTATGGTGGTGCTGAAGGCGGCCCGGGCGGCGTGCATGGCAGTGCTGCTCCCCACCATCATCACCAGAAGTGCATGCTGACCGAGGTGGATGCGCTGCGGGGCCACATGTACGAAGCAGCCGGTCCCAAAGCGGCTCCAGCTCCAGCCGTGGGCAGCTCTGGAAGGGGGGCGAGTTAGGGTTAGGATTAGGCATTTTCCTGTCAGTGGAAGATGCCTTAGACTTCCCCCAGCCTAGCACTATGGCCATGACCACCACTCTGCACACTGGCAGTCAGTGGGGTTCAGTAAACGGGGGAACCCACAGGAACTGCCCTCACCCATTAATTAGGCTGGTTCAGGAGCCGGACCTCTGCGGCAGTCTCATTAAAAAAAAAACACCTCACAATTATATTCATTATATTATTTTATATAATATAATTATACGTATTTATAAATGATTAGTCATATATATATATATGTGTATATATATGTGTGTGTGTGTATATATACATATACATATATATATATATTTATAACATACATATATATATACACACATATATACACACACACATATATACACACACACATATATACACACACACATATATATATACACACATATATATATACACATATACACATATATACACACATATATATATATACACATATATACATATATATACACATATATACATATATATACATATATATACACATATATACATATATATACACATATATACATATATATACACATATATATATACATAAG
The DNA here is from genome assembly GCA_038087875.1 of Malacoraja senta. Lineage (NCBI taxonomy): Eukaryota > Metazoa > Chordata > Chondrichthyes > Rajiformes > Rajidae > Malacoraja > Malacoraja senta. Next base: position 41,021,838 of record CM075978.1, read on the forward strand.
AGCACCTGGAGCGGGGCTTTACATCACCGCCCCGCGCGGCTTGGAATGGCCGCGGGACTTTGCGAGCGCTCGCCGGGGCTCTAACACCAAGACCCGGTGCGCGACCTTGCATTGCCCGGCGTGGCTTTAATGGCCGCGGGATAATCACCATCGCCCGCCGGGGGCTTTGACTTTGACTCTGACATCGGGGGGGGGGGGGGAGTGCAGTGGAGAGATAAGTTTTTTTTGCCTTCCATCACAGCGCTGTGATGGATGGATGTGTAAATTGTGTTGTGTCTCGGGTCATCTTCGTTTTGTAATGTAGAAACGACATTTCGTTTGGACCTCAACGGGGTCCAAATGACAAATAAATTGTGTTGTATTGTATTGTATTGTATATACATATACATATATATATATATATACATATATACACACATATACATACCAGGGCTCGACATTAGCGGTTGCCCGGGTGCCATTGACCACCCAAAGTGCCGCCGGGCAACCTAAACGCCGAGGCATTTTGCCCGGCTTGGCAATCAAATACTGGTTTATACCGTTAGACACAAAAAACTGGAGTAACTCCGCGGGTCAGGCAGCATCTCTGGAGAATAGGAACGTGACGTTTCGTGTCGGCGGCGGCTGTGCAGGGCAAGGATACTAGGTGCGTGGTGACGAAGGGTCGGAGTGAATGATGGGCCCCGAACAGCGGCAGCAGCGGCTCCACCGCCTCCTCCCCCCGCACCCCGCCCGGCGGAAGGAGGCCTCCCTCTCTCTCCCTCCCTCCCCCCCTACTCCCGGCCTCGGCGTGCGAGAGGGGTTGTTTTGAAAGCGTCGTTGGTGGATTTACAAGCAGCGGCCGCTATCGCCTTGATAACGGCCGCTGGTTGCAAATCCATTAACCGCGCTTTCAAAACAACCCCTCTCGCTGGCCGAGGCCGGGAGGAGGGAGGAGGAGGGAGGGAGAGGGAGGGAGAAGGAGGCGGAGGCGGAGGCCTCCTTCCGCCATCTGAAGCAGCTGCACCAAAGATCGTATAGGGTCCCTCTAGGGATCCTATAGGGATCCGCTCGGCCTCACACCTTGCTGTCAGCTGGCGGAGGAGGGGAGGCGGTGGCGAGGAGTCCCAACCGCTACCCCCCTTTGGCGGCGGCACTTTGGCTTTGGACAGGGACGGCCAAGGCAGCGGGGCGACATTGTACGAGGAGCGCTGACCTTCCTTCCTCCCTCCCCACCTCCTCTGCCCCTTCCCCCCCTCTCTCTCTTGTACGCCCCCCTCCACCCCTCTTATCCTGGGACCCCTCCTCTCCATCCTGCACATCCCCATTCCCTCCTCTATTCAGTCCTCACTGACATCCCCTGTGCTCCCCTCCCCATCTAACCCCCCCCCCCCAATCTATTCATCACCCTATCCACCTCGCATTGATTCTCCTGCTAACCCCCCATCCATCCTGCACTTCGCCCCCCATTCATACTGCACTGATCCTCCCATTCATCCCATACTGACCCACCCTCCATTTACCCTGCACCAATCCCCCCATCCATCCTGTAGTGATCTACCCATTCATCTTTTACTGATCTCCCATTCATCCTGTACTGATCCCCTCATGCATCCTGTACTGATCCCCTCATGCATCCTGTACTGATCCCCTCATTCATCCTGTAGTGATTCTCCATTCATCCTGCACAGACCCTCTGATCCACACTGATCCACGTTGCCTATTTCCTTCGCTCCATAGATCCTGCCTCACCTGCTGAGTTTCTCCAGCATTTTTGTCTACCCCCATTCATCCTGTAGACCCCCATTCTTCCTGTACTGATCCCCCCCCATCCATCCCGTACTGAACCCCCCATTCAACACCATTGACATCC
>CM075978.1:41027494-41266251 GCA_038087875.1 Malacoraja senta
TTTTGGTTACTTCAGTAACTGAAGAAGGGTGTCGACCCGAAATGTCCCGCTGAGTTACTCTAGCATTTTGTGTCTATCTTCCGTTTAAACCAGCATCTGCAGTTCCTTCCTACTCTGAGGCTCATCAGCTAGAAATGGAGTTCAAATGTGAAGATTATGCCACCATAGCGAATGACACCAAGGAAAGCAGTAGCTCTGGCATTTATTTAAAAATAAATAGAATGAGTAAATCAGTGGTTTATTTAGTGGCATACATTTCAAGATGGCTCAATGTTAATTTTGGAAAAAGTAATTATTATATTTTCAATAACGGGATGGTCAGCTGGTGTGGAAGAGCAAGTCAATTTGGAATTTCAAGTTCACATGATATTTAAAGCTAAAAGGCTTGAGTAAGACCATTAAATAGTGCAATGCAACACTAGGTATTACGGCAAGAAATGTAGAATATAAACATTGAGCCAAAACGCTGAATTTGCACAAATCCTAAGGGATCATTTATTGAAAGACGTCAAGCTAACAGAGAGAGTATAAACAGAGATTCACTTGGCTGACCTCAGTGAGAAAAAAATATAAACAAATATCTTAAATACAGTATCAGTCTGGACTGAACATTGATGGGGACATAATAATGCCATTAATTATATATTAAAAATTCCAGTTCAGAAGAAAGGGTGCTTCAAACCAATACCCCATTTTTTCTTGTTGTTTTTAAAAGGAGGCATTTGAGATATTGTATACAAAGAATAATGTTAACTTTGGAATTTCGTAACTTGATCGAGTTAAATATTTCGCTGTCAATCCGATTTTGTCCCACATTCCAAAGACGTACGGGTTTGTAGGTTAACTGGCTTCTGTAAATTGTCTCTCGTGTGCAGGATGCGTAACTGGTATAACATAGAACTAGTGTACGGGGTGATCACTGGTTGGCGTGGACTTGGTGGGCCGAAGGGGCCTGTTTCCATGCTTAATCTCTAAACTAAACGAAATCTCAATAAATATTCCATCTTAAGTTGCCATATATTGGCAATGACTTCCAAACTTCAGGTTGCAATTTTATGCAAGATTTGCTAACATATTAAAAAACATATTTCACTTGTAATTGGATACTTAAGAGCAGATTCTCACAAAATGGAACGACCTCAGCTCAGTCTACTGCATTACCCCAGTCAACAATAAAACACAATACTTTGGGTCACCCATGACAGGTGCAGTCCAGATCAGTTTATCTCTCATCCAAAATTTGCCATTCTCAAAGGCAAGTCACTCCTTTACTACAAGGCTGCATTTAGGACATCCCACAGAATACGGCTAACAAAACTGTACTAAGAAAGCACAAAAAAAATCACTCAACCAAAGAAATGAAAAGAGTGAGCTGAACCCATAATATTTCCAACTGAAATTGTTCCAAAATGCTAATTGTTTTTTAAAGGAAGTTCATCAATGCGTCCCATTGACTGAAGATTGGAGTAAATACGTTGCAATTTGCTTAATAATCTAACTTTCCAAAAGATGGGTCCTCATTGCAAAAATCTAGCTTGCATCGAAGGTTATCTTCCAAGTCAAATTCTTAAGTGGTCCAAGGTGAATACCTGTTTAGGTGTGGAAACCTCAGCTCATCAGGGTGGTCAATGAGGAAATATCCCATTTCCAAACCAAAAAGTAGTATTTTTTCCCCATATCAGATGCAGTACATTGACAATAGACAATAGACAATAGGTGCAGGAGTATGCCATTGGGCCCTTCGAGCCAGCACCGCCATTCAATGTGATCATGGCTGATCATCCCCAATCAGTACCCCGTTCCTGCCTTCTCCCCATATCCCCTGACTCCGCTATTTTTAAGAGCCTCTACTAGCTCTCTCTTGAAAGCATCCAGAGAACCTGACTCCACCGCCCTCTGAGGTAGTGAATTCCACAGACTCGCTACTCTCTGAGAAAAAGTGTTTCCTCTCCGTTCTAAATGGCTTACTCCTTATTCTTAATAAGGTTTGACAATTTCTAAGCAGAGAACTGCTTCAATTAAGGTAGCAAGCATTAATTACAGGCAGCACACGCAAGACCTACCTTGAGAAGAAGATGTAAAAAAGAATTTAACATCTTGCTCATGTCTAGTTTCAAATGCGTGGAAAGAATTTAGGATGAGGAATGTGTGTAAACTCATTAAAAAGTAAGAGATGTAGTTTAGTTTAGAGATAGCGGAAACAGGCCCTTCGGCCCACCGAGTCCACTCCAACCAGCGGTCACCGCATAACACAGACACTATCCTACGCACACCAGGGACAATTACAATTACCAAGCCAATTAACCTACAAGTCTTTGGAGTGTGGGAGGAAACAAGAGATCCCGGAGAAAACCCACCAGATCACGGGGAGAATGTACAAACTCCGTACACACATCACCCGTAATCAGGATCAAACCTGGGTCTCTGGTACTGTAAGGTAGCAACTCTATCTGAGAGAGTACCTGCCTCCATCACTTCCCTCAGGCCGTGCCCAATTTCCATCCATTCTGTCCAAAAATTCCTCTGCCGTTCCCCTCAATACCTCCTACGTCTCATCTTAACCCAATGCCCCCTCCTATTACCTCTAACCTCTTCCCCTTTTCTTGGACATCCCCAACATGGGAAAATTATTTTTACTGTCTACCTTAACACATTTATATATCAGTCTCTTTCACCCCAAGAAAAGTAAAATCAGGTTCTCCAAACTTTCCTAATTACTACTCCAATGCAGACAACAATCCTTTGAATCTCCTCTGTACCATATCCTTCAAATTGTGCAATGATCAGTACTGCACTGAATAATAAGGTATCAATTCCCTTTGGCCAATACAGGTACACCACCGATTTACCGGCACCCTCAGTTCCAGAGCCATTTATCGATTTTGCCAGACAGAGGTCACGTAATAATAATTCAACATACCTCTGACCCACTAATTATACCCCCTCACGTATCTTTAAAATACCATGGACTACTGTAAACTTAAATAAAGAATGAACAATTAAGAAAGAAGTAACCAATTAACTCTTTCAGCATGGAGCCACAGGCCCCAAAGCAGCTTGCGCCACATGCAATGCTCTCATAATTTTGTCCGGATTAAAGGAGATGCCGGACAATCAGTTGCTAGAAAATCGGTAGCGGACCTGTATAGGAAATTGTGTCCAAAACATGAGTGAAAGGTTGCTATTTAGATTATGCTTCAAATTTACTCTAAAATACACACGCAGGAGGCTACTGCAATCAAACAGCAAATCAAAAAGTAATTAAAAAAAAAATTTAATAAAAAGTTTTTGTAATTATGTGAAAACATGATAAACTGGTAAAGCTGAGTATGATTTTATCAAGTATTTAAATGAGGTTTCTCTCTCCCGAGAGTAACTGAATTTGAAGTAACCTAAGATTACTTCCAAAGAAATACTACATAACTGCAGAGATGAGCAGCACAGTGGAACAGCGGTAGAGTTGCTGCCTTACAGTGCCAGAGACCTGGGTTCGATCCTGACTACAGGTGCTGTCTGTACGGAGTTTGTACGTTCTCCCTGAGAATGTGTGGGATTTCTCCGGGTTACTCCAGTTTCCTCCCACTTTCCAACGATGTGCAGGTTTGTAGGTTGTTGGCCTCTGTAAATTGTCCCTGGTGTATAGAACTAGTGCATGAGTGATTGCTGGCTGCCGCTAACTCGGTGCGCCAAAGAACCGTTTTCCATGCTGTATTTCTAAACTAAACCGAACTGCACTTGAACAGTTAGTTGTTTTGTAGTTTATAGTGGTCAAATTCGCTGAAAATGCTATTTTAGATATGAAACTAGTTTCACAAATGTGAAAGTGATTGCAACTTGAAAAGTCATTGCATTGTTTCAGATTGCTTCAATTTTGACGAGAATGTGGCCACTTTTGTGGGACGAGTTCAATTTACGACAATAAAATTTGGAAAAGTAAACAAAATCATAAAAATCGCAAGTGCGTGTCGCTTTGGACATAAATCATGCATACTGTACTCTTCGGCCATTGGGGTTAGTTCAGTCATTTCCCCCAGACTGTGATGGAATCCGGGTGAGAAAATAGCCAAAACCTCTCCATCTGCCGTGCAAGCTCTCTGGAAATCACTAAATGTCACAGCAACTTATTCAGCATCAGACGTTTAGACCTTCGACTTTAGAGATACAGCGTGGAAACAAGCCCTTCGGCCGACCGAGTCCACACCGGCCCAGTGATCTCCCTGTACACAAACACTATCCGACAATGAACCAACCAACCTGTACGTCTTTGGAGTGTGGGAGGAAGCCGGAACACCTGGGTCACAGTGAGAATCCAGTCTCAGTGAGAACGTACAAACTCCGTACAGAAAGCACCGGTAGTCAATGTTTCAATGGTTTTTATTGTCACGGAGGCATAGCACAGTGAAATTCTTTTGCACAACCATAAATGCACAGTCAGGATCGGACCCGGGTCTCTGGCGTTGTAAGGCAGCAACTCTGTCGCTGTGCTATTGTGCCACCCTTCATCAGTAATCATGTGGGTATATTGGAGCTTTTGTAAAAAACATAAAGTAAAATAACAACACTTATGTGCAAACTATGTCCAAGGACTCACATTTTAATAATTTCCCCTTCGGTTCCCAAGAGATACTACTTCCCTAGCCCTGGTATTGAAGGTATCACCATTCCTCCTTTTAGAAAAGGAATGCATTCCTTTAATGTGTAGTAATATTTTGTGAACTGAAGAGACTGGGTGACATACTTTGTGGGTCTTCGGGTGCAGTGTTTTCCTGTGGTGGAGAGAGTCACACTCCAATCGGAGAAAACTAGATTAATAAATCAATGACACATATCCCCAAATATAAATCGTGTAATAGCAAATATTTGTAAATTGAATATTCGTGTAACAAGCAATACCTACATTCCAAAATGGTTAAGATAACTGGTTTTTGCAAGGATCATCTTTGACCGATTTTGGTACCAGATAAACCTAAATGTAAATTCTCTTTTACTATTAAGCGAAGCACATTAAACACATTTTAATCGCTGTAGAATTGCAAAGTTACTGCACATTTCCCACCCAATTTTAGAGGCTAATGTAAATTCTATTGCAGAACTTTCTACAACTTTTGGCAACTGCATTAAACCAGGAATGTAGTAATGCTGAAACCAGATCCTTGGAGGACTACCCTAATGTGGAAAATGCTCAGCATGGAAAATGTCACAGGATTAGCTTGAAGACTGCAGTAATTAAAGAAGTGCTGTATGTTTCATACAGCTATAAAGTGGGTAATGTCTCATGTTTAGCTCCAAGAATCATTGACATCTCTAATGTGCACGCTCTTGTCTTCCTAAATCACACTTCACTTGAGCTCATCTTGTGCAAAATAATTTAATTCCCTCCTGCCTCCATTCCCTGCCAATTGGTGTATTCTGAAGACCCAATTCAAAATGAATATTCATGAATTGAATTCACAATATGATTGTGATTTTCAGACGATCTTGATAAAAGACATAGAAATGTCTACATTCACAAACAGCTAATTCAAGTTACTGACATGAATGAGTGTTCAAAATAAGCAATTTGTTGGCTTAGAGCAGAAAATAATTCTCAGTCTAAAATAGTTCCTCAAAGCTGATGAATTTGGGGGCGGGGGGGAAGATTTTTTTTTCTCTTCACTGGCTTAAGCTTGAGAATATCATAAACATTATACCTGTTATTCACGAATGAGCCATAGAGGGCACTGGTGTAACATCAACAAGCCAGTGGGCAGATGATAATGCAAACTCTTCAGAGAAGTCCAAGCAAGTGAAATACAGAAATACAGATAACGTTGCATGCCAATGAATAGCTTCAGTGGTATGCAGAGATCTTAGTATTAAAGCAACACAAAGAAATCAGTCTAGACACTTTACAACCAATATCCCTCAATGTTTCTGAAGTAGCCTTTTTTAATTTTGATGCTCATTTTTATGTTCTTTTAAACATAAAACTTAACTCTTTCACATCCTTTACCACAATATTGGTTATGAATATTTCAGTTTAGTATCCAAGTCTACAGCAGCATGTTCAAAAGTAATTAATCACACTCTGACAACAATGCAAACAGATTTGTTTTTCTCCAGTTGATGTGTGTGTGTGTGTTTTTTGTTACATTTTAGTTATTGTTGTTAGTCAATATATATTTATATACCGATTGGAATATGTGTGTATATACATAATAATTAGTATAGTTAGCTTAAATGGTATATCAAACAGGAAATACTGAGATATCGGCATGTACACAAACTGATAGGACATTCTGTTTCTTCATGCTAACTATATCACATGCTCTCTGTATTTGATACAAGGTCTTGATACTGTATGCGTAACATAGATTTCCACCAACTGTTTAGCAGTCTATGTGCTCTATTTAGTCTAGCATAAGACTACCATATTCAGTTAAAACACAGAGAATTGAGTTGTAAGCTGCAAGCTGTAGGTCTGGAGACAAATCAAAACAGTTGATTTATAAAGCAGTACAGTTTCAAAAATGCTGTAAACCTTCTCCAATAATGCTCTTCACTGCGACATTCAGTTGCCAGCCAGTAAATTGAATGCAATAACAACTGAACATTGGAAATAAGAGTGCTCTGACCATGATTTTGTTTTAAACTTATTGAGTATGAGTAGAAAGGAATCAAGCTATTATGCAACAGATAACGGAGATAAAAAATGAATTACCCAAACTGGAATTGCTCAAGTGATGTACATCAAGACAAGTCTTGCAATCTGCATGAAATAGAAACATGGTATGTTTTTCTCTGTAACACGCAATCAAATTAATCCTATTTCAACATCATTGGAAAAGAATCCTTAGGAGTAGGAAAGGGTGTTTCAGCCCAATTGGTCTGTCAATTTATTAATATATTTATTTGTTTTTCCATCATATCCCCCAAATCGTATTTCCTAAGAAAAATGTGAACCCCAGCTGCTTCAATGACAGTCGCTGATAAGATTTCATGACTCTTCTGATAGAACTTCTTCTCTCGCCTTTTCCTCTTATGCAAGTATTCATTCCATTACTAGAAAAACACCTTTCCACATCCCATGGCAGATAACCTGCTGCTACTTTAGATGAAATTAAGATTTGATCTTAATCAAAGAGGAACTTGGCATGGGGGGGCCGCTGAGGACCCGGGCGTGGGGAGGGGGGGGTAATCTAAGTAACTAACAGAGTGAAAGGCAATCAACAAGAGCCATTAAAACTTTTTAAATGTGTGATTTCATAAATACCAAAACGGACAGTGAAAAATGCCAAATAAATTGAAATAAACACAACAAATAGATGCCGAGCCTATTAGTCAAAATATTGACTCAATAAAGATCCTTTAACAGAAGGGGCAGGAGAAGAAAGTCAGCACAACAGCTTCCACGTATCCCAACTGAAACTCCAATCATGGGAGGATCTTTGCAGTTATGTTCCTTAACCCGTTGATGATGGAGTACTTAAGAAAGCTCAAGAATTATAGTCTTGCTTGTATCATCACTACTTCATATGATGCTCATACTGCTGCACCATTAGAGATCTTAGATATACAGCGGATTGTCAAAAATCTTGTCCATTTCTTGTCAGATACACTCAGACTAAAACTGTCCAATTGCACGTCAGTCGAAATATCCAACACCACAGATCAGAAAAAAAAAACAAAGCCACAATAAGCATAAGCTGAATAAACGATAAGCACATTTGTCAGTCTGCAGAAGCGTCCCGACCCGAAAGGTCACCTACCCTTTTCCTCCAGAGATGCTGCTTGACCCGCTGAGTTACTCCAACAATCTACGATACGCATACTCAGTTAACACATATTCTTTAAAGAAATAAAGATTTGTAAAAAGTTAAACCAATGCTTGATAAGTAAATTAGGAATTAGTGGCTTCACCGTTTATTAATTGATTAATTTATGGCATAGATTCTTGATTAGTACAGGTGTCAGAGGTTATGGGGAGAAACAGGAGAATGGGATTAGGAGAGATAGATCAGCCATGATTGAATGGGAGAGTAGACTTGATGGGCTGAATGGCCAAATTCTGCTCCTATCATGTAACCTTATGAAACTGAAAATGACCAGTACCAACTTTTTGTACAAACTTTGCAAAACAATAGTTGTTCACTTTAAAGTTTGAGAATAAAAAAAAACCTCTTCCCATTTAGAAATGCCATGGGCTTCCACTTTAACAATGTTTTAAAGAGCAAGGGAAAAGTTAACTCATCAGTAAAAATGACTTGGTTAGGATAAATTACATTTTACGACTTTTAACGTTGGAGTCATCAACATGAGCTCTGAGTACAGCACAGGATTGATCAGAGGGAGACACTCAAGAACCTCGTTGGGAATTTGACAGGGTCACTGAGGGATCATCAAGTGGCGCACATTACAACCATTACCCTTTGCTGGGAAGCCAGCAAACTGTGGGTTGAGCATTCCAGCCCTACTCAGCCTCCAGACAGGGGAGTATTTCATCAAATCTTGGCCAGAGTGCAGGAGCAGCAGAAAATATAGATCAGACTGCATCAAACAAATGAACATTGCTCATTATTCACAGGACATTAGGAAACCAACAACTGGAGCAAAATTATTGCATTTTACACACATGAAATTAGATGCCACTATTCTATTGGTCAATATAAATAGATTGCAATATGTCTATAATAATTCAACATACTTCTGCCTATTTTGAAGACCTAATTCTTTAATTTCCTTCTCAAACTAACTTACCTCACTGTTCTGTCAGTATCAGGTCTGTCTGCATAATCTGTTTTTTTTTAAAGTCCAGCAGTTTTTCTGATTTTTGAATAAATAACTACAAATGATCTTACAAACACAGCATAGGCTGAGAAATCACCATTAAAAACTTAACACAAGTCAGTTGGCTATCATCACTGCACTATATACTAACAAGAAATTATTCTTATAGGTAGTTAGAGCAATCTGTAGTAGCACATAATGACTGCACACTGGTCTTACAGCTTGGGTGGTCTGAGTGAAATTTCTGGCACATTAAAATTATACCCACTAATGCAAACAGAAAATGACCATTCTGAAAGGTAACATTTTACTTCCCTACTGATTTTAATTAAAATGATTTTGCAATAAAAGGCCCATTACAGTAGATTGGCCATAAATGTACTCAAATGATTTATACTGGGACTAACCATTATATGTTTAACCTGGTGAAAATACAAATATTTAGATTCTTGCAATGAGTGGGGTTGGGATGTTGCAATTAAAGAGATTCACTAATTTCTTTATTAAGAATTGCACTCTGATAGTTTCCATCATCCACCTTAAGTTCTCTCTGCCAGATTTTAAACTTCTCTGCTGCAACATGCACACTGCCAGGCATGGGTAGAAAGGACAGACTGAATCCAAACGCAGGCCAGCTGGAAAAACTACAAATACATCGTTTTAACTCCAGCCTCCTTCTTTCCCTCCCCAATTCTCCTTAAGCGCGCAGCTGGAGATCTGGCTTGGTGAGAACAAGATTCCAGCCTTTTCCAACTGGAAAGAGGCTGTTTTATTTTAAACAGCACTTCAGCCATGTGGCATTGATGTAAACCTCCAGTTGCCCTGGTTTGCTGACAGACTTTTGATTATCTTATTACAACCAGGCTGATGGCAAAAGAGGGGATGGCACCAGGTAAATTTGTTTTACCTGATAGCTACTATTATCACCAGGTAAGGCACAAAGGCAAACAGACTTACCATCCTGTGGGAAATCCAGCTTCTGATTACTTAATCAGTGTTTAAATTAAGACTCCAACAGCTCCAATTATAAGAATGAAACAATTAAATTAGATTGCTCACTTGGCATTGTGAAGAGCAGCACCTCTTACATGAAATATTATTAACAAGATTACCCAAAAGGCTTCCACATTAACTTCTGCTAAAATGTTTTCCCTCACTTTCCTGGCAGTCATGTCTGTTTTCAACTTTCAAATTCTCTTTCTTCCTTTTTCCAAAGACCTGCCAGGCATGTATAAGAACAAGTCGTCAATGGCCAGTAACTAAAATCCGAATGGGAACCGCTCAGCACCCATTAGTAAGTTTCTTTAAACAGGAAAAGAGCTGAAGGGAATAAGTAAAACTGGAAACTCATACTTCACATTCTGTAATCTCCTTAATAAAGGCAGGAAATGTGTGTTTATCAAACTGGCTGCTGGCGCACAGTTCACTTGGAGTCTGGTAAACAATGCATGTCTAACCATTCCCTGGCCACGTGAGATTCTCATGGACCCAGACCCTCGTATATTGCAGACAAGGTCATGGCAGCTGTGCCCTGGAAATGCAAAATTAGGAAAATCTGGCAATCAGCAAGTTTAAACTGATGAGTAAAGCCTTGAGGCTTTCTCACACCATCCACAGCCAGCCTACCTCCCGTTTGTCTCTGATTATTTGTATCACTACAATTAAAGCTAGCAGAAGAAAACCTTGCTTCATGTTGCAAACATTCTCTGAATATACAATATTGGACGGTTCTCATGAAAGGAAAATAAACCATTTGATTAAATGTAGTTTTCTGTCTGATCCTTTTTCTTTTTCTTAAAGATTTTTTCACCTGAGAGCCAGAGCAAAGCTTTGGTTTTATCCGACGTCAATAGTCAAGAGTCAAGAGTCAAAAGTATTTTATAATCAGATGTACCAGAATGGAACAATGAAATTCTTACTTGTAGCAGCACCACATAATATTTAAACATAGTAATCTGTAAAACCCATAATAAACAAGAAAATGTTGAATATACATTAAAAAATAAATAAACAATAATATTGCAAAGTCAAAAATAATGTCCCCAAGTCTACATAACTCAGAGCCTATTGGGAGGTTGTAGTGTTTAATAGCCTGATGGTTGTAGGGAAGAAGCTGCTCCTGAACCTGGACATTACAGTTTTCAGGCTCCTACACCTTCTTCCTGATGGCAGGAATGAAATGAGAGCATGGCCAGGGTATTGTGGGTCTCTGATGACGCTGGCTGCCTTTTTGAGGCAGCAACTCTTGCAGATCCACTTGATGATAGGTCAGTACCCGTGATGGACTGGGCAGTGTTCACAACTTTTTGCAATCTTCTTCGATCCCGGGTGTTCGAGTAGCTGAACCAGGCTGTGATACAATATATTCTCAATTTACCAACAGTCACTGGTAAGTTGCTGATTAGAATAGATAATAATAATAATAATGGATTTTATTTACGGGCGCCTTATACCGAGGTCTCAAGGACACCATACAGAGATTTATAGAAAACATATAATCAGAATTTAAAAAAAAATAGGTTATAAAGACCAATACATAAATCAGGGACAGAATTCCTTCCAAAAACACATAAAAAAGAAAATCAGAAGCACAATTTGAGGAGAGAGCAGCGGCAATTTAACGCCAGCGTCCACTCTCCCCTCCGACCGCCATCTTGAACACAGTGCCCTCCATAATGTTTGGGACAAAGACCCATAATTTATTTATTTGCCTCTGTACTCCACAATTTGAGATTTGTAATAGAAAAAAAAAATCACATGTGGTTAAAGTGCACATTGTCAGATTTTATTAAAGGGTATTTTTATACATTTTGGTTTCACCATGTAGAAATTACAGCTGTGTTTACACATAGTTCCCCCATTTCAGGGCACCGTAATGTTCGGGACACAGAGTTTCACAGCTGTTTGTAATTGCTCAGGTGTGTATAAATGCCTCCTTAATGCAGGCATAAGAGAGCTCTCAGCACCTAGTCTTTCCTCCAGTCTTTCCATCACCTTAGGAAACTTTTATTGCTGTTTATCAACATGAGGACCAAAGTTGTGCCAATGAAAGTCAAAGAAGCCATTATGAGACTGAGAAACAAGAACAAAACTGTTAGCGACATCAGCCAAACTTTAGGCTTACCAAAATCAACTGTTTGGAACATCATTAAGAAGAAAGAGAGCACTGGTGAGCTTACTAATCGCAAAGGAACTGGCAGGCTAAAGAAGACCTCCACAGCTGATGACAGAAGAATTCTCTCTATAATAAAGAAAGATCTCCAAACACCTGTCCGACAGATCAGAAACACTCTTCAGGAGTCAGGTGTGGATTTGTCATTGACCACTGTCTGCAGAAGACTTCATGAACAGAAATACAGATGTGCCATCTGTGCTTTCAAATTAGTTCAATGGCATTCGTGGTTGACATCATAGAGCATTCTGCTGACATTATATTCTATACTTTTCCGTACTATGCTATAATTTTCCCCAGTATAGTGAACCAAGTAGTTTTTCCTACACTTAGAATCCAGTCATTCTTTCACAAATGTAATGATACTAAATTTGACGAGAGATAGTGTGCAAACAGGCCCTTCGGCCCACCGCATGCACACTGACCAACGATAACCTCAGTCCACTATACTGGAGAGAATGACATACTCTATGTTATGCCTTGGCTTTTGTCATTGTGCTTTCATCATCATCATTACTTACAATGGTGCCGTTTAAGAGGCTTTTAGATAGGCATGTGGATATGCAGAAAACTGAGGGATATGTATCATGTGATGGCTGATGAGATTAGTTTAGCTTGGCATCATGGTCGGCATAGACATTGTGGGCCTAGAGTTGTTGTACTGTTCCTTGGTCTATGAAACCATAATTTCATTCTTTAATCTCTGCAAATTGTCTCCATTATGTGATATAGTGCTGATGTACGAGGATCGCTGGTCGGCGCGGACTCGGTGGGTTGAAGGCATGTTTCTGCACTGCATCTCAAAACTAAAATACACTTATCTAAACTAAATTAATTTGTTATAACTTTTACGCAATTAACAATGAATAACAAAAATAAATACCATAGTCTTAAAACCAGTGATAATTCTTTACTCATAGTGACATTATGTATACATAAAAGCTTTAACACTTTTGCTATTTCAATATTTCTTGAGCCTTCTCCCAATAATAGTTCAAGGTAAGGTTTTGAAAATTGAAAAGAGTAGAGAATAAAGCATTTTTTCACACAAGCAAAACATTCCCCCTTATTGATAAACTGCAAAGCTGTAGCAGTGGCTCATAAAAAGGCAAAATAAATTTAATTTCTGATGCACCGAAGATGAATTTGTGTAGAGTTTTCAAATCTTAGCCTGGATTTCATGGGAATCACAATTAGCAAGAGACAATCATCAATAACCAAGAGGCTAAAACGTCACCCCAAGGCCTCACCTGGTGACTGTAGACATAAACACAATTTTCACCTGGAATCTGATAGCAATCCAGCTGAAACCATTTTGCAAATGTATCCATTTCTGTGCATGCAGATGTTATCAACAGGCAAATACATGCAGCTTCTCAGCTGTGCCATCTCTGTAGTTAAATGACTGGTTGGTAGTCGCTCTCTAAATAATAGTGTTAGAGGGACAGCGATCGCATCTGTATCAGATGCCCACATTAGCCACCAGTTTAAGAAAATTAAACCATACTTAAGTTTAGGGACAGCACAGTGTGCAACGGTAGAGTTGCTGCCCTACAGCACCAGAGATCCGGGTTCGATCCTGACTACGGGTGCTGTCTGCACAGGATTTGTAATCGCGTGGGCTTTCCCCGGATGCTCTAGTTTCCTCGCACACACCAAAGATGTACAGGTTTGTAGATTAATTGGCTTTGGTAGACTTGTAAATTGTCCCTAGTGTATAGGATAGTGCTAGTGTATGGCGTGATCATGGGTCGGCGTGGACATGGTGGGTCAAAGGGTCCCTTTCCATGTTGTTTTACTCAAGTCTAAAGTCAAGTTAAGAGTCATTGCATTTGCGAGAGAATGACTGGAAACTTTGTGGATTCAGGCCACTATACTGGGGGAAATTACTGTGTATGCAGATAAAGTTTTAACAAAGCTTTCTGATCATAAAACAGAACTTTTAAAGCATTTGTTGCCAACTAGATGCATAACTGTCCAATAAATGATTAATTAAAAAATTAAAGGATCAAGCTATTTCCTGGCCTGAATAGCTGAAAATTTACAACACTAATTAACCTTTTCCCAGTTGGTTGAAATGATACGGAAAACCTGAACACATTAATAATTCTTCTGCCTTTGCAATTTAATAAAGAATTTTAAATATTTTGATGATTAATTATTTGCCCAATTTTAAGTCGCCCCGCACAGTAAGCATAATAGCTGAGCATGCTTCAAAAGAAAGAGCTATTACTGCTGCGTAATGCAACAAACTCAAATATCCATTGGCAGGTCCATGAGCAAAATAACACCAGGCAATGCATTTATCATATAGCTATTTGTATTGCACCTACTGTGAAATCAGTACAATTTTATTATTTTTACAAACCAGATGAGAAGGCAACGATAACCAACAAAAAGGGGGAGAGAAGCCCCAAACATTTCTACATTTCGGTTATTGCAAAATACACAGCAGGTATCAAACACTAGCTGAGCAGTATTTTAATTGATACAAGAATAACAAAACCTTTCAGACTGACTCTTCACGGGTTTTTAAAAGCAGATATGTGTTTAGTTTAGAAATAGTTTGATTTAGAGATAAAGCGTGGACACAGGCCCTTTTTGTCCACCAAGACCACGCCGGCCAGAAATCCTCATTCACTAACACTATCCTACACACGAGGGACAATTTACAATCTTTACCGAAGCCAATTAACCTACAAATCTGAACGTCTTTGGAGTGTGGGATGAAACCAGAGCACCCGGAGAAAAGCCACGCGGTCACGGTGAGAACATACTCCCTCCAGACAGCACCCGTAGTCAGGTTGGAACCCGGGTCTCTGGTGCTATAAGGCAGCAACTCTCCCACTGCACCACCATGCCACCCTTTTCCTATGTGCTTTTTCCTATTATTTTTAAGCGATACCAGATCTCCACAGTCTGATGCCTTTGTTCACAATAAAATATTGTAATCATATTACTGCAAATCTGCCAAGCAATCAAATGAATATTAAATTATTAAAAATTGTTACAACATCTGTGAAACAATTCCATGTTCAAATCATCCCCATTAAGGAAACACCATGGGGTGAGTAATTGTGCTCATCAAGGGGTGTCGATTTACTGCCGCGTCTTGTATTTCCTGAGCTGAAGCCTTGGTATCAGATTTCTGAAACATCCACATATACAATCCCTCAGGTCTTGCTACACTTTAACCATTGTTTCATAAGTGTTTTAAAACTCTATTTAAGGTATTTGGAATATTGTGAGTAAATTAAGCTCCTTCAACAATACCATAAACACAGGATAAATGTAAACTTAATCAATTTTTGATGAATCATATCATATTCTGTTCCCTAAAATTACTGTAAAAATTGGAGCATTCAAAATGCATAAACTTAATTTAAATTTGAATTAAAATTCATTGAAAAGGCTAATGCTTTGAACAAATACAACTGAAATCAGAGGCCAAATCAGTTTGCATTTCTAGAATATTTTTAATGCAATAAATTGTTTAAGCCAAGTTTTAATTCTAATAGCATTTTCGTACAATAATCATTTGCAGTTTACTTCTCTAAGCATCATTGGCAGATGTACATATGAGGCAAAAGACGCAACTACACAATGTGAGGCAGATAACAAACACTTCATACAAGTTGTGACATTCAAGTGACACATTTGCAGTGGAAACTAACAGTTTTCCATCATAGTGCCCAGTGTTCCAAACTCACTCTTATTTAAGGTGGAGAACATACCAGGTTGGTATGCAGATCAAAAATGTTATATGCATCATCCAATCATTCAAATCAACATCTGCAACCTTTCCCCATTACATTACAATGTTATTTTAAAGATTTTTTGTACCATACAAAGGTGGCTGACAACTTCAAAAGAAGCAGTCACATGCTTTCACAATTACTGGACTGGATGGACTTTCCCCAGTATCTATAATAATAATAATAATAGATTTTATTTATATAGCGCTTTTCAGGACTCAAAGTCGCTTCTGTAAGTTTTAGTTAGATTGAAAAAATGCTACTTGTAATTGCCTTAAAATCTTGCTCGTAATATCAGACCAACTGAGCATCCTGCATAATTGTAGTTTCCTCGATACTGATCTATTCAACAATCAGTACAATTTAGACAGGTTTGACATCAAGAGCAACAACCTAGTGCCATTGAAGGTGTGTGCAGAAATAACTGGTTATTTATCCCACTGTTCTTTATAGAATCGAGGATGTTGCTTTTTCCCCGTATAACATTGGTGAAGATATTCTTCCACCATCACAGAGGATCAGAAAGATGCTATATAAATAGAGATACAAAAGACTGCTGATGTTGGAATCTTCAGCAAAAAAAAAATGCTGGAGGTACAGGATCCCAACAACGATCACATCTTTTGTTTCCCTACCTCTTTCAGCTTTCTGCAAAGACCACTCTCTCTGCAACTCCGTGGTTATCTAATCCCTCCCCACCCAACCCATCCCTTCCCCAGGCCAGTGTCTCTACTTTGAAGGAAATTACCCGAAATTCGGGAAATTCTGATTGTCCGGATAATTTTAGGGAAATAAAATAATAATTTCGGTGAATTTCAGGAAATTTCCCAGCCCTGGTAAGCCTTCCCCAATTGCGCATGTGCGACTGCCACCCCAACTGTGCACGCACGGATACCGGGCCCACTGCGCACACGCGGGGAGACGCGAAAGGGTCAAATCAGATGATTTGCAGGGAAAAAAGTATGTACGTGTATATTTACGACCATCCGCGCCTGCGCAGTTGGGGGAGGCCCGTCAGCCGCGTCACAATTGAAAATGGCGCCGGTGATACGGTAGGGACGGCGTTTCCCCGCGCAAGCGCAGTGGGCCCGGTATCCACGAGTGCGCAGTTGAGGCGGCAGTCGCACATGCGCAGTTGGGGAAGACTTACCGGGCCGGGAAATACCATCAAATTACAGGTAATTTGGAATTTTATTTCAGGAAAAAAATGTTTTGAGGTGTGGAAGCACTGCCCCAGGCACTCTCACCAACAACCGCAGGAGATGTAACATGTCCCTACACCTCCTCTCTCACCTCTATCCAGGGACCCCAACAGGTCTTACAGTGAGGCAGAGGTTCACTTCCATCTTGTCCAACCTCATCTATTGCAGTCAATGCTCTGGAAGTGGCCTCCTCTACATCAGCGAGACAAAGCGTAGACTAGGCGACTGTTTCACTGAACACTTGTGCTCTGTCCACCAAGGCCTGCTGGAGCTCCTGGTTGTTAGCCATTTTAACTGCCCCTTCCATTCCCATACCAAACTTTCTGTCCTTTCACTCTACTACAAGAGTGAGGCCATGCATACACTGGAAGAATAGCACCTCATATTCCGTTTGGTTAACTTACAACCCAACGGTATAAATATTGAATTCGGCAATTTCAAATAATCCCCCCACCCCTTCTTTCTTTCCCATGCCCCTGCCATGCACACATATTTATCCCACCACCCAATCACCCTGTTCCTTTCCCCTCTTCCTTACAGCATGGAAACAGGTCCTTCAGCCCAACGTGCCCACAACAACCAACATGCCCCATCTACACTAGTCCCACCTGCCTGCGTTTGGCCCATACCCATCTCACTGTCTTATCCATGTATCTGTCTAAATGTTTTTTAAACGTTGCTTAACCTCTAGTTTTTGTTACGATCTCCACCCATCTGCCCATCAATGCCCTCATCAGTATTCACCTATCACTTGCCAGCCTTTGAACCACTCCTACCACTCTTTTCCAGCTTTCTCACCCCCCTCCCCACCCTATCAGTCTGAAGAAGGGCCCAGAACCAAAACGTTGTCTGTTAATTTCCCTTCACAAATGCTGCCTGACTTGCTGAGTTCCTCCAGCACTTGTTTTTTTGCTATTGATTCTGCTAATTACACAACTGTGGCAGTGTGTTGCCATAGTTCATAATGGGGGAAATAATTTTAGATATTTCAAACTGATCGACTGTATAATTGTATACCTATTTTACAACAAAAACATGTAATCCAAATCATTTGAGGAATAACAGCAGTTTTGTAGGATTTTAAATTAATTTGTTGTATATTAATTTAAGAAATCAACCATGCATTTGTTGCACAAATATTACATGGACTGTTTTCAAACACAAGACATGAAGACAACAAATATATTTTTTTAATTTGAATCATTAAGCAGTACGATGATGGTTCATAGCTTTAAACCATATGTTCACACCTCCAGTCTTCAATTGGTGAATTCCAGACGTTCAGGTATATGTACGAACAGCTGATCTAGTTCCCTGATGGAATTTCAAAAATATAAATTTGAAGTCAGCCTCACCAAGCAATAAACAATTCAACCTCCTTATAGGCCAATGCTGCCAATGATTGGTTTCCTGCTCTGGCAAAATTATGTTTTCAGTCATCATTTGCGTATTGAGCCAAAAACTGAACAACTATAAGGGGATGGGGCAGCACAGTGGTGCGGCTGGTAGAGCCGCTGCCTCACAGCATCAGTGACTTGGGTCTGATCCTGACCTCTGTCTGTGTGGAGTTTGCACGTTCTCCCCGTGACCACCTGGGTGCTCCGGTTTCCTCCCATATCCCAAAGACATGCGGGTTTGTAGGATAGGATAGGAAATCTGTAAAATTTCCCCCAATGTGTAGGGAGTGGATGGGAAAGTGGAATAACATAGATCTAGTGTGAACGGGTGCTCGATGGTTGGGATGGACTCGGTTGGCCAAAGGGCCTGATTCCATGTTGTAGCTCTAAAAAAAATACATCCAATCCTACACCACTTCTCATAAGAGTGAAAAATGTCACAGCATCAGTGAATTTTACCATTTCTATGATTTAGTTCACTGCAAATCAGAAGCTTCTGCACCAAAGAGAGGAGCATGTGTTTCCAAGATTTAACAACCAACATCAATAAGGAATTTGATCAACGTAAAAAGAATACCAAGGCTAAGAATATGCATATACCTTACACAATGAAATAATATGGTTAGGTCAGAAAGGAGAGGGTGAACTTAAAAATAAATATCCAGCTCTTTGGGTCTGAGGAGCTGAATGTACTGTGGCTGATGTCAACTGGGGAATAAGCAAGAGTTGGAAGGCAGAGTTTCAGGACTTTTGCAAGGCTGGAAGGGGTGAAGAGTGAGCCAATGTAGGATTTGAACACTAAGATGATAATTTGCAAATTTAGGTACTGTAAGATTGATGGTGACAAGCTATCCTTTGATAATAGAAGAAGCCTGAAGCAGTTCTGGGGCTAGAATATAACCATGGCATACAATGGCAAGGAAGGTTTTAAGCTATAGGGGCACAAAATAAAAAAATAGATTTTAAAATAAAATAAAGTTTTTAATTGATTCATAAAAGTATTACCATGGTTTTGCCCAATGGTACTATTACACAAATATAATAATCAAAGAAACAATTTTGTTACTAAACATGTCTGAAAAGCTGACTAATACTTCAATTGCAAGTTTATTTTTGCAGGCCTGGGGCATAACAAATGAAAAAGATTTTATCCAAACACTCATCTTAACAAAAATGGTTGGGAACTGAAATTTCTCTTTCAATGAAATAAAATATGCAAGCCTATAATTAAGAACCTGCGAGTAAAAAAATTCAGCTCTAAAATATACAATTTAATTTGCAAATCATAAAATCAATGTGTCAAATTAGCATTCTCCTGTGTCTTTTTTAAAGCATAGTAAAGAATACCTGCAGTTTTTAGCTTGACCACTCGGTAAAACGTGGTCCCAACTTAATTAAGCACCACAAACATACACCTGACGCAGGCAAAAGACCTGGGTGTCCTTGTGAAAGTTGGCGTGCAGGTACAGCAGGCAGTGAAGAAAGCTAATGGAATGTTGGCCTTCATAACAAGAGGATTTCAGTATAGGAGTAAAGAGGTTCTTCTGCAGTTGTATAGGGCTTTGGTGAGACCACATCTGGAGTATTGTGTACAGTTTTGGTCTCCTAATTTGAGGAAGGACATCCTTGTGATTGAGGCAGTGCAGCGTGGGTTCACAGATTGATCCCTGGGATGGCGGGACTGTCATATGAGGAAAGATTGAAAAGACTAGGCTTGTATTCACTGGAGTTTAGAAGGATGAGGGGGTATCTTATAGAAACATATAAAATTATAAAAGGACTGGACAAGCTAGATGCAGGAAAAATGTTTCCAATGTTGGGCGAGTCCAGAACCAGGGGGCCACAGTCTTAGAATAAAGGGGAGGTCATTTAAGACTGAAGTGAGAAAAAACTTTTTCACCCAGAGAGTTGTGGATTTATGGTATTCCCTGCTACAGAGGGCAGTGGAGGCCAAATCACTGGATAGATTTAAGAGAGAGTTAGATAGAGCTCTAGGGGCTAGTGGAGTCAAGGGATATGGGGAGAAGGCAGGCACGGGTTATTGATAGGGGACGATCAGCCATGATCACAATGAATGGCGGTGCTGGCTCGAAGGGCCGAATGGCCTCCTCCTGCACCTATTTTCTATGTTTCTATGTTTCTAAAAGGAAATGAAGGGTTAATGACAATTAAAATGCTGAGCTAATAAATTTCAGGAATTTCAATGCAACTAGTTGTGGACTTGAAAGCAATTATATTAGACTGTACATGTAAAGATAAAGTACTTAGCAGGGGAAATAAAAGTTATCATGGAGATGGTGCATGGTTCTTATGTGTGAATTTTGACGCTCAAAATAGAACTTTAGTTAAAATTGTGTATTTCTTATGCAATGTTGTGAATCACCTGATCAGTGAAAAGTGCTCTAAACTGCATGAGGCATTGCATCCATCCACAACGGTGGTACTGGATTTCATCAAAATCTCTCATTTCATGTCCTAGCTTGTCCCGTACACCAACATGCCAGAGAACATCCCTGGTTAAATGAAGAGTGCAGAGAGCATGCCAGATCGCCAAAAATCAGGTCCCAACCTGGCAAACTATAACACAGCAGTGCTTCCACACCTCAAAAAAAATCCTTAAATAAAATCCCAAATTTCCAGGAATTTGATGGTATTTCCTGAAATTTTCAAAAATGCTTCCTGCGTGCTATTTGTTGTTGTTTTTTTCTCGCAGGCACACGTTAACAACACAGAGAACAAGGCAAAACAGATCTATGCAACAACACCATATCTGCCTGCTTCTGTTACTCACTTGTACAGTGTTATGCAAGGCAGCTTTCGTTGCCTCCAACAGCTTTCTTTGTCTTCGTTTTTCAACCTGCTCTCATATGTCTGTCTCTGCTCTCTCCCTCCCACTCTCCCGTCATCAGTAAGCGCGATGATTTAAACGGTGCTTTAAGGACTTTTAAATGAAAAGACTGTCTCCAGCTCAGAGTCCTCAGAGAACAGTTAAAAAAACTGCTGCTGAAAAGCCTGAAGAATCCTGAAGAAGTTACCTCTGAAGTTCCTGAAGTGGCTGCAGAAATGGTTACAAGATCTAAGACAGATCTGGCTAAGGATAAAGAATTTGAGGATTTGAAGAAATCAGTGAGAGATATGAAAGATGAAATTTTGGATGAAAATATAATTTTGATGGGAAAAATGATGGAAAAAATCAAAAAGATGGAGGATTCGAGTGCTGGTAATCAGAAGGTTATCGATTCACTTGGTACTATAAATAAACGAATTGATGATGTGAAAGGTGAACTATCGGGGAGAATTGATAAGGTGGAAGAAGCTACTATGGACAGGTTCACGGCTGTGCTTGAAACAGTGGCTGCAAGTATGGCTACAATCATGGAAATGGAGAAAAATATGGCTCGAATGGCTGAAGACACGGTGAAAATGAGGCAAGAACATGATCAAATGAAGCAAGAACATGATCAAACTTCAGGACAGATGGCGACTCAACTGGGGAAAGTTTCAGGCAAATGCCTGGACCTGGAAGCTCGTTCTAGATGCCAGAATTTAAGAATTCTTGGAGTCTCAGAGGGAGCTGAGGGAAGGGACATTCATGAGTTTGCTATGGGATTACTCAAACAACTGCTTAATCTCCCCAATGAACCGAAAATTGAAGTGGCACATCGAGTACCGAGATTTAAACCAAGATCTCAAGCAAGACCAGACCACCCACGACAGATTATTGTGAAATTTCGGGACATTTCAGAACTGGAAGAGGTGATGAGTAAAATCAAATATGGAATGCAACTGATGCTTGTTAACGACACTATCAAAATATTCAGTGACTATCCGTATGAAATTGTGCAAAAGAGAAATCAGTTCGCAAAGGCAAAAGAAATTTTAAGGGGTATTCAAGATGTTAGATACGGTGTCTTTTATCCTGCTAAGATGCGCATTACTTATGGGGGGCGTGAGAGATCTTTTGTAAACCCGGAGGATGCGTACAGATATGCCCAGAGCATCGTGGAAAAGTATCGGGAATACATGGAGAATATGGACAAACATTTTTATTAGAATTCCACAGTTAATGGAGGATCTGAGGCTAAGAATCAGTTCTTGTAGAGTTAAAAAAAACATATTTGAAGAATCCTCCAAGCTTAGGATGGCTAGACTTGTTATCTGTGGAATTTTAACTCAAGGACATTCTGTGTTCCAAACGAAGCAAACAGCCGAGCTGAAGAGAGTGGACTATACCAGAAGCATTAACTGTTTAAGAGATTAAAATACTAAATCATATTGTAAGAACTAATCCTATTAACAATTTAATAAGCTAACAATATTAAACTAGAAATAGTAACGGACACTAACAAGAAAAAACAATGAACTAACATAACTAACACAAATTTTTACTAAATCTAAACATTATCTATAACTGGGAGGGGGGGGGAGGAGAAATGAGCACCTGACTTAGACCCAGGAGCACGTTTCACGTTAACCCCTTCAACCAACAGTTGATTATTATGGAAAGTAAAATCATTCGTTTAATAATTAGTAATTAGTAGATAAAATTGTTATATATATATATGATATGTTATAACGAAATATATAGGGTAAATCTGTATTATATATCTGATTGCGAGGCCCCGTCCTATTATGTTATGATTAACCAATGGTGCGGAGCTATTTGTTTAACATCAACAATGGAAGTCGTTACAAGGTTTTCTCCCACCTACAGGTGGGCCACTTGTTACAGTGTCGACCATTTTAGACACTGTATTTTCACTTTTTCAATTTTTTAAAATTATTATTACCACATCAAGTCACATGTTCGTGTTTTTTGTTTAGTGATAAGCGTAAAAGGGATATGCCAACAAAACGTAGTAATGCAAAGGTTCCCCCAATACCCAAAGACCTGAGATATGGATGCACCGTAAGATTTAAAGGTATTATAACTATTCAAAATGCAAGATGTTAAACAAAAGAACCTAGGAGGTCACATTCTGCAGTTGGAATATAAGAGGTATTAATGAACCTATTAAAAGGGGTAAGATATTAGCTCAGCTGAAATTGTACAATACTGACATCATTTTTTTACAAGAAACATACATAGATACATAGAAAATAGGTGCAGGAGTAGGCCATTCGGCCCTTCGAGCCTGCACCGCCATTCAATATGATCATGGCTGATCATCCAACTCAGTATCCCGTACCTGCCTTCTCTCCATACCCCCTGATCCCTTTAGCCACAAGGGCCACATCTAACTCCCTCTTAAATATAGCCAATGAACTGGCCTCAACCCATCTAAAATCCCAGGATCAAGCTAGGTTGAGGGCGAATTGGATAGGTCAAACATATACTTCATATACTTCGAAATCTAGAGGTACGTCAATCATTATTCGAAAAGGCATACCATTCAAAGCAAAGAATACCATAACAGATAATGAAGAAAGATATTTGATAGTTACCGGAGAAATTCATGATACTCCAATTACCTTGGTAAATATATACGCGCCTAACTTTGATAATCCTCATTTTTTCAATAAAATTCTGAACATAATCGCAGAATTTAATTATCAAAATGTTATAATAGGAGGAGACTTTAACTGTGATTTAGATCCGTATTTAGACAAATCTAGCCAAAAACAGAGAGGTAATACGAAATCTAAAACTAGTGAACTCTTAAATACTTATATAAATAATACCAATATAACAGATGTTTGGAGAATTGCTAATACGACTGGCAGGTAATACTCGTTTTATTCAATGGTACACAAAACATACTCACGTATAGATTATTTCCTGGTGGATACAAAATTAATCCCTCACACTGTGAACCCATTATACCATACAAATTCAATTTCAGACCATTCACCACTAACTTTCTTTTTAAAACTGGAAGGAATGTTTAAGAATAAATCATTTTGGAGATTCAATTCTCAAATCCTAAAAGATCCACAAGCGAGTATATATTTAAAAAAACAAATGGATGTCTTTTTTGAAATAAATGACACTCCAGATATATCGCCTACTTTATTATGGGAATCTTTTAAAGCATTTATTAGAGGTGTTATAATCTCATACCAAGCTTTTCAAAATAAAAAGAATAAGAATGAACAAAGACAGTTAGAAGAACAAATTAGACAAATGGATATAGATAATGCTAAAGATCCATCTATGGATAAACATAATAAAATAATAATTTTGAAATTTAAATTAAATAAACTATTATCAGCCAAACTTATAAGACTTTTCCAAATTACAAGACAGGAACACTTTGAATTTGGGGATAAACCACATAAACTTTTGGCTCGTCAGCTAAAAAAACGAGAAAAAGAACATACGATCCAAAAGATTAAATCAGATAGAGGGGAATTACTAACTTTACCGAATGATATTAATAAAAGATTTGCGCAATTTTATGAGAATTTGTACACATCTAAAACGACAATGGACACCAATAAAATTACAGAGTTCTTGGATAACTGTAATCTTCCAAAGTTAGAGTTGAAGGAACAAGAGGAATTGGGTGCACAAATTTCAACCAAGGAATTAGAAGACACAATAAATTCATTAAAGAATGGAAAAACTCCAGGTCCTGACGGATTTACTAATGAATTTTATAAAAGTTTATGACAAAATTATACCACGGTTACAAAAAATGTATCAATATGCCTTTAAAGAACAAATATTACCTGATACATTAGCTGAATCAACGATCACACTAATACTCAAAAAAGATAAAGATATAGAAGAACTGGGTTCATATAGAGCATTAGCATTGTTAAATACAGATCAAAAAATATTAGCGAAAACATTAGCTAGAAGATTAAGTAAATATATTAGTAAATTAATAAACCCAGATCAGACGGGGTTTATCCCTAAGAGATATTCATCTAATAATATGAGACGACTACTCAATATATAATGCACTCACATAAAATTGAAGAACAAGAATTATCAATTATTTCGTTGGATGCTGAAAAAGCATTTGATCAAGTAGAATGGAATTATATGGATAAAGTATTACAAAAATTCCAATTGGGAGAGAATTTTATTTTATGGATTAAATTATTATATAATAAGCCCACAGCTAGAATATTAACTAATAATATATTATCTTCGAAATTCCAACTATCAAGGGGTAATAGACAAGGATGCTCATTATCATCGCAGTTATTTGCTCTTATAATTGAACCGTTAGCAGAAAAAATTAGAACACATCCAGATATCCATGGCTATAACACTAAATATTCAAATAATAAAATATCGTTATACGCGGATGATATATTATTGTACATCACAAAACCTCAAATTACTATACCAAACATACTAAATCTAATTGAGGACTTTGGATCCTTTTCTGGATACAGAATAAATTGGAATAAAAGTGAAATTATGTCAATAAAACCGAAAGACTCAACACGTCTCTTAAAATTCCCTTTTAAAATAGCTACAGAAAAATTTAAATACTTGGGTGTTGAAATTACCAGAATATATCAAGGCATGTTCAAAGCAAATTATAATCCTCTACTTAATAAATTAAATACATTAATTACATTTTGGAAAACGCTTCCGATGTCTTTAATAGGTCGAATAAATGCAATACAAATGATCTTTTTACCACAAATTCTATACCTATTTCAATCAATTCCTATATATCTACCAAAGAAGTTTTTTTTTAAATTGGATTCAGACATTACTAATTTTATATGGGATTATAAATCCCATAGAATACAAAGAACACACTTGAGCAAAGCTAAAGTATTAGGGGGCTTAGCACTCCCTAACTTTATGTATTATTATTGGTCAGTAAATATTAAAAATATGATTCAACTGATGGACAACACTGCCCAGCAAGTGGACTGGATTGTAATGTAGAGAGAGGACTGCTCCTCGTGTAATATTGGAGCGATCCTCCTCTCACCAATGAAACTGAATAACATAAATTATAACAAAAAAACAATTATACATAGTACAATCAGAACTTGGAAACAAATAAAACAAAATTTCAAATTAAGAAATCTATCGCTTTTATCTCCAATAGTTAATAACCCTTCGTTTAATCCCTCTATTACAGACAAATCATTCATACAATGGGATAGACTAGGAATTAAAATGTTCGGAGACTTGTATGAAACTGGAAAATTACTATCATTCCAACAATTACAAATAAAATATAAACTGGGAAATAATCAATATTTTAAATATTTTCAAATATGTGACTATTTGAAAAAATATACAAAAGATCATTATAATATCCCAGCAGATGTACTGGACGAAGCAATGCAGATAAAAGCTGAATCAGCAAACTTAATATCGTATTTGTATAATATTATCTTAAAAGCAGAAATACCATCTACGGAAGGTATTAGAAGAGACTGGGAACAAGAATTAGCTATTAAAATTTCAAAGGAAAGGTGGAATGAACATTTATTAAACGTGCATAAATGCTCGATTAATGTAAGACACACTTTAATACAATTCAAAATTTTACACAGATTATATTATTCAAAAACTAAAATTAATAAAATTTTCCCCAATGTATCATCTATTTGCGATAAATGTCAATCTCAAGAAGCTACTATAGCGCACTCATTTGTTTTTTGTACAAAAATTCAAAAATTTGGGATTGAAATTTTTGAAATCTCTACAATATTATTTAAAATAAAACTGATACCAAAAGCAGAATGGATTATCTTCGGAACAATGGAAGATAGCCCTGAACTAAATATGTTTCAAAAGAAATTAGTTGATTACGGGTTAATAACTGGAAAAAAGCTTATCCTAAAATTCTGGAAAAACGCCCCAATACCAACTATAAACATGTGGATTTCAAATATGTTTGAAACATTACACTTAGAAGAGATAAGACTCCTCCTGGCAGGCAAATCAGATCACTTCCATCTGACGTGGTCTGCATTTATAGAACTATTACAAACATAAGGTGCAAAAGTACTTTAAAAAGTACCAATGTCAGGTAAAGGGGGATGAAAGGTGGTGAGTTGGTATACCCCATTTGCGAGATGCTCATAATAAAGTACTTGTGCTTCTCTTTTCTTTTCTTTCTCTTTTTTTTCTTCTTTAGGGTCTATCTCTTAACCTTTTCTTTCCAATCTCTTTTCTACAGGGTCTCTGTTCTTTCCTGTTGACACGTTTTTACACTTTCACTATTTTCCCTCACTTTCTCTTCTTTCTTAATTTCAACCTTCTCTCTTTTAGTTTTTAAAAATGATGGAGTACATTAATTGTAATAAGATATACGTGATGAGTACTAATGTAATTTGTTGTAATGTAATGTACTTCTAATAAATACAATTTAAAATATATATATATATATATATATATATATATATTAGACTGTACATGTAAAGATAAAGTACTTAGCAGGGGAAATAAAAGTTATCATGGAGATGGTGCATGGTTCTTATGTGTGAATTTTGACGCTCAAAATAGAACTTTAGTTAAAATTGTGTATTTTTTATGCAATGTTGTGAATCACCTGATCAGTGAAAAGTGCTCTAAACTGCATGAGGCATTGCATCCATCCACAACGGTGGTACTGGATTTCATCAAAATCTCTCATTTCATGTCCTAGCTTGTCCCATACACCAACAGGCCAGAGAACATCCCTGGTTAAATGAAGAGTGCAGAGAGCATGCCAGATCGCCAAAAATCAGGTCCCAACCTGGCAAACTATAACACAGCAGTGCTTCCACACCTCAAAAAAAAATCCTTAAATAAAATCCCAAATTTCCAGGAATTTGATGGTATTTCCTGAAATTTTCAAAAATGCTTCCTGCATGCTATTTGTTGTTGGGTTTTTACTCGCAGGCACACGTTAACAACACAGAGAACAAGGCAAAACAGATCTATGCAACGACACCATATCTGCCTGCTTCTGTTACTCACTTGTACAGTGTTATGCAAGGCAGCTTTTGTTGCCTACAACAGCTTTCTTTGTCTTCGTTTTTCAACCTGCTCTCATATGTCTGTCTCTGCTCTCTCCCTCCCACTCTCCCTCCCCTTTCCCTCCCTCCCTCTCTTCGTCCCTCCCTCCCCCCCTCTCCTTCCCTCCCTCCCTCCCTCTCCCTCTCTCCCCCTCACTCCCTCCCTCCCCGATCCCTCTCTTCCTCCACCTCTCTCTCTCTCTCCCTCCCCCCTCCCTCTCTTCCTCCCACTTCCTTTTTTCTCTCCCTCCATCTCTTATTCCCTCCCTTCCACTCCCTCTCTCCCTCCTTCCTCTCTCCCTCCTTTCCTCTCTCCCTCCCTCCCTACCACTCACCCTCCCTCTCCCTCTCCCCCTCTCCCCCTCTCAATCCCTCTCTCCCCCCCTCTCCCCCTCTCCCCCTCTTTCTTTCTCTCACTCCCTCCCCCTCCCTCTCTTCCTCCCCCTCTCTCTCCCCCTCTCTCTCCCTTTTTTCTCTCCCTCCCTCTATTATTCCCTCCCTCCTCTCCGTCTCTCCACCCCTCCCTCTCCCCCTCTCTTCAACCCTCACTCTCTCCCTCCCACTCTCAGCCTCTTGAGCCCACCCACCGTTCTGTAAGATCAAGGCCAATCCCAAATTAACTGCAACCCACCGCCCACTGGTAACTTTTCACCACTAGGCTTATCCAGAATTCTACCTGAAAAATATTAAAGGCTCAACTTCCACTGAGAAAGAGAATTCCAAAGACATTGTTATATTTTCCCGAGCAGCCTGTGACCCATCGTGCTGTTGCCATAGCGCTATGTTTAAAGTCCATAGCACAGCAGCCGGTAGCGCTATATTTAGAACCCATAGCGCTGCAGCCGACAGCTCTTTATTTAAATTCCCACACGTTAAACTGACAGCGATCTGTTTAAACCTTTGAGCGCCAAATCGGCAGTGTTGTGCGTATTACCTTTACACCCCTTCGCGGGCCAGATGCGAAAATTTCCGGAAAATATTCAATTTCCCTAAAATTACCCGAAGACAACCAGAATTTCCCGAATTTCGGGTAATTTCCTTCAAACACTGTAACACAGACCAATTTGCGTGCTAAAGAGCAAAAGAAGAATGCAATTATTGCAATCCCATTTCGAAATGCAATCCCACAACTGATGGATTAAGTTAGAACTCTGCACACCTGTCACACAGAGTCATAAACCATTAAAAGAGGAAAAATCTCCAACAACTTCCATATCTTCAACAACAGCAAGGCTAAATACACGTTCCAACAACAAGGTTGAAGCCTTTACAACTGTATTCAACAAGAAGTGCTGAGTGGATGAGTGAGACCCAATCAACCCGAGATCCCCAGAATCTCAGGACCCGTCTCCAGCCAATTTAGTCCACATCACATGACATCAACAAACCTTTGACAGCACTGGGATACAGCCAATTCCAAGACCAGATAATATCCTTACAATAATTCTGAAGATAGGAGCTGCAGAACTGGATGCACCTCCAGCCAAGAACACAAAGTGCTGGAGTAACTCAGTGGGTCAGGCAGATTTCACTGGAGAAAATGGATAGGTGACGTTTTAAGTCTGAAGAAGAATCCCGACCTGAAGCGTCACCAATCCATGATCTTCAGAGATGCTGCCTGACCCGCTGAGTTACTCCAGCACCTGCAGTTCCTTGTTTCTGCACCTCCAGCTAAGTTGTTCCAATATGATTACAACACTGCCATCTATGCAACACCATGGAAAATTGTCCATGCAGACCATGATGACAAGGTATGGTGGTGACATGGAAGGGGGGTTGACAGTGGTCTCACTGCATTTATTTGTACCAGAAACCTGCTATTTTTAAATCAGGAGCACAGACCTACTAACCTTACAGCCTTGGCCAAATGGATTGACTGAATTCTAGAAGTGAGAGTGCTGGTTGCACTCGATACTAGACCAGCATGTGACCAATTGATGCAACTTCGTACTGGAGTTGGGCATTTCAATGCCAGCATGTGGAGATGGGGACTCCGCCAGAGCCCAGCCTGTGAATGCGGAGCAGAACAACAGACAGCCAACCATGTCATCTCTGGGTGCCCGCTCTAACACCCACCAAATGGAGCTCAGGGCCTGGCAGACATTGACGCAGAGACAACAACCTGGTACTCAACACCCGGCTTGAGATCAACTATTCCTTTGGTTTATGGTTCATTCGCAAGAAGAAGATCAAGAAGCCCTGGTAAAGCTGAAGCTAATAGGCATCAAGAGGAAAATACTCTATTGGTTGGAGCTGTAAATACCTTAGTCTCACACAGGTTGAAGCACAAGCATCTTTATTGTCTAGTTCATCATCACATATGGAGTACATCACACGTTCAGTCTACTGCAGCTACTGCCAGGCAGCAGGCGAGTTCTTTCACTATAAATCATATAATTAGGCGGAGTTATAATTACTAAGCATTCTGATTGGCTAACATGCAATTGCCAATCTACATCTCTTCTTGTATAAATGAAAAAGCAACTAAGGCATTTCAAACTATAAACCGAGTAAATAATAATAGGGTTAAACAAAATCGCCATATCTAATAGGTGGCTTGCTAACCCGCCCGGTCCTCGTACGGTATGGGGCTGCCTCATCATCCTTTTCCTCCGAAAAGATGAGTACTGGGCTAGGTAAATCCGCGGGTCTGTGGGGGGAGACCGCAGGGGAACCTGGGGTGGACCGGCGCGGGGACCCCGGGGAGCCAGTTACAACAGGGGACGTAGGGACAGACCGACGCGGGGAGTGGGCGGACCCGGTAGCGGCAGGTACTGGAACAGCTGCAACAGGCGTTGGTTTAAACTCGAGCAGTGGGGCATCAGGACCCTGGGATGCCGGATGACCTTCCTTCACAGGAAGATGTTGACGGTTGGTTCTGTAGAGGACACCATCGACTTCGACCAGGTAGGAGCGTGGTTCCTTAGAGGGGCCGTGAATGTGTCCCAGTTTGGTATGTCCTATATCTGTTTGCAGTCGTACCACTTGACCTTGTATAAGTGGTTTAAGTGGTTTGCTGATCTTGTCATAAAAGCGCTTCTGCGTGTCTCGATTAAACTGTACACGCTTCTGTATTACGGCAGGGGGGCAGACTTTTGGTCGTAGCTGTGGCTTGGATACAGGCAGTGGAGGGCGTGTCCGACGGGACATCAGCCGCTGGGCTGGAGAGCCGAGAATGTTGTCTCTTGCAATGTTTTGCAGGTTCAGCAGTTCCAGGTAGACGTCAGATTTGGCTAGGTAGGAGCGCTCCATGAGTTGTTTTGCGCTCCGAACAGCACGCTCGGCAAGTCCATTGGACTGGGTATTCCGGGCTGCTGGTGACGTGTTGGAAGTTCCACCGTTTTACAAAGTCCTTAAACTTTTGGCTGGTGAATTGAGTTCCGTTGTCAGTCTGAAGACGAGCGGGTACCCCATGCACAGAAGGTGTATTTTCAGCTTATGGATCACTGTTTCTGAAGTGATTGTTGGCAGAAAGTCAATTTCAAACCAGTTAGAGTATGAGTCTACTATCACAAGGTAGTGTTTCCCGTGCCATTCGAAGATATCGGCAGCCAGTGATGACCATGGTAGAGAGGGAGCTGGCTGGGATAGGAGGGGCTGCTTTTGCTGATGCGGTGACTGACTGTTGCAGATCGCGCACGATCCTGTTATTTCACCTATGTACTTGGTCATCCCGGGCCAATAGATCATCTCCTTGGCACGTTTTAGAGTGGCTTCCGTGCCAGGGTGGCCTCCGTGGATTTCCTCATAGTACTAATTTCTCAAGGTTAGGGGAATGACCGCCTTGTGACCCTTGACAATTATTCCAACCTGTAAAACCAGTTCGTCACGGACCAGGAAGTAGGGTCGTATTTCAAGCGGGGTGCTTGACTGCTTGTTTGGCCACCCGCCTCTTATGACAGACTTTAGCAGCTGTGAGGTTTTGTCTGCAGCTGTGTGTTCGGCAAGGCGGTGCAGGTGATCAGCACAAACGAAACCTTCAGGACCGAGAATTCGTCCTGTTCAAACGGGTGTCATTCGCTGGTGGTGCACGGGGCTATGGATAGCGTATCTGCGATGTGCATGTCTTTACCTTTTTTGTAGACAATGCAGAAGTCAACCCGTTGCAGCTGCATCATCATTCGCTGTAGTCGAGCTGGGGCAGCATGGATAGGCTTGCTCAGGATGGTGACTAGTGGCTGGTGGTTGGTTTCGACCGTGAAGGTTTTGCCAAAGATAAAGTCTTTAAACTTTGAGCAGGCAAAAACCACGGCGAGCAGTTCCTTCTCTATCTGAGCATAGCGTTGCTCAGTTTCAGTCAGGGTGCGTGATGTGTAAGAAATGGGCATCACGTCGCTGTCGAAGGATGTTTGTAGGCATGCTGCGCCTTGCCCATACTGGGATGCATCACAGGTGATAGTAACTGACAGGTTGAGATTGAAGTATGCCAGTGTAGGTGCGTTGGCCAGATGGAGTTTTAACGTCCCGAAAGCTCTTTGGTGTTGTGTGTACCAAGACCATGATTTGTCCTTGTGGGTCAGTTGTCGTAGGGGAGCAGAAAGTTCACTGAGATTGGGAATTAATTTGCCCAGGTAGTTGACCATGCCGAGGAATCGTTGTAAGCTGGTGACGTCGGCTGGGACTGGCAGCTTTTTGATGGCTGCAGCCTTTAGTGGATCAGGTTTTAATCCGTTGCTGGTGAACACATGACCGGCGTAGGTAACTTCGGAGACTCTGAACTTGCATTTCAGAGGGTTGAGTTTCAGATTAATGTCTCTGGCACGGTTCAGTATCTTTTTCAGGTTGGCATCATCCTCAGTCACAAGGATGTCGCCAACAATGATGGGACATGGATATTCTGTGAATAATTGTTCCATTGCGCGCTGAAAGACTTCGCTAGCAGAGTTGATGCCAAAGGGCATTCTTAAAAACCTGTAGCGGCCAAATGGTGTGGCAAAAGTTGTTAGGGCAGACGATGCTCGGTCCAGCGGTATTTGCCAGAAAGAGCTTTTGGCATCGAGGACTGAGAATACCGTTGCATTACCAATCTGTGCCACTACGTCCTCAGTGGTTCTCATCGGATAGTGTTGCCGTTTGATTGCTGTGTTTAAATCTTTAGGGTTGATGCAGATGCGTAATTTTTTCTTATCTTTTTTTGTGGTGACGACCATAGTGGAGACCCAGTCCGAGGGTTTGCTGACCTCGGCAATGACTCCGATGGAGATCATACGCTTGAGTTCGGTGTGTATTCTCTCCCGCATGCCATGGGGGATGTGGTGAGGTGCACTAACTATTGGGGTGACAGCATGATCTACAGTGATCTTGTATATCGTAGGCAGTTTGCCAGGTTTGTCGTCAAATAAGTCTTTATAGTTGGATAGCATCTGTTGTGTTGGTTCCTCTGTCAAACAGAGTTTGTGGACAGCACGCCCGAAATAAAACAGATCCAGATTGTGGCATGCATTGATGCCAAGCAAGGTTTCTGAGCTAGGTTGGACAATGTAGAAGATTAGGTTCTTTGCCTTCTCATTGACAGTGCACTTTAAATCAGCTTTACCCAATGCGTGGAGAACTCCCCCCACCCCCCCCCCCCCCGTAAGCATGTAGGGTGGAGGAGTCTTTTATCATGAGTTCAGTGGTTCTTATCTTGTTGAACTCTTTGAGTGACATTACATTCACTCTGGCGCCAGTGTCGACTTTGGCATTCAAAGCCTTGTTATTGATTATCATGGTCACCGCAGGATCCATCAGTTTGCCTGGGGAGCCCAGGTATAGGGAGAGTACGGTTGAGTCAGTGTCTGTGTTATCGGAGTCGTTCCCGTGGGAAGCATCGTCTTGTTCTTGGGAATGAGAATCAGACGGCTCTTGTTGAATCAGGTGCAGATTTGTCCTTGAAGCAGTGCTCCCACGCAACCGACAACAAGTAGCAAAATAGAAACATAGAAACATAGAAAATAGGTGCAGGAGTCGGCCATTCGGCCCTTCGAGCCTGCACCGCCATTCGATATGATCATGGCTGATCATCCAACTCAGTATCCCATCCCTGCCTTCTCTCCATACCCCCTGATCCCTTTAGCCACAAGGGCCACATCTAACTCCCTCTTAAATATAGCCAATGAACTGGCCTCAACTACCTTCTGTGGCAGAGAATTCCACAGATTCACCACTCTCTGCGTAAAAAATGATTTTCTCATCTCGGTCCTAAAAGACTTCCCTCTTATCCTTAAACTGTGACCCCTAGTTCTGGACTTCCCCAACATCGGGAATAATCTTCCTGCATCTAGCCTGTCCAACCCCTTAAGAATTTTGTAAGTTTCTATAAGATCCCCCCTCAATCTTCTAAATTCTAGCATGTACAAGCCGAGTCTATCCAGTCTTTCTTCATATGAAAGTCCTGCCATCCCAGGAATCAGTCTGGTGAACCTTCTCTGTACTCCCTCTATGGCAAGAATGTCTTTCCTCAGATTAGGACTGCAGTAGAACCTCCCTGCTCTTATACTCAAATCCTTTTGCTATGAATGCTAACATACCATTTGCTTTCTTCACTGCCTGCTGCACCTGCATGCCTACTTTCAATGACTGGTGTACCATGACACCCAGGTCTCGTTGCATCTCCCCTTTTCCTAATCGGCCACCATTCAGATAATAGTCTACTTTCCTGTTTTTGCCACCAAAGTGGATAACCTCACATTTATAGTTGATAACCTCACATTTATAGTGGTTGAGTTAAAATGGTTGAGTTTCTTGCACTTTCCCATGGGCAACGCAGAATTTGCACCCCCTAGAGTGGAAATAGTTGCAGTTTGGGCATCTCGTGGCAGGCATATTTGGACCTTTGTGGGGCTCATTTAAAAACGGAGAGTAATTAGCTAAATTTACGTTATGTTGTTGTTGAGGACTGGTGGGGTAAAAATCAGCTAGTGGGGCTACAGTCTCCGCCATTCGACATGCATGAATGGCTTGCTCTAAAGTCAGTTCAGCGTTCCGAAGCAATTCAGCTCTTAGCTTGCGGTCGCTCATTCCTCCCACAATTTTATCTCGCACTAGCCCATTTGTCAACTCACCAAAACGGCACCGTGAACTCATGTGTCTTAAGTCGCTGATAAATCGTTCCACAGGCTCGTCAGCCTGTTGCTGTCGGGCAAAAAATCTTGTTCTCTCAAGTATACGATTCGATGGCAGGTCGCACAGTTCTCTAAACTTTCTCAGTAGGACCGCCGGGTTGTCGATAGTTTCGGCTGGCACCAATACCAGACCGTTCGCGTCGAGATGTACTGGTGCGAATTCAAAGGTGTCTGCGCGGATCATTGCTTCCGGACCCGCTAGATTTAACAGTAACGATGCCTTTAGGTCATCGGGGTCGTTTCGGTGAACGATGCGGATATAGTGAGCATAGTCTCGCTCAAACATTCGCCAGCGCTCGGTTATATCAGAATCAAACACGAGCGGGCTTGGCTTTCGACAAGAGTTAGCCATGTCGTCAAAATCACTCACAAATAAAAACTGATAAACAAAATAAATCGCGATAAACAGATGCGGGCTAGACCCAATTTTCTGACACCATGTAAATACTTTAGTCTCACACAGGTTGAAGCACAAGCATCTTTATTGTCTAGTTCATCATCACACATGCAGTACATCACACGTTCATAGAGCAAGGGCCGCGATGTGGTAGATTGAGAGACCGGAACACATCCATAGCTTATGAGAGATCTATTCACGTTTGATAACAGCAGGGTAAAGCTCTTCTTGAATCTAGTGGTGTGTGCTTCTGTATCTTCAATACAAGCTTTTGTATCTTCTGACTGATAGGAGAGATGAGGAGAGAATGACTGGGATGTGAACCCTCCTTGATCATGTCGGCTGCTTTTCCAAGGCAGTGTGAAGTGTAGATGGTCAATAAGGAGGGAGCCTAGTTGCATGATGAGCTGGACTACATTCACAACTCTCTGCAATTTCTGGCAGACATGGGCAGAGCAAGCAGTGATGCACCCCAATAAGATGCTTTCGATGGTACGTCTGTAAAAATCGATGAGGCACTGGGGATATGCCAATCTTTGTTAGCCTTCTGAGCAAGTAGAGGTTCATCCATGGTTTCTGGTTGGGGAATACTTGATTATCTTCAATGACATGCATTCTTCTACAAACTTGCTGATGAAGTCTGTGATGGCAGTCGTGTCCTTGAGTGGCTGCTGATTCCTTGAATAAGGACCTGTCCATTTACTCAAAGCAATCACAGAGGATTTCATCTGTTTTCTCAGACCAGCACTGCAGTACAACTTTCTGTGCTGGAACCTCATGCTTCAGTGTTTGCTTTTAAGCAGGGAGTATAAACAAAGCTAGGTGGTCATGTTTTCCAAAATGCAGGCAAGGGATGGAGCAATAATCTTTGATGGTTGTGTAGCAGTGGTCAAAGGTGTATGATCCTCTGGTGGGTCAGACGTTTTGATAATACTTTGGTGGCACACACTTACGATTGGTCTGGTTGAAGCTCCTGGGCTATGGTGAACAAGGCCATGGGGTACTTTCTTTCAAGGCTATTGGTACTGGCGTATAGTTGATCCAGAGCAAGCTTCATACCCACAAGCGAAAGATGTAAACTGTTGTCAGGTCAAAGTGAATTTCAGCAGCAAGCAGTAGGGACGGCACTTCACCATTAGATATTCCAGGTCCGGGGAGCAGGAACCTGCCAGGACTGCCATGTCCACACACCACGTGGTGTTGATTAGGAAGCAGACACCCACCCTTTCCTTGCCAGAGGAGGCCTTACAGTCTATCAGGTGAATTGAGAAGCCCTCCGATTGTATGGCAGAGTCAGATGAAGCAGGTGTGAGCCATGTCTCTGTGAAGCAGAGCACACAGCAGTCTCTCAGTCTCCGAAGGTAGGTGAGTCTATTTAAGTTCATCCAGCTTGAACTTAATGGCTTGTTCGTTAAAGGTCAATCAACTCAATCCTAGGAAAACCTCAGGACAATATCCAAGACCCAATTCTCCTCACATGATTCATTAAACATCACGTTCCTTCCATCATTAGGTTAAAAGTGGTCCCAGCAGCTTTTCCATCATCTATAACTCTGGAAGTCATGTCTTCTCCAATTCCCTACTTCAATGCACCTCCAACAATTCTCATGAAGCTTGACACCATCCAGAACAAAGTGGTCAATTCAATTGGCATATCATCAAACACCCTACACATACATTGTTTCCATCACCAGCACACATTATTTGCCTAGCAACTTCTTAGAGCTCCTCACAAAACTGCAACAGTTACCAACAAGAAGGATAAGGGATCAGATACAAGAGTGTGCTTGTCTATCTGCAAATTGTGGTTGCAGTCACACACGATTGATTCACACAACTATCTCAACTACATTTCTTCCCACCCTGCTTCCTGCAAAGACTCTATCCCCTACTCCCAATTCCTCCGTCTACGCCGCATCTGCGCCCAAGATGAGGTGTTCCATACTAGAACATCCGAGATGTCCTCTTTCTTTTGGGAACAGGGGTTCCCCTCTCCCATCATAGATGAGGCCCTCACTCGTGTCTCCTCGGTACCCCACAGCTCCACCCTTGCTCCCCCTCCCCCTAGTCGCAACAGAGAGACTCCCCCTAGTTCTTACCTTTCACCCCATCAGCCTTTGCATACAACACGTAATCCTCCGAAATTTCCACCACCTCCAACGGGATCCCTCCACTAGCCACATTTTCCCATCTCCACCCCTTTCCACCTTCCGCAGAGACTGTTCCCTCCGCAACTCCCTGGTTAACTCATCCCTTCCCACCCAAACCACCCCCTCCGCAGGTACCTTCCTCTGCAACCGCAGAAGATGCAACACCTGTCCCTATATCTCCTCTCTCGACTCTGTCCAGGGACCCTGACAGTCCTTTCAGGTTAGGCAGAGGTTCACTTGCACCTCATCCACCACATCTACTGTATATGTTGTTCAAGATGTGGACTCTTATACATCAGCGAGACCAAACGCAGACTGGGACGATCGTTTCGTGGAACACCTTCGCTCAGCCCGCATGAACCATCCTGATCTCCAGGTTGCTGGACAGTTTAATTCTCCTTCCCATTCCTACACAAACCTTTCTGTCCTCAATCTCCTCCATTCTCAGAGTGAGGCTAAACGCAAATTGGACGAACAGCACCTCATATTTCACTTGGGCAGCTTACAGCCCAGTGGTATGAATATTGATTTCTCTCACTTCCGGTAGCCCCGGCATTCCCTCTCTCTCTCCCTCTCTATCCCTCCCCCACCCAAGTCGCACTAACTCATTTTCACCCTACAAACAGCCTGTTTCCTTTATCATCGTTACTTTTTTGCATATCTTTCATTCATTGTTCTTTATCTCTCCACATCACCGTCTATTTCTCTCGTTTCCCTTATCCCTAACCAGTCAGAAGAAGGGTCTCGACCTGAAACGTCACCCATTCCTTCTCTCCAGAGATGCTGCCTGTCCCGCTGCCTGTCTCCAGCTTTTTGTATCTATCATCGGTTTAAACCAGCATCTGCAGTTCCTTTTTGCACACCATCTTGACTTGAATTATATTATCATTTCTCTTTCATGGCTGGTTCAAGTCCTAGAACTCCTTATTCACAACACATGACAAAAAGTAGTTCAAGAAGACAGCTCACCACATTTTCAGGGGATGGACAATAAGTTTTGCCTTGTAGGGATGTCCACTTCCCAGAGAGTTTAAAAAAAAATTATTATTATTATTATTAAAGTTTATTTTCAGACTCAAGGTCCAGATAAAAGACGACATTACATTGAATACATTGCATATAAAAACACCATAAAATACATATAAAAGCTTAGTAAATTACTTATAAGAGCATCATAAATTATATACAAAAGAACAATACATGGTTTAAAATCCAGAATAAAAAGAGAGATCAGTGTCCTACAACGAGACAACTATACCAATGTCTCCACAGCTGGGATTGGTAGCGTGTAGTGCTCAACCTTATGTTTGATAAGACCAAGATAATTTCATTTTCAGAGTCATTAATCCTGCAAACAAATTTATACATATGATTTCTTAGGATAGCTTGTAAAGTACTGACTCCTGCAGCCACAAACA
The DNA here is from genome assembly GCA_038087875.1 of Malacoraja senta. Classification (NCBI taxonomy): domain Eukaryota; kingdom Metazoa; phylum Chordata; class Chondrichthyes; order Rajiformes; family Rajidae; genus Malacoraja; species Malacoraja senta. Next base: position 41,066,782 of record CM075978.1, read on the forward strand.
TTTCACTTGCACTACAAAATCTAGGTTTCTTTAGTAGTATTCTCATGGCATCATTGTAAGCTATTTTAAGTCTCTGTAAACTTGTTTTTCTGTAGTTTGACCACAGGTGTGCAGTATAGAGTGGTGTACAATATGCTCTGAACAGAGACATCTTCACTACATCTGTACACGCACCAAACTTGCGTCAGAGAATATTCGCTTGTACATATAGCATACGACGTTGCCTATAAATATCCTCATCATCTGTCATTTGTTCTGTAATAAAATGTCCAAGATATTTTACTATATTACAAACACTAAGATTATTGTCAGACAATTTAAAATCAGGAAATTATAGACATTCATCCTCTTTGGTTCTACAGAGCACAACAGCACTCTTACCAGCATTATATTTGATATAATGTTCCACACCATACACAGAACATATAGTAAGGATCTGCTGGAGACCAGCGCTAGATGGAATAAAGACCACAAGATCATACATAATATGGTTCACTAAAGTATTACCAATCATGCACCCAGTATTACAGGCTTTCAATTGCTTGGGCAGATCATCAATATAATGATTAAAAAGGACTGGGGACAAAATTCCCCCTTGTCTAACGCCATTGCTAACCCCAAATGGGGCTGAGACCCTATTGCCCCATTTTACTTGCATAGTCTGGTGGGCATACCAGTAAGCCAGAATTCTCACAAAGTATTTAGGCACCCCTCTTTGGCTCAATTTAACAAACAGCTTTCTATGATTAACACGATCAAAGGCTTTGGAAGCATCAATAAAGCACATAAGAATTGAGGAGTTTTTACCTCTACATTTGCTTACAATCTCTAGGGCATATATACATAAATCAGTGCCATGTTTAGCTTTAAGACCAAACTGGTTATCTGTGGAGTTATCAAACTCATTTAATCTATCCAGCAGAATTTTTTCTCGGACTTTTGACAATATGCTGGCTAAAGCTATGGGCCTGTAATTATTTAGGCTGCCTACTTTACCAGCTTTGTCCTTAATGACCAGCACTAGCAGAACAGACAACATTGAGTCTTGTAACAAGCCATGAATCATAAAGCCAGTAAAACAAATAGCAAGGAGAGGAGCTATCCTCATACTCGCAAACTTAAGATGTTCAGCAGAAATATGATCTAAGCCACTTGCTTTGTTGTTGGACAGCTTGTTCCTGGCATGATACACCTCATGTGACATAATCACCATTGCATCATTACTCTCAATATTGTCCACCCTATACAAATCACCTTGGACACAGTTGATTAAAGGACTATAATGCTGTTGCCATAACTCCGCGATATTAGCTGTTCCAGAGATTCCATCTACAGTGCATGGTAGAGATGTTTTGCAGCTGTTAAGAGCTCTCACTTCTTTCCAAAAATCAGTAGCATTGTTACTTAGCAGCTTCTTAGCCATGGAATCAGCCCTCATAGCTTGCTCATTTTTACAGATGAAGCAAACAGCATACTTATATCTTGCATTAGTGAGCTTCTTGTACTCAAGCACAGGCCCCTGTCTGGGTCTACCTGCCTTAGCCCATAATTTAGTGGCTTCACGGGCTTCAGCATGATACTCAGCTACATAGTTATTCCAGCCAGGCCTGATGTTATGTGTCTTATTTTTTATGCTTGCAGTAGGGCTTACAGCCTACATATAAAGCACTTATTATATCATTATACATGGAGCCAATATCTCTCCTATGCTTCACATCCTTATAATTAACATTACTACACATTATTGCATCTCTAGGTAGATGAATATTGCTTAAGGATTTATCTGTATGAGCATAATAGGCTAAGGTCTTCCTTGGTGAGGGTTGACCAGTCCAGTTTTTCTGTGTTTAAGCTATTTCCATCTCTGGATACTACAGGTAGATGTTCAACATTTATTGACATAGCAACACAGGTATATGATCAGTCATTGCTGTCATACAGCTGTACTAATACAGTGGTCCAGCCATGACATAGTGTGCCAGGCCTCACTAATATAAGTATAACTATCTGTAGGTAAAATCACTTTGCTTGACAATATATAATTATTATCTTAGAACTGAGCCATATGATTGGCAAATAATGAGTTCCTGAGATATCTGCATTCATATCCCCAATGACATATATATTAGATTAATTATTGTTTTGAATATAGGAATAGATGAAAGCAAGCCTATTTAAATATTCATCCTCATTCTGATGGCATTCATAGGATAACATTTAGGATAACAAATTCCTTGTCATTGTGAGCAAAGTGTATTGCAATACACCAGTCAGCATCAAGCCAAACCACATTTATTGATGAGTCAAGCTTCTTGTTCCATAGAATAGCCACACCCCCTGATATTCTACCTCTGACTATTCCCATGCCAAGGTCAGTTGTAGACTCCCCAGCCCCATGAAAGTTATCATTGAGAGATTTGAGTTTGTCCAAGTCTTGCTTCGCTAAAAATGTCTCTTGCATACATAGTATGTCACAGTTCTCCAGAAGGTTGTCAACAACTGTGTGGCGAGCTTTATCCCCTGCGCTCTGGCCCAAACGCAGGCCACGACAGTTGTACGACAGAACCCGAATGGTCATTTAGCGAGACTAGAGACAGGATGGTGATTCACAAACCACATCCTACACTTCTATTATGGAAAATTTGATCCAAGTACAAAACAATCTACATCTGAGTTTGGCTTTTTTATGTCACGCCAAGTAACCAATTGTGCAAAACAATTAGATTACTATAAAATGATCTCAAAGTGTGGGTAATTTGTGTGTGAACTGCACTTCACAAAGTGGTGCGAGATCAGACCCCCAAAAAAACGTCACAACGTCACTGTCATCACAGCAGAACTGCAAGTTCAATGTACGTTTAGATTTACAGCATCCTGGCAACCTTTTTGTTTATAATACAAATCGAGCAATCTAGTTGTTTCACTGCCACAATTAAATTTGAATCGCTTAACAAGAATCTACGGATACACTTTTAGAGTACAATGGAGCCACTGCAGGTTATGAATTGCCCCAACTTGGTCTCAGATCAGTATCATCACAGAAAAAGTATGCATTGCATCTGCTTTGGTTAAAAACAAACTGCCGAATCTTCGCTCCATAGATGCTGCTGCACCCGCTGAGTTTCTCCAGCATTTTTGTGTACCTGCCGAATCCAATCCTATTTTCTAACTCTTGACCCATAGTCCTACAGTCATGGCTCTTTAATATCACATCCAATAAAAAGCATTGAGTTTTTAAAATATCCTTGCAAGTACCTTGATCTGCTTCAAAAGATGGTAGAGGTCTTCCACTTCATCACCTTCACATTCCGTGTAGTCTCTTCCTATTGCTACAGAGCTCCCTTTAATAGTGCGTCGATACATTGGGAGGCCAATAGCTTCTGAATAGAGATCTATGGCTTCGTGTCCCACAGTCTGATACATGTAACTGTCAAGCTCGTCTGCAAGAATAAACATTCAATAAAAGAATTATTTCAGAAGAACATGGTCAATGAATTTTGCTGAATCCTGTATTCATTTTTAAAATGAGCCTGATCTCCGATAACGATGAGAAGGCCTACGATGAGGTGGCTGATCTGGCACTCTGGTGTCAGGACAACAGCCTCCTCTTGAATGTCACAAAAACTAAGGAGCCGATTGTGGACTTTAGAAGGGCACAACATCCGAGGATGTACACGCTATTGGGGATTAATGGGACTACTGTGGATAGGGTGAGCTGCTATAAATACCTGGGAGTCCACATCACAGAGGATCTGACATGGACAACACACACTGCCGCACTGGTGAGTAAGGCAAGGCAGTGCCTTTACCACCTCAGGCAGCTGAGGAAATTCAGAGTCTCTCTGAAGATCCTTCAGTGCTTCTACTCTGGGGCTGTAGAAAAAATCTTGTCAGGCAACATCACAAACTGGTTTGGGAACAGCTCTGCCCAGGACAGGAAGGCTCTGCAGAGAGTAGTGCGTTCGGCTGAACTCACTATGGGAACTACACTCGCCCCCCTGCAGGACCTATACACCAGGAGGTGCAGATTCAAAGCCAGCAACATTATGGGGGACCCCTACCACCCCAGCAACGGACTGTTCCAGCTGCTATGGTCAGGCAAACGCCTCCGCTGTCATGCTGTGAAAACAGAGAGGATGAGAAGGAGTATCTTCCCACAGGCCATCAGGACTGTACTCTTATCTCACCAGGGACTAATTTACTGTACTAATTTACTGCTGTGTTGTGTCTTTTGTAAAAAAATATTTTCTAACATGTAAATACTGATTCTGTTCTATTCTGTTCTGTAGTTTTTGCACAATCCGCAGGCATTGCCACTTTCATTTAACTGCACATCTTGTATGTGTATGTGACAAATAAAGTTGACTTGACTTGAAAATAATTTTAAAACAAAATAGTTTGACATTTGTTGAACCAAATGCTGTGTTTAATATTTATGAGAAAAAAATAAACCTTTTTTGTATATAATGCAGATTGTAGGTTTCGTGTTCGTCTTCTAGGTCTGCACAAGTACTTGAGAGTCTTCAAGGTACAAAAGAAGTCTTTATTACATTACTCAATGCTGGCAGCAAGACAACTCAAAAATGGCTGCAACACACAGAATCTGACTGCACACTACAGACAGGATAAACTATATACACAACATGTCCCTTTGTCCTGTGCAGCGCCACCTGCTGCATGGGAGGAGCAATGGGTCCTCCCACCCCACACCATCCACCAAACATCACATTCCCCCTTTCCAGTTTGAACGTCTCCATTTGGCTGGACCTTGCTTCACTCTTTTTTTCCAGCCTTTTTTGCATTTCACAACTTTTGCAAAAGACTCAGAATCAACAGAGTTTTCCTCAGTGTTCTCTTTTGAAGAGATATCAGTATTTGCTTTATCTGTATGCTGTGCTTTCTCCACTTGGCTGTAGTTTTATTCGGCGGTCGTCAGCGTTTTGGATGCGAACGCGATTAGTTCTTCCTTGCCGTTCAGCGCCGTTTGTGAGATTACTGCTCCAAGACCAGATGGCGATGCATCGGCAGCCAGCGAGGTCGGCTTCGATGGGTCATAGTGGACCAAACACGTCTTCTGGGCGAGCATCTCCTTCAACCTGGTGAATGCATGGTCACTCTTTGGACCCAGTGCCATTCGACGTCCTCTTTTCGCAGGTTGTTCACGCACTTGCTGACCATGTTGCAATCCGTGGTAGATGACAATGCCATAGTTGATCCATCGTAGATCAAGGCGTTCATGTCAAGCTTGAAAGCATGGATCCAGTCGATGGCGCACAGGGATGTACCTTCTTTACCAATGACAATAAGTGGTAACATCTGTGTTATACCATTACAGGAAACGGCGACAGTGCATTTGCCTTTCGTGGAAATGGGCTGTCGTCCGTATCCGAAAAGGCGGATCCGAAAAGAGATTAGTATACAAACATAAAGCACACGGTATTGGGGGTTCAGTATTGATGTGGATAGAGAACTGGCTGGCAGACAGGAAGCAAAGAGTAGGAGTTAACGGGTCCTTTTCAGAATGGCAGGCAGTGACTAGTGGGGTACCGCAAGGCTCAGTGCTGGGACCCCAGCTATTTACAATATATATTAATGATTTGGACGAGGGAATTGAATGCAACATCTCCAAGTTTGCGGATGACACGAAGCTGGGGGGCAGTGTTAGCTGTGAGGAGGGTGCTAGGAGGCTGCAAGATGACTTGGATAGGCCGGGGGACTGGGCAAATGCATGGCAGATGCAGTATAATGTGGATAAATGTGAGGTTATCCACTTTGGTGGCAAAAACAGGAAAGTAGACAATTACCTGAATGGTGGCCGATTAGGAAAAGGGAAGATGCAACGAGACCTGGGTGTCATGGTACACCAGTCATTGAAAGTAGGCATGCAGTATAGCAGGGAGGTTCTAGTGCAGTTGTACAGGGTCTTGGTGAGACCACACCTGGAGTATTGCGTACAGTTTTGGTCTCCTAATCTGAGGAAGGACATTCTTGCCATAGAGGGAGTACAGAGAAGGTTCACCAGACTGATTCATAGGATGTCAGAACTTTCATATGAAGAAAGACTGGATAGACTCAGCTTGTACTCGCTAGAATTTAGAAGATTGAGGGGGGATCTTATAGAAACTTACAAAATTCTTAAGGGGTTGGACAGGTTAGATGCAGGAAGATTGTTCCCGATGTTGGGGAAGTCCAGAACAAGGGGTCACAGGTTAAGGATAAAGGGGAAATCCTTTAGGACTGAGATGAGAAAAACATTTTTTACACAGAGATTAGTGAATCTCTGGAATTGTCTGCCACAGAATGTAGTTGAGGTCAGTTCATTGGCTATATTTAAGAGGTAGTTAGATGTGGCCCTTGTGGCTAAAGGGATCAGGAGGTATGGAGAGAAAGCAGATACAGGATACTGAGTTGGATGATCAGCCATGATCATATTGAATGGTGGTGCAGGCTCGAAGGGCCAAATGGCCTATTCCTGCACCTATTTTCTATGTTTCTATGTTTCTATGTTGGCCGGTTTCAGTTTTGGCGATCCGATCCTCTCCCAATGTCCTGACCCACTAGCGCACAGCCGCACCAGTGTCCACCTGGAACTGTAGATCGACGTTCGAGACCCGCAGCGAAATCCTCGGCTTGTCGGTGATCGTGGACACACCGAGCACTTCAATAGAAATGGTCTCCGCGATTTGGTCGACTGTGTTTTGCGCTTTCTTGCCCTTTCTCCGCTGTCCTACGGATTGACACACTGCCTGGAGATGACCATTTCGGTAACAGGTATAACAAACGGACTTGATATACGGGCACTCACGGTGATGATGAGCAGTCGAGCCGCAGTTGAGTAGCAGGGTTTTGATCCTCCCCCCACAGGGGACGGCTCTTCTGAAACTGTCCCACCTTCTCCGGATTTACTCTGGGTCGATCAACTGGTTTCTGGCGTTGCAGACGAGTCTGTATGCACCTCCTGAGGGAGCTTCGATGCTGTTTCGCCGACCATTTTGTGCAATTCTTTACTCAGCAGCTCGGCCATCTTAGCACACTATAGCACATTCTTCAATGAGGCGTCCGATTCCTTGAGAATCGCCTGCTGGATGAATGCGTGCCTGCAGCCCATGACCAGTCTATCCCGCAACGCAATGTCTTGGCACTTTTCGCAACATTGAGTTTTAAAATCACATGCCTTAGCTTCGGTGCAAAGTTCGGCAAGAAATTCGGTAATCGATTGCCCTTTCTGTTGTGCAGTCCGGTAGAAATCAAAGCGAGCTGCGAGGAAATTTTGAGTTTCCTCGAAATGCAGCTGCAAAGCTGTTGTGATTTCAGCATATGAGGCTTCAGTTACTTCTTCTGTAAGTAAATTTTGAAGCAGTGCAAATGTTTCTGGACATCGACGAACACAAGAGAGCCTTCTTCCTCTGGTCAGTCGTAATTGCCATACTTTCAAAATAAAACTCAGCTCGCATTAAATACGACGACCACCTTTCTCGCTCGGGATCGAAACGATCGAATTGCCGAGACATGTTAGTTTGAGTTCACTACAGAACTTAAAAATATATATATATTTTTTAAACAAAAAATAGGCTCTTATCTCAGTCTTTGGAAACAATCCGAAGAATCCCACTTCTGACACCACTTTCGTGTTCATCTTCTTGGTCTGCACAAGTACTTGAGAGTCTTCAAGGTACAACAGAAGTCTTTATTACATTACTCAATGCTGGCAGCAAGACAACTCAAAAATGGCTGCAACACATAGAATCTGACTGCACACACACACACACACTACAGACAGGATAAACGATAACGGTCTGAAGAAGGGTTTCGGCCCGAAACGTTGCCTATTTCCTTCGCTCCATAGATGCTGCTGCACCCGCTGAGTTTCTCCAGCATTTTTGTGTACCTTCGATTTTCCAGCATCTGCAGTTCCTTCTTTAATACACATCTCCCTTTGTCCTGTGCAGCGCCACCTGCTGCACGGGAGAAGCAACGGGTCCTCCCACCCCACACAGTCCACCAAACATCACAGTAGGCTTCAAGTAAACAAATGAAGTCTAGAGCAAAATACTGATATTAGTCTGAAGTAGGGTCTCGACCCGAAACGCGAGTATGAAGAAGGATCTCGACCCGAAACGTCACCCATTCCTTCTCTCCAGAGATGCTGCCTGTCCTGCTGAGTTACTCCAGCATTTTGTGTCTACCTTCGATTTAAACCAGCATCTGCAGTTCTTTCCTACACATACTGATATCAATAATGGTTTCAGAGTCCAGCTCCATCAATATTCTGAGAGGTCATCACAAACTCAATACTTTGGCTTTAAGAACACATCAGAGGCTGGTCATCTGTGGCAAGTGATTCACCTTTGAAATAAAGCTAGTTTGATAAAATCCTGATTGCACCAAATTTGTAACATTGTGAGCAATTCAGGTCGCCACACCTTAAGAATTCATTGTCCTTGGACACAATGCAGAGCGCACACACACACACATAGAATGAGAGCTGTATTCCAAGGATTAAATTACAAGACGAATATAGGAAGTAGGGCTGTATTCCCCAGAAATTTGAATTGAGAGAAAATTTCAAACGTGACAGATTTATTACATGACTTCAATTCCATGAGATTTATCTTTAGCTGAGTTGTTGTAGGATCTCAGCAAATCAGAAACATCTGTGGAGGGAAATAACTGAAGAAGGGTCCTGACCCAAAAGATCACCAGTCCATTTCCCATAACACACACTGCCTGACCTTCTGAGTGACTCCAGCAATCTGTATTTTGCTCAGGATTACAGCATCTAGTCTACTAATGAAGGCACAGAAAACTGGAGTAATTCAGATCAGGTAGCATGTCTGAAGAACGTGGATAGATGATGTTTCAGGTCAGAACCCATCTGGTTCATCACCACATACTCAAGACATATTAGGAATAGTCAAAAAATTCCAGCATTGCTTGGACCCCTCAGGATGATGCTTTTTTTTTTTTTAATTTCAGATTTTCAGCACTCACATTTTTTCTTATTTTTTTACAGCCTGCAAAGGCATTTTTTCCCCACACTTCATCTAAGACCTGTGTAGTCCTATAAGGACCTACCCTACTAGATTTTCCATGAACACAATATCTCACCAACATGTCTCCTGCTACACCAGAGGACCAAACACCCTCGACCACTGCTACACCATCAAGGATGCCTATCGCTCTATCCCTCGCCCCCACTTCGGTAAATCCGACCATACCACGGTGCTGCTTCTTCCTGCCTACAGACAGCAATTAAAGAGCGCACCCCCAGAGGTGAGGACTGTACAGAGCTGGTCGGGGGGGGGGGGGGGGGGTGGGGGCAGAGGAATAACTCCAGGACTGTTTGGAGTCTGTAGACTGGGCAATGTTCAGGGACTCGGGAACGGACCTGAATGAATACGCCACAGTCGTTACAGACTTCATAAAGAAATGTGTGGAGGACTGCATCCCAACAAAAACCTTCCAAGTGTTTCCCAATCAGAAGCCTTGGATAAACTATGAGATCCGCACTCTTCTGAAGTCCAGACACCGGGCATTGGGCATTCATTTCTGAAGATACTGAGGACTACAAGAAGACCAGATACGACCTTAGTAAGGCCATCAAAAAGGCCAAAAGGGTCTTCTGCTCCAAGCTGGAGGATGAGACGGATGTTCGGCAGCTGTGGCGGGGCCTGAATGCAATCACCTCCTACAAGGTGAAATCAGGAGGCAGCACACATGTCAGCGAAACATCACTCCCTGACGAGCTCAATGCGTTTTACGCACGCTTTGATAGGGAGAACACTGATGTGCCTTCTCGAGCCCCCATTAGCTGTGATGGTATTTCGGTCACGGTCACAGAGGTCGACGTCAGAAAATCCTTCAGAGGGGTGAACCCTAGGAAAGCGCCTGGTCCTGATGGCATACCCGGTCGTGTTCTAAAAACCTGTGCGGACCAACTGGCTGGAGTTTTTACGGACATTTTCAACCTTTCACTTCTGAGGTCTGAGGTTCCCACCTGCTTTAAAAGGGCATCAATTATACCGGTGCCCAAGGAGCAAGGTGACGTGCCTCAATGACTATCGACCAGTGGCACTAACGTCGGTGGTGATGAAGTGCTTTGAGAGGTTGATCATGGCCCAAATCAACTCCTACCTCGACCAAAACCTGGACCCACTGCAGTTCGCTTACCGCCACAACAGATGGTGGATGCGATCTCGCTGGCTCTCCACTCCGCTCTGGACCACTTGGACAACAAAAACTCATATGTCAGGCTGTTATTCATTGACTACAGCTCGGCATTTAACACAATCATCCCCTCCAAGCTGGTTACCAAACTTTCAGAACTGGGTCTCTGCGCATCTCTCTGCAATTGGATCCTCGACTTCCTCATGCACAGACCACAGTCTGTTCGTATTGGTGGAAATGTGTCAACGTCGATAACAATCAGCACGGGAGCACCTCAAGGCTGCGTGCTCAGCCCCCTATACTCACTCTATACTCATGACTGCGTAGCCGGTCATAGTGCGAACTCCATCATCAAGTTCGCTGACGACACCACTGTTGTGGGACGTATCACTGATGGAGATGAGATAGAAGTGAGAGTGACCGTTTGACCAAATCGTGCCAGCACAATAACCTGGCTCTCAACACCAGCAAAACCGACGAACTGATTGTGGACTTTGGAAGGGGTAGGACGGGGACCCATAGTCCCGTTTATATCAGCGGGTCGATGGTGGAGAGGGTCAAGAGCTTCATATTCCTGGGTGTGGATATCTCTGAAGATCTCTCCTGGTCTGAGAACACTGATGCAATTATAAGGAATGGTCATCAGCGCCTCTACTTCCTGAGAAGATTACGGAGAGTCGGTATGCCAAGGAGGACTCTCTCGAACTTCTACAGGTGCACAGTAGAGAGAATGCTGACCGGTTGCATCGTGGCTTGGTTCGGCAACTTGAGCGCCCAGGAGCAGAAAAGACTGCAAAAAGTTGTAAACACTGCCCAGTCCATCATCGGCTCTGACCTCCCTACCATCGAGGGGATCTATCGCAGTCGCTGCCTCAAAAAGGCCGCCAGCATCATCAAGGATCCACACCATCCTGGCCACTCACTCATCTCCCCGCTGCTTTCAGGTAGAAGGTACAGGAGCCTGAAATCTGCAACATCCAGGTTCAGGAATAGCTGCTTCCCCACAGCCATCAGGCTATTAAACTCAACTCAAACAAAACTCTGATCATTAATAGCCCATTGCACTTTATCTGTTTATTTATGTGTGTATATATATATATATATATATATATATATATATATATATATATATATATATATATATATATATATATATATATATATATTCATTGGTATATGGTCACACTGATCTGTTCTGTTCTGTATTTATTTATGCCTACTATATTCTGTTGTGTTGAAGCAAAGCAAGAATTTCATTGTCCTATCTGGGACACATGACAATAAACTCTCTTGAATCTTGAATCTCAGCAACATTGCATGAAAACATATCAGGATCCACTTGCAGCAATAACACAGAGCTTCGTCTGCCACCATCTATCTTCACAGTCCACTGTCCCCGACACATCATGGTATATGAAGAATCGAAACATTACCTATCATGTTCTCCAGGCATGCTGCCTGACCCACTGTGTTACTCCAGCATTTTATGTCCTTTTTTTTGTAAACAAGCATCTGCAGTTCCTTCTTTCAACATCATGGTTCATGTTTAATATAACATATTTGATGTAATGAAGGTTGGGGATTTCCAGAATGTGACATAACCTGGGTATTTATAGACAATAGGTGCAGGAGTAGGCCATTTGGCCCTTTGAGCCAGCACCGCCATTCAATGTGATCATGGCTGATCATCCACAATCAGTACCCCGTTCCTGCCTTCTCCCCATATCCCTTGAGATATCCCTATCTTTAAGAGCTCCATCTAACTCTCTCTTGAAAGCATCCAGAGAACCGGCCTCCCTCCGAGGCAGAGAATTCCATAGACTCACAACCAGTTTGTTCACTTGGAGACGAGTGCACATTAAATTGTGGTATAAATATATCTCATTTTGCAAGCTGCAAAGATGATACAGGTTGCATATCTGTATTAATATAAAAAGGTTTACCTTTATCATTGGCAGGTCTTAAATTCGCTAAAGCCACAACTTCATGTCCAGCTGCCACACACTGCATCATATTATAACAGCTGTCCTTTCCACCACTACAAAGAAAAATTAAAAATCAATTCATTTTCATCAAACTTACAGCTAATAAGTCTCTCCGGCACCAACATCACCACATATTCCATTAACGTTAAAGTTCAGTTGGCCAGGAAACCATCAGAAAAAGGCACAAAGTGCTGGAGTAACACAGCAGGTCAGGCAGCATCTCTGGAGAACATGGATAAGTGACTGATTGGGTCGGGATCTTTCTTCAGACTGATTGTTGGGGGTTGGGGGGGAAGAAAGGTAGAAAAGAGGAAGGGCAGGATAAAGTGTGGCAGATTGATGGGCAGAAAGAGGCAAACGGACTGAAGACTTACGAATTTTGAAGCTGGAAGGCATGGATGGGGAGGGAGGGGAGAAATTTATGATAGTTCAGGTAGGGCACAGAAACATTCACTGATGGTGACGAGCATTTTCCTCGGCAGACTGGCTTAAGAACATTTCAGAAGTGTGCGGACCGGAGCAAAGCAAAGTAAAGGAGCTGGGAAATGCAGTATCTTTAAGGTACTGATTAGGAGCTCAAATCAAGATCAAATGGTATGTTGCAGACTAATCTTCCTATTGTTTGACTGGGGCACACGCAAGCACAATGAAGAAATGACGTATGCAGTCTGATTACACAGTAGGAAGAAAGTTAATCTCACATCTACCAGGATGTTAGTGAATGCCAATAAATAAATAAGAGGGCAGAACAGGAATAGATCCACGTTAGACTAGAATTGGCAGTACAAGGCAAGATAAATCATTGCTAGGGGTACTCCAGCTATGGTTGGACAGGTAAATAAGCAAAATGAAATCCTATGGATATAATTGGCATAGTTGTGATGGCATGGAGCATCACATTAAAGGCACTGATTTGAAGATGGACGTTAAGGAATGATGTAGCAGTCACATCAAATTTCAACTGAGACTTTTGAGTAAGGCAAATTAAGGAAAAGACTTTGATTAAGGAAAGGCAAGGTAAAAAATGAGATGGTGCACTATTGCAGCATGAATTATATTGTTGAAGCAGATTTTTTTTGAGTAAGTTAAAAAGAATATCTGTGAAAGTGAAGGGTGGAGTGTCTGCATGAGACACATTTACAATTTTGCCCTGTGTAGGTGCTGGGAAGGGAAGTTTGATAGCCTGCTGTTTAGTGGAAGCAGCATCTCGTGGAAGAGATATTGTAAAATTGTGCTGGTTGAGTTTAACAATAGAAATATAGAATAGCATCAATTTTCATGGCAACATCTATCAGTTCCTTGTGCTAAGAATGGATAGAGGTTGAAATGGGGGGGAAAGCTCACTTAGCACTCCATTGTTATCCTGCATATCGGAGTCATTCATGCAGCAGAGCCTGGCATAGTCTTTACTGTGAACGAGCCAGGCACAACAGGTGCAAGGATAAGAGGTAACCATAGAGACAATTCAATACTGCTGATGGCATGGAGATGTTAATTTACCTGACCAGAGCAATTACTCTCATTTTGATCAGAAGGATTGAATGAGACAGGATTTTCAAATTTACTGAATTAAAAAAAATCTTGTGTTCAACTCCTCTAAGGATTTGGCTAACTCTTCCTGCTCTCTTGAGTTCTGATCTTTTTCTTCACCTAGATCCAGTCTCTTCCAATATCTTCCAGTCTCTCTGGGTCTCTATTTATTTACTGCCCCTTTTTTCAGACCCGTTTTTTCCCAGATGTTACTAGTGTCTGAAGCCAGGTCTTTTGATTCCACACTTAGTCACACTCCCGCTCTTCCTCCCACACCCTCTCTCCACACTTTCTCCCTCTCTCCCCCTTCTCTCACACCGTCTTCCTTCCGTCTCTCCCCCTTTCTCTCATTCCCTCTCTCCTTCACTCTCTTCCTTCCCTCTCATTCACTTTCTCTCACGCCCTCTCCTCCACTCTCTCTGACCGTCTCCTTTCCCTCTTCCATTCACTTTCTCTCTCCTTTCCCCTTCACACTCTCTCTCTATTCTTCTCTCTCTCTCTATATCCTTCTCTCTCACCCCCTCTATCCTCTCTCCCCCTCTATCCTTCTCTCTCTATCCTTCCTTCCTCTCTCTCTCTCTCTCTCTCTCTCTCTCCTTCCTCTCTCTATCTCTCTCTCCTTCCTCTCTCCATCTATCTCTGTCTCCCTCCCTCCCTCCTCTCTGCGGGTGAAGCCACCGCCAAGGTCCCCGGGCCGAGGACCCCATCCCGCTGCCCTCGTAGCGCCTGCACCCATTGCTGAGCCCAACACCGTCGCCCCGCCGTCGCAAAGCCGTTTGCGGCCACCGGAGAGGGACGGCAGGCACGGGAAACTCGGCGAACCGCCAGCCTGCTAGTTTGAGCGGGGCTATATGAAGGTGACTGAGGGCGGAGGGAGTGAGGAAGCCCCAGCGATACGAGGCGAGGGCGGCGCCGTTTAAATTCATGGCGCAGCATCGGGACTCGGCAATCAAAGATACTAGAGCTTGCAACACTCGCGTATATAACTTAACCGCTGTTTATCAACTTCCAGCGTCCCTGCAACACTCGCTTATAAAACTCGGACTAACTTATCCGTGCGCCTGGAGCAGTTTAGAGGGAAGCCAAGCCCTGGTCTGTGCAGATGCTCCTGCGTGTCTCCAAACCAATGCATCAAAGGGCAGCGGCGTGATTAGAAATATTAGAGATATTTCACTGAGGGTACAGTGCAAAAAAAAAAACTTTAAATTAAATGTACACAATCATTGGTTTCTTTTGAATAACCAAATGCTATAAAAAATGGTCCTTGGTGGTTAATAGACATTCGGAGGGCCGAAGGGTTGCTTCAGTTTAGTGTAATGTCATGTGTACTGAGGTACAATGAAAAGCTTTTTACTGTGTGCTATCCTGTCAGGGGAAACACCTGTTACCTCCTCCCTCAACTCCGTCCAAGGACCCCAACAGTTCTTTCAGGTGCAGAGGTTCACTTCCACCTCCATCCCCTGTTCCAGGTGTGGATTCCTACACATATGGGCGCGACCAAGCACAGACTGGGCAATCGTTTCACTGAACATCTCCGCTCAGTCCGCCTTGGCCTACGCGATCTCCCAATTGCTAAACACTTTACTTATACTTCCCATACTGATCTTTCTGTCCTGAGTCTCCTCCACTGTCAGAGTGAGGCCTAATGCAAATTGGAGGAACAGCATCTCATATTTTGCTTGGGCAGCTTACAACCCAGCAATATGAATATTTATTTCTCTAACTTCTAGTAACCCTTGCTTTCCTTCTCGGTCCCTCTCCCACCCTGGTTCACCAAATAGTTTCAGTCCTGATTAATTTTACTGATTGGAGGCCTCGTTGTCATCTTCCCTTCAGCCAACAATGAACCATTCTATATTGCCTTGATCAACGTCTGCTTTGATCTGTCGTTTTCACACCTTACCCTTCCATATCTCTAGTCTCTCCCCTGACTCAGTCTGAAGAAGTATCTTGATTCGAAACGTCATCCATTCCTTCTCTCCAGAAGGATGGTGGTTGCATGATTTACTGTTGGTGTTAAATGATCGAAATACACATCCACCATAGTTTGTGATCTGATGTATTATTTAATGGTCATTCGTGGAGCAGTTGGTAACACCCTTTTCCACGTTTCCTAAGATTGTAGATTCGAGAACCATTGCAGAGATCTGCCCACACAAATCTCGGGTAATACGTTTGCAGTACCGAAGAATACTTCACTGTTTGAGTTGCCATCTTTTGGATGAAACATTTAGGTCCTATCACTCCTGTTAGGTAGTAGCAAAATATGTATCATTGCACTTGAACAGGGGAACTGAGATTTCTAAAGTGATTATCTGGTCATTATAATACTGCTGCTTTGTGAGGTTTGTTGATGTGCAAATCGGCAACTTGTTTCCAACATTACAACAGTGACTTCACTTCAAAAATACATCACTAGCCACAAAGTATTTTGAGATACACAAAAATGCTGGAGAAACTCAGCGGGTGCAGCAGCATCTATGGAGCGAAGGAAATAGGTAACGTTTTGGGCCGAAACCCTTCTTCAGTATTTTGAGATGCTGGGAAGGTTGCTGTATTAATGCAAGTTCTTTTTCTTGATGTTCTTAATAATCACGTCCAAAGGCACCAATTTTGCCTAATATGAAAGCAAATGATAAGGAGCTGAAAGTGTCCGTTTCCTTTTGATCAAGTAATGGGTTCAATTTATTCACTCTATTTTCAGAGAAAACACTGGCAGTAACAACACACTCCAGCTGTGATTTGGAGCCCTTTGCCAACATAGATGTTATAAATTTACCAGATTATGTTACATGTGCTGTTTTTAAACTTTCCATTTTTTTTGTGCTTGATTCACCTACAGATGGTGACTCATGTTTGACTTTAGTTCTGCTATTGCTGATTTAACCCATCCAAATCAGAGCCTTAGCAATAAAGATGAATTAACATCTATTTTTGTAAGTCATTGAGTCATATAATCATGCAGCACAGAAATGTACTCTTCAGCCCACCATGTCAACACTAACTGTTGCACTTTCTATATTAATCCCATTTACCCGCCTTAATAACATTGACTTCTGTGCATTACAAGCCAATACAAGTACTTGTTTAGATGCTTATGACAGCAGCTGCCTCAAGCACCTCTTCAGGCAACATGTTCCAGATTCCGACCACTCTTCCCAATTCCCCTTCTGTTCCCCTGAGTCTCTGACTTTCACCTTAAATTGGTTTCTGCCGTGGACATGGGAAAAATATTCTGACTATCTTCTATTCTTACTATTTATCTGTAACCCCTCTCATGATTTTGTATACCTATATTATTTCACTCCTCAGCTTCCTCAACTATAGAAAATAATCCTATTTGGAGCTTTATTTTAGAGATACAGCCGGGAAACAGGCCCTTTGGCCCACCGTGCCGATCAGCGATCCCCACATGCTAGCACCATCCTACACACACTGTGGACAATTTTTTACCAAGCCAATTAGCCTACAAAACGGTACGTCTTTGGAGTGTGGGAGGTAATCGGAGATCAAACTACCACTGCACCACCGTGCCGCCCTCAACAGTAAAGATGAATTGTATGTTTGTAAATCATTTGAATCATAGAATCGTGCAGCAGAGAAATGTCTCCAAACTGTCCTTGTAACTAAAGTGCTCCATTCCAGGCAACATATTTATTCCACAGTGTTTCCTAATCTTTCTCACTGATAGGATATGTTTTACCACAGATCGGTTTTTATGTCAGCCTACAATAACAACACAATCCTGTTCAAACTTTCAACCACATCATTGCAACTTACATGATCCCAAATTGATATCATTAATGTACAGCCAACTGCCCCTTGAGTGTTAAACCATTCATTTCCATATTTTGAATGATAAAATGTGTGTGATTTGTAGCTTGCTTTCACCATGACAGAAGGTACCAGCAAACCTGGAGATTTGTTTCTGAATTGCCACCCTGAGCGCAGGAGATATCAGCTGGATTTGAGGTCAATGGTGAGGGAATGATACTCTTTACAGATCTTAAAGAAAATTGCCCACAGAGCTACAGGGATCCCTGTGGCTTGAATTTCACATTTCATGATGTTATTTGTTGCCAGATGCTAGTTCTTGAGACCCCAGGAATCAATAGACAGATATATCATCAAGCAGGCTAAGTAGCCAATTACAGCATTATACACAAAGTGCAATTTTCAGTGAATATTGCAAATATTTTTCAGAATGCTATAACATACACACAAAATTAAAGAAACAAATAACAAATTATTTTTAAAACCTTAGAATTTTAAAATATGAATCCAAGAAAATTAGATTCCACTCACATGAAATTGACGATGACTGCTGTGCTGCAAAAAAAAAAATCACAGACCTCATGAATCCACCATTTGAGGGAATACATTTTAGCAAAAATACCTGAAATATCCACATTTTCATTGTTTCAAATTGGGAGGGCAGGAACACATGAATTTTCATGTTTAATGCCTCCAAGATTTGCTGTCCAATTTCCCCATTATAATTTTTACAGCAGTCACTGCAAATTGTGTCTGCCAAAATCTTTTATTTTATGACTTAGATATCAATGTCATTTTAACATTTCTTCTGAGAGAAGTACAATATTAATCAAACTTAGTTTCAGCTCTTCATTATTGTCTAATATTAAGTTAATTTAAGTTAAAAGTGGCCAGAATCGTTCAAAGAACGTTTACAGATGAAGATTCATCTCACAGACCTGCACTGAATTGTGCTTGTTGATCAATGGTATGTTTCTAATTTTGTTGTCAGAGTTACGCAAGCTCCACTGTTCCGTTCAATGAGTACCACTCATCTAAAAATTATGGCGCAGTTACTGAGTGTGCTTTTAGGGAGATATACTTCCATTTTTTTCAAAAATGTGTAAATGTTGGCTATTATCTCTATGTGATTGTTCTTGTGCTTGATTAAGGGTGTCAGGAGAAAATAAAACTACTATAAACAATGCCAAGAACACTGAATCGCCGTGTAAGAGGATGTAAAGACAAACACCCTTGATAATTTAAGTCAAGACTCCCATGAGGATATTTGTTTTTAGAATGAGGTAAAGTGTAAAATCTCTGAAATAAAACAACAAATAGATTGCAGTTTCATTTTCAGTGTGTTACCATTTTGACACGCGTGTTCTATTTTGCACCTTCTTTAAAAATGTTATTTTGCTTGGGATAAAAGTGATATTGTCAGGCTGCAAATGTTTATTCTGAGTTTCAATAGTCCCTCTCTAAAAGAATTTCTTTCAAAGGCATCTAAGATGTAAATTTCTCCATATTCAGCACTATGGTACGATGATTAAAGGTATGATTCAATTAAAACTATATATAATATCAGGAAAGGACATTTATGCATTTCCTCCATTGTGCTTGAGAATTTCATCAATTAATCTACCTTATTTATGTGTAATGCATTATGTGATAAATGTTTCTGTAGATACTGAATTATCTATCCATTGTCGATAATCAAAATACTGGTCCAAAACAATATAAAGTGTCGCGATAAATCAGTCTTTTTCCACATGGCAAGCAGTAAAGTGGATCTAAATACATCCACTTTTTATTGCATTTGTCATGCACTTTCCCATTCTCTCAGCCTATCCAACTGTGCTGGAGTATATCTGCATTCTCCTCACATAGCCTGGCTTTGTATTGTCTGCAAACCTGGATATATTGCATTTAATACCCACATCCAAATCACTGATATATGTGGCTGATTACCTGGTGCTGGCCAGCTTAGTACCCCGGTACTTGTCACTGCTTGCCTCTTGGAAAAAGAAGAATTTGTTTCGCCATCTCTCTGTTCATGTTCATTCACCTGATGGAGGACCTGCTAAAAAAACTTCTGAAAGTCAATGTGCACCACGACCAATGGCTCTCTGTCACCTATTCAGCTAATTACATCCCCATGTACTTCCAGCAATATCATTTCTGTTTTGTAAATTCATGTTGATTTTCTCTGACCTTTCACACTGTTCTAGGTGCCACGGGCCCACGTTATTTGTAATGGACAGGCATTTTCTCTAACTCACATTGTAAGACTATCTAATCTATAATTCTCTGTTTACTCTTTGCTCTCCTTTTTAAAATAGTGGGTCAAATAATCTACTCCCTGATCCATTAGAACATTTCTGGACTATATGGATTTTTCTTTAAATGTCCATGAATCCATCTATTTTTTCGAAGATAATTTCCTAATGAAATCTGGGATTTAGATTATCAAATCCAAGGAATTGGATCTTCAACCCTGTAAATTTTCTGAATGCCATTTCCCTACTAATACTGACTTAATTCAGTTCCTCTTGCTCAATAGACACTGTGTTCCGCTACATTTGTGGGAGGTTATTCGTATCCTCCTTTGTGAAGACAGAACAGAAATAACTTTAATTAGTTTGCTGTTCCCCATTATAAAAAACCCCATTTCTAACTAAATAACTTTTTTTAAATGACCCAAGGTACTGAAGTAACTCAGCGGGTCAGGCAACATCTCTGGAGAACATGGGTAGATGACATTTCAGATCAGGATCCTTCTTCATAACTAAACAACTTAACATTTGTTTTCAACAATCCTTTTCCTTTTACTGAATTCTGAACAGTTCCCATTCCTAAAGTTTGCAGCTTTTCCAGTTTTATTTTTTTGCACCAGACGGGACTGAACAGCTGCTGCAACTCATTCATTTTCTCTTGAAATGTTTAATTAATGATTTAATTAATTTACATTGGTTAAATCTGTTTAAAAATACATTTATTTAAAGAAAATCATTTATATCTATTGAACTATTTTTGAATGTCTCTGCTTAAATGTAAAGCCCATCAATGTAGTTCAGGGGCAGTGCTTTCCTGCAGCAGTGAGATGTGCGCTCAGATCAAGTCCCAGTATTGCAATGGGTTGGTTCAGCAGGAAGGATTGTGGGGCTTTGAGTAAAAGATACGCTGGCAGGGTCGATCACGATTTACCTCATTATTTCAATTGAAAGTCTTTTTATAAACCAACCCTTTATATGTGAGCAATGCTACTGCAATTAACTTTATGTCCGAATTATAATCTGCAGCTAAAAACGGGAAACCGTGACATTTTCTCCAATTAATGACAATTTCGGTGTCCACATTCCTGCTCTAGCTTTCCATGCTTCCTGATTCCAAAACTTCCATGAAAGGACCAACTAATGAAGAGAAATTTAAAATGTTTTTGTGAAAGCACAATTCATTTTAAAATCTGCATATTATTCCAAGATCAAGTCACACATTACAAATATTTGGCCGACCAAGACTGAATTTTTTTCCACCAACAACATAGTCATGCCAAAATAAAGGTTGTTAGGAAATGAGATATCTCCTTCACGATGTTGAATGAAAACAAATAGCTAGCATCTGAAATATCCCCCTGTTCATAATTAACACAAGCCTATCATATCATATATCATATATTTATTAAAACTCTGTGTGTGTGTCACTTTGCATGTGAAACATATCTCCTCGAAAACCAGACGCCGAAACGGGAAAATGTTTACATATTTCAGTAGAGATTTTCCTTGCGAGTTTAGAAATCCACTCCTCTGTATCGTTGGTACATTATTGTCCTGACTTTTTTATTAATATTGTTGACCAATCTGACCTTTTTTTAATATCTGACGCTGCCCAGGTGCCGACATTACAATAACAGTGAAATTGTTACATTTTCTGGTAGAAAATTTCCTTATGATTTCAAAAATCCAATCCTCTATAAATTTGGTCGATTATTTCCAGAGATATTTACTAAAATTTATCACCAAACTGACATTTAAAAAAAATGTTAAGGTTGCCCAGCTGCTGACCTCACAATGCCTTTGCACCTGGCCCAACTGCTTCCTGGCCCCGCCCGGCTGTGCCCCCCCCCCCCCCAGCCTGGCAGGTTGTAGATTCCATTGGTTTTCATTGAATTGAATTTAATTATTTGTCACTTAACATCACTAATTCTTAACATTAACTTTGAATTTTAAAGAGATTTTTAAAAATAAATTTGCTGTCTTCATTGACAGCTTAGATCGGACCCACTGTATGTGTGTGTGTGTGTGTGGAGGGGGAGGGAGAGGGACGGGGGGGGTTAGTGTGTGTGACACGGCAGGCTGCTCCCCTGAATTCCATTGAGCTGCCGACAGCTTTCGTGCATGAGACGCGCACGCTTCGTTTCCAGAACATTCTGAACGCGTGATGCACGGTTGCATTTCGCTCTGTCTGTCTCTCCCCCTCTCTGCCCCATCTCTCTCTCTCCCCATCTCTCTCTCTCCCCTCTCTCTCTCTCCCCCCCCCCCCTCTCTCTCTCTCGCCCCATCTCTCTCTCCCCCTTTCTCTCCCCATATTTCAGTAAAGATTTTCCTTGCGAGTTTAGAAATCCACTCTGCACCTTTGGTACATTATTTTCCTGACTTTTTTATTAAAATTGTTGACCAATCTGACCTTTTTTAAATCTGACCACTGCCCAGCTGCTGACGTTACAATAACAGTGACATTTTTACATCTTCTGGTAGAAGGTTTCCTTATGATTTCAAAAATCCAATCCTCTATAAATTTGGTCGAATATTTCCCGAGATATTTACTAAAATTTATCACCAAACTGACATTTAAAAAAAATATTAAGGTTGCCCAGCTGCTGACCTCACCTGGCCCAACTGCCTCCTGGCACTGCCCCCCCCCCCCCCCCCCCAGCCTGCCAGGTTGTTGATTCCATTATTTTTCATTGAATTGAATTATTTCTCACTTAACCACTAATTCTTAACATTAACTTTTAATTTCAAAGAGTTAAATTAAAAAAAAATTGCTGTCTTCATTGACAACTTAGATCGGACCCGCTGTGTGTGTATGTGGGGGGGGGGGTCCTCCCCCGAATTCCATAGAGCTGCTGACAGCTTTCGTGCATGAGACGCGGACGCTTCAATTCCAGAACATTCTGAACGCGTGACGCACGGTTGCATTTCTGCTCTCTCTGTCTCTCCCCCTCTCTCTCCCCATCTCTCTCTCCCCCCCTCTCTCTCCCCCCCTCCCTCTCTCTCTCCTCCCTTCCTCTACCCCACCCCCCTGCCCTCCATCCATCCACCCTCCCCTAAACCCCTTCCCCCTGCCCTACCCCATCCCCTCCCTCCCTTCCCCCTCTCCCCCCTTCCCTTCCCCCCTCTCCTCCCATCTCTCACCCCCCCTCCCCCCTCAACCACCCTCCCCTCCACCCCATTATCCCTCTGTCTCTTGCCCTTCTGTCTCTGCCCCTTTCTCTCTGTCTCTCCCCATTCTCTCTCTGCCCTCACTCTCTACCCACCCCCTCTCTAGACGCGCCTGCGAGTTGGGGGCTATGCGTCAGTGGATAGGGTGGTTATGGGGTAAAAGGAGAAAATTAATAATATTAATATATCAAGGGGGTAGTTAGCGTGTGTGCGGGGGGGGGGGGGGTAGCCCCCCCCTCCCCTGCAACCACACGTTGGGGGAACAGACCCAATGGGTCTGCACTTGGTCTAGTAATGAATAAAAGTCACAACACAAGTGTGAGTGGGATAATGGGATTTCTGCACATGAACTCATACAGGTGAATGGGAGGGTGAGTTTGGTGTACACAGAACAGTGGTGGGGATTTCAACAAGGTAGGTGAGTAGTGGAAATTTTAACAATAATAATGATATACGACTCATTATTTTTGAGATGGTGTCGAAATTATAGTATGTGGGGATCTTAAGATGCGATTTATTATCTATATACTTATAAAACTCTGATCTTGGATGTGGATGTATTTGTGTGTGGATTTGTGTTTTCTGTGATTCACATCTCCTCGAAAACCCGACGCGCTAACGCTGAAATTTTTACATATTCCGGTAGAGATTTACCACATATCTAAAAAATCGCCTCATCTGAAAATTTGATTAATTATTTCTTGAGTTATTTCTTCAAATTGTTCACAAATGTGAGATCTTTTAAAAATCTAATGAGCTGGATGACGTCACAATGGCTCTGCTCCTCGCGGCCAGCTGCGCAGAGTTTTCAAAGCGCAACCTGCTGGGCACTGTTTTTGCACGAGTTACGTTAACCCCCCCCACCACCAACTCGCAGTCATTTTGTCGCTGGATTGAAGCCGCTGAACACGCAGTACGCTCGTGCCTCGGCTCGGGTTTCCTGAGAGAACCCGAGAGATGCCGAGAGGAGCGGCCGCGCTGCACACTCTTTTCCACACTTGCACATCAGCTCGGCTTTTACACACACCCCCCACCTCCACTCGGCCGGCCGTCCGCAGCCCAGCCGCCCGCCGCCCCCAGGGCTGTGGATAGAAGCCGCTGAACACGCAGTAATTTAGTTGGGCTTCAGAAGTCCCGAGAGCTGCCGAAGCCCGCCGTCCGCTCGCAGTCGGCCCCGTCCTTGCCGCTCGCTCGCCGAGTTCGTCTGCCCTCTCCCCTCTCCCACCTGCCCCCTCCACTCCCCTTCCCCTCTCCCCCCCCCCCTCCCTCTTCCCCTTGCCCTCCTCTCCCCTTCTCCCCCTTCCCCCTCTCTCTCCCCCCCACTCCCTCTCCCTCCACGTCTCTCCCCCTTCCCCCCATCTCGCCCTCCACCTCCCGCTCCTCCACCCCCCGCCCCTCCACCTCTGTTGGTCTAGTAATCTAATAAATGTCTAGTATTCAAGTAGCACGAATAGTTTGCATGTGTCCTGAATATATTGAAGTAAACTCTTTATGATTACACTTTGCTGTTTTCACTGGAAATTATTTACTGCTATTAAAATAATTGCTTATCACATTGCCAGTGCTGATATCAGTACAAAAACCATGTTAGTAAAAGTTATTCCAATAATATGAATAACAGGTATAAAGTGGTATTTACAGAGAGAGCTGATAAACTTATTAGCATTTTAAGCACCTATATTTAGCTAATACCTTCATACAATTCAATTTAAAATATTGTCCCAATTATATTTTTAAAAAGTAAGAAAGCACCAAATTAGAAATCTATTTGGCTGTGAAGTCTATGTCTGGAATTTCTAAAAAAGAAAACACTTTCTAATTTCTAATTGTGTCAGAACCTGTTGAATTTATACGTTACCCTATAATTCTATGCACATGTTTAATAACCGCTTTTCCATTTTCCCGCATTTAACAAAAATCTAGAATAGGTTTCACCTCAAACATTTATTCTCCTAATGAGTTTAACATTATTAAATTTCTTACAGCTTTCAGTTAAGACCTGGAATCTTCATCATCATTAAGCATCTCTTCAGTGTTTGTTAAAGATAAGGAGCCAAAATCTGCATTATGATGTTCCAGTGAGGCTGAACCAATGATCTATGTGAAAACAGAAGAACACTTATCAGTTCACAATTGTGTTTTTCACAGCAATCTGTAAACTTCTTCAATGTTGGATTATAAATATTAATATATTTAGGAACTTTCTCGTTTATTAAACTAATTCTGAGGGACACAGTGGCACAGAGAGGGACACAGAGGCATAGTGAGGGACACAGAGGGACACAGGCACAGAGAGGGACACAGAGGCATAGTGAGGGACACAGGCACAGAGAGGAGAACACAGGGACACAGGAACACAGAGAGGGACACAGAGGCATAGAGGGGCACAGAGAGGGACACACGCAGGGCAGCTCGCTGCCTTTTGGAGCTGGGGTTTCCGGGTGTCCGCTGCCTTTTGGAGCTGGGGTTTCCGATTTGCAGCGTCTTTTGAGCGGGCGGCCCTGCTGCTGCGAGCGGGCGGACGGTCAAAAGCAGCGGAGGGCCGGCTGATCGTGGCTTCCGCGATGGGAAGCCCACCCACCTGTGTGACAGACGATCAGGCGGGGAAAACGGAGAGGCATCTAAATGGCGTCAACTTGGGAAAAGGGGATCTGGAGGTCCTTGTACATCAGTCTATGAAAGTAAGCAGTGAAGAAAGCGAATGGCATGTGGGCCTTTATAACAAGAGGAATCGAATATAGGAACAAAGAGGTCCTTCTGTAGTTGTACAGAGCCCTAGTGACACCTGGAGTATTGTGTGCAGTTTTGGTCCCCTAATTTGAGGAAGGACATTCTTGCTATTGAGGGAGTGCAGCGTAGGTTTACAAGGTTAATTCCCGGGATGGCGGGGCTGTCATATGCTGAGAGAATGGAGCAGCTGGGCTTGTACACTCTGGAGTTTAGAAGGATGAGAGGATATCTCATTGAAACATATAAGATTGTTAAAGGTTTGGACACGCTAGGCAGGAAACATGTTCCCGATGATGGGTGAGTCCAGAAACTAGGGACCACAGTTTCGGAATAAGGAGTAAGCCATTTAGAACGGAGACGAGGAAACACTTTTTCTCACAGAGGGCGGTGGAGGCGGGTTCTCTGGATGCTTTCAAGAGAGAGCTTAATAGGGCTCTTAAAAATAACGGAGTCAGGGGATATGGGGAGAAGGCAGGAACGGGGTACTGATTGGGGATGATCAGCCATGATCACATTGAATGGTGGTGCTGGCTCGAAGGGCTGAATGGGCTACTCCTGCACCTATTGTCTATTGTCCCCCGTGACAGCCAGAGATTGCCAGGTGGGATCGGAATCACCAGCGAGGAAAAGACGTCACGATTCCCCGTGTCCCTGTGATCAATGGAGGAATCGCAGGTCTCCATAGACGACCTCTCCTAGGAGTAATGGCTGCCAGGGCCACCTTCCCATCGCGCTGCCCCGCGCCCGCGCAACGATAATGGCCACCATTTTCTAGAAGCAGCCGAAGTGCGAGCGCACTTCGTGTTCAGCGGCTGTGCTGGGAGCTGCGCTGTGGACGGCTGGGTGAGTGCTAGTCGACAGCGAGTCGGGAGGCGAAAAATTAACTGAGTCGGAGGGGGTAACGTAACTCGTCAGCTGCTTTAATCCACAGCCCGGGGGGGGGGAAGGGCGGCTGGAAGGGCTCCTGTGAGCGAGAGGAGCCATCGTGACGTCATCCAGCTCATTAGATTTTAAAAAGATGTCAGATTGGTGAACAATTTTAGTCAAAAACTCGGGAAATAATGAATCAAATTTACAGATGGGAGGATTTTTGAAATCATGCGGTAAATCTCTACCGGAATATGTAAACATTTCACCGTTACCACGTCAGGATTTCAAGGAGATGTGAATCAAAGAAAATGTGCAAGCGACCATCCCCACAAGCGAACATTCAGACCAAGTGCAGACCCATTGGGTCTGTTTCCCCAACATGCGGTGGCGGGGGGGGGCGGCAAGCAGCGTCACACACACTAAATAAACCCCCCCCCCCCCGCACACACCCTAACTACCCCCCTTGATATTATATTAATATTATTAATTTGCTCCTTTTACCCCATAACCGCCCTGTCCACTGACGCATAGCCCCCAACTCGCAGGCGCGTCTAGAGAGGGAGCGGGGTTAGAGAGTGAGGGCAGAGAGAGAATGGGGAGAGACAGAAAAAAGGGCAGAGACAGAAGGGCAAGAGACAGGGAGAGGGGGTGGAGGGGAGGAGGAGAGGGAGGGTGAGAGGGAGGGTGGGTGATGGGGGGAGGAGGGGTGAGAGAGATGGGAGGAGAGAGGGGGGAAAGAGTGCGGGGCTGAGGGGATGAAGAGAAGGAGAGGGGAAGGGAGGGGAGAGGGAGTGTGGGGAGGGGATGGGGTGGAGGGAAGGGGGGAGGGGAGGGGGAAGGGGGTTTCGGGGAGGGAGCGTGGGGGAGGGCAGGGGGGTGGGGGAGAGGAAGGGGAGAGAGAGAGGAAGGGAGAGAGGGGAGAGAGAGGGGGGAGAGAGAGGGGGGAGAGGGGAGAGAGAGAGAGAGAGAGATGGGGAGAGAGGGGGGAGAGAGAGGGGGAGAGACAGAGAGAGTGAAATGCAACCGCTCGTCACGCGTTTAGAATGTTCTGGAAATTAAGCGTGCGCGTCTCATGCACGAAGGCTGTTGGCGGCTCTATGGAAATCAGGGGAGGAGCCTGCCGCGTCACACACACACTAACCACCCCACCCCCCCCTCCACACACACACACAGCGGGTCCGATCTAAGCTGTCAATGAAGCAATTTTTTTTTACTGTCTTTGAAATTAAAAGTTAATGTTAAGAATTAGTGATGTTAAGGTGAGAAATAATTCAATTCAATTCAATGAAAAACAATGGAATCAACAATAATTAGTGGAGTTATATGAGAAACAATAAAATTCAATGCAATGAAAAAGAAATAAACAATGCTTTAATCCACAGCAGGGGAGGGGCGGGGCGAGCAGCAGGCTGGGGAGCGGGGCCGGGCGAGGCCAGGAGGCAGTTGGGTCAGGTGCAAAGGCATTGTAAGGTCAGCAGCTGGGCAACATTAATTTTTTTTAATATCAGTTTGTTGATAAATTTTATTAAATATCTCGGGAAATAATTGATCAAATTTATAGATGATTGGATTTTTGAAATCATAAGGAAAATTTCTACAAGATGTAAAAAAATCACTGTTATTGTAATGTCAGCAGCTGGGCAGCTGTGAGTTTTTTTTTAAAAGGTCGGGATTGGTAATTTTAATAAAAAGAGTCGGGAAAATAATGTACCAAATGTACAGAGTGGATTTCTAAAATTACAAGGAAAATCTCTAACTGAAATATGTAAAAGTTTCCCCGTTTCGTCGCCTGGTTTTCGAGGAGATACGTTTCAAAGGCAAAATGACACGCGCACGCACGCACGCACGCACGCACGCACGCACGCGCACACCACACACACACACACACACACACACACACACACACACACACACCACACACACACACACACACACACAGTTTGAATAGATACTAGACCAAGTGCTCCCCCAACGCACGTTTGCAGGAGGGGTGGGGGGCGGGGCGACATGCGGCATCACACACACTAACTACCCCCACACACACACTAACTACCCCCCTTGATATTATATTAATATTATTAATTTGCTCCTTTTACCCCATTCCCGCCCTATCCACTGACGCATAGCCCCCAACTCGCAGGCGCGTCTAGAGAGGGAGGGGGGGCAGAGAGTGAGGGCAGAGCGAGAATGGGGGAGAGACAGAGAGAGAGGCAAAGACAGATGGGAGAGGGGGGTGGGTGAGGGTGGGGGAGAAGGGGAGCGAGAGATGGGAGGAGAGAGGGGGGGAAGCGGGGTGGGGTGGGAAGGGAGGGGGAGAGGTGGGGGGTGAAGGGAGCGGGAGGTGGAGTGAAGGGGTAGGGGAGGGGGTGGAGGAAGGGGGTAGGGGAGGGGTGGAGGGGAGGGTGTGGAGGGGGAAAAGGGGTTTAGGGGAGGGAGGGTGGGGAGGCCAGGGGTTGGAGAGGAAGGGGGGAGAGAGAGGGAGGGGGAGAGTGGAGAGAGGAGAGAGAGAGAGGGGGAGAGAGGGAAGAGAGAGAGGGGGGGAGTGAGAGAGGAGGGGAGGGAGAGAAGGGAGGGGAAGATTGGGGGGAGAGAGAGAGAGAAGGGAGAGGGAGAGAGAGAGAGAGAGAGAGAGAGAGAGAGAGAGAGAGAGAGAGAGAGAGAGAGAGAGAAGAGAGAGAGAGAGAGAGGGGGGAGAGAGAGAGAGAGAGAGAGAGAGGGCAGGGCGGCAGCCCGAGCGAGGCACGGAGCGATCTGAGGATGGTTAAAAGAAGAGGGGGGACCAGCCGATCGTGGCTTCCGCCAGCGTGACAGAGCCGTGCCGGGACGGGGGGGGGACAGATGATCTGGCCTCCCCGTAGAGGAGGTCGTCCCCTGTGACGTGTAGAGAGCAAAGATCCTATAGCGGTATAGGATCTTTGGTAGAGAGGAGAGGAGAGAGAGGGAGGAAGGAGAGGGGGAGGAGGTGAGAAGAGGAGGGGGGTGGAGGGGAGCCAGGCAAGTCAGTGGGCTGCCTAATGCGGAGAGAGACAGATGCGGCTTCTGACTCTGGAACCCCACAGCTGGAATGAGCGGGCAGGTGGGCGGGGATGGGAGGGGTGAGGCTTCACGAGCTGCGCCGACAGTGAGGAGAACCTCCTTCAGCGCATGAGCGCTCCTATAGTGGAGCTGAGCTGTAGAATCTTTGTTCTGCAGAACTTTCTTGATCTTTCTGCGCCTTTTGAAGAACGGGGAGGGGGGGGGTGGGTGGGCTAACGTACCTCGTGGAAAACTGCGCATGCGCGTTGACAGCAGCTGCATTAATCCAGAGCGGCGGGGGTCGGGGGGGTGGGGCCATGAGGAAAGGCATTGTGAGGTCAGCAGCTGGGCAATATATATATATATTTTTTTAAGTCAGTTTGGTGATCAATTTTGGTAAATATCTCGGGAAATAATGGACCAAATTTATGAGGGTTGGATTTTTGAAATCAAAAGGAAAATTTCTACCGGAAGATGTAAAAATTTCTCTGTTATTGTAACGTCAGCAGCTGGGCAGCGGTCAGATTTAAAAAAGGTTAGATTGGTCAACAATTTTCAATGAAAAGTCAGGAAAATAGCATCACATGGGAGGGCTGGTCCCCAATGCAATATTCCACCTCTCCACCAGGAGCGCTAGTTTACAGAGGGCGAGTATGGACATTGTGGGCCAATTGGATTCTTGGGCTGGCGGCTCAGTCACTCAAGCCTGTTGTGCTGGCAGCTCACTCACTCACAGCTGGTGGGCTGGCAGTTGACTCACGGCTTTTCCTTGAAATTCCATTCAAGCAGGGTGCAAGGCCACCAAATTCAAGTGCTGTTTCATACCATTTCAAGCAGGGTGCAAGGCCACTAAAGAAAGCGAGTCGCGACCTCTCCCTCCTCCATCTTGCAGACTGAGCCACGCCCACACTTCTGGTTTTATACCAAAGGCAACACAGCTTTAGCATTTCCAAACCAAAGGCAACACAGCTTTAGCATTTCAAAACCAAAGGCAACACAGCTTTAGCATTTTCAAACCAAAGGCAACACAGCTTTAGCATTTCCAAACCAAAGGCAACACAGCTTTAGCATTTCCAAACCAAAGGCAACACAGCTTTAGCATTTCCAAAACCAAAGGCAACACAGCTTTAGTATTTCCAAACAAAAGGCAACACAGCTTTAGCATTTCCAAACAAAGGCAACACAGCTTTAGCATTTCCAAACCAAAGGCAACACAGCTTTTGCATTTCCAAACTATATTTTCAAACCACATTAAGGGCACTGACAGGTCAGTAAAACCACTCACAGTTTAGTAGACATGTATTCAGTGTTATTCACAGCTCAGACTGAGAGATGTGACCCTCTTGCTCCCCCAATTTGCAGAGACTGACTGAGGCTTTCAACACTTCCGGGTTTATAGTCCCTCCGAAGGGACGTGGCCTTCAGGAGAGAGAATCTCAACATTTTTTAAAACACTAGTAACTCTTTTATTTTTCATCGATGGGAAAAATCCTCTTGTTCTGCGCAGCGAAGGGGTACTCTAAGATGGCCAAAAATCACAGCCGTAAGTGGCAGCTTTTTTTTCTTAAATCAATATACAGAACAACAGGAAGTGGGTCAAGATCAGACTTTTAGTAATATAGATATGATGAAATGTGGATGCTCAACACATTTGCAGCATTTATTTTGCACTCATATAAAAGGAGCCAATTCCTGTCATAATCCTCTTTTTGAAGGAAACAAAACCCTGATGTCTGAAGAAGGGCCCTGACCTGGAACATCACCTATCCATGTTCTCTGAGGATACCGCCCGAACCCTTGAGTAACCTCAGCACTTTGTGTCCTTTTTTGCAAACCAGCATCTGCCATTCCTTGCATCAACTTGACACTTTCACTTGTACATCAATTTTCCCTCTATATTCAATTTGTTTATATTTGATTTGGAAAGTTATTGAGATATATGTTAAACTGTCAGAGGCTGGGATATTTAGGTCTCACAAACATCCTCAGTTCCCAGTTTGATATGTACAATCATAGAACAGCAGTGCGGAGGAGGAACTACAGATGCTGGTTTATACTGAAGATAGACACAAAGTGCTGGAGTAACTCAGCCGGACAGGCAGCATCTCTGGAGTGAAGAAAATGGGAGATGTTTCAGGTTGGGAACCCTTTTTCAGACTGATATTAGGGGAGAGGGAGATTCTTAGATAAGGAAGGTGGAGATCGGCTATTGCATGCTAGCCAATCATAGTGCTTGTTAGTAGTAGCCCCCGCCTAGTACATGCTTTATAATATTAAGAACTCGCCTACGTCAGGCAGTAGATGTAGCAGCTCGAGATGTAACGTACTGTAGATCCAAGGCTGTAAGTGTTTTATAAAGATGTGTTGTACCTTTACGTTCATTTGAGTCTTGTAATTACAGAAGGGTAAAGTGTGAAACCAGGACAAGGGGGATGGAGATGAAGGAAAATGTAGAATAGATCAAGTCAAGACTGTTTTATTGTCATATGTCCCGGACGGGACAATGAAATTCTTACTTGCTGCAGCACAACACAATATGTGATATGTAAACATTGTATATAACGGGAAAAAAAAGAAAAAGTTCAATAATTAACAAATATAGTGCAAATAACAACAAATAATATAGTCTTTTGCAGTTCAGAGCTCATAGCTTATTCGTTGTGTTTAATAGCCTGACGGCTGTGGGGAAGAAGCTGTTCCTGAACCTGGACATTACAGTTTTCAGGCTCCAGTACCTTCTTCCAGATGGCAGTGGTGAGATAAGTGTGTGGCCAGGAAGGTGTGGGTCCTTGATGATTTTGGCTGCCTTTTGAAGGCAGCGACTACGATAGATCCCTTCGACGGTGGGGAGGTCAAAGCGGTGATGGACTGGGCAGTGGTCACAACTTTTTGTAGTCTTTTTGCTCCTGGACGTTCAAGTTGCCAAACCAGGCCACGATGCAACCAGTCAGAATGCTCTCTACCGTGCACCTGTAGAAGTTTAGGAGAATCCTCTTCGACATGCCGAATTTCCGTAATCTTCTCAGGAAGTAGAGTCGCTGATGTGCCTTATTTACAATTGCATCAGTGTGCTGGGTCTAGGAAAGATCTTCTGATATATGCACGCCCGTGAATTTGAAGTTATTGACCCTCTCCACCATCGTCCCGTTGATATAACAGGATTGTGGGTCCTCATCCGTCCCCTACTAAAGTTCACAATCAGTTTCTTGGTCTTACTGATGTTGAGAGCCAGGTTGTTGTGCTGGCACCATTTGGTCAGTCGGTCGATCGCACTTCTATACTCTGACTCATCCCCATCTGTGATTCATCCAACCACAGTGGTGTCATCGGCGAACTTGATGATGGAGTTCGCACTATGTCCGGCTACGCAGTCATGAGTATAGAGTGACTAAAGCAGGGGGCTGAGCACGCAGCCTTGAGGTGCTCCCATACTAATTGTTACTGAGGATGAAGTGGGTCCTCCAATTCGAACAGACTGTGGTCTGTGGATGAGGAAGTCGAGGATCCAATTGCAGAGGGATGCTCAGAGGCCCAGTTCCGTGAGCTTGGTAACCAGCTTGGAAGGGATGATTGTATTAAAGGCCGATCTGTACTCTATAAACAACAGCCTGACATAGGTGTTTTTATTGTCCAAGTGGTCCAGTGCGGAGTGGAGAGCCAGTGAAATTGTATCTACCATTGACCTGTTGTGGCGGTATGCGAACTGTAGTTGGTCGAGGTTTCTTGTCGAAGTAGGAGTTGATGTGCACCATAACCAACCTCTCAAAGCACTTCATCACCACAGACGTTAGTGCCACTGGTCGATAGTCATTGAGGCACGTCACCTTACTCTTCTTGGGCACCAGTATTATCGATGCCCTCTTAAAGCAGGTGGAACCTCAGACCTCAGAAGTGAGAGGTTGAAAAATGTCTGTAAAAACTCCCGCCAGTTGGTCTGCACAGGTCTTGAGAACTCGACCGGGTGTACCATCAGGTCCAGGCGCTTTCCGAGGGTTCACCCCCTGAAGGATTTTCTAATGTCGGCCTCTGTGACCATGACTGTAACACCGTCAGGGCGAAATAGGGGCTCGGGAAGGCACATCAGTGTTCTCCCTATCGAACCGTGCGTAGAAGGCATTGAGCACGTCAGGGCATGATGCTTCGCTGTCGTTTGAGCCACCTCCTGATTTTGGAGGTGGAGATGGCATTCAAGCCCTGCCACAGTTGCCGAACATCCGTCTCATCCTCTAGCTTAGAGCAGAAGTCCCTTTTGGCCTTTTTGATGGACTTACTTTGTTAGCTGTTATTGTAAATGGAAGGGCTTGCATGGCATCCAGCTTTGCCAGAATTCAGGAAGTTCCATAGTGCTTCAGAGTCTATTAAGTAGTTTAAAACTGTTACTAGTATTTAAATGCCATGAAATTCAAGGCATTGATTAATTTGAGGAACAACAGTCCTTTTTCATGATTTGGATGTTTTGGTGGAAAAAATATATCCAGTAATTAGCCAAAGCTTAAAAGCCAGGAAGACATCAGCTTCAACTCTGATCTTGATAAGATCAGCAAGAATTCTTTGCAGAGAAATAGGAAAGAATTCGGATTATTATCAGTGAATACTATTGGAAAAGTATGCATGTATGGGATATTGAGTGAAGACAGAACTCACTGTGTTTCCCACCCAAAATGAAGAAAAGTCTTGACCAGCAATCTCCTCTAAGATTTACATATGAGGAACAGACACTTTAGTAGATATTGCAGGATACTGGTGGTGTATTCCATTGATGACCTCAACACCAAGAGAGTTAAAACGACTAAAAATTATTGTAAATTGTTGAAAGGAAGATTGCAGGTTGTCCATAAGATACATTTGAATGTTCATGTTATATAATGTAATGGTGATTGTGTTTGACGTTATCTGGCCATTTTTATGGTGGAGGAAATCTGCTCCTCCTGGCTTATTTGTATACATACAAATTGCACATGTGCAATTAAAAAAAGCGTCCCTCCAAAATTTCACTCAATGCTCTTCTATTTACAGCACACAGCCAAAAGCACAGTGTTGAAAGGCAGTGAAACTGAGCCAATGAAATCAGGAATGGGAGACATAAAACATTCAGAAACCAGAGCTCAACATATCTCCGTGCAACCTTGGCCTCTGAAAAGAGCCTGAGATAAGGTGGCTGACTTCCACAGTTGCATAAACAATTCTGCTGTAAAAACAGCAAACTCGGGGCTATTTAATAGATGACAGGTATTAACATTTCAACAGTGACTGCAAGCGTGAATGCAATGGAAAGATAGAAAGGCATCTCATTTTACAGCTCCATAAAAAGATGTAAACAGCTTGTTTATTCGTGTTTGGAAAATTCAGGAAGATCTCAATCACTATTATAATTATCCTCAAATCCTGTAGGATTTGGGTTCTCCTATGGAATAATGCAAGGCTACATGCATTTAAACTATTTTTTGTTTAAAAAAACAGCGCTATGTAAAACTGTAACCTTAAAAGCATTGGCAATCTGGTTTCTGAAAACTAGGAAATTATTTGTATTTCAACTTTAACTTCTCCCTGCTGCTTGAACCTCTCTCCCTGCCTCTGTATCTGAACTTGAACTTCTCCTGCAGTACTGCTGTGGCTCTTAATTACGTTTCTCTTCTTCTAGTTTACTATTGCCACTTGCAGCACTCAGTCCATCAGCTCTGTCATTTTGTAAAAAGGAGTAGAAATTGTTTCCAAAATGGGTGCAACAATTATTAATTCAACGGAGAGACACGGCTGCCCTGTGCCAAAACGTACATCTGTGCAAGTGTTCACACCAGTGCTAAATTTGCCAGGTCTTTTATTCAGACATCAAACAGCTGCTTAAAGCAGACATTAGAATTCAAACGTATGTAAATGAGAAGCATACTTAGAAACCCATAACAAAACTGGATGGTGAAGGATTCCGACCGGAAATGTTCCCTATTTTCTCCAGAGATGCTGCCTAACTTGTGCCTATTGTGCAGTTTGTGTCTATGTATTGGAATGGCAATGAGTTCCTGCTGGGTATTGTTCAGCAACCCTCGTGGCCACCACCAAAATGTGAGTTGATTTTGGCAGAGCCCAGTCTGCAATCTTCTTGTTATTGGATCAAGACACTGTTCAGTCGAGGCTGTGAAGTCACAGGTGTGTAACGCCCACCCTAAAAGAAATATGCTTTGATACATTCCATTGCTTAGCCCTAGTCCTACAAGACTGCTTATTAGATGCTTAGAAAACTGGTGAAAGAGGTGGGAGTCAGCAGGAAATTGAGATCAGACAAATTAAATCCTATTTAGAAAAAAAAATCAATGTACCCTCAAATTATGCATGGCCTGTAATATTAAGTGATTCTTTGCAGGCAGCATGGTGGTGCAGCTGACAGAGCCACTGCTGCACAATGCCAGAGATCCAGGTTCGATCCTGACCTGGGGTGCTGTCTATGTGGATTTTGTCCCTGTGACCGCTGTTCCCTCTGTGTGCTGCAATTTTCTCCCACTCTCCAAAGACATGCAAGATTGTAGCTCAATTGACCTCAATTGACCAAGGCTGCAGGTAGTAGATGAGAAAGTGGGATAACATAGAGCAAATGTGAATGGGTGATAGATGGTCGGCGTAGACTCAAGGGCCTGTCCCACTTGGGCGTCATTTGCGCATCACGCAGGTGGCGCGCGAAGATTTTGTGAATCACCACGTGCGTCGTGTGTCGTGACGCGTAAATGATGTCGCGTAAATGACGCGCAAATGGCACCCAAGTGGGACAGGCCCTTCATTGTGCTGAAGGGCCTGTTTCCATGTCGTAATCACTAAACTAAGCTAATTTTAGGTGGTAATGTCTGTCCGTAAACCTGCTCTGCAACCCAGTTCAAACTGCTTGAGTTCCTCCATTGCTTCTCTTTTTCCCCCAATACCAGGTACAAGAAATCTATGTCCTATTAATTGAAATACCTGCAAATACTGGAAGTCTGAAATAAAAACAGAAAAAGCAGGAACCACTCAGTAGCAGCATCTGTGGAAAGAGAAACGGAGTTCATGTTTCAGGTCAGAGATCCTTCATCAGAGTCTTACTTGATATTGATGGACAAAAGGAAAAACTCGGTAGATGAAAATAATCTCCATATGTAAAAGTAGCTCCCTCCTTAATCCAAAACCCGATTCGATGGAGCCATTAGCCACCCTGAGCTCATATCATCAAAGCAAATTTATGAGTGTTATTCTGGTAGAAACACTGCGAAAGTGGACATTAATATGACATTAATTGGGCCTCATTGGAGACCCTCGGACTTAATTGGAGACCCTTGGACTATCTTTAATTGAACTTAACTGGACTTTATCTTGCACTAAACGTTATTCCCTTCATCATGTATCTGTACACTGTGGATGGCTCAATTGTAATCATGTATAGTCTTCCTGCTGACTGGTTAGCATGCAACAAAAGCTTTTCACTGTACCTCGGTACACGTGACAAAAAAACTAAACAAAACTAATGAATAACACCTTAAGTAAAACAAGCTGAATATTTGACCGGCAAAGAAAGTGATGAAACACAAGTTATAAACTCTTATATACATGTTTATTAGTTGTAAATCAACCCCAATATGTTCGATGAGTTCAAAGAGCTATATTGAAGCAGTTAGGGTTAATAACAAAATTGAAACGTGTCTTAAATCCTACAATTTTTACAGTTTTACTTCTGCGAGCTTTTGAACTACCAGGGAAGTCCGTTTTAATTATTGACTCGCCATACACTGTTCATGGCATTATAACAGGGGAATACTGGTCCCTCTCACACAGTGCAAAGCAGATGGCCTTTCTGTATACCAAGTTCTTTTGAGGGTGTTGGTTGTAACGTCAGCCTATACTTAGATCAAAATAAATAAAAAGAAAACAGTAGAATCTAAAATTAAAACAGCAAATGTGACATATATTAGAACCCTGAGCCTCTCTGTAAAGAAAATGTAAGTTAACACAGACAAACAACAATACTGTAATCTCCAATCTTTTCTCATCATTGATGCCATAATATCAGCAGCATAGTTCCTATATTTCCCGAGCTCATTACACATATACACAGATCAGCATGATTTCAGTAGACTTCAATTATGCAATATTAAATAAAAAGATTTGCATTTATATCATGTCTTTCATGACTACTGCCCATTACAGAGCACTCCACATCCAACAAAATATTTTTGATGCATTGTAGTGATATAAAAATCACAGCAGTGAGTTTCAGCATAAGCTCCCATCAAAAGCAATGTGATAATGACCAGATATGATATTTTCTTAGTTTAGTTTAGTTTAGAGATACAACGCGGAAACAGGCCCTTCGACCCACCAAGTCTGCGCAGCAACTGTACCGCTGCGCCACCATGCCTCCCCGCTAAAGGAACAGTCCACCGACCAGTGATCACCCCATACGCTAGCACTATCCTACACACTAGGGACAATTTATAGAAACAAATTAACCTACAAACCTGCACGTCTTTGGAGTGTGGGAGAAAACCGGAGCACCCGGAGAAAACCCAGGCAGTCACTGGGAGAACGTCCAAGCTCCACACAGACAGCACCTGAGGTCAGGATTGAAATTAGGTCAGCAGAAGTCTGCAGAAGGGTCTCGACCCGAACCATCATCTATCTATGTTGTCCAGGGATGCTGCCTGACCTGTTGAGTCCCGCAAGCACTTTGTGTATTAACTGGCAAACATGGTTCTTTGTTTCTTCGAGATAACTTCCTGCTCTTCATCAAAATAGTCTCACGGTGTCTTTAACATCTACTAAAGGGAGCAAACTGGACCTGCGTTTGATGCCTTATCCTGAAGTAGTACAGTACTTGTGGATGGTGCAGTGGCGCAGTTGGTAGAGCTGCCAGAGACCCAGATTCAATCCTGACCTGGGTGCTGGTCTGTGCAGAGTGTACACATTCTCCCTGTGACAGCATGGGTCTCCTTTGTATGCTCCAGTTTCCTCTCATATCCCAAAGAAGTGTGGCTTTGTAGGTTAATTGGCCTTTAGGTTAATTGGATGTGAAGGTGCAATAACATAGAGCTAGTGTGAACTGGTTTCCATGCAGACTAGTGTAGATGGGGCATTTAGTTGGCATGGAAAAGTTGGGCTGAAGGGCCTGTTTCCATGCTATATGGCACTATGACTATGATACCACCTCTGATGGTGCAACATTCCCTCAGGACTGTATCTTTGCGCTCTGACTGGGAGATGAACGTGGAACAAGAGACTTTGAGCGGAGAATACTACTATGGTGTGACACTGAAGCGGCCTCATTAGAAATGTGAACGGTTCTGTTTCATTCATGAAATCAACGAAAGACACAGCTCCAGGTGAGATCATTCAGTCCTTTATACTGGATCTATGAAAAAGTCATCCAATTGGTTCTGCCACTTAGCTTTGATCCCAACAGTTCTATTATTGTTTCACTTTCAATTATAAATTCAATTATCTTTGGAAAATTATAAATGGGTGTTGTACTGCCGCATTTTCCAGTGTACAAGGTATTATGTTTCAATACAGCTACTGTCTTTAAAAATAAAATTGTTTCATCTCCCTTATGGATTGTGATAAATCTATGCCCTTTGGTTACATCCTGTCAGTGAAATCAGTCTTTCCCTGGCCGCCTATCTAGGTCCCTCATCATTCAAAAATATCCGTTTATTCAGGGATAGTGCTCTAGATTAAACCACAGTGCATATTGTGCTAATCAATTGCTTTACAGCCCACTATATTGAGCACAAAACCTCATTTGGATTGGCCTGGAGGGCAACATTGGAAAATCAAGTTCCCTCATAACTGGCAATATCAGGTAGCCCTGCTTCTTGCCACCCGAGTACAATGAGAGTTGATTCCTTGGAGGTAGGATGGGTTATCAATGGACGAGTGTCTACAATACTTACGCGAATGATCCCGAGATGATTGAGTTTACATATGAGGAGTGTTTGATTGCTCAGGGCCTGTACTCACTGGTGTTCAAAAGAACGAGGGGGATCTCATTAAAACCTACTGAAAAATAGAAGTGGATGTGGCCTCTGAATAAAAGGTTGTGGAGATGAGGTGGAATTTATTTATTCTGAGGGTGATGAATCTGTGGAATTCATTGTCACCGATGGCTGTGGAGGCCAAGTCATTGGGTATTTTTAAAGTGGAGATCAATTTTTTAGGGCATCAAAGGTTATGGGTAGAAGGCAGGAGAATGGTGTTGAGAGGGAAAAGTAATAAAGCCATGATTGAATGGTGGTATAGACTCGATGGGTTGAATGGCCTAATCCAGCTCTTATGTCTTATGGTCTTGTGCTCATTGACATGTAGTTCATCATGTGCAATGCTCTGCCCAGCTCACTCTGAAAATGACCCTGGTTTATACATGAAAATATACATGACGCTGATTTGGATTTTAAATAGTTCTCTTGTTACACCCATTGTTACACCCATTGCTGTGCTCTGGATCCTTCGGTAGGCCAGTAAGCATTGCCTCACTTTTAATTACAGCAGCACTAGACATTTCCACAATTTTCAAAGTCCCACCGCTCTATTTCTGCTAAAAAGGAGGTCTGGAATCTATGGGACATTCCTGCAAAGGGATAGACCATTTCACCTCTCGCTGTAAAAGCCACATATTCCAGAGCCATTCTCCCCTGTTCTCACATCTTCTTGTAAAAGTTATAATTATCAATCAACTAGTTAATGTCCATTTTACAATAATTTGCTTTAGCTTGGTATTGGGACACAGTTGGGGTGGCATGGTGACGTAATGATAGAGTTGCACAAAGACCCGGGTTTGATCCTGACAATGCAGAGTTTGTACGTTCTCCCCATAACCACGTAGGTTTTCCCTGGGCACTCCGGTTTCCTCCAACACACCAAAGGCATACAGGTTTGTAGGCTAATTTGGCTATGGTAAAAATAGTAAATTATCCGTTGTGTTTAGGATAGTGCTAGTGTTCGGGGATCGCTGGTCAACATGGACTCGGTGGACCAAAGTGCATGTTTCCGCGCTGTATCTCTAAACTAAACTAAACTAATCAGTCTACTGGGTTAGAAATGAAGAGAGGAAAGAGTGGGGGTGCGGGGAATAAACAGTGCAAAGGTTGAAAAGGCAGAGTGAACCTTTAACAATATGACTGATGATCTACACTGAATTCTGTAACTGCTGCCTTTGGGAAACTACAGCTCAGGGGGGTTATATCTGCTCAACACTGCTGTCAATTACTATGTCATATCCAAGGACTTGCTGCCAATTATTGTAGACCAGGCCAGTTCACCAACACCACAGGTGCACAGGCACTTCTGTTGTGAAACCGCAGTAATAGCTGCCCCTTGTTGCAACCACTATTACCTTTCTGTACTTTGAAAACTTTATTCCTGATTTTGTTTTTGAGCTACAGCATGCAAACAGGCCCTTTGGCCCACCGAGTCCATGCTGACCAACGACCACCCGTACACTAGTTCTACGTTATCCCACTTTTCGTATCCTACATCCTAGGGGCAAGTTACTGAAGCCAATTAACCGACAAACACGCACATCTTTACGATGTGGGAGGAACCCAAAACACCTAGAGGAAACCCACACGGTCACAGAGAGAACACACAAACATCGCACAGACATCACCCATAGTCAGAGTTGAATCAAGGTCTCTTCACACAACTCTACCACTGCGCCACCGTGCCGCCCTATAGTAGTCATGGACTCTGGTATAAAAACCACCACATGTCATTTTGTGCTGAATTTCTAGTTGTGCTTGGCATTGCAAAGAATGGGTCTAATCATATTGCCATCAGGACTGTGCTAAACCACGTCCCTCATTAGATATTTTGACAGGAAGAACACTTTTGGTCAAATCAATTAAGCAGTGGTTTGCACAGAACATGCTCAAGGCCCTGCTGGAAACAGAGATGGTGCGCCCTGTCAAATGTCTCTGTGAGCACACAGTCAATGTCATTGGGTAGCATGCCGCACCATTAGCTGCTAGTGAGCTCCATCATGCACAGTGAAAGTCTCAGTGTCACTACACAATGCACAGGAAGTGACTGCATTGGAGTAGAGACCATTGTAAGCCTTTTTCTGGGATGCACACTTGCCAAGAAGGTCAGGAAAAAAGAAGCAGTAGTGTTTACTGAGATTCATCACAAACATCTGCAAAACAGGACGTGCTTAGCGGCAAAAGCTGCCAGTGTGCTGCGATTATATGTCTATAGCAAGCCTGTCTCACCCGTCGCA
Source organism: Malacoraja senta (assembly GCA_038087875.1). Taxonomy (NCBI): domain Eukaryota; kingdom Metazoa; phylum Chordata; class Chondrichthyes; order Rajiformes; family Rajidae; genus Malacoraja; species Malacoraja senta. Next base: position 41,108,502 of record CM075978.1, read on the forward strand.
GAACTAGGAACCCACCTGGAGTCATCCGAGGCTCTTCGTCTGCTCGGCCTCGAAGACCGGGAACGGGGGAGGAGGGAGGGGGGGAGTTGGCAACGGTGGCAGACGCTGTTTTCAAGATGGCTGCAGACAGAGGAGAAGATCGGTGCTGCTAGGACAACAGGACTCTAAGGCCAAGATAAGTCTGCACTCTCAAGAACTTTGAGACTTTGTGGGCACCAGAATCGTGGCAACTCTTTGTGCACTATCCCGGTGAAGTCTACTATTACATTACAATCATTGCACTTTTGTACTTATATATGATAATGCTTATCTACAGTTTGATTTTACTGGTTTATATGCAAAGCAAAGAAATGTACTGTACCTAGGTACATTGGTACATGTGACAATAAAGTATCGTGACAATAAAGTATCATCATCATCTCTGCTCTACAAAATGTTTCCAGAGACTCAGCCTGACAAAGGTCAGCTTCTGTTGGTGGACCATCACTCTGGTGAAAGCCATCAACTGCTCTGTCTAAAACTCACTGACCATCTACAACAACGAGCTATCCATGATTGATTCTTTGCAAACTGGTACATGCTAAGGTCTGTGACTATATTCAATAACTCAAAGGAAAAAGGCCACCATTTACTCAAAGAATATATGTAAAAGAAATTGAAGTTCAGGAAAATGGAATGACTTCATGACATGACTTGTACTAAGAATATTTCAAGTTATATTTAATTGCAAATTTTGTGAATAATGAAATAATGTTGAAATATAGAAAATTTCATTGTTGTGACAAGTTTCTCTTGGGGCCCTCACCATTCCACTATCACAATTTATCCCGCATGTTCCTTCACAGTCCAATTTCCTCGTAACCTTACCACAACGCAATGCAGCATGAGGAAGCATGGCACTGTCAGAGCTTGACGGTTGATTTTAACCCGTGGCCTTCAGTGACCCACCTGATCTGACCTAACCCTTTTCTCTGTGTGCTCCATGGCTGATTTCCCAATTGTCCTGTGTAGGAAGGAACTGCATATGCTGGTTCATACCGAAGATAGAAATAAAGTGCTGAATAACTCAGCAGGTCAGGCAGCATTTCTAGAGAAAAAGGATGGGTGACATTTCAGGCCGGGACCCCTCTTTAGACTCTTGGGTTGCGACTCGAAACGTCAAACATCCTTTTTCTCCAGAGATGCTGCCTGACCCGTTGAGTTACTCCAGCACTTTGTGTCTACTTCCAATTGACTTCCTCTGTGACCTGGAACGTTGACATGCCCTGCAATGGTAGAGCATACAAAATAGATGCTTATCAATGGATAAAGTGTGCCTTGTGCTCTCCTTGGTATTGCAGTGGCAGACCATGAACAAAATGTCCTTTGACCCACCATACACAGCCTTTTAAAGCACCTTTACAGTCACCATATAATTTCCAGGCCCAAGAGTCGTAAACACTGTTGTAAACTTTAACTATCCAGAAAGAGGACAATACAGAATCACAGGATTAGCTGTCTTTCACAAGGCATTGCAAGGGATTTGTTAACTGAATCTGACAGAAGAATAATTCACATCCAAATCTTGGTTATAAAATGTAATTGAAATAAAAGCATTGAAACAGGACCTTCGGCCCACTGAGTCCATGCCGACCAGTGATCACACCGTTTTCATTCTTTCAGTTTATCCTGAAAAATGTTAATCCTTCTTTTATAATAAAGATGATATCTAAAGCAATAGGTTCAACCAATTAGTGCTATGTTAATAGTTTTGGATTGCATCTGCTGATCTCCTGTCTGGAAGACTGCTACCCCAATCCTAGGCCATAGCTGTTTGGGTGTGTAGACTGTAACATCACACTCTCTAGACTATTAAATCAACTCCAAGTAGGTATGAAAAATGTTCAGGAAGTTCAAGCAACTCACAAACTTTTGTAAAAACAAATTGGTGGCAGCCATATACTTACGTAAGGTAAATTTACAATTTATTACAAAGTGCCGGCGATGAGGTGTTTCAAAAATATAAAGGTAATCAAGAAGCTGTGGTTGTTCCCATTAAAGCAGAGGGAGCCAAAGATTTAGGAGTGGCAATCAAAATTGCTAAGTGTTTTTTTAAGCAGTGGGTGGGGGGTTTGTTTCCTACTGCATGAGATTTGGTGTACATTGCCTCATGCCCTCTTGAATTTTGCAACAGATGGCCTTTAAACAAAACATAAATTGGTCCCGTGTGCACTGTCCATTTAATGAGTTTTTACAGTCAACGTACAATTTCCAGACCAAAGATACATAAAACACAACATAAACCTTGAGTATTTAAGAATAGACAATACAGACTCGAAAACATCTGATATTCATTAAACACCGCAAATGACAACTTGTTTTTTGTCTAATTCATTAGCTGTGGCAAAGCTTACATCTGATCATATAACCTTCATTTACTATAGCAAATAATTGACATCAGGACACTTTATATTAAAAATTACACCTCCTCTTCGCTCAATTATTGTATTTGAGTTTGACTAAATTGTAGTTTTATATGGTTTGTATCACCTAATTGGACAGCATGCAAAACAAACCTTTTCACTATACCTCAGTACATGTGACAATAATAAACCTAAACCTAATTTAAAAATTCAACATCAAATATCGGGAAGCTGATAACAAGTAGCACACATACCTAATCATCGAGGCATTAAGTTTTATTCATTTAAGGTATAGTGACGCTAAACCACTCATTGTTCAAAACAACCGAAGACTGATGTAAGCTAAGATCTTGCAACATTACTGTAGCAATCGGCACAACATTTTTTTTGGAAAATCATTTTGTGTTGCCTGGGTTGTGGTGCATCTCGCATGTGGGCTCAGAAGACTATTTCTATACAAATGCTAATCGGGGATGGTATGGCAAGACTCTACTGGGTGGTTTATAAGAAAAGACCTTCACTACGGCTTTGCACCACACATGTGACGATAAAGCACCATTGGGTTTGATATGTAGCATTCCAATGCCAGTCAGGTGTTGTATTTTATCTATTTTTAGATAGTCCTTTGAATCTACTGAGAACCACATAAATTCTCATAGTCTTTTCACATTGTGGGACAGTGGATGCTGCATGTCTGAAAAATCACTCGGTTAGATTCACATGCAAGTTTATTTGCATTTCTCTGGGTGCAATTTTCATTCTGAAGCTGTGTGACAGATACATCTTCTCGATGTGCTGGGATGCATCCTCAGCGATGTGGCCTGGGGTCATCGGGTGTTTCGGGTCTCACAACATCAGGCACCCTCGTGCGGTCGACCCAGCCGGGGTTGATCAAGCCCCGACTTGCGTCCCAGCAGCAACCGCCCACGGATCAGCCCTCTTAATCCAAAGCCACCTCGTGGCTTTCTCTGCGGCTTCGCTTGCGGATTGAATGGCCCTCTTCGTTGCCAGCCCCGTAATGCCCAACTGGTTGGGGACTTTGCAGAGTGAGCGTCCTGCAAAGCCTCTACAGCCCACCTCTATGTGCTCATTTCAAACGGCTTTGCGCGTTTCCTCTCGTTAGCCTCTTCAATACGCTCTTCCCAGGGCACTGTCAGCTCCAGAATGATCAGCTGTTTTGTCACTTCGGAGGTGATGATCATGTCTGACAGGAGTGATGTTGCTGTGATGTGCTGTGGAAATTTCCGCTGTTTGCCTAGATCAACGTGCAGCTGCCAGTCAGTGGCTGTGTAGCAGAGGCCCGTCCTTGTTTTTGGTTGTGGTCAAGGCTTCTCTCCAGCTTTGACAAAAGTGACTAAAAATAGCAAATAAATAATGTAACAGGACTGCGTTCTGAGTACTTACATTTTTTTTGCGAATCGTCATTATGAATTTACCATGGTGCATGTCCTGCTGAGTTACTTCAGCTTTTTGTGTCTAAAGTTGGGAAGTTTAGTTGCAGTTGTATAAGATTTTGGTTTAGCCACATTTGGGGTATTGCGTGCAGATCTTGTCACCGCATTACCGGAACGATGTGGAGACTTTGGAGAGAGTGCAGAAAAGGTTTACCAGGATGTTGCCTGGATAAGAGAGCATTGGCTATAAGAAGAGGCTGGACAAAATTGGATTGTTTCTTCTGGAGCATCAGAGGCTGAGGCGGTGATTTGATAAAAGTATGTAAAATTATGAGGCATGGACTGGGTAAATAGAGGCATACTAGAGGGCATTCCTATAAGGTGAAGAGGAAAAGTTTACAGGATATTTTCGAAGCAAGTTTTTTTTTACACAGAGAATGGTGGGTGCCTGGGATGCACTGTCAGGGGGAGTGCTGGAAGTAGGTAAGATAATAACATTTTAAGAGGCACAGTCAGAAGGACAGGGGCAGCACAGTGGCACAGCAGTAGTGTTGTTACCTTACAACATCAGAGACCCAGGTTAGATCCTGACTACTGGTGCTTCTGTACAGAGTTTGTTCGTTCTCCCTGTGACCATGTGGGTTTTCTCCGGGTGCTCCGGTTTCCTCTCACATTCCAACACCATACAGATTTGTAGGTCAATTTACTTTGGTAAAATTATAAATTATCCCTAGTGTGTAGAATAGTGCTAGTGTACAGGGTGATCAGCTCAGACTTGGAGGGGCGAAGGGCCTGTTTCTGCATTGTGTCTCTAAAGTCTAAACTGGCAAGAAATTGAGGGATATAGATCATGTGCAGGCAGATGTGCAGTTTAAATTGGCATCATGATCAGCACAGAACTATTCCATGTTATATACGTCTAGTCTTTCAAAATCCTTCACAATGTAAATTACCTCTATTAGTTTACCATTGAATCCTTTGCGTAAACCTGAGTGGGAAATGGGGCCTAGTTTCTTGCAGAGCCTTAGGGAGTTGCACATGTGAATCAGATCCATGTAAAAAGTTTCCTGTGTTCCTATTCCACCCCCCAACACTCCCCCCTTCACCCCCCCTCCTTTCTCTCCCATGCGCCCCACTTGGACTCCCACCTTTTTTCTATCCCCCAGGCCCCGATCCTTTTACTTTCCTCCCTCTGGCTTCACAATTTGTAATTCTTCAATCATGTCTCGCACCTTCATCTGATATCTCTGGCCTTTGTTCCAATCATCTGCCTATCAAACCCACCCCCCTCACCCTCGCCCGCGTCCACTACCTGCCATGGTTTATTTTGCCCCTTCCCTCTTCTAGCTTTCCCTCACCCTTTACAATCAGTCTGAAGAAGGGTCTCGACCCCAAACATCACCTATCCATGTTCTCCAGACCCACTGCTTAACCCACTGTTACTCCAACACTTTGCATCCTTATGTATATCAACCAGCATCTACAGTTCCTTGTTTCTTCTTAAAAACATGTTCAGCAGGTGTCACGTAACCTGTAGCAATGTTCTGTACCACTGCAAATTTTGAAACTCTTGATCAGCATCCAACAGTAAGTCCAACAGTGTTGCACCCTCTCGCTGCACTGCCATGCTAGCCTAGATGACATGCTCATTTCTCTGAGGCACCTCTACTTGGCTAAAGGTGGCAACATGTGAAAATTGGATTGCCATTTATTTATTAGTTTACCGATTTGTGAAACGAAGATTCCTCTTCGGAAAATCGTTCCTTAACTTCACCGGTTTATGCCAAAATCTAAATAAGTTATTGTAAACATGTGGCATTCTTGCATCAGGAGCATTCCGTATGGCGTTATATCACAGCACAACCTAGGTCGAATTATTTGCTGCCTGATGACGGCAATTTTATTCAGCGAGACACAAACAGAAATTGACAGTGATGCTAAGTGACCTTTCAGCTCATCCACAGTTTTAATTAGGGTTCAGCTGCCCTTTCGAGATAACAGCTTTCTGCAGAGTTTAATTGGCAAATCAAATATTCAATTGACACATTAGGCTTATATTCTCCTTGTGGCAGCTCAACCAATAAAAATATTTTTGTTCTGCTTCCTGAACATTTCTGATTGTTTACCATGCAGAATTTCAGAAACTTGGGAAGTTAAGAGAATTAGGGCGGGAAGGAGACGCAGCAGTCGAGTTGCTGCCTTACAACACCAGAGGCCCAGGTTCGATCCTGACTCCTGGTGCTGTCTATATGGAGCTTGTACATTCTCCCTGTGATCACGTGGGTTTTCTCCTGGTGCTCTGGTTTCCTCCCACATTCCAAAGACAAACAGTTTGGGAGGTTAATTGGCTTCGGCAAAATTGTAAATTGTCCCTATCAAAGGGCCTGTTTCCACGCTGAGTCTTTAAACTAAATGAAAGCAACCAATGAAGAAGTCATGCACAGAATGAATTGTCAACTTGCCACACATAATTCATTCAATGCATAAGTGTTCAACCGGTGGTAGCTATTTGGAGTTTTGGAGGGAACTACAGGAAAGCAGGATTCCATAGAGTAAGAGTTCAGTTTAGTGCTGGACATAAAACTGAAACAGGGATCGTGTTATGGTGAACTTCAAAGGAGTCAATGATTGCAACATTTATATGAAAGCAAATATACCTACTGGAAATATTGATATTGATTATCCTTTGCATATCTGAAGTTATGGATTTTCTCACTTTTTATTAACCAATTCAATTACTCACTTGAAAAGTAACTAATACCATTTAAGCTGATTAGTTGCTTTCCACGATGTTTGAAATTTGCTCACCTTGTACCTAATCGAACAAAATAGATTATATTTCCCATCCAAGACTTAATTGTAAAGTACAAATAATAATTATAAAACTGAAAAGTTAAAGCAATATACTTACGAACGGTTTATCCTGAAAATTTGAATGTTCCTTAATAAAGAAAGTGGTTGCAATAATAGACTCAACAAGTTGTCCTGGCCTGGATGTCTACCCTTGATCTACACTTTAGGCTGTGCACGCCACACGCAAGAAGAGGAAGAAGAACAAGTTGGTATTTGTTTGATATCCTTGGATTCCATCTGCAGGTAGACTTAGAAAGACAGCTGTCCCAATGCTTGGAGTGTAACTGTTGGGATGAGTGGGCAGGAACATCGCACTCTATAAACGATTAAATTAGTTCCCAGTAGGTTTGAAGAATATTCAGGTTCAAGGAACTTATGAGCTAATGTAAAAAAAAACCTATGCTGTCATATACTCACCTAAGGTTGTTTTATAATTTACTAGAAAAGTGGCAATAATGGAGGGTTTCAGTAATAAGAAGAGGTTACCAAAGCTGTGATATATCCCACTAATGCAGAGAAGATTAAAAGAAAATATTGGGTTGATGAAAATTAACAATGGAATTGGGGAGATTATTTCTGTAGGATTTTTGGTCCAAGGAAGATGGTGTGGGTGAAACTTTTCATTGACGGCCTTGTTATGATTTGGATTGGTCTGTCTTAAACAGTGGACCGAATCAATAGTTGCGCTTAAAAGGGAATGGGAACATGGGAATATTTGAAGCCACAAAATCAAAGTACAAAGGACACTGGAAATTTGTGAAGATTATAAAATGTGGATAGAGAAAGAGTTTTATTGGGCAGATAATTTTTCAACAGAATTTACATCAACATTTATAGTATTCAGAGGCAAGTGTGGTTAAGAATAATCAACAAAGTTTTTCAAGCTCCAATACAGACGTGATGGACTAATGTCTCCTTGGAGCGGCTGGGCTTGTATACTCTGGAGTTTTGAAGGATGAGAGGATATCTTATTGAAACATATAAGATTATTAAGGGTTTGGACATGCTAGGCAGGAAACATGTTCCCGATGTTGGGGAAGTCCAGAACCAGGGGCCACAGTTTTAGAATAAGGGGTAAGCCATTTAGAACGGAGACGAGGAAATAGTTTTTCTCACAGAGAGTTGTGAATCTGTGGAATTCTCTGCCTCAGACGGCGATGGAGGCCGGTTCTCTGGATACTTTCAAGAGAGAGCTAGATAGGGCTCTTAAAGATAGCGGAGTCAGGGGATATGGGGAGAAGGCAGGAATGGGGTACTGATTGTGGATGATTAGCCATGATCACATTGAATGGCGGTACTGGCTCGAGGGCCTAATGGCCTACTCCTGCACCTATTGTCTATTGTCTATCTATAAATGCTAGAAACAAAGAACTGCAGGTGTTGGTTTATACACAATAGGACACAAAGTGCTGGAGTAACTCAGCAGGCCAGGCAGCATCTCTGGAAAACATGGATAGTCTGAAGAAGGGTCCCGACTCAAAAAGTCCCCTATGTATGTTCTCCAGAGATGCTGCCAGATCTGCTGAGTTACTCCAGCATTCTGTGTCCTTTTCTCCTTCAATGCTATTTGATGCTCTGTAATAAATTCCACATGATGTACGAAACCTCTCACACTGGCTCGCTCTGGAGTCAAGTTACATGTTAAGTCTTTTCTGAGTTGTACTAAAATATGCTAGATTAAAGAAAAGGCAAACAGTGTCCATACCTTTGTAATTCTGGAGTGAGAAGTAGTTCCTTTATTTATGAAGTAAAGGTTTCTGAGTTTGAATACCTTTACAGCAAAGGAATGGTTGTAAAAATAAACCAGTTGTGATATATGATGTTTCTAAAATAAAACCATGAATAACGAGACAAGAAGATAAAGTAAAGCAAATATAATGTAGACACATTATATTCTAAACTGTCACAGCTCTGTTGACCAATCAGGAGTGCTGTTGACGGATCTCCAGTCACACTTTCTATAAGTAGAGAGACTTCTGTTCCCAGGGGAACACTTCTGAAATTGTAAAAGTTTAAAAAAATAAAATCAATAAATAAATTTAGTCAGTGTTCTGGAGGTTCATCCTTTGGGGTTAAGGGGTGACAGGGTGGAGGCGTGATTTAAAAATTGTTCTCAATTGTTTTTTTGAAGAAAATGCGAGCTGGATCTAAATGGAATGTCCCTGCAGATGAGATAGGGGCTGACATGATACTTGGTCTGTGCTGACTCAGCTGATTTCCACTGCAGTAGCAGTGAGAACATTACCATTCACCTCAGTTCTCTTGGGTCAAGGAGGGAAAAAAAAGAGAGTATTGCCACCCCAGATTGCTTTGAAAAATAGTAACATTGGTCATTTTTGCAACATGTTGCAAATTTGTTGAATTTATTATGGGGAACAAGGAAATGGCAGATGAGTTGAACAGGTACTTTGGATCCGTCTTCACTTAGGAGGACACAAACAATCTTCCTGGCCAGAGGATCTGGGGTGACGGAGGAACTGAAGGAAATCCACATTAGGCAGGAAATGGTGTTGGGTAGACTGATGGGACTGAAGGCTTATAAATCCCCAGGGCCTAATTGTCTGCATCCCAGGGTACTTAAGGAAGTGGCTCTAGAAATCGTGGACGCATTGATGTTCATTTTCCAATGTTCTTTAGATTCAGGATCAGTTCCTGTGGATCGGAGAGTAGCTTATGTTATACCACTTTTTAAGAAAGGTGGGAGAGAGAAAACGGAATTATAGACCAGTTAGCCTGACATCGGTAGTGGGGAAGATGCTGGAGTCAATCATAAAAGGTGAAATAGCGGCACATTTGGATAGTAGTAACAGGATCGGTCCAAGTCAGCATGGATTTTCGAAGGGAAATCATGCTTAACTAATCTTCTGGAATTTTTTGAGGATGTAACTCAGAAAATGGACAAGAGAGAGCCAGTGGATGTAGTGTACCTGGACTTTCAAAAAGCATTTGATAAGGTCCCACATATGAGATTAGTGGGCAAAATTAGGGCACATGGTATTGGGGGTAGAGTGCTGACATGGATAGAAAATTGGTTGGCAGACAGGAAACAAAGAGTTGGGATTAACGGATCCCTTTCAGAATGGCAGGCAGTGACTAGTGGGGTATCGCAAGGCTCGGTGCTGGGACCACAGCTATTTACAATATACATCAATGGTTTAGATGAAGGGATTCAAAGTAACATTAACAAATTTGCAGATGACACAAAGCTGGGTGGCAGTGTGAACTGTGAGGAGGATGCAGGGTGACTTGGACAGGTTGGGTGAGTGGGCAGATGCATGGCAGATGCAGTTTAATGTGGATAAATGTGAGGTTATCTACTTTGGTAGCAAAAACAGGAAGGCAGATTACTATCTAAATGACGTCAAATTGGGAAAAGGGGGTCCAACGGGATCTGGGGGTCCTTGTTCATCAGTTAATGAAAGTAAGCATGCAGGTACAGCAGGCAGTGAAGAAAGCGAATGGCATGTTGGCCTTCATAACAAGAGGAGTTGAGTATAGGAGCAAAGAGGTCCTTCTGCAGTTGTACAGGGCCCTAGTGAGACCACACCTGGAGCATTGTGTGCAGTTTTGGTCCCCTAATTTGAGGAAGGACATTTTTGCTATTGAGGGAGTGCTGCGTAGGTTCACAAGGTTAATTCCCAGGATGGCGGGAATTGCTGAGAGAATGGAGCGGCTGGGCTTGTATACTCTGGAATTTAGAAGGATGAGAGGGGATCTTATTGAAACATATACGATTATTAAGGGTTTGGACATGCTAGAGGCAGAAAACATTTTGGGGGAGTCCAGAACCAGGGGCCACAGTTTAAGAATAAGGGGTAAGGCATTTAGAACAGAGTTGAGGAAATACTTTTTCACACAGAGAGTTGTGAGTCTGTGGAATTCTCTGCTTCTGCCATGATCACATTGAATGGCGGTGCTGGCTCAAAGGGCCAACTCCTGCCCCTATTGTCTATTGGGTATTGTCTATCCCACTAAACTGTTTTGTTTAGTTTAGAGATGCACTATTGAATCAGGCCCTTTGGCCCACAGAGTCCATGCCGACCATCGATCACTCGTTCACACTAGTTCTATGTTATCCCACTTTTTCATCCACTCCATACACATTAGGTGCAATTTACTGAGGCCAATTAACCTACAAACCCACACATTTTCAGGATGTGGGAGGAAATAACAGCACCCTGAGGAAAGCCATGCTGTGACAGGGAAAATGTTGCAAACTGCACGCAGACAGCACCCGAGGTCAGGATCGAACTTGATCTCTGGCACTGTGAGGCAGCAGCTCTACCAGCTGCACCACTGTGCTGCCCACAGTGCCACCTATAATGTCACCTATCCACCTTTAAATGAGCAAGGTTTTCTGGAGACAGCATTGATAATAGAACAATAACTTGCATTGACATTGCATCTGTAAACACTCTTTGTACCACAAGTTTTCAACTAAACTTTATCACTCCAGCTCCCTCATCAAGAGTGACTGTGCCTCTGCAGCCTAGATCCCACAATTATGTATATATGTTCGGTGGGCTCTGATCCTCCAACGCAACGAAGAGTTATGGATTCATACATGAGAAACATGAAGAGCTGAAACAAAGCAGCATTTTGTGTCCTTTTATGATGGTTAAGTCTGTTGTGAGTGGTAAAGAAGGGGACTCTCAGACAGTGCCTTTCATAGGAGACAACTTACAGCATCAACTCCAAGAAGACACAGGTTATCTACCAATCGTCACCAACTGAGACAAATCGGAAAGAACCATTAATTCAACTTGGTGAAACAACCTTGCAAAATGTGGATCACTTTCCGTACCTTGGAATCACCTCTCCTCCAATGTCGACCTTGATGATGAGATCCAACATCGTCTTAAATGTGCTGGAACAGCTTTTCGACGTCTTTGAACGAGAGTCTTTCAAAATTGTGACATCCGAACAGACATCAGAATGTTAGTGTACAAGGCAGTGGTGATTCCAACGCTCCTGTATGCATCAGAAACCTGGACAACATACCGACGCCATCTGAAAACACTTGAAAAGTTCCATCAATGATGTCTTCGAAGCAGCTTAAATATCAGCTGGGAAGATAGAAGAACCAACGTCAGCATGCTGAATGAAGCAAAAACATATAGCATCGAAGCCTTCGTCATCAAGAACCAACTAAGATAGGTCGGTCATGTTGTTCGGATGGAAGACGAGTGTCTACCAAAGCAAACCTTCTACTCCCAGCTTAAAAAAGGCAAACGTAAAAGAAGCGGACAAAAAAAGAGATTCAAAGACGCCTTAAAAACCAGCATCAAAATAGACATCGACAATTGTGAAACCAATGCCAAGGACAGGAAACTCTGGCGAATCATCATCCAAGAAGGAACAGCGACCTTCGAAGCCAAGAGATGCGCAGAATTAGAAGAAAAGAGAAGAAAACGGAAAGAGAGGCAGCAACAACCAAAGCCCGATCTGCCATCTGGAATTAGCTGTCCTGAATGCTGAAGAACTTTCAAAGCCAGATTGAACTCATAAGCCACCCGAGAGTCCATAAAAACAACGGAATGTAGACCATCATCCTCGACCTCAAGGGATGGCCACGACAACAGCAATGGACATCGTTTCTTGTCATGCAGTCACTTCGGCAATATAGAAAGCAGGTAAAGATAGTTTAATTTAATTGCGTTTAGTTTAATTTAGATGTTGGAGGAAACCCATGCAATCGTAGGGAGAATGTGCAAACTCCACATACACTGTACCCGAGGTCAGGATCAAACCCAGGTCTCTAGTGCTGCGAGGGAGCAGTTCTACCAGCTGTGCCACCCTAAATCTAGTTCTGCACCAGTTCTACTGGAAACAATTGAAGAGTTGAGCAAATGAGAAGCAGCATAACAAGGGCAAAGGCCTAGTCGCAAGTTAGACAATGCAATTTCAAGCTACTAGGGAACTGCTACTTCTGGAACCTAATGAGAAAGATAAGGAATTAATAGGGCTTGGGGAGACTAAATTAAAGAAAATAATCAAGCACTACCCTCTCAGTGATCAAGCCCGTGGGATGAGAATACCAGGCTTGAGCTGAGTGGCCATGAATAAGATCAGAAGAGGCTACACAGAAAGAAAGGTTTAATGGTAACTAGGAAACAGCCTGTTTACAGTTGGAAGGTTGACAACGTGGGAAGTGGCATTTCTCAGTGAGCACAGACTCTGATAATTATTATGGTTAGAGATGTCAATACTACAGAACTGGCAAATAAACTGTAAAGCTAGCTGTTCTGATGAATGGCATTGACCTAAGACGTTAACACGTTTTAATTCTCCACAGATGCTGCCTGACCTGCTGAGTTTCTCCAACATTTTCTATTATTAATTGCTGCTAAACATGGGATTGACAGGGACACCTTTTAAAAGCAATTTCAAATTAATTTGCAATATTTGTCTTCCCACACCCTTACTTTCTCCTTCTTCACTTCTTCGGGATGGCCAGGACATGGAATAGTTTTGTAGATCGTCACAAATCTGTGTCTTCCTTTTAAAAAAATCACAGGTTTAACTGTGGAAGGAACAAGAGAATTCTGTGTAAAAGGCACCATAACATCCAAAAAAGGTTTCCTGTGAAAATTATTACTAGCTTTTCAAAACTTTTATAAATTATTTGGGAGAAGCCAACGTCAATTGAAAACAATCCTACAGAAAGTAAAGATTATAACTCCTGGTAATGTTTGTTATCAATTAAGATTATCAATCATATATTCTATAATGATATTTACATTGCAGTCCAACTTCAACCTTAGGATTGGTAACAATGATGATGAATTCTCGATCATTATGAAAGGACTATCCTTACCCAAATGAAGAAAGGATTCATGTCTCTAACAAAATGAAATTGTAAAGCAAAAGAGTATTAGAACTGGCTGCGTCAAATGAAATGGATAGATGAAACATTACATGCAAGCAAAAGCACATTTCACTCTTGGGAAAAAATTGACGTAACATTTTTCTCATGTTTCAACAGAGGAAAGGTCACATATCATCCTATGGAAGAACTGTACTGAATAGATAAATGATAGTAATGATGAAAAGGATGCAAGAGGGCTACTGTACATTTTGCATTGGAAAAAGAGGCATCAGTCAGTGAATAATTAGTTGTCAATGTTATCACTGCTCCAGAATATCTGAGTCATTTCCAAGTTGTAACTAAATATCCAAACAGTACAGACTCATGATAAATGTTTTCGAAGACAAGTATACCACCGGATACTTCTCGGGACAAAACTGCTAAGGAATTGGTAGAGTTTGGTTCAAATTTAATACAATAAAATTCATTAATTAAATGAAGTAACCTCCTAAAATGTCATTATCATGAAAAACTACTTGTCAAAGGTACAAAGGTATTTTTTGGAAAAAAAATCTTATTTAGAGCCTTTGGTTTACATTTGTATTTCATTAGTGTGAACAAAAATACACCCTGCTCACTGCATGCAATTTTTAGCAAGCTGTGCGCATTCTTAATAACATTCAATTCAATTGCTACAGCGCCTTCAAATTCTTTCTCTATGTGGTAAAATAATACTTAAATATTTAATGATTTCTTCTATAATCTAGGCATACCACAGTAAATGTGTAAAACTAATTGATAATACTGTAGCTATGCTTAATCTTGTAACAAAGTAAATTGCACAACATCTGACCAAAATAACCAAATAGTCTTCATATATATGTATCTTTTGCAATGGTGCCTCAGATATTTCCAGCAATCATTAAGTCTCAGAAAGTGTTGTTGCATAAAACCGATTGCACTGATAGCCTGGATTATTAGAATGTCAATATGCTGAACTGAAAATCCCTCTTATTTTAGAAAAGATGTTAGTCAATTTATTTTACACAGATTAATGGCTTTGCTGAAATGGTGGAGAGATGAATATCAAAGGAATCTGTGAGTTTATGCATGTTAGTATCCCATATGTTGAGGCTTTATCTGCACTAGTGACAGAACTATATCAATCACGGTACAATTATCATGCTTTAGTTTATGTTTTTTGCAAGTATTGATGCAATCATGCAAAGGCTCCTAGTTTTACGAGCACAAGGAAACTCCCAAATCATATTTGGACTCATATTCAAACATAATTGTTCATACAGACATTTATTCAGATAGTAAATCTTGACTACGATTTTCAGAGATAAGAATTATATTCATTGTCCTACCACACATTTTGCTTAACATGTATAAATATGACAAATTAAATCAATCATCTTTGTTGGTTTTGTAGTATGATAGAACTTATATGATGAATTTGTTATATCAATCACAAAATATCATCATTGGGTAGAAACAAAGAACTGCAGATGCTGGCTTACACAAAAGCACCCAAAGTGCACTAGTAACTCAGCGGGTCAGGCAGCATCTCTGGAAAACATGGATAGGTGACGTTTAGGGCCGAGACCCTTCTTCAGTTTGATTTAACTGTTGCCTACAGTAGTATTCAGGAAGATTAGGAAGTTAGGAGCTGAATCACCCCACAAATCATCCTGCCCCAGGGCTTTTATTCTGGCTGTGGCACCCATTTGGTTGGCAGTTCAGCTTCGGTTAATGGCAACCCTCAGACTGCTACCACTCAGCAGGATGATGCCTTTGAAAGTTGAGAGCAACTTGCACTCATAAGAATATATTTTTTAAAGAGCAAGGGAGGGCATACAGCCCATCAACCTACCGCCCCATTCCAAAAGGTCATCGCTGATCTACTCTTGACCTGCACTTGAGCTTGCTGTCTGGGTCCATAAGTGTCAGCCAAAATGTTTCTTAAATGTAGGGATTGCACTGTATTCCCCCTCCTCTTCTGGCAGAAATTTCCAGATATCAAACCCTCTCCACAGAAAACAAATTACCTCAACTTCTCTTTATAACATATCTGAAGAATGGTCTCGACCCAAAACGTGACCCATTCATGTTCCCCAGAGAAGCTGCCTGACCCGCTGAGTTACTCAACCAATTTGAGCCCTTTTTGCCTCTAAAATTCCTTCCTCTCTCTTTAAACCTGTGCCATTTTGGTTTTGATAGCCCTATCAAGGGAAAAAATTCTGACTATCTACTCTGTCCGTGCATTTTTATAATTTTATATACCTCTGTCAACCTTCTTCATTGCAGGCAAAACAAGTCCAACCGATCTAATCTTTCCCCATACTCAAGTCCTCCAAACCAGGTGACAGACTAATGAATCTCCTCTGCACTCTATTCCATGCAATCGCATCCTTCTCATAGCATGGCAAGCAGAAACATACACAATACTGCAACTGTGGTCTAACCCATGTTTTGTAAACTTGCAACATTACGTTCTAACTTTTACGTTACGTGACGTTACTTTCTTCCCTCTATATAACCATATAACCATATAACCATTAAAGCACGGAAGCAGGCCATCTCGGCCCTTCAAGTCCGTGCCGAACACTTTTTTTTTTTTTTTTCTCTTTTACCCATTCTTTCTTCTTACTTCCCCCTAGTCCCATCTACCTGCACTCAGACCATAACCCCCCATTCCTTTCCCGTCCATATACCCATCCAATCTATTTATAAAGGATAAAATCGAACCTGCCTCCACCACTTCCACTGGAAGCTCATTCCACACAGCTACCACTCTCTGAGTAAAGAAGTTTCCCCTAATGTTACCCCTAAACTTCTGTCCCTTAATTCTCAAGTCATGTCCCCTTGTTTGAATCTTCCCTACTCTCAATGGGAAAAGCTTATCCACGTCAACTCTGTCTAACCTGCTCATCATTTTAAAGACCTCTATCAAGTCCCCCCTTAACCTTCTGCGCTCCAAAGAATAAAGACCTAACTTGTTCAACCTTTCTCTGTAACTTAGTTGCTGAAACCCAGGCAACATTCTAGTAAATCTCCTCTGTACTCTCTCTATTTTGTTGACATCCTTCCTATAATTAGGCAACCAAAATTGTACTCCATACTCCAGAATTGGCCTCATCAATGCCTTGTACAATTTTAACATTATATCCCAACTTCTATATTCAATGCTCTGATTTATAAAGGCCAGCACACCAAAAGCTTTCTTTACTACCCTATCTACATGAGATTCCACCTTCAGGGAACTATGCACAGTTATTCCTAGATCCCTCTGTTCAACTGCATTCCTCAATTCGCTACCATTTACCATGTACGTCCTATTTTGATTTGTCCTGCCGAGATGTAGCACCTCACATTTATCAGCATTAAACTCCATCTGCCATCTTTCAGCCCACTCTTCCAAATAGCCTAAATCTCTCTGTAGACTTTGAAAATCTACTTCATTATCCACAACACCTATCTTAGTATCATCTGCATACTTACTAATCCAATTTTCAACACCATCATCCAGATCATTGATGTACATGACAAACAACAGTGGACCCAACACAGACCCCTGAGGCACCCCACTAGTCACCGGCCTCCAACCTGACAAACAGCCATCCACCATTACTCTCTGGCATCTCCCATTCAGCCACTGTTGAATCCATCTTGCTACTCCACCATTAATACCCAACAATTGAATCTTCTTAACCAACCTTCCATGAGGAACCTTGTCAAAGGCCTTACTGGTCCATATAGACAACATCCACTGCTTTACCCTCATCAATTTCCCTAGTAACCTCTTCGAAAAATTCAAGAAGATTAGTCAAACATGACCTTCCAGGCACAAATCTATGTTGACTGTTCCTAATCAGACCCTGCTTATCCAGATGCTTATATATATTAGCTCTAAGTATCCTTTCCATTAATTTGCCCACCACTGACGTCAAACTAACAGGTCTATAATAACGGAACAACATGCGCAGTACGCCAATCCTCCGGCACTATTCCCATTTCTAATGACATTTGAAATATTTCTGTCATAGCCCCTGCTATTTCTATACTAATTTCCCTCAATGTCCTAGGGAATATCCTGTCAGGACCTGGAGACTTATCCATTTTCATATTTTTCAAAGTATTTTTCACCTCCTCTTCTTTGAATCTCATAGTTTCCATTGCTACTCTGCTTGTTTCCCTTACCTCACATAATTCAATATCCTTCTCCTTGGTGAATACCGAAGAAAATAAATTGTTCAATATCTCCCCCATCTCTTTTGGCTCTGCAGATAGCTGTCCACTCTGACTCTCTAATGGACCAATTTTATTCCTTGTTATCCTTTTGCTATTAATATAGCTGTAGAAACCCTTTGGATTTACTTTCACCTTGCTTGCCAAAGCAACCTCATATCTTCTTTTAGCTTTTTTAATTTCTTTCTTAATATTCTTTTTACATTCTTTATACTCCTCAAGCACCTCATTTACTCCATGCTGTCTATAATTATTGTAGATCTCTCTCTTTTTCCGAACCAAGTGTCCAATTTCCCTTGAAAACCATGGCTCTTTCCAATTTTTACTATTTCCTTTCAACCGAACAGGGACATAAAGATTCTGTACTCTTAAAATTTCACCTTTAAATGTCCTCCATTTCTCTTCTACATCCTTCCCATAAAACAACATGTCCCAATTCACTCCTTTTAAATCCTTTCGCATCTCCTCGAAGTTAGCCTTTCTCCAATCAAAAATCTCAACCCTAGGTCCAGTTCTGACCCTCTCCATAATTATATTGAAACTAATGGTATTGTGATCACTGGACCCGAAGTGCTCCCCAACGCATACCTCCGCCACCTGCCCTGTCTCATTTCCTAACAGGAGGTCCAGCACTCCCCCTTCTCTAGTGGGTACCTCTATGTATTGCTGCAAAAAACTATCCTGCACACAATCTGCAACTCTTCAAACTTATCTCACACCTTCTGCTCTTATCTCTGGCCATTGAAAGAAACTCTCAACTATGTCCACCTAATGCCTGCCATGCGTTGTCCTGCATCTTCCTTTTTCCAGCTTTCATCTCCCACCCTAAAATTAGTCTGAAGAAGGGTCCCGACCTGAAACGTCACCTATCTGTGTCCTCCAGCGATGCTCCCTGAGTTACTCCAGCACTTTGTGTCCTTTTATGTTCTGTGCCTTGACCTATGAAGGTTAGCATGCCATGCCATCTTCACCACCTATCTACCCAAGTTGCCGCATGCTGGGAACTCTGCACTTAAACCTCAAGGTCCTTCTGTTCATCAACATTTCTTACTGCATTTCCATTTACTGCAAGTGTCCTACTCCTATTTGATTTCCCATTATACCATTGTGATGGGTTGACCTGTAATCTACTCCAGTAAATCAAACTTCTTGGGTATATGCAGCATTCAATTGCATCTATTCTTGGTCCTCTTGTGGAATAGGGACCCAGCTTCAAACCCCTTCCTTGTGATGCCTGAGAGAAGGAAAGCAGAGTGTAGGTGGTGTTAATGCAATTAACTCCAATGTATATATAAAGAAATATCCAAGCTTTACCTTCACACCTCTAATTCATATATCATAACTATATTACTTATACAATGGGAAAAGGCAGGCATCTATTTAAGTAATTAGTAAATTAAAATTGAAATCCTGTCATCAAATTGATCAATTACTGACCAATTTAATTGTTGTATTAGGGAGTAATTCATTCTTTAAGTGCATGTTCTCCCAGTGACCGCATGGGTTTCCACTGGGTGCTCTGGTTTCCTCCAACATCCCAAATACGAGCAGGTGTGTAGGTTAATTGGCATCTGTAAATTGCCCCTTGTGTTTTGGAGTAGATGAGAAAGTGGGATAACATAGAACTAGTGTGAACGAGTGATCGAGGGTCAGCATGGACTTAATGGGCTGAAAGGCCTTTTTCCATCCTGTATCTCTAAACTAAACCATATATTTATCTTAGGAACAAAGAACTGCAGATGCTGGTAAATTCACAAAATGTCACAAAGATGCTTGTAACTTTTTTGCCTGACATGTTGAGTTATCTGCTGGTAACTCAGCAGGTCAGTCAGCATCTCTGGATAGGTGATGTTTTGGAGTCTGTTTAGATGGGTCTCAACCCAAAAGTCACCTATCCATGTTCTCCAGACATAATGCCTGACCAGTTAAGTTACTCCAGCACTTTGCGTTCTTTTATTTATCTTAGGATCTCTTTGCAGAAGGTTCAGTCCCAGTTGAATATTCCGTTCCTAACATGTAGATGATGACCCATAAAGATCTCCCCTCCCAAAAATCCAAATCATGATCACAAAAGCATTTACAGTCCATTGAGGAATAAAGCTCAGGCAGACCAAACAAACATCTGAAGAAGGGTCCTGACCTGAAATGTCCTCCATAGATGCTGCCTGATCTGCTGAGTTACTCCAGCATTTTATGGTCTATGCAAAATTCCAGCATCTGCAGTTCTTTGTGTCTACAAACATATGGACACGTGACTTCACTCACTTAAGAGTTGTAAAGTCACGGCCCAGTGCAACAAATGTAAATCCTGCTGGTTCTTTACTTCGAATAAACAGGTTGAAAAATTGTCTTGGCTCTGGTCCTGTTTCCGATGGAAACATCAAGTGATATTATTCTATCTTATAGTCCATGCCCATATAAAGATGTTGCTTCACAGGGAGGCAAGTGAGTTCACCTTCTCCATAAGAAGTTTCAGCTAATTTCAGGGCTGCTTGGTGGCGCAGTGGTAGAATATCTGCCTTACAGCGCCAGAGACCCGGGTTCGATCCTGACTACGGGTGCTGTTTGTAGAGAGTTTGTACGTTCTCCCCAAAACCGCATGGGTTTCCCCGGGCACTGTGGTTTCCTCCTACACTCCAAAGACGTACAGGTTTGTAGGTTAATTGGCTGTGGTAAAAAGATTGTAAATTGTCCCTAGCGTGTAGGATAGTGCTAGTGTGTGGGGATAGCTGGAAGGGCCTGTTTCCGCACTGTATCGCTAAACTAAAGTAAACTATACTAAAATTCTTTCCTTGATACGATTGCATCTACATAGCTATGCAAACATGCAAAGCAACAGCAAACCTGATGCTGACCGCAATGCAGAAAGCTACAACCACAACTCTCAATAATGGAACACATTCGCAATTCAGGCTCTCACTGTTTAGTTATTCAGTCCCTTTTAATTAAATTAATCACTTAATGTAATTAATTGGCCGAGGCTCTGAATGTCATTATTAATATACCAGTTACATTAATAATTGGCTTTGTGTCTCTGTTAAATAATTAATTGTTCCAGAGGGGTCTCATCTTCGATTTGAGCTGATGTGTACACCAGAGCAAGATTTTTCATCTGCATTTGTGATTAATTTTGCTGCCTCACAACACTATTCCACTTCCATTCTTGGGCTGTTTACATACATCTGATAGATGTGCGTCAAGAACAATGGTAATTACTCTGAGAGTGGGTTCTTAGAAGTTTGTAACAAAATGTAGTCACAGTTCCAACTTGCTTAACTTTTTTTTAACTCACAGGATGAGTGTATTCTGAAGATGCCAGGATTTATTATCAATCCTTAATTAGTCTTGATTGTAGCATTATTGTGCTGCAGTCCTCAATTGAAGATACTGTATCTTTACTAACAGAGATTCAGAACTTTAGAGTCATAGTGTCATACAATGTGGAAATAGGCCCTTCATCTCAAATCATCCAGACTAATCTAGATGTCTATCTAAGTTAGTCCCCTTTTGCCCATCCCTCTAAACATTGTCTCTCCACATACCTGTCCAAATGTTCCTTGAACATTGTAATTCTACTCAGTTCTACATCTTCCTCTGGCAGCTCGTTCCACATACACACCACCCTCTGTGTGAAATGGTTGCCCCCCCCCCCCCCCCCCCCCACCCCCAGCTCTCTATTATATCTTTTCTCTCTCACCTTAAATCAACGTCCTCTAGTTTTAAGCTCCCGTACATTATGGCAAAAAAAAGCTCAATGCCGATGGAGGAACAGCAATACTTTTCCAAGTAAGGAAGATACAGGCTTTGGAGGAGAACGTACAAGGCCTAGCATTTCAATGCATTAATATCTCTGTTGTTCTCGGCAACATGGAACTCCAGGAAATAAGGGCATAAGATGGGGCTACAATGAGCTGCGAGGAAGAAAAACCATGACCATAAAATCATAACACATAGGAATTGAAAAGCTATTCAGCCCATTGAGGCTGTTCCACCATTCAATCATGGCTGATCCATTTAAACCCCTCTAAACCCCATTCATCCAACTTCTCCCGTAACCTTGGATACCCCAACTATTCAAGAATCTATCAATCTCTGCTTTAAAAATACCCAATGACTTGGCCTCCACAACCATCTGTGGTGGCAATGAATTCCACAGATTCACCACCCTCTGGCTAAAGAAATTCCTCCTCATCTCTATTCTGAAGGTACATCCTTTTGTTCTGAGGCTGTGCCCTCTTGCTCTCAACTCTCCCGTTGAAAACACGTGATTGTTAGCAAACAGAAGTGAGTGCGGGAAATGAGAACCACCATCCTAGCTGGTCATGGGCCCTGAAACTGTTGCTCTGCACAGAAGAAGCGTTCTCTCCTCCACGGGAATAAAGTGATAAAGCTGCCGCTATTGCTTTGCTGCAAGGTCATGTGAGGTAGCGCCATCAAATATATTTGGATGATGTTGCCATTGTGGTTGATAGCTGGCGGTGCATGTAAACTGAGAAGTGCACCTGTGCCTCTGATCAAGCAAATTAACGCTAGGTCCCAGTCCTTATAACTGGTTTAGTTTAGTTTAGTTTAGAGATACAGCGTGGAAACAGGCCCTTCGGCCCACTGAGTCCACGCCAACCATACACTAGCATTATCTAGGACACTTGGGACAATTCTTACTGAAGCCAAATGACCTCCAAACCTGTGGAATGCCTTTGGAATATGGGAGGAAACTGGAGCACCCAGAGAAAACCCACGCGGTCAAAGGAAAAACGTACAAACACCATTAGTCAGGATCGAACCTGGATCTCTGGTGCCGTAAGGCAGCATCTCTACCGCTGCACTACCGTGCCACCCAGTGAACTAATTGAGCAAATGGATGCGAGGTTCCAATCCTTATAGCTGGTCAGTGTGAATGATGTCTAGTATGTCTAGTGGCATGTGAATCATACAAGAACATGAGAAATGCAGTGGAGGCTGAGCTGGTGGTGGTGGGGGGGGGGGGGGGAGATAATAAAGAATTTGAAAATGCTAGACAATGCTCTGACCTTGACTATGCACCCAAGGCCAGTGATGTTTTGGTTGGATTGCATCCAGGTCCACTGGGCTTGACTCCTGGCATTCATTTCCACAGCTGTCTCCACCTGCTGCCATTTCAGCGTGCTGCTGGAGGACCTCCTGGCATCCAACTAATCCACGGCCTCTCTCTCTAATCAGATCAAATTTCGCTAAGCGCTCAGTCACTTTGGCCTTAATTATAGCTTACAATAACTTCCATATAACAGATGTTAATGTAACAGGCTTATAATTTCCTCTCTCACCTTTCCGAAACAATTTAGATATTATTGCAATTTTTCTACCCAAAGGGACAATTCCTGGATGGAGAGTATCTTGGAAGATTACAGCTAAAGCATCAATAATTTCCTCACCTAATTTCTTTGGATCCCATCAGGGGCTGAAATAATCATGTCCTGGGGATTTTTATAGTCTTTAGTATCATTATATTTTTCTCATCCAGCATTATTTCTTACTTTGGTGAATTCCAGTCCCTGAATCCCAAACTTGATGGTAGATATTGAGAGCTGGGAACCCGTTGTAGGAACCCTGCAGGCATTGTCAAACAGCTGATGGATTTGCACTGCCGCTGGAATGCAGTGGGAGATCTCCATTTTACTGAGTTCTCCCCACCCCTTACACTGGGGTAATCGCCTCTTGGCTTCTAATGCAGGCACTGCCTCCCGTTCATTACAGTGGGATTTGTCGGCCTCTGGATATAAAGGTCGGCTCTCTTATTCAAAGATCATTTCAGTTTAGTTTAACGTTTTTAATTATTTGTATCTTCAGCTTTTTTTTTTCAAAACTAAGTTTTAATAATTTAATGCATAAAATTAATGACTTCAGCTTTAATGGTCTTTAAGTGCCTTTGAACGTCAGAGATACTGAAAGCTATTTCAAGGAACTCGGCAATTTTACAGCCAAGAAAGCCAGGGACAGGGCTTTCCCAGCTGTTGATGTTATCAGGGGCTTCCTGCAGCAGGACTTTGTCACCGTGCTAAAGGGTTATAGAGTCATTCAGCGTGGAAATAGGCCCCTTGGCCCAACTTGCCCACACTGACCTACATACCCCATCTTCACAAGTCCCACATGCTCGCGTTTGCTCCATATCCCCCTCAACCTTTCCTATCCATGTAACTGTCCAAATGTCTTTTAAATGTTGTTATAGTATTAGCCTCAACTACCTCATCTGGCAGCTCGTTCCATAAAACCACCACCCATTGTGTAAAAAAACTGCTCCTCAGATTCCTATTAGATCTTTCCTTTTACTTTAAACCTATGTCCCCTGGTTCTTGATTCCCCTACTCTGATTCAAAGACTCTGTGCATCTACCCTATCTATTCCCCTCATTATCATATACACCTCTATATGATCACCCTCTCATTTGCACTCAAAGGAATAAAGTTGTAGCCTGCCCAACCTCTCCCTATAGCTCATGCACAAGTCCTGGCGACTTCTTCATAAATCTTCTCCTTCGAGCTTAACAACATTCTTCCTATGGCTGGGGGACCAAACCTGCTATTGGAAGTCCTGATTTCACTCAGTCCAACCACTGGGCATCCAGAATCTTCCAATGAGTGACATTTGCCCCCTGCGCCTGGACCTGCCAAGTACTGGCACAGGAAGGCCACAGGCTGTGTTTCTAGGTTCAGGGCCCATGTGGCATGGTTCAACAAATTATTAATATTCGTGCATCATGAGTTATAATGCCCATTTCCTCTGCTGCAGAGACTGACAGAGAAATGATTCAACAAATGTGCTGTTTCTTTACTTTCACTTATAGTGTTGCCCGATCCTCCTGTTTGTGAAGGTAGTTTTGATCCCTGCTTTCTTCTAAGATGACAATAAAAGTCTTTATATCCATTACGAGTTTCAATTGATAATCATTTCAGTGAATTCTGGAGAATGATTATGACAGATCGAGGCCATTCAGCTCCACCTAATAGCAATCATCTATTTTTAGCCCATCCAGAATCTCAAATTTTCCGTTGGTGATCTTCACTGCATCTCTCATCAGTAAAGACTGATTCAAAATATTCTTCCAGCATGTCAGCTATACCCACTGCTGCCCTGAGTAGATTTCCATTTAGTCTCTAAGCCTCACCTCTCCTTGTACAATTTAATTTGTTCACATGCCTGTAAAATATTCTCTGGATTCCCTTTTATGTTTGACGCCAGTCTTTTATTTTGCTCTCTCTTTACCTCTTTTGTAATTTGCCCTACAAACCTCCTGCTTTCTCTCTGGTTATCATATATTACCCTGGTGTTGCCACATGTTCTTTGTTCTACTCAGTTTTTTGCTCAATCTTCTGGACCATCTGTGGAACTGTACCTGTCCCCAGCCACCTCTGCCTTTGGTATGTACCTGGATTGTAGCTGAAACTTCTCCAGTTTAAAGGATGCCATTGTTTAACTAGGGCAAAGCCTGCCAAGCTTTGATTCCAACTCACCCAGGCCAGATCTGTTCACATCCCATTGATGTTGGCACTTTGCCAGTTGACTAATTTTACCTTGGAGTGGCTAATGTCCTTTTCCAGAGCTATTGTAAACTCAATGATATTATGATCATGGTTTTCTAGACAGCCCCCCATAGATACTCACTCCACTTGGCCTGGCTCGTTTCCCAGAACCAAGTCCTGCAACGCTGGTTTACTCATTGGGCCAAAAACATACTGATCAAGTCAGTCTTCCTAAATTCCATGCAGAAACTCCTTCCCACTTTTTATCCCTCACATTATTGCTATCCATATCTATATTTGGATAATTGAAGACCCTTTAGACTTTAGATTTTAGAGATACAGCGCGGAAACAGGACCTTCGGTCCACCGAGTCCACGCCGACCAACGATCACACTAACACTATCCTATACAATAGGGACAATTTGCAATTTTTGTTACCAAAGCCAATTAACCTACAACCCTACATGTCGTTGGAGTGTGGGAGGAAATCAGAGCACTCAGAGAAAACCCATGTGAACGTACAAGCACTGTACAGACAGCACCCGGAGTCAGGATCAAACCCGGGTCTCTAGTGGTGCACCACTGTTGCGCCCTCTATTATAGTCATCCTAGATTTATGCATATCTCTAACTTCCTGCAAACGTACTCCTCAATATCCTTCCCTTGATTGGGAGCTATGGAATAGCACCCAATGATAAACTGTAAGAATGTAATCACACCCCTATTGTTTCTTAACTCTGTCCTTAATGGTTCCAGGACATCCTATCTTTCCAGCAGAGTAATATTTTTAATCAATGCTGCCACTCTGCTCCGTTCTTTCCTCCCTTCCCTGGTTTGCCCAAGCTCCCTGTATCCAGGTATAGTTAGCACCCATTAATGTCCCCTTCATTTGGATTTGTCTCCCTTATTGTTATGACATTATAATCTCTTATGATTAATTGAGACAGAAGCTCAGCAACCTTGTATAATATAGAAACAAGGAACTGCAGATGCTGGTTACACCAAAAATAGACACAAGGTGCTGGAGTAACTCAGCGGGTCAGGCAGCATCTCTGGAGAAAAAGGATGGGTGATGTTTTGGGTCAGGACACTCTTCAGATATGGTTCACTGTTTGATCTTTATGATCCGCTGTACTATTAGACTAAGTCCGCTGTGGGATATTACAAGGAAAGGCATCTCATCCTTTATAATTTCTATAAAGAATGGAAAGAATATAAAGTCATTGTGACAATAATATCATATTTCTCTGTGAACTTAAAGTTATGCAATATTGATGAAATGGCAATATTTAAACCAGTCAGGAGTTGCACAGTAATAAGACCCTTGGTATTTAGTCATGAAACAGTTAAGTTTAAATATAACTTATGTTAGTTAAATGAGCTCTATGTCTGAAGATTTGCGGAGATCAAGATCTGATGGTATCCCAACATCTGATTAACTCTAATAATTTTACATTGAATATTACTTTACAATTTGCCTTTTGTAATGCAAAAGAATGCCATTGTGCCTTATATTTATATCAGAAAGCTTTATCAGTGATTTGCTGGATGTTGTAATTAGGATGGCTGCCCTATAATCTGCAGTGTGCTGATTAAATTCCATTTCATCTGACAAACACGATCTTTATCCAGGAAATAGTTTGCAATCAGAATATTGGATCTGACATCAGAGGTAGCCACACAGCCGTCCCTCAGACTCCCTGCTTCAAAGGTCTTCTCGTCGCTATTATTGGTCTTCCTAATGATGAAGTATGACACTCGGTAAACAGAATCTGGACCGGTGCAGGGCTCTCTGCTTTTCTTGGCAAGGAAAGCTCTACTAGATGCCAAATCAATTTGGCTCTCATTAGGGTGGCTTTGCTGTGTATCTGCAAATGTTTTAGTGTCTGGCTGCGGTTTTGTTTAAATGATGTAATTTCTCCCAAATCATAGCCAACACCTGTTTCTGTTAACAGAGGCCTATGTGTATAACTTTATTTGAACCCACTTTTAGAAAAGCGCCGATCTTGGGTCAGACTAATTCCAAATCATGTCCCCTCAAACAGAAAGGAAGCAGTTTGTTATTGTGACACAATGCATCATTATCTGCACAATGTTAGAAACACAACCTAAATGGCTTTTGAAAAATGCTCACGGTTTCGTTAATCCATTACTGTTACTGAATATTTTGGGTTGTCACTGTGGCTAATGTTCAAATGTTGTACAGATGGGGTTTATTTCAGATATAGAGCAGCTATTTATTTTTGTGTTCATTAAGAAACAATCAAAATATATCCAACAGATAAAAATTGTTTGTAGCCCCTTCTGGGCACATAACCAAGCAAGTACAGGCAGAGCAAACTCAAACTGGGTGGACTCCAGGGACAGCTGATCCGTCATATGGACTTCAGTTATGTGCTGCCAGCCTCACTGGCAGTGACCCAGAGACAAGTCCTTGGATTGGAATTGATGGAAAGACCAGGAAAGGAGGGATGACCGGCCAATTATGGCCCTCTGGAGCGCTGCGGATGGGGAGAATTAATCCTGCTCCTTCTTTAGAGTTTAGAGGTAGAGGGTGGAAATTGGCCCTTCGGCCCACCGAGTCCATGCCGACCATCGATCACCGGTACACTTGTTCTATGTTATCCCACTTTCACATTCTACACACGAGGAGCAATTTGCAGAGGCCAATTAATCTGCAAATCGGTAGGTCTTTGGAATGCGGGTGGACACCAGAGCACCTGGAGAAAACCCACGCAGCCACTGGGAGAACGTGCAAACTCCGCCAGACAGCATCTGAGGTTAGGATCGAACCCAGGTCTCTGGTGCTGTGAGGCAGCAGCTCTATTCCTGCGCCACTGTGCCACCCCTTCCTCTCCATATAACTCTGTGCCTGACAACAGTTGACAATTTTAGTTCCTGTTCAATGCCCCAAAAGTCAGCTTGGGTTTAATGAAGGGACCTCAGGTTAAAATCATTGTCCCCACCAAGAGTGAAATGTGTGAAAATGAAGATGAAGGAAGTAAGGAATGAATAATTTGGTTAAACTGAGCAAGGAGCTGAAAAGCCACCAGGTCAAAGAAAATAAGCAAATCTAAAAGCAAACAGGGGCTCTGCTCTCTGGGAAAAGAATGAACATGGTTAGTTTTTTTTAAACAATACTTCAGAGATTATTAAGGAAACGTAATTGTAAGTAGAGTCACACTGAAACGTTGTGCAGCATGCCAATGTTTTCAACTAAAGAAGCTAATGTAGATCTGATTTCACCCAGGCATGGCAATGTATGATATATGGCATGGCATATCTAACAGCTACACGCAATGTGCCATTTTCTGTTAAAATAAATAAGACAAACTGAACTGCATAAATTTGCTTGTTGCTTAGAACACAGAACAGTACAGCAAAAGAACAGGCCCTTCGGCTCACAATGTCTGTGCCGAATATGATACCAAGACCATCTCAAATCTAACTGCACGTAACCCATATCCCTCCATTCCCTGCATATCCATATGTCTACCCAAAAGTCTCTTGAGGGCCACTATCGTATCTGCCTCCACCCTGTAGTGCATTACAGGCTCTCACCACCCTCTTTGTAAAAAACTGGCCATGCACATCTCCTTTAAACTTTGCCCCTCTCACCTTAAAACTATGCTCTTTAGTATTTGAATTGTCCACCCTGGGAGAAAGATTCTGAGTGTTTACCCTACCTCATCATTTTATAATTTGATTTATGCTTGCAGTATCGTCACAAGTATTGTTACAATGTTTTGTGTCTAACAAAGTATGACAAGCCTCTTCTCCACCGGCATCATTGAGCATTTCTTACAGTTCCTTAGCTCTGGCTAAGGAACTGCGTTTTCGCTGCTTTCCCATTCAAATACCACCGGGTGGCGCTTCGATGGCAGCCTCGCCTACAATCTGTCTGTCCTTTTCATCTTTTTTTGGTTATTTTTAGTGTGTTTAAAAAGTATGTGTTAATGTGGGGGAGGGGGTCGGAGGAAACTTTTTTTCAATCTCTTACCTTGCCGGAGATGTAATTGTTTTCCGGATTGTAGCTCTGCGGCCTAACATCGTGGAGCTGGCGGCCTTGCTCGGGACTGACTTTGAGCCCCACCGTGGGGCGTGAACATACCATCGGAGTCAATTTCTTGCCTGGGAGCGACTTTAACATCAAGGGCTCGCAATCTTGGGTTGAGACTGACGTCGGGAAGCTCCAAAAGCCGCACAACGTTCGACTAGCCCCGACCCGGGGTAGATCGCCCGGCGCGGGTGAGTTGAGATTCCCCCCGATGCGGGAGGACAAAGAAGGAAGAGATTGAACTTTATTTCGCTTTCCATCACAGTGAGGAATGTAGAGGAGTCACTGTGGTGGATAATTATGTTGAAATGTATTTTGTGTGTTCTGTTGCTTTTTATTGGTATGACTGTATGGCAAATCAAATTCCTCGTATGGTGCAAAACATACTTGGCTAATAAAGTATGATTATGGTTATTATGATTATGATTATGATGATTCATTGAATGAGTAAAGATGGAGCAACTAAACTGAAATGCAAGCATTTGGCCTGCTGTTAGTGACATGGAGATAAAAGATTTACATCAACAGTGACCAAACAAAATGCTCTTCTGATTACCGCCTGCAGCCTCCAGAGCAACTTTGGTTCATAGCTCGATGTAGCAGCATATGTTAAACAAGAAGTTTTATTTTTCAACTTGGTGATTAGCAAAGATGGACTTTAGCCAGATGCCTGTCACTGGGAGCAAACTGGGAGTCACTCATTCAGATTCTTTTGCCAAATTAATGGTGGAGAGGTGGGTGGGGGGGGGGGGGTGGGAAGGAGAAGATGCAGCACAGTGGTGCAGTGGTAGAGTTGCTGCCTCACAGCGCTAGAGACCCTAGTTTGATCCTGACTATGGGTGCTGTCTGTAGGTTCTCAGAGTTTTACGTTCTCCCTGTAACCGCTCCACCGCTACGCCACTGAGCTGCCCCAAACAGTGCCATTGGATGGCAAGGGGTGGCCAATGAGTGGACCAGGGGAACGTGGAGAGTGTGTTCCCTGTGGAAAGGGGTGGGAAGGAAAAGATGTGTCTGATGGTGAGACCACGTTACAGCTGGCAGACTGGACGGAAGACGATGTGCTGGATGCTGAAACCCCTGAGGATCACAGGAAATCCAACCCTGTTCTGACTGGGAGTGGGAGTGGGAGGTGGGGGGAGAGGGAGTGGGAGGCGGGGGGAGTGGGAGTGGGAGTGGGAGGCGGGGGGAGTGGGAGTGGGAGTGGGAGGCGGGGGGGAGTGGGAGTGGGAGTGGGAGGCGGGGGGAGTGGGAGTGGGAGGCGTGGGGGAGGTTGGGAGTGTGAGGCTGGGGGAGTGGGTGGCAGTGAGAGTGGGAGTGGGAGTGGGAGGCGGGGTTGAGTGGGAGTGGGAGTGGGAGGCCCGGGGGGGAGGTGAGAACAGAATTGGGAGAAATAGAATTGATGTGGCTTACGGCTCCATCTATCACAGTAGAACATGGTGGTTGGTGTCAGGAGTCTATGGTGCAAAACTACCATCTGCGGGATTTTGAGTGAGTACCTCAAAGTCAGAATTCTGTATAAATGTTCCCTGGAGATGCAGGCTTTCATTATTTAGTTTGTGACACGGCGTGAAGTGTAAATCCAACAACCAGCCAACCCTGCCCTGAAACATGCCTCGTGGAGCCATGATCCATCATGCGTCAGCAAGTCATACATCTACCTGACCTTCACTGTAGGTGCATTGAGACAGCATTGGCTCAGTTGGGCTGCAAACGTTATGCAGATACCATTTGCTTACAATTTCAAGCTCGAAACCCAAGCGCTCACATGTTGTAGTTTGGCTCATGCAACTTGATAAATTGGTTAGGAAGGAACTGCAGATGCTGGTTTACACTGAAAATAGACCCAAAATGCTGGAGTAACTCAGCAGCTCAGTTAGCATCTCTGGAGAAAAGGAATAGTTGACGTTTCTGGCCAAGGCCCTTCATCAGACCTAACCCGAAACATCACCTATTCCTTTTCTCCAGAGATGCTGCCTGACCCATGGAGTTACTCCAGCATTTTGTGTCTACCTTTGTTAAATCGGTTACTGTGGCATGCAAGAGTCGAAGGTGTTTGCTGAAAATACACAGGGAAGTCAAATGATGGGGTGAACCCTTGTGCAAACTGCTTTTGTGCTGCCTCTGCCAAAATGGGCTGCTGTTAAACAGCGAGCGTTGTGTGCCAAATAGGCAGGTGAAACTTGGCATTTAACTGCAGAAAGAGTTACCAACCTGAACTGCCAATTCCCAGTTTGTGCTCTTTGATGGAAGCTTTAATGACTTGTAAATTTGTTGCACATTGAGCCAGAGATCAGAATCCTCTGTAGAAATGCATTGTCTATTGTTGAAAGGGTAATGGGCATGTCCCACTTAGGCGATCTTTTGGGCGACCACAGGCGACTGCCATATAATTTTCAACATGTTGAAATTTTTTCGCGACAATGGCGACAATTTTTGCTGTTGTAGGTTGTCGTAGGTTGTTGCCAGGTGTCGTAGGTAAATTCCATTAAAATCAGTCCCTGGCAGTCGCCTAAATAGTCGCCTAAGTAGGACAGGCCCATAAACATCACTACTGTCTGTACACAATGGCATGCTAGAAGCTGGAATCTTCGTGATATTGGACTTTGGTGATTGTTGCCCCAAGATTGGTTAAAAGTAGAATAGGGCTAAAGACCAGACAAAGTGATCAGGAGCATGGGCAATGGAATGGCTGTCACTAAATACCTTCAAAGAGCATAGGCACCATGTCAGAGGAGCAATGAGGAGATGTTGATTACCCAGACGAGGTAATGATGGATAGACACAAAATGCTCGAGTAACTCCATGGGACAGGGAGCATCTCTGGAGAGAAGGAATGGGTGACGTTTCGGGTCGAGACCCTGTAATGATGGAGATCTGCCACATACTGCAGGCAGAGTCCTAAATACAATTGCAAGGAACTGCCGATGCTGTTTTAAAAAAAAAAGACACAGTGCTGGAGTAACTCAGCGGGTCAGGCAGCATCTCTGGAGAACATGGATAGGCGTCATGGACAGGACCTAACAGCATCGGACAGGTTCCTTAGCAAATGCTGTATATAGGACTCTAGCTGCAGCTCATGCTGCAGATCTCCCTTTCAGTAAGAGTGTCCGACCCGAAAATGTCGCCCATTCCATCTCTCCAGAGATGCTGCCTGACTCACTCTGTTACTGCAGTACTTTGTATCATGGATACGGATCTGTTTTTTAAATTTTTGTTATACTTAGGTTGGCCTTTATTTCTCTTTTTGCATCCCGGCAAAAAGTGGAGCTGTGAGGGATGTCTTCCGTAGCCTTTGGGAAGACGGCTAGACACGGAGTTTAGAAACAAAGAACTGCAGATGCTGGTTTATACCAAAGATAGACAAGTGCTGGAGTAACTCAGCAGGTCAGGCAGCATCACTGGAAAAAAAGTATGGGTGACATTTTGTATCGGGGCCCTTTTTCAGACTATACTTTTCCTATTCATCTACCTGTCTTTTAACTGCTGTTATAGTACCTGCCTGGACCATCTCTTCTGCCAGCTCATTCCATATACCCACCACCCAATGAGTGAAAAAGTTGCCTCTCAGGTTCGTATTAAATCTTGCCTCTCACACCTTAAACATATGTCCTCTTGCTTTTGATTCCCCAACTCTGGGTAAAAAGACTCAGCACATTCACCCTATCTAATCCCCACATGATTTTGTACACCTCCATGAGATCATCCATTAGCCTCCTGCGCTCCAAGCCTGTCCAACCTCTCCCTATACCTCAGCCCCTCGAATCCTGGCAACATCCTCATAAATCTTCTCTGTATCTCTTTCCAGCTTAATGACGATAGAATGGTGACCAAAACTGAACACAATAGTCCATCTGAAGAAGGGTCCTGACCAGAAATGTCACCCTTCCCTTTTCTCCAGAGATGCTGTCTAACCAACTGAGTTACTCCAACACTTTGTGTTTATTTTTACAATACTCCAAGTATGGCCTCTCCAACACTATAGCAGGAATATCTTCACTGACACTAATGCTGAAGTATCTTCACTGACACTACTGCTGGAGTATTTTAACTGTACACTACTACCAGAGTATCTTCACTGACACTACGGCTGCAGTATCTTCACTAACACTACATGAAGAAGCGTGGAAACAGGCCCCTTAGCCCCACCGAGTCCATGCTGCCCAGCAATCACCCGTACACTCATTCCATCTTACACACTAGGGAAACTTACAGAAGCCAATCAACCTGCAAACCTGCACATCTTTCGAATGCGAGAGGAAACCGGAGCACCTGGAGAAAACCCACGCTGTCACAGGGAGAACATTCAAACTCCACACAGACAGCACCCGTAGTCAGGATTGAACCCGGGTCTCTGGCGCTGTGACGCAGTAACTCTACCCCTGGTTCACTGTGCCGCCCCTGGAAACCTCTGAAACCACTGGATTACGTAGGCATGAGTTGGTCACACACCATGATCCCTGTGTACATTTTCCAATTTCTTCTCTAAAGTGCCTCCTCTCCTATTTATTTAAAATGTCTTGAAAATCGTTATTGGAGTAGTGCGCTGCTGTATTTCTTTAACATCACAGCGTATGCTCCGAAAGTGAGTGCTAAATTTCCAGCCAGGCGGGAGCCGAACAACATAAACAAGTTCTGCCTGGCTGGAAGCAGAGCTGAAGTCACTACTTTCTGACGGGAACTGCACTGTGTCCGCTCTCTGGGAAGCAACAGCTAATTGAAGTTTTCTTTTTAGAGGAAGTATGTTCTGATAAGCATTTCCATTCGAATAATGCGAATAAAATACAAATTCAAACTTCAATCCTTGGAAATCTGATTTTCCTTAAATGAAAGCAATAACGCATACTTGTACATTCTAAGCCAGACGGCACTTTTTGTGGTGATGTTGAACTTTCCATTGAAGTTTCCATTCTGTGGGTGGGGGTGAAGTCATCGTAACACATCAATAAGGCTGGGTCATGGATTCCTGAATTACCACATGCAGCTGATTAGTACACTGGCAGCCGCTGCCAAAGAGAACGTTCATTTTTCCATTGAAGCAATCAGTTCAGCTGAAACATTTCAAGCAGGGATTTATGTTAAAGATAGACACAGAGTGCTGGTGTAACTCAACGGGCCAGGCAGCATCTCCGGAGACCAAGGATGGGTGACGTTTCGGGTTGGGGCCCATCTTCAGACTGAAGGAGGGTTCCAACCCGAAGCATCACCTATTCCTTTTTTCCAGAGATGTTGCCTGACCTGCTGAGTTGCTCTAGTATTTTGTGTCTATCATTGGATAAACCAGTATCTGCAGTTCCTTCCTACACAGTTACTTTACCTTGTTACATTAACTCAGCGGGTCTGGCAGCATCTCTGGAGAAAAAGAATAAGTAACATTTTGTGTTGTAACCCTTCTTCAGACTGAAGCAGGGTCCCGACCTGAAACATCACCCATCCTTTTTTCCAACGATGTTGCCTGATGTTGTCTATTTTTGGTATAAACCAGCATCTGCAGTTCTTTGTTACTTCATACAGGGATTATGTTACTGTGGTTGAAAAACCAGATAACCATTGTGATGTACCATTGGGAGTGGGGAAATTGTGTCCATTATTGCCAATTGTCCACTATGACCAAATGAGGGGGGTAAATATTAACTAGTTTAACCCAAGGCCCGGTGTGAAAAAGAGTGGCGTTAAGGGGGGTTAAACTGGAAGAAATTCACAGGCCAAGGAGTTGCAGAGTCCCGGGCACTAAGAGAGTCAAGAGTCAAGAGTCAAGGGTGTTTTATTGTCAAATGTGTCCTGATAGCGGAACAATGACATTCTTAATTACAGCTGCAGCACAACATAGTACTCTGCAAAACCCCAATAACAAAATATAAGTTCAGTAGATATATATATATATATATCTCTTTATGTATATATAAAGATATATATATATATAAAGATATATATATATATATATATATATATAAAGATATATATATATATGTGTGTGTGTGTGTGTGCGTGTGTGTGTGTGTACATATATATATATATATATACATACAGTATATATACACACACACATATATATATATATTTATATGTATATGTATATGTGTATATATATATGTGTGTATGTATATATACACATAAAGATATATATATATGCGTGTGTGTATATATATATACACATATACACACACATATATTTTTATATGTATATGTGTATATATATATATACGTATATATATATATATATATATATATATAGATGTATGTGTATGTGTATGTGTATGTGTATGTGTGTGTGTGTGTGTGTGTGTGTGTGTGTGTGTGTGTATATATATATGTATGTATGTATGTATATATATATACACACTAGACTAAGTAGGACACGATGGGTCCCATGTTCACACGGGAGGGCTGGTCCCCAACGCAATATTCCACCTCTCCACCAATTCCATTATTGGTGGCCAGTCGGGGGGTGGGGGGGCTTTCTGGAGCGCTAGTATGGACGTTGTGGGCCGAAGGGACTAGTTTCCAGTGGGCTAGTATGGACATTGTGGGCCGAATGGATTCTTGGGCTGGCAGCTCAGTCACTCAGTCCTGGTAGGCGGGCAGCTCAGTCACTCAGGCATGGTGGGCTGGCAGCTCAGTCGCACAGGCCTGGTGGGCTGGCAGCTCAGTCACTCAGGGCTGGTGGGCTGGCAGCTCACTCACTCAGGGATGGTGAGCTGGCAGTTCAGACACTCAGGGCTGGTGGGCTGGCAGTTCACTCACTCATGGCTGGTGGACTGGCAGTTGACTGACTCACAGCTGTTGGGCTGGCAGTTGACTCACGGCTGGTGGGCTGGCAGTTGATTGACTCACGGCTGCTGGGTGGGAAGTTCACTCATGGCTATTCCTTGAAATACCATTTCAAGCAGAGTGCAGGCCAAGAAATTCAAATGGAATTTCATACCATTTCAAGCAGAATGCAGGCCACCAAATTCAAATGTAATTTCATATAATTTCAAGTAGAGTACAGGCCACCAAATTCAAATGCAATTTCATACCATTTCAAGCAGAGTGCAGGCCATGAAATTCAAATGCAATTTATACTCCTGGCCCCCCGGAAGGGGTGTTCCTTACATCACGGCGATTGACAGGCGACAGGACCAATCAGCTGATCTCAAGATTTTTTTAAACATTCATAACTTTTTTATTTTACATCGTTCGGAAAAATCCTCAGGGCTGCCTCAGGAGGACTGTGAGTAAGATGGCCAAAAATCATAGTGATATATGGTAGCATATTTTCTAAATCAATATACAGCGCAGACAGGAAGTGGTCAAAATAAGACTTTTAGTTTTATATATATACTAGACCAAGTGCAGACCCGTTCCCGCAACTCGCAGTTGCAAGGAGGGGCTGCAACATGTGTGTCATCACGCAACGCCACACGCTAGGCGTACGCCGTCAAGACGCTGTGTACAACGTCAAGACACTGCGTACGATGTCAAGACGCTGCTTACGCCTGTGGAGACGCTGCGCACGCCCTCAATGCACCTGCGGGCCGACAGGCCGTTGACGCGCGGGATTTTCGGACAGTGCAAGCGTGCAGGCTGGCAGTGAGGACAGCGAAAAGCAACGGGGGACCAGCCGATCTGTGCCTTCCGCCAGCGTGACAGAGCCGCGCGGGGGGGTGGGGGGGAGAGTGGAGGAGAGCCGGACGGAAGCAGCCGTTATGGACGCGCGGCACGCGATGAGAAGGTGGCCAGCAGGAGGCGACAAAATGAGTGAGTGGAAGGGGGGGGAAGGATTTTATTAAAAATGTGTACAGAAAAATGACAAAATTTAATGAGGAGTGGATATGTGAATGTAAAAGTAAAATCGCTAGCGAAATGGTAAAAAATCTCGGAGTTTCTGCGTGTGGTTTTGGCGAACCAATGAATCAAAGGCAAAATCAAAATGACATACACCTGACATACACACACACACACACAGGAGAGAGGGGTGAGGAGAGATGGGTGATGAGAGATGGGTGAGGAGAGATGGGTGAGGAGAGAGGGGGAGGGGGAGGAGAGAGGGGGGAGGAGAGGGAGGAGGAGGGTGGAGAGGGAGGTGAGAGGGGGGGAGGGGGAGAGAGTGGGGAGGGGAGGGGAGGAGAGCGGTGAGGGTTAAGGGGGAGACAGGGGTAGGGGAAAGGGTGTGGTAGAGGGGGGAGGGGGAGAGAGGGGTGGGTGACAAGGGTGGGGGAGGGGAAGGAGGGGAGAGGGGAGAGGAGAGGGGAAGAGGGGTAGGGGAGAGGAGAGGGAGATTAGAGGAGAGAGAGAGAGTAGAGGAGGGGGAGAGAGAGGGGGTGAGCGAGGGGAGGGAGGAGAGGAGGGGGAGAGTTGGAGGGGAGAGAAGAGGAAGAGAGTTGGAGGGGGGAGAGAAAAGGAGGGGGGAGTTGGAGGGGGGAGAGGTGGAGTGGGGAGAGGTGGAGGGGGGAGAGGTGGAGGGGGGAGAGGAGAGGGGAGGGTGGAGAGGGGGAGGAGAATAGGAGGTGGAGGGTGGAGGGTGGAGGGTGGAGGGGGAGTGGAGTGGGGTAGAAGGGAGGAGGGGGCAGAGGGGGGGAGGGGAGGTAGAGATGAGGGAGGAGAGAGGGTGGTAGAGGTGGGGGGCGGGGGGAGGGGAGAGGGGGGAGCTGGAGAGAGATTGGAGGGGGAGAGAGAAGGAGGGAGTGGAGGGGGAGAGAGAAGTGGGGGAGAGAGAGAAGGGAGAGAGAGAGGATGGGGAGAGAGAGGATGGGGAGAGAGAGGATGGGGAGAGAGAGGAGGGGGGGAGAGAGGAGGGGAAGAGAGAAGGGGGTGAGAGAGAAGGGGAGAGAGAGAAGGGGGAGAGAGAGAAGGGGGAGAGAGAGAGAAGGGGGAGAGAGAAGGGGAGAGAGAGAAGGGGGTGGGAGAGAGAAGGGGGAGTGGGAGAAAGGCATGGGGTGGAAGGGAGGGACGGATGGGGAGAAAGAGATTAGAGGGGAAAGAGAGATTAAAGGGGAGAGAGTGAGTAGATGGGAGAGGGGGAGGTAGGGGGAGAGAGAGGAGGGGGTGAATGAGGGGGTGAGAGAAGAGATGAGGGGGAGACTTGGAGGGCGGAGGAGGGGGAGAGCTGGAGGGTCGGGAGAAGAGGAGAGGGAGAGGTGGAGGGGGAGAGGTGGAGGGGGGAGGTGGGGGAGACAAGAGGAATGGGAGAGGTGATGGGGAGGGTGGAGAGGGGGGGAGGGGAGGGTGGAGAGAGGGCGTGGAGAGGAGGGGTGGAGAATACGATGTGGAGGGGGATAAAAGGGAGGGGGAGGTGGAGGGAGAAAGGAGGGAGGAGAGAGGGTGGTAGAGGTGGGGGGAGAGAGGGGGAGAGGGGAGGGGGAGGTGGAGAGAGATTGGATGGGGAGAGAGGAGAGGAGAGGGAGAGATAAGAGGGGGAGAGGGAGGAGGGAGAGAGAGAGGAGGGGGAGAGAGAGAAGGGGGAGAGAGAAGGGGGGAGAGAGAAGGGGGGAGAGAGAAGGGGAGTGGGGGAAAGGCACGGGGTCGGAGGGAGGGAGGGGAAGAGAGAGAATAGAGGGGAGAGAGAGAGTACAGGGGAGAGGAGGATGGAGGAGGAGAGCACGGCCGCCGACAGTAAGGCACGTGTGCGGCACGGCCGCCGCCAGTGAGGTACATGTGCGGCACGGCCGCCGCCACAGCCCCACGATCCGAAAGACGTCATCAGCCGAAACCGCAAGCTCGTTGAACCGGCCGTACTTGGCCCCCCGCGCTCTCGTGGTTGCCGTGCGGTCCCCTCTTCCGGCGCCGCCGCGCCTCACCGCCAACGACCGCAAACCCGTGGGACAGAGCCATTAGTCATGCAGCTGTTTGATTTTGGTGGGCTCACGTGAAGGTTCCAATCTCCTAGCCCTGACCCATTGTGATGTCATATCATAGGTAAATGAGATCCATTGTGAGTGGACATCTGTGATGGCACCGTGAGTCGTGCAGCAGCTCGCTGGCCAGCAGGATTCAAAAACATTAGTGGTGGTGGGGGGGGGGGGGGGGGGAGGGGGATGGATTTTATTTTAAAATGTGTACATAAAAACCCCGCCACCACCGTCTCTCCGCTGCTCAACACTGCACCATGCGCTGCCCGCCAGTCGCCAACACAAACAGACCAAAATCCATTATAAAGAGGTCCGTAATAATGAGGGCAGGCTATATTGAGGATGAAATTGTTATTAAATCCAACAACAACTTTATAAGTACAACTGCTGTAGTGATTATAACATGTAAGCTTTTGGCTTTGGAGTAAGCTCCAAAAAACTAATTGTGTAAGATCTTTAAGCAGCCTTATGTCTATTAACCATTGGGGCTTGTGTTAGATAGACACAAAATGTTGGAGCAACTCAACAGTTCAGGCAGCATCTCTAGAGAAAAGCAACAGATGACACAGTGATGCAGTGATAGAGTTGCTGCCTTACAGCACCAGAGACTCGGATTCAATCCTGCCAACGGATGCTGTCTGTACTGAGTTTGTATGTTCTCCCTTCATGGGTTATCTCCGGGTACTCCGGTTTCCTCCCGGACTCCAAAGATGTACAGATTTGTAGGTTAATTGGCTTTGGTAAAATTGTAAATTGTCCCTAGTGTGTAGGATAGTGCTAGTGTATGGGAGTGATTGCTGGTCGGCGTGGACTCAGTGGTCCGAAGGGCCTGTTTCCACGCTGTATCTCTAAAGTCTAAAGTAAAATCTAAAGGTGACATTTCAAGTCTGAGGAAGGGTTCCGGCATGAAAGGTCACCTATCCCTTTTCTCCAGAGATGTTGCCTGACCCGTTGAGTTGCCTCAGCATCTGCAGTTTATTCTACATGCGCTTGTGTTAAGTTGTACTGGAATGGTTCTCGGCTCAGCAAGGGTTAGGCAGGGAGAGGGTAACAATACCGCTGTTGAAAATCTACTGCTCACTCCTTTCGGGAATGTGATGGACAACTGATCAAACACATAATTGGCTTATCAACAGATCACATGGCAGAGCCATTGACAGCATAATGTGAAGTCAGCTAAGTTGTGGACATCAGAAGCTCACAGTAAGTAGTTGCTTCCTGCACTGGAAAAGGGTGCATTGTGGCTTTCTGCAGGCGTTGGCGGTGGGGCTGTTGTTTATCTTTTATCTCTTTTAACTACTAAATTTGGGGGAGTAAGCACCAACATTTGTCAAAAGAGTCTTTGTTTAACGGATGGCACTTTAGAGGACAATGGAGACACCAATGGGAGATAGACACAAAAAGCTGGAGTAACTCAGCGGGACAGGCAGCATCTCTGGAGAAAAGGAATGGGTGACGTTTCGGGTCGAGACCTTTCTTCAGACTCTGAAGGAGGGTCTGAAGAAGGGTCTCGACCCGAAATGTCACCCATTCCTTCTTCCAGGTTAATTCCTGGGGTGGCGGGACTGACATATGATGAAAGAATGGGTCGACTGGGCTTATATTCACTAGAATTTAGAATTTCGAATTTAGAAAGATGAGTGGGGTCTTATAGAAACATATACAATTCTTATGGGATTGGACAGGCTAGATGCAGGAAAAATGTTCTCACTGTTGCGGGAGTCCAGAACCAGGGGTCACAGTTTAAGAATAAGGGGTAAGCCATTTAAGACTGAGATGAGGAAAAACTTTTTCACTCAGAGAGTTGTGAATCTGTGGAATTCTCTGCCACGGAAGGCAGTGGAGGCCAATTTTTTGATAGATAGATAGAATCTTTATTTGCCACACGACCAGGGTTGGTGGTATTTGGGTTCGGTACATGATGGTACACTGCTTTAGTCACATTAACACTAATAACACAAATCATAATAATAAAGTGCATCCATACCACATCACAAATCACAAATCTCACCAACAAACATAGTGCAAAAGAACAGACAAAAACCATAGACAAGACACTGTATACATCAAAGTCAAAAAGTTATTGGAGGGAATTAAGTGTTCTTATTGCTGAGGGGAAGAAACTGTTTTTAAAACGGGTGGATTTTGTAGCAAGTGACCTAAGGCGCCTCCCTGAAGGGAGAGACTGGAAAAGGTGGTTTGCTGGATGGGAGGGGTCCGAGATGATCTTTGTTGCCCGTTTTGAGGTACGTTGGAGGTAAATGGAATGGATTGAGGGGATGGGAGAATTGATAATCCTAGAGGCCTTGGAGACAATGCGCTGTATTATATGTAGTGAATGACTATCAGTGTTTCCGTACCAGACTGTGATTGAGGAGGTGATGATGCTTTCAATGATGGATTGATAGAAGCGGACCAGGAGGTGTTTGTGGACTCTGAACTTATTAAGCTGTCTGAGGAAGTATAGGCATTGTTGTCCTTTCTTGATGATGTGGTCTGCATTGATGTGCCATTTTAGATTATTGCAGATATAGGTGCCCAGAAACTGAAATAAGTTCATGGAGGTTATGGGATGGGAGTTGACATGGACCGGGGGTTTGAGGTTTTGTTTGCATCTGAAATCTATGATGATTTCTAAGGTTTTTGAGGTGTTAAGCTGGAGGTTGTTTTCTGCGCACCATTTGACTGCGCTGTCCACTGTTTGATGGTATTGTGATTCATTGTTGTCTGAGATGAGGCCAATTATTGTTGTGTCGTCTGCATATTTGAAAATTTTAACTGAGCTGCATTGGGATGTGAGGTTGT
The DNA here is from genome assembly GCA_038087875.1 of Malacoraja senta. Lineage (NCBI taxonomy): Eukaryota > Metazoa > Chordata > Chondrichthyes > Rajiformes > Rajidae > Malacoraja > Malacoraja senta. The sequence continues at coordinate 41,150,395 of CM075978.1, forward strand.
TGGTGTAAAGTGAGAAGAGCTGAGGTGACAGAACGCACCCTTGAGGGGCTCCTGTATTGGGAGTCAGAGGGCTGGAGAGTTTTTCACTGGATGTTTTAAAGAGAGAGTTAGATATAGCTCTTAGGACTAATGGAATCAAGGGATATGGGGAGAAAGCAGGAACAGGGTACTGATTTTGGATGATCAGCCATGATCATATTGAATGGCAGTGCTGGCTCGAAGGGCCGAATAACAAGATTATTAATGTACCTATGATGGGCTGATACCCTTTACTGCGAACTAGACACAACATGCTGGAGTAACTCAGGGGGTAAGGCATCTTCTCTGGAGAAAAGGAATGGGCCACATTTCGGGTCGAGACCCTTCTTCAGACGGATGAGTAGCCCATCAGTAACCCAACCTAGACCATTTTTACAATGGATAGTAGCTTTTATTGTCTTTTCCAATCTACTTGTGTTGGCAGTGTTATTTGATACAAATTCACCGCTTCCCAAGAAGTAATTTTAACAATTAAATGTTATTGGACCATTAATACAGCCATTCTGTAACCATTCTTAAACTACTTGAGTCTTGATGTTAATGCTGGTCTGCAATAGACAATAGACAATAGGTGCAGGAATAGGCCAGCACCGCCATTCAATGAGATCATGGCTGATAATCTCCAATCCCCTTCTCCCCAAATCCCCTGACTCCGCTATCTTTAAGAGCCCTATCTAGCTCTCTCTTGAAAGTATCCAGAGAACCTGCCTCCACCGGCCTCTGAGGCAGAGATACAACATATCCTATTGTATGTGTCATCGGAGGATTCTCACATCTACTTTTCTTACCATTGCCTCTGGACTGTGCAAGAAACTAATTGAAATTAATGGTTTGCTTGATAGACTTCCTTCCCGGTTTCTGTGCCACATGGTAATGGCTGAACTTGAATCTCTGTTTTTCTTCCTCCAGCTCCCCTAAATATGAAGAAACAAAAAAAGACACTAAGTGCTGGAGTAACTCAGCGGGTCCAGAGATGCTGCCTGACCCGCTGAGATACTCCAGCAAGTTGTGTCTTTTTTTCTTCTAAATATGTGTATAATTATCCTTCAGAGATCGTTCTACAGAATGATCCTGACTGGACCTTCAGCTTGGAATCTCTATGGATGTGGAGAGGATGTTTCCACTAGTGGGAGAGTCGAGGACCATAGGCCATAGCCTCAGAATAAAAGGACTACCTTTAGAAAGGAAATGAGGAGGAATTTCTTTATTCAGAGGGTGGTGAATCTGTGGAATTCATTGCCACAGAAGGCTGTGGAGCCTAAGTCAATGGATATTTTTAAGGCAGAGATTGATAGATTCTTGATTAGTAAGGGTGTCATGGCAGGAGAATGGGGTTGAGAGGGAAAGATAGAGCAGCCATGATTGAATGACGGAGTAGACTATTGGGCCGAATAGCCTAATCTGCTCCTTTAACTTATGAACATGAACAATGCTAACCAAGTCATTCTCTCAATATTTCATTGGTTGGCAACAACTCAGTGCACCAAAACTCAGCCAGGATAAACCTGATGTTGCATAAAGATCACTGGCGAACTGTTTTGAATGAATTAATCCCTGGTCCAATTACTTCAATGGCTTCTAACCAACATCTCTGCGCATCACGCTGAGTGGCAGCGCGTTTGAAGTCTTCAAATCTTAACACAAACCAAGTCCACACTCGTACAGTGGTCAGAAAACCCCTGCAGAACTCCAAGTATGCTTCATTTAAGGCAAATTGATCATAGCAAGGTGCACAAAGGCAAAGAATTGACAAAGTTGTAGTGGTAACAACGTCATCTTTCGTTCTATCCAAAGCCAATTAAGGTGATCACTCTTGTTTAATTTAGTTCAGTTTATTATAGTCATGTGTACCAAGGTACAGTGAAAAGCTAGACACAGAGTGCTAGAGAAGCTCAGCAGATCAGGCAGCATCTCTGGATAAAAAGACTGGGTGACATTTTGGGTCAGGACCCTTCTGCACATAGTGAAAAGCTTTTTTGTTGCGTGCTGTCCAGTCAGCGAAAAGACTATACATGATTATAATCAAGCCGTCCACAGCGTACAGATACAGGATCAGGGAACGCCTCTGTATAAGCAATCAATTTTGACTGATGCTCTCGCACCTATTGATGGTGTTTTTATTGCCATGCATAAAGGAGGCTGAACGGGCAGCAAGCAAAAGATGTTTCTACTCACCGCGTAACTGCTCTTGTTTCTTAGCTGCTCAAAGGAACATCTTTCTCGGAAGTCACCATTGGGCGAGGGGGAGGATTCCAACCATAGCAATCCACTTCAAATTGGACATACTCATTTTTTGGCAGAACAACAAAGCAGCATTGGCATCTGTCCAGTTACTTCAGGATCATTTGCTCTGCTGCAGTGGGGCTGTCAGCTTTATTGGAGAAGTCACTGACTAACAGCAACAAGGGATTTCCTTGAGAACATTGACGTGCAATGCATGACATCAGCAGTAGTGATGCATCACAGGTTATGCAGCAATGCTGGCAGCTGCAACATCAGTGTGACTTACAGAGAGTTGGTTTGTCAAGGAGGACTCTCTCAAACTTCTACAGGTGCACAGTAGAGAGCATGCTGACCGCTTGCATCATGGCTTGGTTCGGCAACTTGAGCGTCCAGGAGCGGAAAAGGCTGCAAAAAGTTGTAAACACTGCCCAGTCCATCATCGGCTCTGACCTCCGTACCATCGAGGGGATCTATCGCAGTCGCTGCCTCAAAAAGGCTGCCAACATCATCAAGGACCCACACCATCCTGGCCACACACTCATCCCTCCGTTGCCTTCAGGTAGAAGGTACAGGAGCCTGAAGTCTGCAACATCCAGGTTCAGGAACAGTTTCTTCCCCACAGCCATCAGACTATTAAACACAACTTCAAACAAACTCTGAACTATAACAGCCTATTGCACTTTATCTGTTTATTTATGTGTATATATATATATATTCTATGGTAAATGGACACACTGATCTGTTCTGTATTTATGCCTACAATATTCTGTTGTGCTGCAGCAAGCAAGAATTTCATTGTCCTCTCTGGGACACATGACAATAAACTCTCTTGACTTGACTTGACGACTTGCCTTCACACGCAAGGATGTTACATGACCTAACCACGTGTTTCTTTAATCATTGCTGGTGTCGAGAAACACTCATAACAAAGCAAAATCAATGAATATATAACAGAAAATTAATGATTTTTGTTTTTCAGGTTAGCTAGATCAGAAAGACACAAAATGCTGGAGTAACTCAGTGGGTCAGGCAACATCCCTGGAGAACATGGATAGGTAACTTTTCAGACGAGACTCTCTCTCATTGCTCCCCCTCCATGAATCCAGCATCTGCAGTTCCTTTTTTCTACACGTTCTCTTCACAACGTAGGCCTCCAGCCTTTTACTTCAGTCAATAAAATACAGAAAACATTGTTAACGATACTGGTTTGGAATTGGAAGAATCCGTGCTCTGCTTCTGCATTTCAGGTGCCAAAATGCAACAGAGTGAATGCACAGACCCTTTTACCCAGGGTAAGGGATTCAAAAACAAGAGGACATACTGTATGTTTATGGTGAGAAGGGCAAGATTTCATACGGACCTGAGGAACAACAGAGGTTGGTAGGTATATGGAACGAGCTGCCAGAGGTGGTAGTTGATACAGATAATATAACAGCATTTAAAAGACACTTGGACAGGGACATGGATAGGAAAGATTTAGAGAGATATTGGGTCAAAATTAAATGCAAATTTAAGCAAATGGGTAATCTTCGACGGTGCATACTGGTCAGTATGGAAGAGTTGCGCCGAGGGGCCTGTTTCCATGCTGTATGACTCTATGACACTATTCCCATTTTATCTTTCAGCAGACTGCCTTTATGCTTGCAGATCCTTGCTCTCCATCCTCCTTTTATCTTTCGATTATAGTTTAGTTTAGTTTAGAGATATAGCATAGAAATAGGCACTTTGGCCCACCATGTCCACGCCGACCAGTGATCCCTGTACACTAACACTATCCTACACGCTCACATACTAGGGACAATTTACAATTTTTATCGAAGACAATTAACATGCAAACCTATACGTCTTTGGAGTGTGGGATTAAGCCGGAACACCCGGAGAAAACCCATGCAGTCATGAGGAAAATGTACAAACTCCAAACTGACAGCACCCGTAGTCAGGATTGTACCCAGGTCTCTGGCACCATAAGGCATCAACTCTGCCGCTGCACCTCCGTGATCCTGAAGGTTTTTCTTGAGTTTGATTTGTATTTATGTATAGTATATCTCATATATTTGGGATAACATGTAAGACAAAGCTTTTCACCATACCTCTGTACAGGTGACAATAATAAACCTAAAGGTAAATCCCTCAATTCCAAAGAAAGGTTTAAACCACACAGGACAACCCTCAGGCAAGAATTAGGCAGAGTTTCAAGACAAACTGAACTGGTTGCAGGCTTTGGTCCCTCTGTTAATTTTGCCATTTTCTTAGGAATTCCTGGAGAAACTATAGCCTGCATCTCAGCAAGGCAGACATCTAGTAGACATGAGGCACAAGGGAAAATTAGGCCGTGCATATTATATAATCAATTTGCTGTGACGTTGCAAAACGCACGTTATTATCTTCTCTTATCGAGATGGCCTTCTCAAACCTATTCCATTTGATGTATCCCTGTACGTGCAAATATCTGAAGAAAACGGCCTCAGATTTCACTATTCATGAAATACTAATGCACATATTAATCGCATCCAGGAAAGTGAATGGTTGCAACATCAATGAGGAACAAATATGTATGGGCCAAGGAAAGGGGTTTGGAAACATTTAGGAAATCTGGATAAGCCAACAAAACTTGTCGACGTTTTTTTGGAAAATCATCAGTAGTCCTTTCCCCCCAATAAAATGTTGATTTGCCAAGCAAGGTAATGGAGCATAAAAGAGAATTAGCTTTACGTTATTATTTAACAATTCAATTACATAACTTGGAGACACAAGATATTACAGATACTGGAAACATGGGCAAAAACAACGTTTTGGAGGAACTCAACTGATCAGACAGTATCTATGGACTAACGACGTTTTGGGTTGGGACCCTCCTTCAGAAGGGCTGTAAAAGACTGAAATATAGTCCAGACCTGAAATATAGTCTGTCCACTTCCCTCCATAGATGTTGCCTGACCGCTCAGTTTTAGTTTAGTTTAGTTTAATTTAGTTTGGAGATACGACATGGAAAAAGGCCTTTCGGCCCAACGAGTCTGCGCCGCCAAGCAAACCCCACACACTAACACTATCCTACACAAATTAGGGACAATTTACAATTTTACCAAGCCAATTAGCCTACAAACCTGTACGTCTTTGGAGTGTGGGAGCGCCCGGAGAAAACCCACGCAGGTCATGGGGAGAACGTACAAAGGGCATACTGACAGCACCCGTGGTCAGGATCTAACCCGGGTCTCTGGCGCTGTAAGGCAGGAACTCTACCGCTACACCACGCTGTCGTCCAACACTTTCTTATTTTGCTCAAGATTGCTACATCTGCAGTATCTTATGCCTCCAAGCTATGTAATAGAATTGCTAAATAATAATGTAAAGCTAATTCTCCAATTACTTTTACTAATTTTTCAACCAAATGGTTGCATCAACAGCTCATCGCCACAGTAACCTAGGTCTCACCCTATAAGGGATATTCCCTTTATCTTGTTCATTCCTCTCCCACCCTCTCTACAAATGAAAACTAACTTGTTTCTCTCTTCCCTAGTCTTGACAACGGGCTTTCAACCGGAAATATTAACTTGGCTTCCTCGGATGCTGCTTGACTTGCGAAGTACATTCTGCACATCAAAGTTTATCACTTTCATAATTACATGTAGTATTTTTCAGAAGATAGACACAAAATGTTGGAGTAACTCAGCGGGATAGGCAGCATTTCTGGGGAGGAGGAATGTCGAGACCCTGCTTCAGACATGTTTTTAAAGAGCCGTTTTATTTAATTACAATTATCCCAGAATTTAAAAATATACTTAATTATAAATGGTGTACTTATTAGATGTGGCAACAAGGAACTGCGGATGTTGGCTTACAAAACCCCCCACAAAGTGCTAGAGCATCTCAGTGGGTCAGGCAGCATCCCTGCAGACCATGAACAGGTGACGTTTTGGGTCGCGACCTTTCTTCACACTGATTCAATCAGTCCGAAAACAGATCCCGACCCGAGACGTCACGTATCCATGTTTCCCAGAGATGCTGCATGACCCGTTGAGTTATTCCAGCACTTTTAATCTTTTTTCATGTGATAGATGCATTATCTAAGCCTCAATATAAAGTTTCCTTCTGAAACAAGTATTTAACTTTCTTCCTCAGTTGTTGGTGGGATTTCTGTGCATTGCTATAATTTAAAGCAATTTTCCCAAAGAGAGGTCACATCATCCGATGTAAAGACTTGGGAAAATAAGACTGCCTAACTTTAAATTCACAAACTTTATAAAATGGAAAAAATTAATATGTATTAAAAAGGCTTGAGCTATAGGGAGAGGTTGAGCAGGCTAGGAGTCTATTCCTTGGAGCGCAGGAGATAGGTTTAAGTTAAAAGGGGGAAATTTAATAGGAACCTGAGGGGTAACTTTTTACATAAAGGGTGGTGGGTGTATGGAACAAGCTGCTGGAGGAGGTAGTTGAGGCAGGCACTATCGCAACGTTTAAGAAACATTTAGACAGATACATGGATAAGATAGGTTTGGAGGGATATGGGCCAAACACAGGCAGATGGGACGAAGTGTAGATGGGACATGTTGTCAGTGTGGACAACATGTAGATGGGACCATGCTGTATAATTCTATGATTCTATGTACCATATCTGTGGTGTAAAAAGAATGTTCAGTTGGAAAGCATGAATATGAAGTAAATTCCATTTGTTCGCAATACCTTTATAATTCACTCATCATTAGTCACTCATGAATTATGAGGCCTTTTCTCCTCCTGGGACGTTTCATATTCCACACTTTAAATAGCTCTCATTTTAATGCACTATCAATGATCAAATCATTGAACTACAAGCGAAATAATGCCACAATAGAATCCAAAAGCTAAAGAAATACTTTCAGAATAAGTCACAGCCAAAATGATCATCAATAATGAGCAATAAAAGTGACAAGAATGATAATGGACTTGGTCCAAATCAAGGCCTGGTGACATTTATTCAACCTGTAATAGGCTACATGCAGCAAATCCTCAGCATAAATCCAAAAGTCAAACATTTTGATCAGTTTTCGGAGAATTCTTTGAAGATTAATTTTGAAGAAATGTTAGATTCGCATATCTACAAACTATTAAATAAGTAAACAGTTCATGTGGTAGTATAATATCACTTCCTTTCAGTTTATATTATGAACATATAGTATTTTACAGAAATAGTTTCTGACTATTTTGCCCATAATCTAACGTGAAATTGGCTTCTTATCAAATCAGTTTATACTGTAAACCAATTCTGGTATATTCCCAAACATTTGCTCAGGTTTCCAAATCACATTCTATTTTATATCATTAACAAGTCTCCTGTGACGGGGAACACAGTGGATTCTAACACCGTTTCACCTTTGTTAGCTGGGCTTGAATCCAGCTGTTCAGTACAATCTCAGTCGAAAAATTATTCTAACCTTGTACACATCATTGGTGAGGATAACTTGGAAATATTGTGCTGAGTTTCGAGCAATAAAGCACTGGAAAAATTCCTGAGAGAGTTTCGAGCCTGATTCTCAGAGCTTTGTGCCATGAAAAGAGCCTTAAAATACAATTCATTTTCACTGGGGAAAAAAGAGCAGGGAGAGGAAACATGAAAATGCAAAGGGTAATAGATAATTTAAGAAGTGTAATTTACATAATGTCTTATCATAACCGCAAAGATTTCAAACGCTACACATTCAATTAACTATTTTCCTGTGGTGACAACATTTGTATTTGTGTGCATGGTGAGATCCAACAAACGGCAAACAAAGTAATTTAGTCAATAATTAGTCTTTGTGGTAGAAGTTGAGGACAAAGCATTGAGCAAGTCCTAGGTTCCTGAATAGTGTCCCTGAATCTTTGTGATCCTCCTCTGTGAACAAACAATAACACCTCCAACAATATAGGAATGTACATCACTTGGACTGTGACCATAGAGCTACGATTTACAAGTATAAGATTAACAAGCCTCAAGTGAGGTATGAGATTAGTTGAAAATGTTCCCCTGTGCCTACAAAATGATGGATTGGTGGATTATTGGATTCTTAGGTAAACTAGTTAATGCTATGCCAATTAACAGCTTTAGAACAGTTGGATGCACATTTGATTAGCATCAGGATTAAAGATAAGTACAATTAGAAATAATCAAATCCAGCGTGGAACATAATGGTTCCTGAATTGCCAGGATAATAGATGTCATGTCAAAGAAGGCAATAGACTGGAAATTCCTGCTGGTGGAGATATTTAATGGACATGGGAATTGTGCACATGAGGGTTGGAAAATTGGAAGCTCTTCAAATCACATCCTTTTTTTCCTATTTTGTGTTTTAAATTCTCAAGCCGGTTGCCTGATTATGCTGTCTTGCACAGAGTGTGTGAGAGCATCATTACCAAGTCAAATCTCCTTCTGAACAGTGGTTATTAGGAGCAGTCGGTGGTTGATGTAGGATTTCTGCAACCGGGAGTCAAAGTGCAGTGAAGCACTCCCTCGGGACAGAGACCTGGACCCTGATATTATTTGTCAGGTGGCACTCCTTAGGAGTGGGAAGCTCCAGCAGGTTCACTCACGTGCAACAAACCTCAGATGTTCACCAAGTGGATCGAATTGTATGATCCTACCTCAATAGACCCAATTCATTTTGATTCTAGATTTTGCAGATCCCAGCTCAAGAGATGTGGCCTATTCTCACCTGGCAGACCTCAGCTGTGTTGAAAAAATGGTTCACAAATGCAGACAGCAAGCAGTCAGAATGAATGATGAGTTGAAGAGAATCACCCAGAGTTAATACAAGCTCATTGCCATTCCTGCTGAGTGTGATCAGGGGTAGAGAAGATGCCATTGTAGGTAGATGAATAACAGAGGCCTGGTGCCCAGATTGCGATGCACGTTAGGACACAGTTTAATGATCTTACTAGGTTGGGAAAAGCCAGATTCAATTGTTCTTTTATTGTCACGTGTACCAAAGGTACAGTGAAATTCATTTTTTTGCATATAGATCAGTGAGGTTATTGCCATACATAAAGACAATCTCTGATTAAGTACCCCATGCATAAAACAGCCCACTGAGTCCATATGCAATAGCTGTCAGATTTTGGCGGTTTTGTACACAGTCCAAGCATCAGCTGGCCATAAAGGCCCATTCCAGCCATCACCTCATTCGGTTCGCCAGCGAGCCGTCCTTCTCCTCACCGGGCCTTCAGCCTTTGTGAGAACCACCTGCAGCCAAACCTTAAGAGCCAACATCTTCCTCTCTGTCTTGCCAGGCAGTCGGCACATACTAAGTGCACGCACACACACAATCAACAGTCAAAAGCACTCAACCGTCACTTTCTCAGCATGCTGTGACCTTCCTCTTCATCTGGCCACCATTAGCACTGACCTCGAAACTTACACCGTGTCCCATAGCCACCCTCACCTAATGCATTGCATGCTTTAGGGGATGTTTGACTTCCACTCCCTGATTGTGTACTGCTTGCAAGAGATGAACAAGGAGTTGGGAGAGCAGGACACAAACTGCCATGTCGAGTTCAGCGCAAAGGCCAGTCAAAGATCGAGTTAACAGAACTCAGAGAATCTCATTCAGCCACGTTCAGACATTTTATAAGCATGTCTACAAGGTTAAAGTCAAGACTTTACTGAACCATTACTTTATTTTTCCAGGACCTACAGGCATGCTGCAACACTAGAGGATCAAACACTCTCGACCGCTGCTACTCCACAATCAGAGATGTCTATCGCTCTATTCCTTGCCAGCACTTTGGAAAATCATTTCACCTGGTAGTGTTCCTTCTTCCTGAATATGGGCAGCTTCAGTGAAGTGGATTGTGGTTTAGTTTAATTTAGTTCATCACATATACTGAGGTTCAGTGAAATGCTTTTTGTTGCATGCTATCCAGTCAGTGGAGAGACTGTACATAATTACAATTGGGCCATCCATAGTGCACAGATACAGGATAAAGGAGATAACATATAGTGCAAGGTTAAGTCCAGTAAAGTTAGATTAAGGATAGTCCAAGGATCTCCAATGTGGCAGATAGTAGCTCAGGACTGCTATCTAGTTGTTGATGGGATTGGTCAGTTGCCTGATAAAATCTGGGAAGAAACTGTCCCTGAATCTGGAGGTGTGTATTTTCACACTTCTGTACCTCTTGCCTGATGGGAGAGGAAAGAACAGGGAGTGACCTGGGTGAGACTCATCCTTGATTATGCTGGTGGCCTTGCTGAAGCAATGTGAAGTGTAGTTGGATGCAATGGAAGGGAGGTTGGTTTGTGTGATGGTCTGGGCTGCATCCATGATTGTCTTCAATTTCTTGCGGTCTTGGATGGACCTGTTCCCAAACCATGCTGCAATGCATCCCAGTAAAATGCTTTCTGTAGAAGTGTACAGAGTGGAGAAGGGACGTGGAGGAGCAATTTTGTGACTGCTTGGACTACGTGGACTGGGCATTGTTCATGGACTCGGCGACAGCCCCAAACGAATAAGCCACGGATATTAACAAGCTGATGGTTGACTATAGAAAGAGAAAGCCGTGAGACCATGTATCTCTTTTCGTTGGCAGAATGACGATGGAGAGGGAGACAACAGCTTTGTTCCAATTATCTGTTCTGGGCGCAGGACATTAATGCAACCACAAGGAAAGCTCACCACCAACCACCTCTACTTCCTCAGAAATTTATTAAAGATTTGGTATTTTTTCCAAATATTCTCTTAGACCTCTACATTTGTACATTGGAGTGTCATGATTGATGCATCGCAGTCTGGTTTGGAAACCCAAATGCTCAAGAATAAAGGAAGGTTCAGATCATGGTGGACATAGAACTTAGAACATGAACATAGGACAGTACAGCACAGGGATGGCCCTTCGGCCCACATTGTTTGTGCTGGACATGATGCCTAGCTGAACTGATCTCATTTGCCTGCACATGATCCATATCCCTTTATTCCCTGCATTTCCATGTGCCTATCCAAATGCCTATTAAACGCCACTATCGTGTCTGCCCCCACCACCATCCCTGGCAATGCGTTCCACACCCCCACCATCCTCTGTGTAAAACCTTGCCCCGCACATCTCCATTAAACTTTCTCCCTCTCACCTTATGGCTGTGTCCTCTAATGTTAGACATTTCCACCCTGGGCAACAGGTTCTGACTGTCTACCCTATCAATGCTCCTCATAATATTATATACTTAAAATAGCCCTGTCCATCATTGGTATTGACCTCCCCACCATTGAATGGATTGCACTGCACCAAGAAGGCAGCTAACATCAACAAGTACCCAAACCACCCTGGCCATGCTCTCTTCTCATTGCTTCCATTGGGGAGAAGGAGCCTGAGCACCATTACCTCTAGGTTCCAGAACAGCTTCCACCCATCAGCCATCAGACCTTTGAACCACTGAGCCCAACCCCAATGCTACGTCAACACCGAAACATTACGGACTTTGCACTGCTAGTTAGTTAGTGAGTTAGTTAGTTTAGTTTATTGTCACGTGTAAGTGTAATCAACGCTATGATTACTCTGTATACTTTGATTTTTGCACGATCACTGTCTAGTTTTCTTGGAATAACTGACCACTCATTGCACATTTATTTCGGTGTTGTTGCATTTTTATATACGTGTAAAGCTGCAGCAAGTAAGAATGTCATTGTTCTGGTTCATATCATGATAAATACTCTTGACTCATGGTAGTTGGGTGACACACGGCTGCTTTTAGTCATGTGTGCCAGTGCTTGGCTGGTTCACCCTTTTGTGACCAATTTGCTTTCATTCCTCACCCCTCTCCCTCATCAACATCTGGAACATTGGCTGGCACACAGCACAGCTTCACTCCAACCAGATAGCTCCCAATGAGCTTTGACTGAAGCAGAAAACATACTGTATCTGGTTTCTGGAACAAGTGCCAGATCCTTCATTAGGCTCCCAGTAGATGTGCACTGCAGGTGGAACCAAAAGGACACAGCTTTTTAATTTGACGCCGTAATTCTTGGACTGGGCACTGCTCCAAGATGCTGATTCTCAAACACTTGAATGCCAGGATCATTAATTTGAAACATAAACGTCAAGGTCAATTTTCTGATGCAATTTTAAATGCATCACACCAGCAGGGACTGCTGCAGAAGAGCCCCTCCACACCTCAGTTTATCACTCTAATCAGAATTGACCCATTTGTGTCATTACAGTTTCCAAAGAGGCTAAAAAGGCTGGAGTTAAGTAAAGAGCTGTGATATTTAGTGCAATTGGTTTCAATATGAATTGGCCTGCAACTTACACATTGACAGCATTATTATTTAATATTTTGTTTTTGCCCATTTTTAGCTGCCATCCTCCCTCTCACATTCCCTTCCCCTCCCTAGTCATCCTAATTGTTTCATTGTCGTCCTGCTTAGTTTCACTGTTTCACTCGTTAGTTTCACTCGTTATCACCTTCTCCACAGCCAACAATGGGCTCCACCTTTCCTTGATCATCGCTGCTGGCTTTGATATGGTCCTTTGCATACCTTTCATTCATTTGTTCTTTGTACCTCTTCATATCTCTAGTTTTCCTCTCCCCTGACTCTCAGTCTGAAGAAGGGTCTCGACCCAAAACTTTACGTATTTCTTTTCTCCAGAGACGATGCCTGACCCGTTGAATTACTCCAGCATTCCGTGTCTATCTACGGTGTAAACCAGCATCTGCAGTTCCTTCCTACATACTTTTTTTTGTCTCATCTGTTCCTCTTTGTTTTGCTTTCTTTATTTCTCTCTATTTTATGTACTTCTTTCTTGATTTATATTTATAACACTGGCTATTGTTCAACACCACCTAATATCATTGTTTTCACGGGTAAATTACGGACGAGAGCAAAAGGGTTGCCCTGAGTAACCAAATTCTATGAGATACACATATACACTAACAATAATAACAGTATGGTTGAATTGAGGAGGCCACTACACTGCCTTGTCAGTGATCAATGGTGTTATTTCTTTTTATATGGTAATCTGTGAGATTCAGTGTTTCTGAATTGGTGCAGTATCCAGCAGCAAAAGTGGTCATTTATATTGTCTTTCTCATACATACCAGATTGTAAAAAATAACATCAGCATCTGTGTGAATTTAAAGGGTTAATGACACAAGTGAATAATTGGGATTAAAGCAATTGACCAGCCTGCATTTCAAAATTTCTTCAGAAAATTTAATTGTAACCCCAACCTTCCTTTTGTCAGCCTTCCAATTCTCCAACTCACTCCTACCCCGACCTGCCTTTTTATGGCCTCGTTACAATGAGGAAACAATGTAAGGTCGAAGAAACAGCACCTCCTCTTCTGTCTTCATATGTTGCAGACATCTGATCATAATACTGAATTCTACAAATTCTGGTACACCTCCGACCACCCTGACTCTAGTAACGACAACCTCTTTTTTACAATTTACTTTAGATTTTAGAGATACAGCACAGAAACAGGCCCTTCGGCCCACCAAGTCGGCGCCGACCAGTGATCACCCCATACACTAGCACTATCCTACACATTAGGCACAATTTACAATTCTCACCGAAGTCAATTAACCTACAAACTTGTACACCTTAGGAGTGTGGGAGGAAACTCACACAATCACAGGGAGAATGTACAAACTCCATACAGACAGCACCCTTAGTCAGGATTGATTCTGGGTCTCTGGCGCCGTAAGGCAGCAACTCTACCGTTACGCCACGGTGCTCTCCTTCCGTCTCCGCTGCATCGCCTCTCAAGTGGGGCTTTCTGCTCCAGGACATGTGAAATGTCCTCTTATTTCAGGAAATATGGCTCCCGCACAGTTGATGGAGCCCTTTCTCACAGTTAATGGAGCCCTTGCTCGCAGTTCCTCCATTTCCCAGACATCTACGCTCACTCCAGCCCCCCTAACCACTGCCCCATCCCCCCCCACCCCTCATTCCACCACCTCCTCCCAGGCAGCAAGCACAGAGGTCCACAATCTACTGAAGATTCATCTTTGGGAAGGAGGTGGAGAGAATCAACAACTTCAAGTTCCCGTGTTTGCATATCTCTGAAGATCTGTCTTGGGCCCAGTGCAATGATCCAATCACAAAGAAAATGCTGAACGCCTCTACTGGTTAGAAGATTGAGGAAATTCAGTATGTCTCTAAATACTCCATCAAACTTCTACAAGTGTATGGTAGAGTGCATCACCACCTGTTTCAGTAACTCGAATGTCCAGGTACAAAGAAGGCTGCAAAAAGCGGTGGACCTTGTCCAGTCCATCATCGGACACTGACCTCCCCATCATCATAGGGATCTACAAGAATGCAGCTAATATCATCAAAGACCCACACCACCTAGCTACGTAATCTCGCTGCTACTGAGAAGAAGGTACAGGAACCTGAGAACCATGACTGCCAGATTCAAGAATAGCTTCTTCCCAGCAACCATCAGACTTTTGAACCATACTGCACAACCCTACACAGTTAGGTGTCCTCGTACACAAATCACTCAAAGTCAAACGCTGGTGCAGCAGACAAGTAGAAAGGCAAGTGGAATGTCGGAACAAGGAACCACAGATGCTGGTGACTTTTTGGGTCGGAACCCTTCTTCAGACTCCTGCACTTTATGTCTATCTTTGGTATAAACTAGCATCTGCAGGTCCTTCCTACGGAAATCCAGGCTGTCGATCTTGGGAAGCAGGCGTAGCTTAATTTTGATTAAGTAACCCAGCTGATGGTGAATTATTATGGTACATTTAAACTGCCTTTTGTGCAACAGTTACTAATCCTATTAGTTAATAACATTTGCTTCAGTACATTGTGTGTTAAATAATGTTTTGTTTTAATACAGTGTTAATCCTTTTAAGAGGGGAATGCTAATTGAATGGGTTACCGTTTAATTTTTCTCTCAGAAGAAGAATTAATATGCTCGCTCAGCATCATATGTTTGGAGGAGAAATTGGCCGTCTGTGATAGGGCAAAATGTATGGCCCAGATGTTTACACCGTGTCTGAGTTTGGCTTCCATTCAAAATATAAACGCCGACCAGTTATCACCCACACTGTGCGACTGCTGACAATAGACTTCAGCCCCATCCCTATTTGTAGCCAATAAAAAATACTTACACAATTAATATGATCTGAACTCATCAGAGTCAGATGGGATTCAGGCAAGCTAAGTTTTAGAGGCCAAATAAATCCTAATTGTTGAGAGTGAATTGCTGATCAGTGTTTTAAATGGGGGATCAAGGTAATCTGGTCCAAGATTCCACAAGCATCCTTTGACTCATGCTACACTACCATGGACTAGTTTTCTAACTGTGCTTTCCATTAGTGTCTTATTTTTTGCAGTCTTTTTCTTTTCACTATCGTGGAAAATGTATTATAATTTATGTTTTGTGTGTTGTCTGATCGAGTTGCCTGGATATTCACGTCTGCCTCCAGCTCTTCACCTCTCCCTTACTTTCAGTCTGAAGAAGGGTCCCGACCCAAAATGTCACCCATCCTTTTTCTCCTGAGCTGCCTGACCCGTTGAGTTACTCCAGCACTTCATGTCTATCTAAGATATTCATGTACATATACTTCACCGTACTTGTGCAAATGACAAGAAACTCGACTCGAGGGAAGGTGACACAGGCTGGCATTGGCTAGGGAAGTGTAAGAATTAAATAAATTCTAAAGTAATTATTCTAATTGAACGTTTTCTTATAATGGGATTCACACCTTCATTATATAGTACATGGTTTGGTTTGCCACATCACATAACTATGAAAATTACTTGTCATACTAATACATTTTCTGCATAGTTTTTGCAACTGGATTCATCGGTCATTAAATAATGTAACTGCGAGATTTTTTCTTTACTGAATTTCAGCACTCATCAATGTATGAAGAATCAGGGGCTCGCTCTAGTAACATGTAATAAGATGAAAGTAGGAAATTCATATAATGGATCTAAAGATTAAATATTCCAAAAAAAAAGTGATTTTGTTTTGCGGTTTTTAGTTGTGTGGCATTTGATGAAATGCTCATGCAACGATAAAAGAAAAGATAAACTACATTTGGACACATTCAGTAAACATGTATCCCCCCCAGAGGAAGATGACCAACAAAAAAATCAGGCAAAAAGAAATGTATCCAGCCTAACTTGAACTCTGCAGCTGGCAAGAGTCAATGAGGTGACTTACCAAAACCCAAACTAGCCTTGTTCTGCCTTGTTCACAGCTTATTCGGAAAATGAGAATCTTTCCTCTCTTGATTAATTTTCCTTGTTTGCATTTCTCTACTTGGGGCTGTGGCTGTTGCCAGCAAGGCAGCATTTATTGCTCATCCCCCATTGTCCTTGAGCTGTTACCGAGCCATCTTCCTGAACCATTGTGGTCCAAATGATGAGCGGAATTCCCATAGGTAGGAGTACCGGCATTTTGAGCCAGTATTAATGGAGCATATGACTCAGAGGATTTTAGTTTAGTTTTTTAGTTTATTGTCACATGTATCAAGACACAGTGAAAAGCTTTTTGGTTACGTGCTATTCAATCAGTGGAAATACTATACATGATTACAATCAAGCTGTCCATAGTGTACAGATAGATACAGGATAAAGGGGATAATATTTAGTGTAAGATAAAGTCCTGTAAAGTCCAATTAAAGATGGACTGAGGGTCTCTAATGAAGTAGAAGGCGATGGTGTTCCTATTTGGTGAGAGTTCATGCTTTAGGACTGAAGATGATGGCTTTGGAAAGTGTTTTTTCTTCAACATTTCTTGGCAAGTTGGTGAGTGGGGTCTTATAGTGGCAAACAATGTAGTCATTTTGCTGATGATACGAGTAAACGTTTGAGGTGATGGGTGGGAAACTGCTCTATCTTGGATGTGATTGAGCTTGACTTCATGTCCACAGCGACCAGATATTTGCTGTGGAGTGGAGCCAAGGTCACTGGCATCAAGGACAAAATCAAGATTAATAAGTTCTTAGATGCACTCATTCAAGCAGGTACCAATTGATTCTCTATCTTTGATTAATTTTTGATTATATTGTTAACTCTTGGCATTTTGGATGCTTGAATTTTGACAGTGCTGACTGGTCCATGCTTGTTGTGGCTATTGGTGAACTGAGAGACTTGCTTTCTCTGCCACCATCTGTTTTTTAGTGAAGACCAGAGTCTCTTTACAGCCACTAATTATCATCGACTTTAGGGCTTCCAGACATGATGGACCATTTGGTGAAACCTATTGCTTAGTTGTCTACAGGAGGGCCTCTCGGCAAAGAGTTTTCTTTGTGGGGTCGACAGAGCAAGTTTGGTGGGGGTTAGCACAACAATCACCAGTGTTTGTCATAACCTGGGTAATGAAAAGTTTTTACTATTCTAGGTTTGGATGATAACTTGAAGAGATACCAGTTCATGGATGAGAATGTTCCTTTTAGATTAAGTGCTTATCTCACTGTCAAAACAATGCATTGGCTATATCAAGACCATGGTCCAAGCATTTTGTCATGAAGATGACTCCATTGGAATTAGCTTTCTTTGCATCCTCCCTGCCAATTATATTTTTCCCAAAGGAATTCCATTCTTTCTAACCCTGGCTCTGAAGATGCCCAGTAAAAGCAGTTTGTCATTTTCTTCGATGTGGGACAAAAAATTTCCAAGGTTGGAGTATGACTCTTCCTTGGCTTCATCCACAGAGCACATGAGATGCAGAGCTTCTCATTCTTGAAAGCAAAATTGACCCTATGAAGAGAGCATTCTTTCTCTGATTTGCTCTAGTGCTTGGAGATGGTCTTCTCATGTCTTCAGTAATGATGTTCCTGAGTTCCTATGCTATGGATAACAGAACAATGACCAGGTCTGTCAATTAACCTACAAACCTGCTCATCTTTGGAGTGTGGGAGGAAACCTGAGCACCTGGGGAAAACACACGCGGTCACAGGGAGAATGTGCAAACTCCGTACAGCACCCGTAGTCAGGATCGAACCAGAACTCTGACACTGTAAGACAGCAACTCTATTGCTGCACCACCGTGCCACCCTGTTCCTGATCACATTAAAGGTCTATTCGGAGTCAGGGGATATGGGGAGAAGGCAGGAACGGGGTACTGATTGGGGATGATCAGCCATGATCACATTGAATGGTGGTGCTGGCCTACTCCTGCACCTATTGTCTATTGTAGGCCGGCATTAACATCAAGACTCAAGTCATTTAAGAATGGTTACAGAATGGCTGTATTAATGGGTCAATAACTTGTAATTGTTAAAATTACTTCTTGGGAAGCGGTGAATTTGTTTCAAATAACACTGCCAACTTACAAGTTGATTGCAAAAGACAATAAAAGCTACTATCCATTGTAAAAATGGTCTAGGTTGGGTTACTGATGGGCTACTCATCCGTCTGAAGAAGGGTCTTGACCTGAGATGTCGCCCATTCCTTTTCGCCAGAGATGATGCCTCACCCGCTGAGTTACTCCAGCATTTTGTGTCTACCTTCGTAACAATGGTTTAGTTCTCAGTAAAGGGTATCAGTCCATCCTGGGTACATTAATAATCTTGATAATATTAAGATTAATAATATATTAATAATAGAAATGGCCTACTCCTGCACCTATTGTCTATTGTCCAGTTTTTGTCATGGATGCTCTGATAGAGCCAGATAAAAGTTTCCAGAGCCTGATGCAGGGTTTCACTAAAGAAACTGCTCCTAGCTTTATTTCAAAGCACTCTCCTCCATCCTAATGAAGCATTTGGTCCCAGTTCCACCCCATCATTTGGTACCATGCCGCTGATGCTCAGCCAGGCCTGGCTGTACTGGAGAGAAATGTCCAGCTTGTTATATGTGGCCGGTACACCACTATGAATGTAATCACATACTCCATCATTTCTACATTCGACCCATTCACGGACCCTGTGTTCTAATGGAAGAAGTTTAGTTTAATTTAGTTTTTGTTTAGTTCAGAGATACAGCATGGAAACAGGATCTTTGGCCCACCAAGTCCATGCCGACCAGTGATCACTCGTACACTAGTTCTATCCTATACACTAGGGACAATTTACAGAAGCCAATTAACCTACAAACCTGCACGTCTTTGGAATGTGGGGAAAAACCAGAGCACCAGGAGAAAAGTCCTGTAGTCACAGGGAGAACGTACAAACTCCATACAGACAGCACCTATAGTCAGGATTCAACCCAGGTCTCTGGCGCTGTAAGGCAGCAACTCTACTGCTGTGCCACCATGCCGCACAAGTCTTTAGAAAAATCACCAGTTATAATGTACAATTCATTGGTTCCAGCCATGGTAACTAATTTGACTAGAACTATCATTTTGGGGCAATAACCTGCATTTCCAGAGCTGGTTCACTGGAAATTAAGTTGAAGAAAGCAAAATCACATTGCCTGAATAACTGCATGCGGGTTATAGAATTACTTAAACAAAGAGACAGCAGGCTTAAAAATAGTAGGCTTTAATGATTAAGGAGCTGATGTGAATACATGTACTAGCCGGCAATAAATCAAACAAAACACTTTCTACATTTTAGTATTCGCTGCCTAGGCTGTGCTTTCGTTGCCAGTTGGGTATGTGATTATGAAATATGATCTGGGAATATGATGTTAGTGAAACCACTTTTAATAATTGAGATGATGAATAAGTTCAACCTCCTAACACCATCCATATCTACCCTGATCTTGCAAAATTTAATCCATCACTTCGAAAGTAAAAGTTTGAAGTGTTTTCAGTAATCTACATGATGTATGGCACATCAATATAGCAGCCTTAGAAATCTGCACCACTTACTATCAACCAGATTAACATGCTGATGGCTCGTGCGCATAACATTTCCATAAATTAGTCAGGAAGCTTCATTGCTGCCTCGGATGCATAATTGTTGGCCATATCTAATTCACTACTGCCTTGGATTATATATGAAAGCAGTTGAACATTTTGGAAAGTAATCTATTTTATGGCTTAGAGAGAACCGTGCTTTTAACAAGAATGTGTTCATGATGCAAGATAGGGGCTACACACTCCTGTGTCAAGTAACTAAATGAGACTGCTTACAAAAGTAAACTTCCTTTTCAGATGTTTTGAATGACAAATCAGCTGCCAAACAACTGAGGAGAATTTTGTAACCAGCATATATAAAAATCTAGAAGCTATCAGAAGAATGAGCAACATTGTAAGTAACTGCCTTACAGTGCAAGAGACCCATTCGATCCTGACTATGGGTGCTGTCTGTATGGAGTTTGTACGTTCTCCCTGTGACCGCGTGGGTTTTCTCCGGGTGCTCCTGTTTCCTCCCACATTCCAAAGACATACAGGTTTGTAGGTTAATTGGCTTCGGCAAAAATTGTAAATTGTTCCAAGTGTGTAGGATAGTGGTAGTGTATGGTGATCGCTGGTCAGCGGGGAATCAGTGGGCTCTAGGGGCTGTTTCTGCGCTGTATCTCAAAACTGAACTAAAAGTACGAGAGGAATATACAAACCAAATAAAAGGCAAAGGAATTAATTCTGGATCCTCATGCTGTCTAAAGACCTACTTACCAACTACGCAGAAAGTGAAATGGTAATGTACAGAGGGTTGAGTAATGGACATCTAATGCTACTGAGTTCAATAATGTTGAGAAACCAAGCACTGTGAAAAGCTAAATGAAAAAAATCAGCTGAATAATATCAATTGAGGTGAGCATATCTTCTGGTTGAAGTGAAAAACTGGTAAAAGACTACCAGAGAAAGAATGGACCGAGTTAGTAAGCAGAATGAAAAGTGCTGACTGAGACATTGGCATTAATGTGACACAGTAGCTTGACCACATAAAGCAAATA
Source organism: Malacoraja senta (assembly GCA_038087875.1). Lineage (NCBI taxonomy): Eukaryota > Metazoa > Chordata > Chondrichthyes > Rajiformes > Rajidae > Malacoraja > Malacoraja senta. Next base: position 41,171,406 of record CM075978.1, read on the forward strand.
TGATGGCATTTGAGTAGGAAGCTGGTTTAAACCGAAAGACACAAAATGCTGGAGTAACTCAGTGGGACAGGCAACATCTCTGGAGAGAATGAATGGGTGATGTTTCGGGTCAAGAAGGGTCTCGACCCAAAACGTCACCCATTCCTTATGATAGTATTTGAGTCCAATTGTGAAATGGCCTCTGTCCATGACAGCATGCTGCCAGCACATATAATGCGGAGATCATATGTGTTCAAAGGGAGGTTCTGTAACAAATTTCAACAAGACATTTGGAAAAAACATTATTTGTGCTCCCCACTAATGGTAATAATGAGGCAGCCAGCGAGCAACACATTGCAATTGGGAACTTGAAGCAGATTAAAGCACAAGGCAGTGTTTCATGTTTTAATCATCTTGCAATCATCCATCCCAGCTTAAAATACATTGAAATATTCATTAGAATGGTAATATTTAATTGCTCCAAACATTTGGAGGAATGAAGTAAAACCAAATTCTTTGATTTTGAACAGGTTTGATTTGAATGTAGAATAGTATTAAAACATAGTTTTCCCACTCTACCACTGAACAATAGAAAGATTACAACCAGGGTCTATGACTGTGCGCAACATTTGTTAATTACCTTAACTGATTACTCCCAAATTTGAACAAACAGATGTTTCACAGCTTTTGTTGTCAATTTCAACACATTGCAAGAGAGATATCATACAAGGGCTAGGTTGCCACAATAATCAGCCAGTTTTATATTCCCTGATCAGCTGTCCACAAGTTGTCATACAGTCGTGATGCAATTTAAAGTTCACAGTTCATAAGTTATAGGAGCAGAACTAGGCCATTCGGCCCATCAAGTCTACTCCAGCATTCAATCATGGATGATCTATCTTTCCCTCGCAACCCCATTCTCCTGCCTTCTCCCCATAACCCATGACACCCATGCTAATCAAGAATCTGTCACCCTAGAAATATCCATTGACTTGGCCTCCACAGCCGTCCGTGGCATTGAATTCCAAAGATTCACCACCCTCTGACTAAAGAAATTCCTCTTCATCTCCTTTCTAAAGGTGAGTCCTTTGATTTATTTTTAGTATATAACATCATTGTCACAAAAGTCAAATATGTATCAAAGCCACAGATCAAATGCAGTTGTATGTGCCATAGTTTATGCTATCACAAATGTCCTCTTCTCCAATAGAGATCCTTAAAAAAAAATCAAAGAGCAAATATTCTATCTATGCAGTGTAAATAGAACACAGAACAATATAATGTATAGAAAAGAGTTCCAAATGCTGGTATATACTGAAGATAGATACCAAGTGCTGGAGTAACTCAGTGGCTCAGTTAGCATCGCTGGAGAAAAAGGATGGGTAACTTTTGGGGTTGGGACCCTTCTTCGGACTCACGTTCTTTTTCAGTCCAGGAGCCTTGATTCACTGCAGTTTACTTACTGTTGCAACAGGTCCACAGCAGACGTCGTCTCCCTGGCCCTAAACTCATCCATGGAACACCTGAACAAAAAGGACTCTGAGATTAGACTCCCATTTATCATCTACTAGACTAAGTGGGACCTGTCGGGTCCCATGTTCACACAGGAGGGCTGGTCCCCCGACGCAATATTCCACCTCTCCACCAAATCCAATATTGGGGGAGAGGTGGGGGGGGGGGCTTTCTGGAGCGCTGGTATGGGTGTTGTTGGCTGCAGGGACTACTGGTCTCCAGAGGGCTAGTATGGACATTGTGAGCCAAATGGATTCTTGGGGTGGCAGCTCAATCGCTCACGCCTGATGTGCTGGCAGCTCACTCACGGCTGGTGGGCTGGCAGTTGACTCACGGCTATTCCTCGAAATTCCATTTCAAGCAGAGTGCAAGGCCACCAAATTTAAATCCATTTTCCTACCATTTCAAGCAGGGTGCAAGGCCACCAAATTCAAGTGCAGTTTCTTACCACTTCAAGCAGGGTGCAAGGCTACCAAATTCAGGTTCAGTTTCCTACCACTTCAAGCAGGATGCAAGGCCACCAAATTCAAGTGCAGTTTCATACAATTTCAAGGAGGGTGCAAGGCCACCAAATTCAAATGCAGTTTCATGCCATTTCATGCAGGGTGCAACGACACTACATTCAAATGCAGTTTCATACCATTTCATGCAGGGTGCAAGGCCACCACATTCAAATGCAATTTCATACTATTTCAAGCAGGATGAAACCACCATAAAAACCACCATAAAACCACACAAAATACCACACTCACAGTTCAGTAGACATTCAGTGTGTTCAGTTGATTCACAGCTCAGACAGAGTCATGACCTCTCCCATCCCCATCATGCAGAGACTGAGCCACACCCACACTTCCGGGTTTAATAATCCCTCCCCCTCCCACCAGAAAAGGTGTGGTCTTCATGGCGTGATTAACAGGAGAGAGATTCTCAACATTTTTTAAACACTAATAACACTTTAGTTTTTCATTGATGGGAAGAATCCTCTGCACCTGATGAGCGGAGGGGAATTGAGTAAGATGGCCAAAAATCACAGCAGTAAGTGGTAGCGTTTTATCTAAAATCAATATAGTGCAAACAGGAAGTTGTCAAGTTTAGACAAACAACCATTTGCAGGCAGTGCCTTTTCACTTCAACCCAACCCCCCCCAAACAACCATTTGCAGGCAATGCCTTTTCACTTCAACCCAAACCCCCCAAACAACCATTTGCAGGCAGTGCCTTTTCACTTCAACCCAAACCCCCCAAACAACCATTAGCAGGCAGTGTCTTTTCACTTCAACCTAAACCCCCCAAACAACCATTTGCAGGCAGTGCCTTTTTACTTCAACCTAAACCCCCCAAACAACCATTTGCAGGCAGTGCCTTTTTACTTCAACCCAAACCCCCCAAACAACCATTTGCAGGCAGTGCCTTTTTACTTCAACCCAAACCCCCCAAACAACCATTTGCAGGCAGTGCCTTTTTAATTCACCCCAAACACCCCAAACAACCATTTGCAGGCAGTGCCTTTTCACTTCAACCCAAACCCCCCAAACAACCATTTGCAAGCAGTGCCTTTTTACTTCAACCCAACCCCCCCCCCCCCCCAAACAACCATTTGCAGGCAGTGCCTTTTTACTTCAAACCAACCATATTTTCATTTTCAAACCACATTAAGGGCACTCACAGTTGAGTAGACATGTGTTCAGTGTTATTCAGAGCTCAGAGAGACGTGACCCTCTGGCTTCCTCCATCTTGCAGAGACTGAGTGAGGCACACCACTTCCTGGTTTTATAGTCCCTCCCCCTTCCTCCAGCAGGGGCAGCAGAGAGAATGGCAATTTAAAAAAAAAACATTAATATCTCTCTGATTTTTCATCGATGGGAAAAATCCTCGGGTCCAGGAAGGCGGAGGGGGGCTTTGAGCGAGGTGGCCAAAAATGACGGCCGTAGGTGGCGGCGTTCTCTCGGAATTCACAGCACAGTGAGCCAAAAGCGTTCAAGATCAGACTTTTAGTAATATAGATAGCTCTACCTTCAACATCATAATCCCATCCAAACTCATCTCCAATCTCCTGGACCTAGTAATCAGCATCTCCTCTGCCACTGGATCCTCGGCATTCTGACCCACAGATCACAATCAGTGAGTATTGGTGACAACACCTCCTCCACAATAACTCTCAACACCAGTGCCCCACAAGGATGCATTCCCAGTCCCCTACTATACTCCCTATACACTCACAGCTGTATGGCCAAATTCAGCTGCAACTCTACCAAGTTTGCAAATGACACCACTGTGGTGGGCTGAATCACGATGACGAGACTGAGTACAGGAAGGAGATAGAAAACTTAATAATATGGTGTCAGGACAATAACCTCTCCCTCAATGTCAGCAAGAAGAAGGAGCTAGTTATCCACTTCAGGAAGCATGGTGGAGTACAAACCCCAATCAGTTGAGTACATACCAAAGTGGGAATGGTTGCGAGCTTCAAGTTCCTTGGCTTTAATATTACCAATGATCTGTCGTGGACCAACCACATTAATGCGACAGCCAAGCAGGCACACCAATGCCTCTACTTCTTGAGGAAACTGAGGACATCCGGTGTGCCTCCAATTACTCCGACAAACTTTTACAGATGCACCATAGAAAGCATACTGTGATGTTGCATCACAGCTTGGTTTGGGAACAGTTCTGCTGAAGAATGCAAGATATTGCAGTGAGTTGTAGAGGTAGCCCAGTCCCTCACACAGACCAGACTCCCCACCATTGACTCCATCTACAGTCCACGCTGCCTCAGAAAAGCAGCCAACATGATCAAAAACTTGTCCCATCCCGGTCATTCCTTCTTCTCCCTGCTCCTGAAGATACAGAAGCTTAAACGTACGTGCCACCAAACTTAGGAACAGCTTATTCTCCTCTGTTATCAGGCTTCTGAATAGCCTTCCATAAGCTAGGGTACTGTCCGATTCACCTCTACCGTACTGTGGACATGGGACTTTTTCTATGGAACTGGTGCACTACAATGCTCAGAACTACATACTGCTCTTTCTATCTTCCACTTTGCGCTTTCTATTGTATTTGAGTTTGATTCAATTGTATTTATGTATAGTATTCCCTGACCTGTTTGGATAGCATGCAAATCTAAGCTTTTCACTGTGCCTCGGTACATGTGACAATATTAAACTGAAACAGGCCTTTCGGCCTGCAATGTCCATGCCGAACATGATGCCAATTAAACTAGCCTGCACATGATAAATATCCCTCCATTCTCTGCATATCTACAGTATGTGTCTATTTAAGGACCTCTTAAAGGCCACTATCGTATCTGCCTCCACCACCATTCCTAGTATTCCAGACACCCACCACTCTGTGTGTAAAAAAAATTTGCCCCTCATATCTCCTTTAAACGTTGCCCCTCTCACCTTATAGCTGTCTCCTCATCTTTGACATTTCCACGCTGGGAAAAAAAATCTGACTGTCTAATCTATCTATGCCTTTCATAATTTTATGTATTCCTATCAGGTCTCCCCTCAACATCCTCCTACATTCCTGCCTAAGTGATCTTTTATCCTTCAACATGCCTACAACTGACAATGTTAATAATGGTGCACGCAGTATTAAAAGGAGCATGAAGAAAAAGGTATACCCAAATGTCTATACAATTTCAGAAGCAATATATAAATATCTGGAAACCAGTTGAAATAACAAGTTTCCAATTATATCTCATCATTCTAATTTTATTATTTAATCCATATATAACTAAGTATAACTAAGCAAAAGATTTCACAAAAATATATTTTTATTATGAATCTATTTTCTAGCACAAATATAATGTCCATTGCTAACCCTCAGCACACCACAGTCTTTTTTTTTTAAATGGTCAAGAAAAATTATTAAACACAATTTTTTACAGAGATTTTCATTCTGTTGGAAGCAGGTTGTCAATGGCATATAAGTGAATGGAGAAAGTTTAATATATTGGAATATTAAATATGCATCAAATAGATATTTAACATGAGTTTGTCCAATATACAGATCATCTCATATTTGACATTGCTAAATGTTCTCAATTGACTAGCTCCATTAAGCTCTTTGTTTTATGTATCCAGGGTATTGTTAGAGCAAACACTGGTTATATTTTAAAATTTATATTGAACAATCCATTACATTACAACATGCTGTGTAAGCATTAGCTAGGTTTTAGCATTAGCTAAGAAAAATACAGATTTTCTCTAAATGTACTCACCAGAGTTAGTTTGACTATTTTCCTGCACACCAACCCTCCGCCCATTCTCTCCATGAGTATGTTTGCATTTAGTTACACCGCACACCTACTTGTTTTCAAATTAAAGCCCAGAGGCAACTAATCTGCCATTGATTTTTCAATAGTTCAATCCCTGAAGTGTTCAAAATGCATTTTTGTTTCATTTATTTTGTTTCTTGCTTCAATCACCGTTGGCCAAATAATGCTGTCCACAACTGGAAGTTCCAGTAGCGTGGCTGAGTCTGTCCCCCGGCTCCGTCCTGCACTCAACATGGAGGCCAATGGGCCGGCCCAGAGCATCTAGGGTTACCAGCATAATGCGAAGGCATTGCCACTCGGGTACTACACCAGGGACAACCTGAGGTAGAGTCAGAGACGTCAGTGGTTTCTAAGAAAATATAGGAGTCCAGATTTGGAGGCAAAAGAGAAAATTACTTTTTATTACAATTAATGCCTTTCTGGCATCTGAGTGTGTAGAAAGGAACTGCAGATGCTAATTTATACCAAAGATAGACACAAAGTGCTGGAGTAACTCAGCAGCATCTCTGGAGAAATAGGATGAGTGATGTTTCAGGTTGGAACCTTTGGGTCTGAAGAAGGGTTCTGACCCAAAACTTCACCCATCCTTTTTCTCCAGAGATGCTGCCAAAGCCATTGAGTTACTCAAGCACTTTGTGTCTATCTGCAGTGGGTTGAGTGTGCTGGGCTGGGCCCACAGCTTATTATGATTGTTTAAAAAAAAATGTTTTTAATAGTTTCTAAATTTTTTATTTGCTCTTTGTTAGCTACTTTATTTTTTTGCTTTAAATTACCATGCATAAATAGTTTATAAAAGCCTCTGAATTGCCCGCGTTGGGCCTGCTGACTTTAACATCGTGGAGCTGTGGTCTGCTGAGCTTCTAGCCGCGGGTGCGGCACTGACTTTAACATCGCGGAGCGGGGCGATCCCTTGCCGAGGATCGCCAATGTTGGAGCTCGCGGGGCCTGTGTTCTCATGAGCTGGGTCTCCAGTAAGAAGCAGCCGATTCAGAAACTCCAAGCCGCAGAGTGTGTTCCATCCGTTCCGACGCTGGAGTTTCGATCATCCCGGCGAGAGGGCCTGTACATCGGGCCATCCGTAGTGGCGACTGCGGAGTGTTCAAAGGCCCCGACCACAGGGGAACAAAGAGGAAGATGATTGAACTTTATTGCCTTCCATCACAGTGAGAAATGTTGATTCCACTGTGGTGGATGTTTATGTTAAACTCTATTGTGTATTATCTCCGCAGTCGCCGCTAGGGATGGCCCGATGTACAGGCCCTCTCGCCGGAATGATCGAAACTCTGGCGTGAGAACGGATGGAACACACTCTGTGGCTTGGAGTTTCCGAATCGGCTGCTTCTTACCGGAGACCGCGGCTTCTGAGAACACAGGCCCCGCTGGACGGAGCTCCAACACTGGCGATCCCCGGCAAGGGATCACCCACATCTGCGATGGTAATTTCGCGCAGCGCCTGTTGCTGAAGCTCTGGGTCGGTCTCCGGTCCCAAAGGCAGCGCCAATCCAGTTGGTAGGCCGCGAGGGGGGGGGGTGCGAAGGTGCAACACGGATAAAGACGCATCTCCGTCCAGGTAAATGACTGAAAAACGGTTTCCTCCTACTCCCCCTCACCACCCCCCACATAAGACATATTAAGAAATAATAAAACATACATTTAGACACAATAAAAATATCTTCGGTATAAACCAGCATCTGCAATTACTTCCTATACAACATTCTTACTGAACTGTATGCAAAAATAGGAAAATCATGTTGCAATAAAGTATCATGTGAGCATTTAAATGCTCCCAACTTCCCCAATCTGCCGGCAAGTCTGGAACCTCTCATCCTTTTTCATGTGCATTATTCATTTTTGACTACTTTATCAAGCTCCACTACAATTACTGCGGAACTCTGGATGATTCAGGAATTGTGAGCACCTCTTCTGATTCCACCACTGGAACTTATGAACTGAAATGCCCCCTCATTGTGCTCTCTCAAATATTCAGCTTACACTTCCTCTCCCTGTCTTTTACCTCAAAGTGCATTACTTCACACTTAACTGAGTTAGACAGCATCTGCAATGCATCGACCTATTCCCCAGTCCCTGAAGTCCTGTCCTGTTCTGCTCTTCATTTGCTCAGTTTTGTGTAATTGGTAATTTCCATTATTCTGCTTCTTGTATCCACACCATTTATATACAACAAGATAAGCAATGAACTCCAACACTGACCTCCGGGGGGAACCAATGTATGTTTCTTTTCAATGTATGTTTCTTTTCAGTCAGAATAACATCCACGTACTACTGCTCTGTTTCCTTTACCATAACTAATTATGCACTCGAGTTATCACCATCCCTTTAATAATGTACTTTTTTTTTACCATGTTTATCAATTGCCTTTCAAAAGCCAAAGAGCAAAAATTGCAGAAGTTAGAAATATGAAATAAAAACCTAAATTACTAGAAGCACTCAGCATGGTCAGGGAGTACCCGTGAGATGGAAACATAAAGGAGATATGTTTCTGTCACCGTTGATGCTGCCTGAAGTGCTGAATACTTACAGTCATTTATGCTTATTGGGAATCCATAAAGAATTTTTGTCAATTTTTGGTGTCACTTTGAGAACTTTGTCAGGGGGTGGTGGGCGGTGCAGTGGTGAAGTGGTAGAGTTGCTGCCTTACAGCACCAGAGACCTGGGTTTGAGCCTGACTACGGGTGCTGTCTGTAAGGAGTTTGAACATTCTCTCTGTGACCATGTGGGTTTTCCCTGGGTGCTCCAGTTTCCCCCCCACACTCCAAAGACGTACAGGTTTGTAGGTTAAACGGCTTCGGTAAAAAAAATTGGAAATTGTCCCTAGTGTGTAGGATAGTGTTGGTATACGGGGATTGCTGGTTGATGTGGAGTTGGTAGGCTGAAGGGCCTGTTTCAACGCTGTATCACTAAATTAAAAACTAAATTAAAAATAAAACTGTTATCAGGCAACTGAACCATCCTATCAACAACTAGAGAGTTACTATCTACCTCACTGGAGACCTTCGGACTATCTTTAATTGGACTTCATTGGACTTTATAGCACACAAAGTTATCCCCTTTATCATGTATCTGTACACTATAGATGGCTCAATTGTAATCATGTATAGTGTTTCTATTGACTGGTTAGAATGCAACAAAACCTTTTCACTGTACCTCCATACACGTGACAAAGAAATAAAAAACTAAACTAAACGTTCAATCGATAGGCACGATTTGCTCTTCACATACTCAATTCTGGCTATTTCTTATTTCTCTAAGATGAGGGTTATTTTTTTAAACTAAAAGGAGGAGAGCACCTACATTTACCTTGAATTGTTCTTGACCTCAGGTCCCTGTGACTGCGTGGGTTTTCTCTGGGTTCTGCCCACACTCCAAAGACGTACAGGTTTGTAAGAATTGCTTTCAGTAAAATTGTAAAGGGTCATTGTCCTTAAGGGCCTGTCCCACTGCGGGGACATAATTGGCGAGTTTAGAAGAGTTTGCCCTCGACTCATATTCGCAGCATGGTCGACACGAGGTCCTAGGAGGTCTTTGTAACTCTCCTTCATGCTCGAGAGTAGTCCCCGCGTACTTGAGGTCTCAGCTAGGTCGCTGTGTTTTTTTCAAAATGCTGAAAAATGCCCGCGAGTAAAAAAAGGTCGCCATGGAAAAAATTGATATTTTTTTACTCATAGGTTTAGTCGAGGTAGGTCGTGGTAGGTCGTAATGCTATCGCAGGTAATCAAAGGCAATCGAAGCTAATCGAAGGTAGTCGAAGGTAAAGCTCGTTGAGAAAACAAGGTAAGTAAACCGACCGGTAATGTTAAATGCCCGCTAAACTTTAAAGGACTCTCTAAAGGACTTACCGTAACTTGCCAGCCGTCTTTTACCTTCCTGTTCATCGCGGGCATGAATTTCAGACAGTGCTCCCCCGCTTTCCCTGGCCCCCGCCTTTGCGATGTGTTTGTGTGTGTGTGTTGACAGTCGATCCGGCTCGCGGTTTCATCGCTGACGGTCGATCCAGCTCGAGGTTTTTCAGGCAAGTGCCCTTGAGTTTGAAGGTCGAAGACAGTCGCTGAAAAGTCGTGTTAGTAGGACAGGCCCTATAGTGTGTAGGATAGTGCTAGTGTACAGGGTGATCGTTGGTTCGCTTGAACCCGGTGGGCTGAAAGGCCTGTTTCTGCACTATCTCTAAAGTCTAAAGAAGCTTTCAGATAGCAACATGGGTATACAGGGAATGGAAGGATATGGATCATGTGCAGGCAGATTAGATTATTTTGGCACAGACATTGTGACCAGAAAAGCCTGTTCCTGTGCTGTACTTTTCTATGTTCTATGTAAATGTAAGTAACCTGCCTTGTGTAACGGAGTGGAAAGGGAAGTTGAAACTTATGCACGAGCTGAGATTGGGGGCAGGAAGGTAGTTTGGGAGTGAAAAAGCGATGCCAATATTCTAGTGGACGTAGTTTTTCTTCACCCAAAGCCTGAGGTTCAGCAGATCTAACAAATGCATTTCTTTCCCAATGCTTATCTTATTTCTAAGCTAAAAAAAAAAGAGAAATTGTAGAAGTAACTATTTTATGGATACGTAACATTGATGCCTGTAATAATGACGTTATATTTTTTGAAAGGAATTTAAAAATTCACTGTCAATTCCTCTCTGATGAGAATTTCTTAATTTGTATAATTTGGCAATAGGGCAGTTTGAAAAGCAAAATAAAATCAACTCCCTTTATGTACTTCACACTGCTGGTCAGATGGGGGAGCTAAAATGTGCTAAATCTTCATTTCTTGGGTCTTGCTTTAGGGAATAGTGTATCTGAGGATATTACTTTTTATATAAAACAACAACCTAATTAATAATTTATTCTGTGGTACTGTGAAATGCATATTACAATATGACTGCGGTAGAAATTACACTTGAGGTCTCTCAGTGACCTACCAGATAAACCATTCTTCATTCACCTCTCCTGTTTTCCATAATGGTTGGGTATTTGCATCTTAAGAATAAATCAAAAGTATTACAATAATCTTCTCTTGATGTGAAAGTTGCTTTATCCAATAAAAATGAGTTACCTGATAATTTGAAGCAAACAATGTAACAAATCAGCCAAACGGCAACCTTGCTCCAAGAAATACTTTAGATACAGCATGGAAACAGGCTCTTCAACCCACCATCGATCACTTGTTCACACCAGTTCTATGGTATCCCACTTTCTCATCCACTCCCCACGCACTAGGGTCAATTAACCTGCAAACCTGCACGTCTTTGGGATGTGGGAGGAAACCGCAGCACCCAGAGGAAATCCTCGTGGTCACAGGGAGTACGTGCGAACTCCACTCAGAGAGCACCAATGGTCAGAATAGAACCAGGGTCTCAACGATGTAACCCTCACAGTTTGCATTGATGTATCCCTCATGGGATCACACCGACCCTGGTCAACAATTGGCTTATCAGAGAACTACCCTGCCTGAGGTCATCTGTTGCTGGCCTTGATTTGTCCTGGTCTTTTCTTGCCTCCAGTGCCCCCTCACACATAAAATCAGTCTGAAGAAGGGTCCCAACCGGAAATGTCACCTACCCATTTTCTCCAGAGATGCTGCCTGACCCGCAGAGTAACTGCAACACATTGTGTCCACCTTAAGTATACTTCAATTATTTTTTCTGAAAATGGCACTGCACTGTATAGTCAATAGTAATTTGTGCCATAACTATTTCCACAATATTATTTGTCTGTATTTTAAGATGAGACTTTCTGTGTGCAGGCAATGTTTTATGCGCTGTGCGTGGTGAGCGTGCACGGATTTAGCGAGAATGGATCGTCGTTTTGGTGTTCTTAATCTGGGCAAGAAATTTTCAAAGCGAACGCAATTAACACTCTATTATGTTATTAAAATGACATTGATCAAACAGTCAACCTAATAGGCCGAGGTAAAAATCTCAACTATTTGCAAGCAAGAGGATTGGCACCTTGCTGCTTTTATTATTGCTTAATGGGGTTCAGATTGCAAACAGAAGCTTTTACTTGAAGAAATTGATCGGCTTCCTTTCCCAACAGGCTCTGTGACAGAGGATGTCCAGTTGAGTGTCACTGCTTTCCATAAATATGCAACCAGTGGGCCAACTCACACCCTGCCAACAGATCCCTAATCAGCGTTTTCCTTCCATTAGTTCAAGGATTGTGACCGCCCTTTCACTGCTGCGGGAAGTTACTTTTTTTCTATGTCCAGCACCAATTTTATTTCTGTTCATCTGCAAAGATATCCCATTCAACACACGCCACCCCCCCGCCAACCCCCCCCCCCCCCCCCATCCTGACTGAGCATTGAGGGGGGCCTTGCTGTCCTCTTCATTCATGTATCCTGACTGAGGATAAACTTTTCATTTCTACTTTCAACTTTATTTTTTAATAGACGTTAACAAAACAGCTATCGGCTTGGCATCTGGCCTGATTTTGGGTGGAAACCTTGAGCCAATTCCCTACCACTTCAATTTCAATTGTTGACCATTACTCACAGACATGCCACGCCAAGCCGGCTCCCTCATCCCCGTCAAATGTTCAGGGGAAAACTAAGATCTTGTGGTGCATTATATGGGTATGAGGACAGCAGTTAAAGGAGCTCAGGACCTTAAGGATTGGGGCTGTGTGTGTGTGTGAAAAGGTGTATGAGGGTGTGTGTGTGTGATGGTGTGTGTGTGTGAGAGAGAGAGAGGTGTGTGTGTGTGTGAGAGAGAGAGAGAGAGAGGTGTGTTTGTGTGTGAGGGTGTGTTTATATGTGGGAGTGTGTGTGTGTGTGTTGGTGTGTGATGGTGTATGCGGGTATGTGTGTGTGAGGGTGTGTGCATGTGTGTGGGAGGTGTATGAGTGTGTAAGGATATGTGCACATGTGTGTAGTTGTGAGGGTGTGCATGTGTGTGAGGGTGTGCATGTGTGTGAGGAAGAGCATGTGTATGTGTATGTATATATGAGGGTGTGTGTTGGTGTGGAAAGGTGTGTTGGCATGTGTGGTTGTGCAAGTGTGTGTGAGAGAGGGTGTGTGTGAGAGGGTGTGTTTGGGGGAGGGTGTGTGTTTGTGGGAGGGTGTGTCTCTGTGCGGTGTATGAGGGTATGTGTGTGTGTGTGTGAGGGTGTGTGTGTGGGTGCAAGTGTGAGGGTGATAGCGAGTGCAAGTGTGAGTGACATCACAACGAGGATGTGGGCATTGAAGGATTTTTCTAGTTCATAAGACAACCCTAGCAGATTCCTAGTGCTAGATATCCTATTGCAGGCCTGCTCAGGCAGTTTTGCTCTAACCAATGACAAAACAAGGGAAGAAACGTTGAAATCAGAAAGTACCGTAGTTTGGTTATTGGTCCTGGGATGTTCCTTGCTGAGATCCCATTTCTACTACTGGCATCCTATACGTGGAGGGGCTTCTCCCTTTCCATTCGCAGTCAAGGGCTTCGCTACCATTCCCATGGGGATAGCTGCCCGCATTTCCTGTTGGAGGTCAGATGACAGGCTTCAAATGGACGACCTCAGATGGTGGGATCAATCACTGGTGTCAACATTCACATGTGGCTGGGGCTCTGACCCACTGCTTGTGTGTGGCTCCGGTCCTGTGCCCAATAGTGGGGTGGGGCGGAGGAAGCTGTCACCTCTGATGGGCACTCTGATCACACCCACTGGGTAACTCTGGTCCCGCTCACTGTGGGCATGGAAGGGGTCAGCTTCCACTCTCAGCCGAGCATCTCCAATCCATCTCCCGCTTCACTGCATGCTTCTCCTACCTGTACGATCTCTGCAACTTACCAACACGAGATCTGACATAAAATGATGACCAGATTTGTATAGATATATATTCTCCCCAGTTCCTTAAATCCACAGACATGTCCTTTAAGGACTGGTCCTTTTTTATATCCATTTCTATTCAGGTGCATCAGTCGCAGTTAAATCTTCATTAAAAATGGATCTCTATCCTTCTCAAAGTTTTCACGCTTTTTCATAAAATTTGTGCAGTTACTTCTGTTAAAGTTTCTCTTTAAAGGAACATTTGCATAGTTGTATTTTAACATTCAGTAAAATGTATTCATTGCAACAAATATATGCTTGAAGAATTTTAAAAAGATGTGGTATTTTAGTCTGCAGGGAATGAATATCGATTGCATTCTCATGTGATGACAATTTAAAAAGTCAGAATCCATTTTACCAGATAACTTTTTTTTTGTTTTCCCCCATGGGATTTCTAAGAAGCATGTTTAAATAAGTTGAACAGTAAATTAGTTCCCAACATACAGGAAGGAACTTGACAGACAGGAAAAGGATATGGGATTGTTTGCTTGCAAACCTAGCACTTACATTCTGGGCTTTTCCACATTCACCACACAGCAAGAAAAGCCCGTATTTCCTTTGCAGGCCAGATGGAAGGAAGGGTGTGAAGCTCATTGACTGACATTATCATCTCATACCAAACTGATCTTACTGCCGCTAATTATGTAAAAAATAAAACGGCGTGGTCCTGACTTACTATCAAGGTACTTCTGGTCTTGCATTAGCCAGGCAGAGAGTTCATTCAGCTCATGGTGGAAAGGTGTTCGACAAAATCCGAGCACTTCGGGTGAGGCAAACTAGACAAAGAGGATACAGTTAATTTCTGAGAAATATTCTCAAATCCTGGTATCCATATTTAAATAAGTTCATAAGGAGCAGAATTAGGCCATTCGGCCCATCAAGTCTACTCTGCCATTCAATCATGGCTGATCTAACTCTCCCCCACAACCCCATTCTCCTGCCTTCTCCCCATAACCTCTGACATCCCTACTAATCAAGAATCTATCTACATATCTCTGCCTTAAAAATAACCATTGACTTGGCCTCCACAGCCTTCTGTGGCAAGAAGGCTTCACTACTTGCACAATTAGAAGAATTAAATGCAATTTACTATAATGATTTTCTGTTTCCCATACTACATCCAAACAATTTTTTTAAATTGTAATTGGAAGCAGATGAGACTGCCATGAGATAATTAAAAACAAATGTACATTACCTAAAATTACCTGTTCAATGACAGCCAATGGCCCCCTTCAAATGAACAGGGGTTTTCAAGATGCATCAACTGCGTCTGGCAAGGAACTGAAGCCAGAAACAAAGTGCATTGGACCCTCAGTCTTAGCGACTTCCACAGCACCACTGGATTTGATGGCAGAGAGGTTGCATGGAAACAGTGGCCAAGACCTCCACTGCAGTCCTATGCAGTGGATATGGACATGCAAGTCTGGAATGTGACACTGAATTCTCTGGAACTCTCTGGGTTGGTGACTCTCTGCAGAGCCAATGTAGCTTAACTGAATGATCGATAATGGAATAGGAAGGAGCTGCGGTTGCTGGTTTATACCAAAGACAGACACCAAGTGCTGGAGTAACTCAGCGGGTCAGGGAGCATTACAGGAGAAAAAGGATGTGATGTTCTTCAGACTGAAAGTAGGGGGTCAGGGGGGGAATGACTGGACTTTCTGGCCTTTTCCTACCTCCAGTTCCATATTGACCGGTTGCATGCTGACCGGTTGCATCGTGGCTTGGTTCGGCAACTTGAGTGCCCTGGAGAGGAAAAGACTACAAAAAGTAGTAAACACTGCCCAGTCCATCATCGGCCCTGACCTCCCTTCCATTGAGGGGATCTATCGCAGTCGCTGCCTCAAAAAGGCTGGCAGTATCATCAAGGACCCACACCATCCTGGCCACACACTCATCTCCCTGCAACCTTCAGGTAGCAGGTACAGGAGATTGAAGACTGCAACGACCAGGTTCAGGAATAGCTACTTCGCCACAGTCATCAGGCTATTAAGTGTTAAAGAAGGAACAGCAGATGCTGGAAAATCAAAGGTACACAAAAATGCTGGAGAAACTCAGCGGGTGCAGCAGCATCTATGCAGCGAAGGAAATAGGCAACGTTTCGGGCCGAAACCCTTCTTCAGACTGATAGGGGGTGGGGAGAAGAAAGGAAAAAAGGCGGAGGAGGAGCCCGAGGGCTGGGGGAGGGGAGGAGACAACCAGAGGGCTGATGAAGGGGAGGGGGCAGCAAGGGCTGGCAGAATTGGGAGAATTCAATGTTCAAGCCCCCAGGATGTAGACTGCCCAAGCGGAATATGAGGTGCATTTCCTCAAATTTCCGGTGTTGCTCGCTGTGGCCATGGAGGAGACCCAGGACAGAGAGGTCAGATACGGAATGGGAGGGGGAGTTGAAGTGCTGAGCCACCGGGAGGTCAGGTTGGTTATTGCGGACCGACCGGAGGTGTGACCGGTGAGACCGGTGAGACCAAGCTGAGGCTTGCCGATCGTTTCGCCGAACACCTCCGGTCGGTCCGCAATAACCAACCTGACCTCCCGGTGGGTCAGCACTTCAACTCCCCCTCCCATTCCGTATCTGACCTCTCTGTCCTGGGTCTCCTCCATGGCCACAGCGAGCAACACCGGAAATTGGAGGAAATGCACCTCATATTCCGCTTGGGCAGTCTACATCCTGGGGGCTTGAACATTGAATTCTCCCAATTCTGCTAGCCCTTGCTGTCCCCTCCCCTTCATCAGCCCTCTGGTTGTCTCCTCCCCACCCCCAGCCCTTGGGCTCCTCCTCCGCCTTTTTTCCTTTCCTCTCCCCACCCCCTATCAGTCTGAAGAAGGGTTTCGGCCCGAAACGTTGCCTATTTCCTTCGCTCCATAGATGCTGCTGCACCCGCTGAGTTTCTCCAGCATTTTTGTGTACCATCAGGCTATTAAACTTGGCTCGGACAAAACTCTGAACATTAATAGCCCATTATCTGTTATTTGCACTTTATCAGATTATTTATTCATGTGTGTATATATTTATATAATGGTATATGGGCACACTGATCTGTTTTGTAGTCAATGCCTACTATGTTCTGGTGTGCTGAAGCAAAGCAAGAATTTCATTGTCCTATTAGGGACACATGACAAAAAAATCACTTGAACTTGAACTTGAACCCTGTTCTATTTTTTATTTGAAGAATGTTTCTGATCAATAATGGAGAATGGTTGATGGTTGAAGGTTGTTTTTTGGACTGGAAGCCCGTGACCAGTGATGTGCCTTAGGGATTGGTGCTGTACCCATCGCTGTTTGTGGTTTATATCAACGATTTGGATGAGAATGTACCAGGCAGGATTAGTAAGTTGGCAGATAAAACTAAAGTGGATGATATCGTATGTGATGGTAGCTAAGATAGTTATCAAATATTACAGCAGGATCAGCAGGCCAAGTGGGCTAAGGAATGGTTAATAGAGTTTAATGTCGGTAAGTGTGAGATGTTGAATTTTGGGAAGTCAAGCCAGGACAGGATCTCCACAGTGAATGGTGGTGCCCCTCATTGGAGACCCTCAGACTATCTTTGATTAGACTTTACTGGCGTTATCTTGAACTTTATCTTGTTTGCTCCGCAAGGCTGCGTTCTCAACCACCTTCTTTACTCCCAGTACATCCACGACTGTGCAGCCATGTTCAAATCCAATTCAATTTACATATTTGCAGATGAAACCACCATTGTGGGCCGGATATCAAATAATGATGGAGTACAGGAAAGAGATTGAAAACCTCGTGTCCTGGTGTCGAGACAATAACCTTTCTCTCAATGCAAGCAAAACAAAGGAGATAGTGATCGACTTCAGGAAGCAAAGCGGTACACAAACCCCAGTTTGCATTGACGGCGCCAAAGTAGATTTGGTTGAAAACAAATTCCTAGGAGTAAAAGTCACCAACAACTTCTGCTGGACCACCCATATTGAAGCAACAACAAAGAAAGCACACCAACGCCTCTACTTCTTAGAAGGTTTAAGAAGGTCGGCATGTCCCTAACCTCTACAGATGCACCATAGAAAGCATTTTATCGGGATGCATCACAGCATGGTTTGGGAACAGCTCCATCCAAGACTGCAAGAAATTGCAGCGAATTGTGGGCGCAGTGCAGACCATCACACAAACCAACCTCCCTTCCATTGACTCTATTTATACCTCATGCTGCCTCGGCAAAGCCAGCAGCATAATCAAGGTTGAAACTAAAGAGTCGTCAGAAAATCAAGAGTGTAGGAAGAAACTGCAGATGCTGACTAAAACCGAAGATCGACACAAAATGCTGGAGTAACTCAGCGGGATAGGCAATATCTCTGGAGTAAAGGAATGGGTGACGTTTTGGGTTTCAGACCCTTTTTCAGTCTAAAGAAGGGTCTCGACCCAAAACGTCACCTATTCCTTGTCTCTAGAGATGCTACCTGTCCCCCTGAGTTACTCCAGCATTTTGCGTCTATCTCCAGAAATTCAAGTCTGGCCAATAAGTTTAGAACTTGCATTTCTGGATAAATTCCAAGTTCAATGGGATATCCAACAATAAACAGCAGCAGTTTGAAAAATCAACAAAATCCAGGACAGATTCTCACATGCAATTCAATGGATAATGATGGATAATTCAATAGTTTTATGTTTGATGGTTTTATTGATGGCCCAAAACCACATTTCTTTAAAAACAAAATGTACAGTACAGTTCAGGAAACCAATATCAGTGCGTCCTTATGATATTGATCATTTGATATCATTATTTAAGTTATGCAATTTACAAATATAAATCCACACAAGCTGAAGTATTGACATAAATTGTAAAGAATTCACAGGCAGGATTAATTCATTGCAATCACCGTCCCCGCTGTCAGCATAAAATGAAGGCAAAAATAAAGAGAAATATAATTTTAAAATGACAAGCAAACAAATTAAAATGTTATTTATGCATGAAGTAGGATGATCTGTTATGGGTTGGGAGAGATGTAAATTAATATGATCTTTCTTAGAAAATAATTTCTGAATATTTTTGCATTTTGCAATGGTCAGCTAATTTTAATGCAACATGAATCAGTAAATATTTAATCCATAAAAGCAACTCCATTTGTTATCTTAGTACAGTGTACACCTTTAAGCAAATTATTTTTCTCTGGATTGATTTTTTTTGTAATATGAGGAGCTATCCTTCCTGTTCAACTGTAGAGCACATATTAATAAATTATTGACTGGACTGCTGTGCTGGGACTGAGGGCAGGTTGTGGGCATAAGGGGACCCAGGGCAGTGAGCTCACCAATCCCACATCTCAGTTAATCATGATTCAACACATCCTGTTCCATTTACAATGTCGGTAGCTAAATGATCTCCTTGGCTTACTGGTTAATTCTTGCAGGGTATTTAAAGGGGCTTTGTCTCGGTGAAAATGCCGTGGCAAATCCTGCTTTTTACTTGGAGGAAATTTAATAAGGGCAGATGAGTAATGCACAATAAAGTAGAACCCAAAGGGTGGAGGAATAATTTAGCCACATTTTTATAGCAATTGAAAATAGATTTGATCAATAGTTATTTTCAATGTTATGTTATTATTATTAAATTAGTCATGCCATGGAAGCAGGCTTTATTTCATCTGGCAAATGGCTGGTACTCTGAAGAAAGGTCTTGACCCAAAAAGTCACCCATTCCTTATCTCCAGAGATGCTGCCCGACCCACGGAGTTACTCCAGCATTTTGCATCTACTCCATATAGAACCATTGGCATTTGACTCTTTCCATTCAGTACATCCAACACTTCCACGTATGCACAGTCATAAGCCAGAATGTATGATTTGACTTATATTGCATTTGTTAATATGTTCCATTACTAGATGCCCCAATAAGCCCAGTGACGGGAACATCTTGCAGAGAACCCCACCATTCACACTGGGGACTATTGCTTCAGATCTCGCATGGAATCTGAAGCTGCATTGGTTTTAATAGGAGCTTTAGAATGACTGTTATAGGTTCTTCAACTTTATTTTGGTTTAGTTTACTCTTTTTCAATTATTTATAACTGCACGGGCATTCGTTTAGTTTTAATATTTTTGACAATCTTTGCAATTTGTAATTCATTAAATTTTTTTTAGTATCTTTGAGCGATAAAACGTAATAAGTTTTATCTCCCAGAGATACTAAAAAAAATTTAATTATGTAATTACAAATTGCAAAGATTATCAAAAATATTAAAACTAAAACTCCAAAACCCTATCTCAACTTTGCCAGCTGTAAAAGCTGCAGTGGGACTTGTAATCTGAGATAGGGATTTACCAGATGTCTTGAAAGCTTTTTGAGGGAAGGGTTTTTATTGAAGACCCTGTGGCGGCTGAGAGTCCAGGACCCTTCTTTGAGCCAAGGAGATTAGTGGTCTGCATTTGGAGCAGGTAGATAAATTTGTGAGGAGATGGCGGATCAGGCAACTGAACCACCCTATCACCAACTCGAGAGCGGTCCTGAGCTAATATCTCAGCATTGGAGATCCTCGGACTATCTTTAATCGGACTTTACTGGACTTTGTCTTGCACTAAATGTTATTCCCTTTATCATGTATCTGTACACTGTGGATGGATCGACAGTAACCATGTATAGTCACTGAATGGTTAGCATGCAACAAAAGCTTTTCACAATACCTCGGTACATGTGACAATAAACTAAACTAAACTAAACAGATGGCAAAGCTGTGCAGTGCATCCCATTCAAAGGCTTTCAGCCCAACCTGATTGTCATTGTATATAAAATGTGAATGATAGTGCACTGACAAAAGTTAGCTCTGACAGCATACTGCTATAATTTGTAAAGATAAATGGTTATTTTGAATGGCAGTATAACAATGAAATAAGTGAGTGCAGGAATCTTTTTGCACTGGGTTACAATTCTGTAGGTTCAAATGTACATTTTGGCACTGCTCTTGGAGCTTAAAGTTTGCCCAAATTAAAAGGCCCAAACTATTTAATTGCATTTTTAGTGGTCTTGTGATACATAGCTGTTTTAAGACCATGCAATATAAATAGCACTGCTGAAAAATGTCTTCCAATGGATGAGTTTCAATGATACTGAAAGGAATGTTGAATCTATCCATTGAATCATCAGAGCAAATCCTTTTGGTATTTCATGTAGAATAACTTGGCATTCTCCTGACTAAAATGCCTTTCAGCTTAACTGGTCGATATCGATCATTGCACTCCATCAACAACTCGATTACCTTTACAAGGTGGGAATAGCATCGAGACTGTAGCAGGTGACACAATGTGGAACAGAGTCAAGGACTTGTGGTCAGGGAAAGAACAACTTAGTAGAAACAAAGAACTGGTTTATTCCGAAAATTGACACAAAGCGTTGGAGTAACTCAGCGGGTCAGGCAGCATCTCCGGAGAAAAATAATGAGTGACGGGACCCTTCTTCAGACTCAATTTTTAATCTTTTTATGAGGACGATTCAGCTAGGCAGAGGAGAATGTCCACAGAGGAAGATCGGTTGGGTCTTTGTTCGAGGAAGAAACGAAGGGCCTCAAGGCACTCCTGGTTGGGGATGGAGGTGTAGAGGGACTCAACATCCATGGTAAAGATGAATGGACGGGGGCCTGGAAACCGAAAGTTGTTAAAGAGTTGTCCTGGATGTAGGTGGGAGGGAATTGGACAAGTCAAGTCACATTTATTTATATAGCACATTTAAAAAACAACTCTCGTTGGCCAAAGTGCTTTGCATTTGTTATAAGAATAGCATAAACAAAACAAACTACATACATATATACATGTAGCCCTCACTCAGAGGACGTCTGGAAAGGCTTGGGAGTATAGATAATTTTTTAGTCTTGACTTAAAAGAGTCGATGGAGGGGGCAGTTCTGATGGGAAAGGGAATGCTGTTCCACAGTCTAGGGGCTGCAACCGCAAAGGCGTGGTCGCCTCTGAGCTTATGCCTAGACCGTGGGATATTCAGCAACCCCAAGTCGGCCGATCTGAGGGGCCTGGAGGTGGAGTGGTGGGTGAGAAGACTTTTTATGTAGGTGGGGGCAAGCCCATTGAGGGCTTTGTAGACATGGAGGAGGATCTTGAAGTTTATACGGAACCGCACAGGGAGCCAGTGGAGAGAGGCCAGGATCGGGGTGATGTGGTCCCTTTTTCGGGTGCCCGTCAGGAATCTCGCTGCGGCGTTTTGGACCAGTTGCAGGCGGGAAGATTGGCTGATGCCAGTGTAAAGGGAGTTGCAGTAATCTAGGCGGGGGGAGATGAATGTGTGGATGATCTTTTCGACAAGGGGTGATAGGATAGAATCGAGGTATGTGGAGATGAGCTCAGTGGGGCAGAGAAGTGTTGCTGGAAGAATCAATCATCCGGTATCTGGGAGGAGAGTTGGCATGCAAAGGGATCTTGGAGATGAAGTTGTCATAATTATTCTTCCTGCTATCAGTCTCAAGAAAAATCATTACAAGAATCCTGGTCAACCTCATCCACCCAGAGTCAAAAGGTACAGGGGCATGATATGTCCAGGGCAATAAAATCAACCAAATTCAGGGAGTAGCACCAACCACTGTGCGTGTCTTCAAATAAGCTTTGGAACAATTGACCATAACAGGTTACAGATTGTCATTTTCAACTTTGACAGACCTCCACAATTTGCAGATTCATATCTGCAATAACAAACAAGTGGAATGCCAAGCAATAGATTCACCATTGATTTAATCCCAATGTAGACTGGGGTCAAATAAGGCCATGTCATTTCTCCAACCCTCATCTCAATCTTCTTTGCCGGTGTTGTTTCCCTCTCTCCAAACACCCTATTGGAGTTCAGTAAGTCAATAGGTTGAGAAAAAAAATGATACCCCTCTTTCAGTCATCTAGCTCCACCATCCAAATCAAGATTAGAAACAAGGAACTGCAGATGCTGGTTTACCAAAAATGACACAAAATGCTGGAGTAACGCAGCATCTCTATAGTAAGTTAAGTAGGGTCCAGACCCAAGACGTCACCTATCCGTGTCCTCCAGAGATGCTGCCTGCCCTGCTGAGTCACTCCAGCACTTTGTGTCTTTATTTCAAGTCATGTCAAGTCAAGTTTATTGTCATATGCACAAGTACATTAAGGTACAGGTAATATGGAAATCTTGTTTGCAGTAGCATCTCAGCCACATAGACTCAGGCAAACACACATAAACATATATTATCCATAAATTAGATATAAATTTACACTTAAAATCATGCAAAATTATAAAAAGAAAGACAGTGCAAAACACAATTATAAACAAAACAAGTCCATGGTAGTGCAAGAGGCGATCTATAGTGTTCTGCGGTCTAGGTATCACCTATCCATGTTCACCAGAGATTCTGTTGACCCACTAAAATACTCCAGCACTTTGTGTCCGGCTTTCTTGATGGTTGTTTTGTCTTGTTTCTCAGTCGGTCTTGCAACACACACATCTGTCCAGCTGTTCGCTGTTCAGATTGTTGAGCAGACACCCTGTGACAGGGGTGGACAAGACAGCAGTGGTTTCTCTCCTTAGGTCCTCAGCCAGATGATCTGAACAATTCACCACCCGAGCTCTTACAGCAATATTTTTTCGCTTTTTACCTGATGAGATAAGAAGATAAAACAAACGTCCTGGCTCCAGGCAATGAGCTAAATCCACACCACAAGATTGGTGTTGGGCATTATCTTGCGGTGTTAGCTGCTTTTTTTTTGATACATTATACATTGTCACTTTACTACACAACGTGCCATACCGGTTGCCACAGTAACAGAAGTGTTTCATTAACATTGATACAATCTGTCGGTGGTGTCGACAACCTCCGACCCATTCCAGGTCACCCTCACAAAAACTGTGAACAACATCTTCATCTAACCGATAATAAATTTGCACACGATATACTGTAGCTATCCGTGACTGTAACAACAAGACAAGTGGGTATGTTTTGACCCATTGTTAGTTTTATAATTCACTGCGTAACGTTAAGGAAGCAGCCCTTTAGATGAACGAATACGTTTTAAAGTTGATTTGAAAGGGTGGAAAGGAGAGAAAGTGCAGGAGGTATACCAGGAGCCTGGCTAACTGGGTAAAAGTCCCAACGCACACAGTGTAACTTTCAGCCCTCAGATCAACACACAGTGCTGGTGACACAATAGCTTGTAGAGGTGCTTTGATTACATTTATTTTTGGTTTCAAACATTCCAGATGTTAAATTGGCCAAAATAATTTGTGTTACATGGAGGTGCATTACTCTGGGTATTTTACAATTAGCAGGATTTAGTTTACTCTTGAGTTTACTGCAAAGGATTATATTTTGCTTTTCCTTTCTGAACAATGAGCAGCAACTGTGGCACAGCGGTAGAGTTGCTGCCTTACAGCGCCAGAGACCCGTATTCGATCCTGACTAGGGGTACTGTCTGTATGGGGTTTGTACCTTCTCTTGACCACATGAGTTTTCTCCAGGTGCTCCAGTTTCCGCCCACACTCTAAAAACGTACAGGTTTGTTGGTTAATTGGCTTTGGTAAAAATTGTAAATTGTCCCTAGTGTGTAGGATAGTGTTAGTGTATGGGGATCGCTGGTCGGCGCAGACTCGGTGGGCCGAAGGGCCTGTTTCCACATTGTATCTCTAAACTAAACTAAACTACTCTGACCTAAACAAAATAAAACTTGTATTATGGCAAGTACCCTCACACCTTATGGGCCTTTAAAAAATGATAGAAGATTCTAAACATTAGAAACTGTTATCAGGCAACTGAACCGTCCACTCACCAGCTAGAGTGTACTCCTGACCTCCCACCTACCTCCTTGGAGACCTTTGAATTATCTTTAATCGGACATTATCTCGCTTGTTGTACCCTGTATTATTTATCTGTACACTGGACGTCTTGATTGTATTCATGAACGGTCTTTTCTCTGACTGGATAGCATGCAACAAAAAGTGTTTTTTTGTGCCTCGGCACACGTGACCATAATAGATAAACTAAACTAAACAAGGAACTGCAGATGCTTGTTTACCAAGGAAAGACACAAAATGCTGGAGTAACTGCGATGCTGCCCAACCCGCTGAGTTGCTCCAGGACTTTGTGTCTTTCCTATTCTAAGCATTCCTCATTTCCGATGGCTTGCTATTTATGATGGAAATTAGGACGTTAAGACTGTTCCAGTCAGTGTGTGGCGGAAAACATGCTATTATATAACAATGACATTCATTAAGTTAAAGCAGAATAAGTTTTATCATCGTTTTTGCTGCACATCCTCTTTTCCTTGTTTTTCTTTCTCTCTCACATGCAGGCATTCAATGCAAACCTCCAGACTACAGTTGCATGATGTGCATCCGTGAATTATGCACTTGACTGCTTTGATTTGACCACAAGCAAAATTCTTGCATATATTAAGGTATCTGAGACATTTAATGTGGCAGCAGATCAAACCCTAATAAGCCCAATACAAACAGAAAGTCGGAGCAGTGGCATAAAGGCTAGAGGCCCTGTCATGGCTGGCATGGTTCAATCAAGTTTAGGGCTGCCAGAGCTCTGAGTACAGTACACAAGAAGTCATTTTGAATTGTAACGGTGATTAATCAAAGAAAATTAAACTTTAAGCGTCAGTAACCCACTCCTTCCTGGCTGTCTTTTGTCTGTTTATTTAGCGTAACCTCTACTGGAGCAGGGCTGACCTAGAAATATCAGAAATAGCTACAGTTGAAACCAAGCATAAACAAAGATATTTAGCAATGAAAGCAATGGCAACAGAAAATCTTCCTTTGGACCCAATCAACCAACCACAAGATAGGCATCAGTTGAAATATTGTATATTTATTTGTTTGGCAAAATGAAAATAAATTACATGCTAGTTGGTGCATATTTCAATTTATTTATATAATGGATGCTGGGAGACTGGCCTCTGTACTGAACACGACACCTCTGGAAATATCTACTGAACTTTTCCTATTATATTCAAAATAGGCGTGCTCCTCCATTTCTACAACTTGTTGACTGCCTTTAGTTTGAGGTTTTGGATTTAGAGATACAGCTTGGAAACAGGACCTTAGGTCTGCCGAGTCCCCGCCGACCATGATCACCTGTACACTAGTTGTATCCTACAGACTGGGGACAATTTTCAGAAGCCAATTAACCAACAAACCTACACATCTTTGGAATGTGGGAGGAAACCAGAGTACCTGAAGAAAACCTACGTGGTCACAGGGAGAACATACAAACTCCGTGTAGACAGCACCTGTAGTCAGGATCGAACCCCGGTCTGGCGCTGTGTGGCAACACATCTTCCACTGTGCCACTGTGCCACTCTTTAGACAGAAACCAAAAATGATTTTGTTGCTGTGAGTATTGGTCTTTCTCACTTTTGCTTTATTATGTCTGAACAATCATCCTCGAATGCAAGTGTGTTACTGACTTTCTGGTACCCTTGATTCCAGAGCCTTGCTGTATTATCCGTTTTGCCGGACCAACAGAGGTCACAGCGTCGGGGAGGCCGAGATACGAGGGCGGTACGGCGGTAGAGTTGGTGCCTTGCAGCGCTAAAGGGTTTGATCCTGACCATGGGTGCTGGTCTCTACGGAGTTTGTACGTTCTCCCCGTGACCTGCGTGGGTCTTCTCCGGGATCGCTGGTTGGCGTGGACTTGCTGGGCCGAAGGGCCTGTTTCCGAGCTGCATCTCTAATGTGCAAAGTCTCTGAAGAAAAAGCTGTGGTTGACTGATTAAAGATCATTAAATAAAAAAGAGTTTCAATGCGGTAATTAATGGAAGTTCGAGAGTACATATCATAAATGTAACATTGTCACGAACCGATCCTATAAGGAATCAGTACCAACTTCTTTATCCAGACTAATGAAAATATAGAACTAGTTCTGACGAAATGTTTACTGGCTTCTTTTTCCACAGATTCTGTTCGACTGGCTGAGCTCTTTGAACATACAACAGTAGAGTACAGAAACAGGCCATTCACTCGCCAATGTCTGTGTTGAACATGATGCCAAGTTAACCTAGTTTCCTCTGCCTACACCATGATCCATATCCCTCCATTCCCTGCGTATGCATGTGCCAATATACAAGCTTCTTAGACGCCACTATTGTATCAGCCTCCACCACCACTCCTGACAGTGCGTTCCCAGCTCCAGAGAAAACAATTCAAGTTTGTCCACTCTCCTTATAGATAACTCTCTCTAATCTAGGAATAATATGGTAAAAACTTTTCTGCAGCGTCTCCAAAGCTGCCATATCCTTCCTCTAATCTGGCAACCAGAAGTCTAATACTCTACTACAAACCCTAAATGCAGTCTTAACAATGTCCTATAAAACTGCAATATGACTCTCCAGATTTATCTCTTGTTTCCTTTTAGTGTCATTCTAGCTTCCCTTAAATGCATCTTTGCTGCTCATTGCAACATTCCATGTGTTGGCTAACTCTATATTCTCACCAGTAATAGAAGACAAATAAAACTGCAGATGCTGGAATCTGAAAATGGATGTGTGAGGTGTTGCACTTTGGGAGGTCGATTGTAAGGGGAAAGTATACAGTTAATGGCAAGACCATTAACAGCATTGAGGTCCAAATCCATAGCTCCCTGAAGGTGGCAACACAAGTTGATAAAGTAGTTAAGATGGTATATGTACACTTGCCTTCATAGGTCAGGGCTTTGAGTAAAAAAAAGACACAAAGTGCTGGAGTAACTCAGTTGGTCAGGTAGCATCACTGGAGAACATGGATAGGTGACGTTTCGGGTCGGGATCCTTCTTTATATGATACATTTCTGATAGTAATATAATATTTTTCTGATATCTGGCAAAAATCAGATACTCAAATAATGTACCCAATTCAGAAGAGGCACAAACCTAAGTATCAAAGATCTGAGATATGAGGAAAAAGTGACTGAGAGATGACTTTGTGGAGAAATACATAGGAGGTGGTAAACTGCATGGGAAAGAGAGATCCATAATAACATTTCAAAATTGTAAGTGTAGGACAAGGTGATACAGGTTCAGTGACCAAAGAAAAAGGTGTATGGATGTTTTTAAGCACCCAACAATAATGAACATAGAGAATGGTTGTCCCACCCAAGAAATGGAAGCAACATCTGCACAATTATTTAAAACAGAATGGACAGTGGTGACTGTCAAGGTGAATTAACTTAATGGGCCTGTCCCACTTTGGCGACTCTTTAGGCGACTGCCAGGGACTAGTTTTAATGGAATTCACCTAAGACACCTGGTGACAACCTACGACAACACCTACGTCTACCTATGACAACCTACGACAGCAAAAATTGTCGCCACTGTCGCCGAAAACTTTTCAACATGTTGAAAATTTTGTGGCAGTCGCCTGTAGTCGCCCAAAAAATCGCCTAAGTGGGACAGGTCCATAACTCTGTTTCATCTCTAAGTAAACTCTGATTTAGTGAATAAAGATGACTGTAAAGATCAATATGACAAAAGTGTATTTTATTATAATTTGGGGGGTTATCTTTAATTATCACTAATTTCAGGAGTTTAAGGAAATTATTTGCAACGTTCAAGCGATCATGATTTCCCTAAAAAAACATGATGGGCCTGTGACTGTTTGTTGTTAAAAAAAAATGGGAATCTGAATTTCATATAATAAACAAAGGGGAAGTTAAGTTATTCACCAAAACTGTACAGAACCAAGGTTAAAAAAAAATAGCGAACTAAGGAAAAATAATTTGCCATGTCTCTCACCATTCTCCATTGGCAGTTACCATTAAGCAGAGTTCATGTGAAGCTGTGGACGCAAAGGTGCTAAATGACCAGATTATGCATTTATCTTCAGCAACTCTTCTGACTACTACGCACTTTTAAATAACTTTGTGATTTAACAGAAACATTAAATTTTAAAGAAAAAAAATAGAATACCATACAATAAAACACAACAGTTCTACATTTTTGCATCATGATAATGAAGGTTGTAAATTTTTACAAGACTACTAAAGACTGAGACTAAGCTAAGAAGGACAGTTGCCAATGACTTGGATGACCCTGTTATCGATTATTCTGTTCTTGACCCTTGAATACAGCTGACCATGATCTGAAGCAAATTTAAAAACTTCAATAGGATTTAGTCTGAGTGATTCCAGGATCCACTGATTCAGCTCTATCAGTCGGAGCTGTCCCTCCATTTCTTGCTACATAAGATTAATGCATTGGTCTGCATCTTTCTCTCAGTCTTTTTAATCACCTTCAGAGAGTAAGCGATTCCGAATGCATCTGCTGCAATTGTTTTGCTTTAATAATCCCTAAAGGTAAATCTCAAACCATAAATGTTCTTTAACATGTATTCCTCTTCAGGCTGACACTTAGTAAAACAAATAAAGCATGATTGATGAACATTTTTTGGAATAAAGGAACTTCTGTTGTTAACATCCATTAGGTAGATGTTTTTAGTCATCACTTAAACTATAAATTTAATATGTAATGCACAGCATAAGATGTGTCATATTTAAATATATAGATATGAACAATAATCTTTCGCTGAAGAGGTGCGGTGAGACCCTGCAGTCCAAGACAATCGTTGAAGTAAATGTTTAATATAGTTTATAGCACTGCACTAGATTTTACAACTGTTGTTATCAACCATCAGGCAGCACAATTGGAGTATTGCAGTTTTTGAAAGGTTATTTATAATTTTAATAGGCCAGCAATGAAGTTGTATGGAAGATGTGTTAGAACAAGAGAGATTTTCTGACTGCATTCTCACCCTTCACACAATAATTTGGCTGAACAGACATGATGGACAATTAAATTAATAGGATATAATAATTAAATATTTAGTATTTTAAATTCATTTTTGTTCAAGCACAATACATGAGATTAGTACAGGTGTCAGAGGTTATGGGGAGAAGACAGGAGAATGGGGTTAGGAGGTAGGTCAGCCATGATTGAATGGTGTAGACTAAAGGGCCGAATGACCCAATTCTGCTCCTATCACATGATCTTATGATCTTATGATCTTATGATAAAAGTGAGCTGAAAATTAATGATAATTGTTAGTGACTTTTATGTAGGTAGTTGCATATTCACACTGACCAGCTATTATTACATCTTGCTTAGCAAACCATAATCCTAGTTCGGGAATGTCTGACAAAATACTGAGTGAACAGCAGGTTGACAAGAAATTAATCATAAAAAGAGATTTCACATCTCATTTGCTTGAAAGTGCTATTTCTACTATTGTCCTTTTGTTGAGAAAGTTGTAGCAATATTTTAATGCAGACTGGAATTACAGTGACAGCAACCTAAGTAGTGCAAATCATTCTTTGCCAGACAACAGTTTGTTAACAGTAACTGCAGATACCTTTCAATTCTGAGCAACTATATATTTAGTGTTAAACTCAGGATACAAGATGCCCTCCAATTTTGTGCCCGTTATTTTCTAAATGGTGGCAGTGAATACAGTAGATGCCAGAAGGCAGACTAGAGAAGGTTGTTACTGGTTTACAGATCCATCTGCTGTGAATATTTGTTGTTGTGCGAGTCAATCATAACAAAGCGAGTGCAAGTTTAGAGAAAGGCAGAATCCCATTTGTTTGTAGGATTTGAACTATTAATTGCACTCTGGCAGTGATAGTGTGTAGGCAGATCTGCAGAATTTTCCTAAACAAATTAGCTGTAAACTGAGTGAGAGGGCACTAGGGTTGTCATATAAAGTCGGTAGCTGACAGGCATTGGGATCTCTGCACATAGCACACAGAACAGATGTTCCCAAAGATGCAGTGATTATTGCACTGGTAATAAAAAAGCATCAGCTTACAGGCAGGGATAATGGATGCTGGTAACTAGGAACCGTTCCCAAAGGAGAAAATGACAGAAATCTGCTGTATCTCCAGATCACGGGGGTATAATTAAACCTCCAGTAACAGTTGTTAATAGGCTGCAAATAAAATTGGGGGAAATTTTTACACAACCTTTCCTTTGTCCTTTTCGAATAGCACTGGGATATTTGGAGGCAAAATTATGCAGTATTATATGATTACAAGCAAGCTGTTTTACCATGTTACCTGGTTTAATTAGTGTCATAACGTAAATAAGATTACAATCTCAAATTTGTACTGGCCTGCAGCCCATACCATAAATGAGATCACCAACAACATATTCTGCTCAAAGGAAACATCGCTGTTCCAACAGCGCATCTCACCATTGTACTGATCACTGAGTCTTATTCACTGGATTTAAAAGGCAAAATATTGCTTCCAGGAATTAAGGACTGCAGGGAAAAGTCTGCACCACACGATTACTTGGATTAAATTAGATTAAGGTGTGAGACATGGTTCTACAATGCTTTTTTTTTGCATTGGATTTGAAAATATCACTGAATTTCAAAGGACATTTGATTCATTTGCAAAGAAATAATGTGTCGGAATCAAGAAAGATTATGTTTGGTTCAGGGCTGTTATAATGATGAAAGTAAGCAGGGTGGTCCTTTGGAATTTTACACTAGGGTCACATATGCATTTATTCTGACACAACTGCAATGAGCACAACACAAGTTACAGCTATTTATTTTGATTGAGCAAGCCTTTTAATTCTCAGGAGTTCAAACGGTACATTTTATTGAAATATTATAATTGTGTTTGAATTAGGCTACTTTATGTCTGATTTAAAAGGGCTATATTTTGATTTTGCTATCCCTGTCACATTCCCCCAACATTGTGGCAATTTATTTTTTTCATGCTAAAACTTTAAATAAATTTATATTTGGCTTATTGTGGTCCAATATGACAATCCTGCGTAATTTATGGGCTGACCTGATGAAACAGTGTTGACAGTAAGGAACAGTAGATGCATTGTTTGTGGTAAGCAAGTCTGTGGAAGTGTTAAGGGACTGATTAAACCGACGAAGGTCAGTAACCAATTTTATGCTCTTGCTTTTTATGGGTTTTCCAGTTTTCTTATAGTTCATATCATTCCTCTTAAAACGGGGCATAAAATAGGCCATGCTCAAAATCTCACAGCAGCTGTTTTAAAAGATGAGAACTACAGCCACATAAAAGGTGGCTTGAGTCATTGGAATTAGTGTGCTACTGCAGAGGGAAGTGGAGAACCATGCACTGCATGCTCTGTGGTGCCACTATATTGGCCTCAAGGTGCCTCATCAGTGAATAACTGCAGAAAAAAAAATATTATGGATCTTTGCACTTTCTTCTTTTATCTGGGCACATTAAAGCCACCCTGGACCCAATATTGAATTAAAAACATCTCAAGCATCCAGTCTTTTATGACCTCCCTCTCCACAGATGTGGCTCCATCTTTACAACCTCTCTCTCCACAGATGTGACTATACCTTCCCTCTCTCTCTCTCCACAGATGTGGCTCTACCTTTCGGACCTCTCTCTCTCTCCACACATATGGCTCTATCTTTCTGACCCCTCTCTCCACAGACGTGGCTCTATCTTTCGGTTTCAATCAGTTCCTTTTCTCTCCTCTGACCGCTGTTTTTTAAAGTAATTATTGCATTGGCAATATTGGCCTTCAACCTATCGCTGATATCTCCCCCCACCCCCACCCACCACTCACCCCCAGCCTCCCCCCATCCCACAACAAAATATGTTTGATTTTTCATTTTTCTTCCTCTCATGTTCTTGATTTGGTCAGAAATCTTCTTCAGCCAAAACATTTCTTTCTTGACACACTTAACTCTATTATTAATTACTTTAATTACTTAATAATAAAAATGTGATGGTATTAGCGATGTACAAACAGAAATAAGATCCTAATATCTGAGCTTATCATCCATCCAAATTCCCTTACAACCTACAGTTGCTTCTGGATTAACCTTACAGTTTATTGCTTTAATTATTGGATACATTAACATGGGTTATGAAAGTGTATGATTGAGATAGCTGTTATGGTTCGAAATCACCAGCTCCAAGATACAAGTTCAAATTCCACCATTGCACCAGGCACGTGCCGTCAGGGTAGGCAAGGTAGGCACTGCCTACCCTGACTAAAATTATAACATGGTAATTACTAAATATAAATAGTAAAGGCATGGGAGAATTATGCCTATCTAAGAGATCGATCTCTTAGGTATACATAATTCTCCGTGCCTTTCATCCGCAGCACTTGTAACCCTTGAAGGTCTGTGCAGCACCACGTGCCGTCAGCGCTGCTGGAAGCTGTCAATTTCAAGCGGGGCTGAAGGCAGGTGAAATTCTGCCTTTGCAGCACTGCGCAGGTGCAGCAGCCTACTGCGCAGGCGCAGCGCTAGTTTCTTGGCGGGGTTTTCAAATATGGATTGCCATTATTTTAAGTGTATCTTAGGAAACAGGGAGAGAAGAATGGAGCTCGTGTACCAATGATGTGGTAAGTACATTTCTTGGTGATGTTTTTAAATACCGTATTTCCCGGGGTGTGGGGGTGGGTGGAGAGCTCCTTTCACAGCGTTTGAGGAGTCTGGCCCGGGGTAAAGTTGCGGGGAGGGTAGGAGCGTTCTGAAGGAGGGGATCTGGATCATACCAGTAACCCACTTGCGACGCTCCTTGCACGGAGCCACCGCATTGTGGCCCGGGGGGGGGGGGGGAGAAGCAGCTTGGATGGCTGCGAGCGGCCGCCGGGCTGGACAGCGGAACCGGCCGCCACCTCGGCGCCTTCTGCCGGCCCCCGCTCACCTCTGGCAGCTCTCCGTCTAAAAACCTCTCTCCTGTCGCTCGCTGGCCTCACTCATGTCCCGCAAATCCTTAAATTCCGACAGCACGATTGAGGTTACTCGGCTGTGGGAATTTAAGGATTTGCAGGAAGCGGCTGACATGAGCGAGCGGCAGGTGAGAGGTGTTCAGACGGAGAGCACTGTCAGAGGTGAGCGGGCCGGCAAAAGGCGCTAAAGTGGCAGCCAGTTCTGCTGTCGGGTCCCGACGGCCAGCCAGTTCTGCTGTCGGGTCCCGACGGCCGCTCCCAGCTACCCGAGCTGCTGCTATCCCCGGCTACAGTGCGGTGGCTTTGCGCCCGGATAGCTGCGGCAGCGGTGAGTGAGTGAGTTACTGGCATTATCCCCGACCCCCTCCTTCTCAACACTCCTGCTCTCCCCACAACTTTACCCGTGGCACAGACTCTCCACATGCTGTGAAAGGAACTCTCCCCCTAATTGGTCCCTTGAACAAGTGTTGTCATTCAATTAGATGACAACTGATTCAACTTTTCTCTGTGCTCCCGTTTTTCCCACCATCTCTCCACCTGCCATCACCCTTCACCCCCACACCCATTCAGTAATTCAGAATAAAGGAGACTAGGAAGCCTTGGGCAAATTGAATTGTTACTATTTTTATTTTTATTTTTTATTTTTACGGAGAGAACACTCTGTGCATGCGCGGTTTAAGTTTTTTTTTTAAGCCGACTGACTGCCTACCCTGAGTAATTACTCATGGCACATGCCTGCATTGCACCAGGTAAATTTAATTTCAACTCATAAAATAAATTTGGATATTATTTTAAAAGGTAGCTCCTCTTAGTAAAAGTAATGGTAAAACCACTGAATTCTAATGAAAACCTTTCTGGTTTGCTCATGTCCTCTGGGGAGGAAAATATGTTGCCCGTGCCTGGTCTTACCTTTATCTAATTCAAACCCACAAATGTGGATGATGCTCACCAGCCTCCTTTAATCAAGACCAATGCATTTAGATAATGAATGCCAGTGTTGCCACAATTTCTACATCCCCTTGAACAAACCATTTGTGACCAACATAAAACCTCAGGTATCAATCGCTCACTATGTCATGAAATATTTCCTGTCTCTCACTTAGCATTGTATAAACTCAGATTACACTCCCTGACCTCTCTTTGAGCAGCATTTGATTCCATGATAGCTCCTTATAACTCAAAACACTATTATGAAGGGTTATGTTTTGATGCCCTTCTCTGGACCACTTCCAAGCCGATACATTCCCCTCATGCCTCACAGACAAACTGAAAGCAGTGTTCAAGGCTCAGCCTTCTCAGTTTACTCTGTAGGTTCAGCATGAAAGCTTTGGACTTAACTCCACTAAAGCGGCAATAAACCTCAGGATCTTGTTTGATTAACTAATTGCTCCTTTGCCACAATTTTAAAACCCATTTCCATTCCGAGATCCCTTCCAGCTTGTACCCAAATAAAATGAAAACCCCTGATGATTTTTCCTATTTCGGTTTTAACATGCATCATCTATATTTAATTTCAACAGACTAGTTCTGGTTGTCTAAGGCATTTTGCATCTTCTCAGCTGTCTCGTGTGGTCTTATCTGTGAATATTTTGATACTGAATATTCCAAGCCAGGAAATTGATGTAAGTCAATACATTGGAGGCTCTTCACTGTACCTTTCCTTAGCCTGAGGTCACCGCCCAGACAGAGCTTTCTGTTTCTTCTCTCAGTTACTCCGTTATCCATCATCACCAATGCTTAAACTTTTGAAGTAACCTTTCCGTAGAACTACACCAAACAATTTAAAACAAGAACCAATCTCATCATTACCTGTTGCCTCTGATTGAGATTTCTGTGTTTTATTCTGTAGACAATACTTCATTAAATGGGTTTTTTTTGGTTACAAAGTCATTTTATGTAATGTTGAATATTGGCATCTACATAATCCTTCAATAGTGGTTGAAGTTCTATGAAGAAAATGTTTTATCACCTACAACCATTTCATGTGGTTGCTCAGAAGACTTTAGATTTTGACAAATTATTGTCAGAGATCTTAATATAGGCAACAGTTTTATTTATTTTAAATAAATAACACCAAAGGACAGCCTTCATAAATTTGCCTGAAGCTCAGAAAACTCACAGGAGTTCTATCCCTGGTCAGTGGTGTATTTTTTTTATTACAGTGGGGCTTACTACAAAGTAATAGTTTTTTTTCTTATTTCAGAGCTCCAATAGCAAAAATAAGTTCAAGGTTTATCACAAAATGTGGAACATCATTATAACTGATTATTCCTTATGTTTATTCACAGAAACTTTGACAAATTAGGGTGTCTCTTTTCTGACTGCATGGAATTCCATTGTCTCCTCTGTAGGTTCAGGTGAAGCTGCGATGCAATTACTTTTGCTGTTGAAACATTTTCTTCAAGGCACTTAATAAAACTGGTGCTTGTAAATTTATCACTTCATCCAGCCTGGTTTTGGCATGTTGGTTTACATATGGTTTGGTGCAGAGATTAAAACTGACTATCAGTATTAGAAGGACACTTAGGCTTCAAGCCTAGAGCATAGCTTCAAAAGGATTGTCACACACAAACTACGCATTAAATTAGATAGCCAGAACTTCACTCTGACATCTAACCCTGTTGGGTCAGAAGGATCAATGCAACGTGCCTGGAAAATGTTCTGGTCAATTTTTGACCGGATGCTCTGCAGTGATGTCAGATCTACATGGATACAATGTACTTCTCTGGCAGAGCTGGGAAGAAACTGTCCCCGAACCTCCAGATTCAGGAACAGTTTCTTCCCAGCTGTTATCAGGCAACTGAATCATCATACCACAACTAGAGATCAGTGCTGAACTACTATCTACCTCATTTGTGACCCTCAGAGTATCCTTGTTCGGACTTTGCTGGCTTTAGCTTGCACTAAACATTATTCCCTTATCATGTATCTGTACACTGTAAATGGCTCGACTGTAATCATGTATTGTATTTCCGCTGGCTGGATAGCACGCAACAAAAGCTTTTCACTGTACTTCGGTCCATGTGACAATAAACTAAACTGAACTGATCATTGTTCATTGGTAGATAGGAGAAGGTGACAACAAAGCAAACAGAGATAAAATGTAATCAGGGCCTTTCTTCTTCTCACCAACAATGATCTATTCTACATTTGATGTCTCATTTTCACACTTTACCCTTCCTTATTTCTGTGTGTACCTCTCCCCTGACTCTCAGTCTGAAGAAGGGTCTCAACCCGAAACATCACCCATTTCTTCCATCCAGAGATGCTGCCTGTCCTGCTGTGTTCCTCCAGCATTTTGTGTCTATCTTAGGTGTAAATCAGCATCTGCAGTTCCTTCCTACACAACACAGAAGATATGTGCCAAAAGATCAGAGGAGTTGCCAAATAGGTCCTCACTGCCAAATGTACAGAAGGCTTGGTGAGATCTGCAAAGCAGGCTGCTTGACTACATTCATGAGAGAAGGATGGTGTTCGACA
The DNA here is from genome assembly GCA_038087875.1 of Malacoraja senta. Lineage (NCBI taxonomy): Eukaryota > Metazoa > Chordata > Chondrichthyes > Rajiformes > Rajidae > Malacoraja > Malacoraja senta. Next base: position 41,208,125 of record CM075978.1, read on the forward strand.
AAGAGATCAAACAAAAATAACTGAAATAAATAACCTTGTAATTTGGATTTCAGCTATTTTGGTGCTATTTTGCTCAATCATGTCAACAACTATATAGCTACACAGGGACATCCTTGATGTAAGGATGCCGAATCCTGATTTTGTCCAGTTAAACGTTTTAGAACCTGGCCCAGATGACCCAGTAGTTCCGGTGGCGCTGCGAGTCGGCTGCCTCGCCTGCAGCGGGTTCGTTGTTCCAACATTTTTCTTTTTTTTTAGTATGTCCAAAAGTATGTTTTAGTGTTTCCCTGTATGTGTGTGTGCTGGTGGTGGGGGGGGGATAGGGGGGAAACCGTTTTCAGGCACCTACCTCGACGGAGATGCGACTTTCTTCCTTGTCGCTTCTTCGCACCCCTCCTCGCGGCCTTACAGCTGGTTTGGTTTGGCCCAGAACTTCAGCGGCAGCGCAGCGGGGACTTTAACATCGCAGAGCGGGGCTTCCCCTTGCTGGGGGTCGCCGGAAAAGCACTCCGACCGCTGGCCGCGGGCCTACAACATATTGGAGCCGGTCTGTAGAGCTCCTGGCAGCGGGCGTGGAGCGGACCTTCCATCGTGGGACGAGCGATCGCCGAAGAAGCGCTCCGACCGCCGGCCCGCGGCCTACAACATCTGAAAGCCGCGGTCTCCGGTAAGGAGGTGGCTGACGGAGAGCTCCAGGTGTGCTCGACCTGTCCCGACGTCGGCGTTTCGACCATCCCGACCAGAGGGCTTGAACATCGGGCCGTCCGAAGTGGCGACCACGGAGGGTCAGGGCCCCGACCATGGGTGAACAAGGGAGGAGGAGGACTGTCCGAATTGTATTGCCTTCCACCACAGTGAAGAATGCCGTGGTTGATGTCTGTGTTGAATTATGTTGTATATTGTGTCCTTTATTAATTGTAACACTGCATGGTAAATTACATTTCACTGCACCTTATGGTGCATGTGACAAATACATTTGAACTTGAACTTGAACTTGAACTAAAGTTAGCAGCTATCACTTGAACTCACAACTCCTGTCTCAGTGGGAAGCAAGTGAACAGTGTGTTAGTGAACCCTCCACGCAGGGACGTGAGAGCAGGAAACAGAGAAGGTGGAGAGAAATGCATTGGGGAGGCAGCTGAGGTATGAAGGTCGGGGAACGGAAGTCAAGGGAGAAAGTGGGGAAAGGAGAAGTGGTACAGTGTTGGTAATAGAGCTCTCCTTGATCAGGGCCAGCAAAAGGGCAGCATGTGGAAGTCAATGTAGAGAAGGTCAGTGCAAATAAAGACACCAAAGACCATGTAGATGACATTTGGTTCCCAGTTTGTTGCATGTTTTACATCTTGCTTCATTGTAAATGAACGATCAAGGTTGTAGGTCAAGACATTTCGACCCAACAGAAAAAAGATGCTGTTGGCAATTCAGAAATATGCATTGGTGGCATCACCTTGTGTGCAAAATACCTCAGGGAAATGGTACTGGGTTAAGGTGACTCATTGAAGGACGCTCTTGGCAAAATTTCCCAATGGGAAGATATTCCACCAGAAGACAATGCAAATACCTTAAAAATGTGCACAAAATTATTTTCATTTTACAGATAAAAAGTAGGTGCTTGTATTTTCTTTCATACTTTTTAATTTTAGCTGATAGTTTAGTTCAGAGATATAGTGTGGAAACAGGCCCTTCGGCCCACCGTGTCCGTACCAACCAGCAATCCCCACACACTAACACTATCCTACACACTAGGGACAATTTACAATTTTACCGAAGCCAATTAACCTGCAAACCTGGACGTCTTTACAGTGTGGGAGGAAACCGGAGCACCAGAAGAAAACGCACGCAGGTCACAGGGGAATGTACAAACTTCGTACAGACAGCACCTGTGGTCAGGATCAAACCCTGGTGTCTGGCGCTGTAAGGTAGCAACTCTACCGCTGCACCACCGTGTCGCATACTTTGAAAGAAAGCATGAGAAATGTTCCATGAACAGTACCAAGTATGGATAAAACGCCAAAAAAATGATGTACAAGTAAAGGAGGGAATAAGCCAACAAAATTCTGGACTTAGGTTTACTGCAGTGTAGACCAGGAGGAATGCTGATATCATGATGGATGCTGAATAGTATTCATAATTTGCTTCCACCATTTCCTCAGCATTTGGGCAACTATTACAATGGTTGACAAACCGTTAAAATAATTTTCATCCTTATAAGTGATTTTGTTTAAAACTTGCTGAGAAAGGTTTCACCAATCACCAAAACTCTAACTGAAAGTCTGGCAAGGGAATAGAACCAAGGTACATAGCCTCAAGATACAAGATACATTTATTTGTCACATGTGCCAGTTGGCACAGTGAAATGAGATTACCATTTTCCTGGCACATAGCCTCCTGAACCACACTACCATTGAATTGGATGATGATGTATCTGCTGCAATGTACCTTAATTTGATGAAAACCATTTACTCGTAGCCTTGAAAATTTTGGTTGTCACATCATCCGCAGCAGCAGAACTTGGGGTGGCACAGTGGCGCAGCGGTAGAATTGCTGTCTTACAGTGCCAGAGACCTGGGTTTGATTCTGACTACGGGTGCTGTCTGCACGGAGATGATATGTTCTACCTGTGATCGACTGGGTTTTCTCCGAGTGCTCCGGTTTCCTCCCACACTCTAAAGACGTACAGGTTTGCAGGTTAATTGGCTTCAATAAAATTGTAAATAGTCCCAAGTGTGTAGTATCGTGCCAGCGTACAGGGTGATCGCTGGTCAGCGCGGACTCGGTGGGCCTAAGGACCTGTTTCCGCGCCTTATCTCCAAAGAACGTTTGATTCTTGTGCACATTAATGTTCAGCCAGGCAGACCACCGGAGAAAAGGCACAAGCTCTCCAACTACCTTTACCAAAAAACAAATCACATGTGACTCTATTGTACAAACATCGCTGAACGAATTCCAATTGTGTCAGTTCAAAACACAAGTAATATTGATGATACACTAAAGTAATTTTATTGCACCTATACCCTACTGAACATTGTTAGGCTTTTGCCAAGTTATTATTCAGCTATCATAAAGCTATTGTCAGATTGATCTTGCCAGCAGTCATCACGCATCATACAAATTCCTTGTCAGATATTGTCAAAGAGACAGTAGCAGTGCACTGTAATTGCTGTATTTTGTCAACATCATGACCAGATGTTACAAACCACTGTCAGATGCAAAGCACCATTTTACTAAGAGCAATTTGCATGGTTTATCCTTAAGAAACTTACGTTATACCAAATTATCACGTCTTTATCTTTTCTTTTGCACATGCATATCCTGCTCTTCGTTCATTTTTCTATTGATCAAATCAACCCGTTGAAGGACACATATACCATGCTTATTTTTGCAACTTTATACGAGAAGGAAGTGTTGTTGATTCCATATCAGTATCAAGTAGCCAGTGTTTGCCATGCTTAATCTATCAGCCAGTATGGATTAGATGTAGACTGTGAACTTTGCCACTCCACAGATAACGTCAAAGCACTTCTAATATTCATCTGATGTAGACGGCAACTGTGCTTGGTTTGAAACTGCTATCCATATCCTCAGTAATCTGCAGCCTGGGAGCTCCTTTGGGAGATATAAGCTAATCAGTAAAACTATGAGGATCTGGTGGTTGTGTGAATTAGGGTATAGAATGTGTAGGTCCAAATGTGCTCCATTGAACCTACACATCTCCACATGTGTGAATCTCCACAGGTCTTTTGGAAGACCATAAATGTTGCTTTTATTTCTGTGTCATCCTTTGGGAAGAAGTGTCAGGCAATTAAAGGGATCACAAGTGTTTGACGGCACTGGGCCTGTACTTGCTGGAGTTAAGAAGGATGAGGGGAGACCTCATTGAAACTTACAGAATAATGAAAGGCCTGGACAGAGTGGATGTGGAGAGGATATTTCCACTCGTGGGAGAGACTAGGACCAGAGGGCATTGCCCGAGAATAAAAGGATGTACCTTTAGAAAGGAGATGTGGAGGGATTTCTTGAGTCAGAGGATGGTGATTCTGTGGAATTAATTGTCACAGACTGCTGTGGAGGCCGTCATTCTGTATTTTTAAAGTGGAGATTGATAGGTTCTTGATTAGTAAGGTTGTTAAGGGTTACACGTAGAAGGCAGGAGAATGGGGTTGAGAGGGAAAGATATGATTGAATGGCAGACTTGATGGGCCGAATGGCCTAATTCTACTCCTATGACATGAACAAAGTGTGTACAACTTCAGTAACCAAAGTGAGATATTTCTACCAGTCGGTAGGATGATTTTGCTGCTCACCAAGACTAATGCAGCAACCCACCAACACATAGGTGAAGGCTTTGCCCATTGCATCAATTCCAGATTTCAGAGTTGAAGATCCTATCTGCGGTAGTTGAGAGACAGGTAGTTGACATCAACTCTACAACTTAACAACTTTGGACTTGAATCATGCAATATGGCACTAGAAGCGTAGCGACTCCTGTGTGGTGCCTCACTGTAATCTACTATTTCTTCACTCTTGTATTTAAGTGTGAATGTGCCTAAGTATAGTAAGATTTCCCCTCAACTGTCTGCAAAAAGGAATTTCACTGTACCAAGGTACATTAGACTTTAGATATGCAGCACAGAAAGAGGCCCTGCAACCCACCAAGTCCACGCCGACCAGTGATCACCGCATGCACCAAACAATCGATTGGCAAGGCGGCAGCTATGGTGGCACTACGATAGTGTTGCTGCCTTATAGTGCCAGAGACCCAGGTTAAATCCTAACCACGGGTGCTTGTCGGTACGGAGTTTGTAACTTCTCCCCATGACCTCCGTGGGTTTATTCCAGGATTTTCGGTTTCCTACAACACTCCAAAGACGTACAAGTTTGTAGGTTAATTGGCTTTGGTATAATTATAAATTGCCCCCAGCGTGTGTAGGATAGTGTAAGTCGCTGTTCGATGTGGACTAGTTGGGCCGAAAGGCGTGTTTCCTGCGCTGTATCTCTATACTAAACTAAACTAAACTATCCTACGCAATAGTGTAAGGACTAGGAACAATTTACAATTTTACCGCAACCAATTAATCGACAAACCTCTACATCTTTTGTAATGTGGGAGGAAACCAGAGCACTGGAGGAAACTGATGGGAGAAAGTACAAACTCCGTACAGACATCACCCATAGTCAGGATCGAACCTGGGTCTCTGGCGCTGTAAGACAGCAACTCTACCGCTGCACCACTGTGCCGCCCCAATGTACATGTGACAATAAAGTACCATTGAACATCTTTGCTTCAGCCCGCCGCGGATTATCTGCTACAGCAAAAACCTTTCTCTCCATTTTTTAATCGTCACTTGTCTGGACATCCAGTTGGTAGGAGTATTTATTATTTCCATGAACTGAAACATGTACCTAACAAATCCACATGTTCGTCATTTGAGAAGGAGCACTCCCAGCCTTTGCTATTCAGACTCAGGCAGTGGATGTAAATTTCAAACTTCATCGACCAATGTTTTGACAACGTATTGCAGCAACATTCTGAATTCCTCTTGCAATTACAGGAGGCCCGCTAGTGAATTAAACAAATGAGTAAAATGCTGTCTTCAATAAAGAACTTACAGAAAGCGAGACAACTTTTCTACTTCACAGCTTTCTCCACAGAGGCAAACTAACATCTGGAATCATCTGTACATAACATTGTTGCAACTAATCACATGCTTCGATCCATTAAAGTGATGCACAATCAATATAACATGTTACAGACACCATTCCTCTTTAGGTTTACAAAATCTATATCTGCCAAATTCAGGAAAGTCAAATATCCTCACAGATAGCAAAGCAATCATTGTTGAAAGTCATAGTCCTAGCATATACAGCACAGACACAAGCCCTTCCACCCAACTTGCACATGCTGACCAAAATGTCCCATCTAAACTGATCCCAGCTGCTCACATTTGACCCATTTCCTTCTAAATCTTTTCTATCTATGTGCCTATCCAAATGCCTTTTAAATGTAGAAACAAAGAACTGCAGATGCTGGTTTAAACAAAGATATACACAAAGTGCTGGAATGAGCACTTGCCTGAAAAAGTCCCAACCTGAAACATCTTATATCCATTTTCTCCAGAGATGCTGCCTGACCTGTTATGTTACTCCAGCACTTTGTGTCTATCTTCGCCTATGTTGTTATAGTACCTGCCACAACTCTGTCAGCTCATCCCATATACCCACAACCCTCTGTGTGAAATAAATTAAACTAAAATTGCCAAACAAATGGCACATTTTAATTCCAAAAACAAACAGCTGGTGGAACTCAGCGGGTCTGTAGAGGGAAATGGGCAGATGATGTTTTTGCTCAAGACCCTAAAGGGCCTGTCCCACTTGGGCGTCATTTGCGCGTCATTTACACGACACCATTTACGCATCACGACGCACGACGCGCGTGCATGGTGCGTGGTGATGTAGGCAGTGACGAGCGTTTAACAAAATCTTTGCGCGCCATCTGCGTGACGCGCAAATGACGCCCAGTGGGACAGGCCCATTACTTTTTACACACTGCTGGAAATTCCAGATTCAGGTTAACCCCAGAAGGAGAGTGAGTGGTAAGTCTGTGATTAATGGGAATAACACACCCACTGAGCTGGCCAATCTGAGAGGCTCCTAGGCTCACCAGCAATGTTGCACTTCGGGGTTGGGTGCTGAGTATTTAATCAAATTCTTGGCACAACCGTCAAACATCTTGATGATATAAACTAATTGGGTGTAGAGTCCCATAATAAATCAAACGGATAGAATCGACTCCAATTACCCCACATCCTCAAACAATGATTTAGTTAAATACTAGTCTTTCATGATCTTGTAAATGTTACCATTGGTTTTAGAATTACAACTACATTGTATTACATAGCCAATATTGCTGGATATCTACCTTCATGTAGATGTAAAATGTTACGTATGTGCAGTAAATTAGTCGGTGCAGAATAACACAAAAGATTTCCATGTCAAAGTGTGCCTCATAGAGCCCATGTAGGCATAGACCGAAGTATCATAACATGAGAAAACACAACAATTCTGATATTGCTTGAATAAAGTATTTTCAGTTTTCTATTTTAATGTCTCACTGCCCAATGATTTAGGTTCAATTCTGATTTTTGGTTCTACCTTTGTGGAGTTTGTACATTTTCCCTGTGACTGTGTGGGCTCCCTCTTGCTGCTCCAATTTCCTCCAACACCCCAAAGGTTTGTGGGTTGGCATATTGATTGACTATTGAGAATTGCCCACAGTGCGCAGGTAAGTGGATGTATTTATTAGGGTTAATGGGAATGTGGGGATAATAGAAAGATTAGTCTAAATTAGTCTAAGGTGCTTGATGACTAGCACAGACAAGGTGGGCTGAAAGACCTGTTTCCACCTGGTCAGTCTGTGACTCTGTGAATGATCGCATTCTCAATCCTCATCATTTGAACTGTAAATATTTAATTGCTTCTGAGGTTTTGTGTCTTGTTCGTAACATAAGCAATTCATAATGGGTAAAGCAAGTGGGTTTCAGTGGTAACATACTGTGGACTGCTGCCAGTACTGAAGGTCATAGAGTCTTACTGCATTGAAACAGGCCTCTCGACCCAACTTGCCCACACCGAACAACATGTCACTAAATGCAAGAGTTGGGAAGCCATGTGCAACTGCGCAGAACTTTGGTTGGATCACAAAATAGACACAAACTGCTAGAGTAACTCAGCGGGTCAGGCAGCATCTCTGGAGAAAAGGCATAGATGATGCTTCGGGCCATAAAGTCTGACTGTCTGACAGTCTGAAGAAGGGTTCCGACCCAAAACATCACCTATTCCTTTTCTCCAGAGATGTTGCCTGACCCGCTGAGTTACTCCAGCATTCTGTGTCTATCTTCGGTATAAATCAACATGTGCAGTTCCTTCCTACACATTGGTTAGACCACACTTGGAATATTGTGTGCAGTTCTGGTGGCCATGCTCCAAGAACAAAGTGATTAAGCGATATGTGTATTAACTTCCATCAACTGATCTATTTGCTATGCGACCAGCCGCTAGCACAGTTCTGTTTCTGGGAACTTGCTGAGTACAAATTTGCTGGCAGGATTCCTCACTGCAGTCCGTCAATTGCAGCCATTGATTTAAAGTGCTTCAAGGAGTTGTTCATTCTGTTCACCACTCACAGGGATGTAATAGAACATTTCACAGCAGCCTGGAACAGCACAGATTCTATAGTATTGAATGAGCCTAATATTATCGAGGCCAAAGCAGTCCTCCTGATAGATGCACAGTTCGTCACCTTGAACAAGTGGTGGACACGGTTCTGACCTTCCCACCATCAAAGGGATCTATAGGAGGCACTGCCTCAAAAAGGCAACCAGCATCATCAAGGACCCACACCACCTTGGGCACGGTCTCATGTCACTTCTGCCATCAGACAATGATGTATAGGAGGAATAGGAGTCTGAAAACCCTGACCTCCAGGTTCAGGAACAGCATCTTCCAAACAACCATCAGGCTTTTGAACACTATAAACACCAACTAAACTTCAAACTGCCTTGTTGAACTAGGATCTTTGGGCTTTTGTTTTGTTTTGCACAACATTAGGGCTTTTTATTTATTGCATTTGTTTTGGTTTGTTTATGAAGTTATCTATTGAGTATTGTGTATGCAAACCCGTCGTGCTGCTGCAAGTCAGAATTTTATTGTTCCGTTTTGGTACATATGACAATAAAACACTCTGGACTCTCTCTTCTTTTGACATTCATTCCCATATTTGGAACCAAAATCCCACACCAAGTCACATGCTATCTACACTTGAAAATATATTGGCCTGGGTTGTTGACCCAGTCCCCTGCCCTGGGTTGCCACGCTAAAATCCACAATCCCTTTCACCTTTAGGCTAAGCAGCAAGACAGAAGCTTGACCACAGGAGGTGCGGTGCTGAAACACTGCCCTACAACTCCCTCGAAGGACTTTGACCGAAGACCAAACATTCTAACATTCTAAATGTTGTACCCTTCATCCTTCATCGGCACACTTTGGATGGCATGATTGTAATCATGTACAGTCTTTTCTTTGACTGGATAGCATTGCAACAAAAAGCTTTTCACTGAACGTCGACACATGTGACATTAATAAAATTAACTAAACAGGGGAAGGACCTTTGTGGCGGTCGCAAGAACGACAACTAAGTTTTGTAACTTATTTTATTCTGAAAATAACTTCTTAGCTCACAGGTTCTTACAACACGTCTGGCCACAATGGTGGTCAGCACTCAACTGCCGCTCGAAAGCGAAACCGCGCGAAAAACAGCAGCTCCTCCCGAGTCACGTGACTGCGGCTTCCGAACGCCGGGTTCGATACCTGCGTGCGCCAGCAGGCGGCGCTACATGGCCCCCCCCTGAATCCGCGGTACAGAAACGCACGGGTAACCGGACACTTCGACCGGAACGCGTAGTCCGAGGTCGCGGGGCGAGCGTAACAGTAGTGGCCGGCAAAATAGAACCGGAGGGGCGCGACAAACGCGAACGAGGGACGGGAGTAACAGAGGGGACCGGAGAAACATAACTGGGGGTAACAGGTGCAGAGGGCGGCAAAACGGCCAGCGGACGTCCTCTACGCCACGGAGTGGCCACCGCCACCGGGCTATCCTCGTCGACGTGTGCTGGCTTAAGGCGGCTGACGAAGACAAACTCCTCCTTGCCACCCATGTCCAACATGAACGTCGAGGTACCAGTCCTCAGCACCCTGTACGGACCTTCGTACACCCGCTGTAACGGCAAGCGCTGAGCATCCCTACGAAGGAAAACATAAGCACAATCCCGTAACATAGTAGGCACATGCACCGCGGTCGACCCGTGTCGGGAAGTGGGAACCGGGACCAAAGCGCGCGCTCGCTCGCGAAGGTCAGCTAGCACCACTGAAGCCGGGACCTCCTGATCGCGGGTGGTGGGCAGAAAATCCCCAGGTACCCGCAAAACCGAGCCGTAAACCAGCTCGGCCGAGGAGGCGTCGAGGTCTGCCTTAGGCGCAGTTCTGATGCCTAGGAGAACCCAGGGCAACTGGTCAACCCAATCGGGGCCGGTGAGCCAGGCCTTCAACGCCAACTTAAGGTGTCTGTGGAAACGCTCAACCAAACCATTCGACTCCGGATGATACGCGGTGGTCTCGTGCAGCTTCTCACCATACAGCTGCGCCATACCACTCCACAGGGAGGACGTGAACTGGGCCCCACGATCGGTAGTAATATCTGAAGGGACCCCGAAACGAGCGATCCAATGGGAGACAATGGCCCGCGCACAAGCCTCAGCGGAGGTATCAGTTAACGGTATTGCCTCCGCCGACCTGGTGAACCTGTCTACGATAGTGAGTAAGTGAGTGGCCCCACGCGAACACGGCAAGGGACCCACCAGGTCGACATGGATGTGCAGGAACCTGCCGTCTGGAACAGCGAAATCCTGCACGGGCGGGCGCACATGCCTCTGCACCTTGTAAGTCTGACAGGGGATACAAGCGCGGGCCCATGCTGCGACCGGCTTTTGTAACCCGTGCCAGACGAACTTGGCTGCGACCAGGGCAGATGTGGCGCGAATGGACGGGTCAGCTTGGCTGTGGATGGTGTCGAAAATCCGATGCCTCCAGGCAATCGGGACAATGGGGCGGGCTTTGCCCGTCGAGACATCGCAAAGGACCCGCACGCCGGCGGCGCCGCAGGGCACCTCAGCCAATTTAAGGCCCGACTCAGCATTGCGGAATCCCCCATGCCGGCATCAGCCTGCTGGGCAGCGGCCAGCTCCACGTAATCCACACCTAGGCTTAAAGCGGAAACCTCGGGGGCTGCCGGACGGGACACATGCGTCAGCCACAACATTCACCTTCTCCGCCACATGCCGAATATCAGATGTGAATTCGGATATGTAGGCGAGGTGTCTCTGTTGCCTGGCGGACCAGGGATCGGATACCTTGGTCAAAGCGAACGTGAGTGGCTTGTGGTCCATGAATGCGGTGAATGCGCCCCTCCAGGAAATAACGGAAATGGCATATCGCTAGGTAAAGCGCGAGGAGCTCCCGATCGAAAGCGCTGTACTTGCTCTCAGGGGCCCGCAGCTGCCTGCTGAAAAACGGCAGCGGCACCCAGCGGCTACCTACCCATTGTTCAAGGACAGCACCTACTGCAACGTCAGATGCGTCCATGGTGAGGGCCGTTAGGGCCGACGCCCTAGGGTGTACCAGCATAGTGGCGTTGGCCAATGCTGTCTTAGCCCCCTCGCAAGCCATCTCAGCCTCCTTGGACCAGACCAGGTCCTTAGGTTTACCCGCCAGACACTGGAACAACGGCCGCATGATGGCGGCTGCTGACGGGACGAATTCAGTGGTAGAAATTGACCATTCCGATAAATTCTTGCAGGCCCTTGATGGATAGTGGTCTCGGGAAGCAACGGATAGCGTCGACCTTCTCGGGCAGCGGCTGTGCGCCGTGGCAGGTAATGCTGTGGCCCAAAAAGGAAATGGAACGCAATCCGAACTGGCACTTCGCACGGTTGATCACCAACCCGTGTTTGCGCAGCCGTTCGAAGAGCAGGCGGAGGTCCTTAACGTGCTCTGCCTGCGAGCTGCTGGCCACCAGAATATCATCGAGGTAGATGAATATGAACTGCAAACCCCGACCGACCTGATCCATTAGCATTTGGAATGCCTGATCAGCGTTCTTCAGGCCAAAAGGCATTCTTAGCCATTCGAAAGGGGTGATGGTGGCCGTCTTAGGGACTTCGTCGGGATGGACTGGAATTTGATTATACCCGCGAATTAGGTTGACCCTCGAGAAGAAGGTTGCGCCCTCCAGATGAGCCGAGAAATCCTGGATGTTCGGGACTGGGTACCGATCTGCCATGGTTACAGCGTTAAGACGCCTGTAATCACCACAAGGTCTCCAACCCACGGACGCTTTGTGTACCATGTGCAGCGGGGAAGCCCAAGGGCTATCCGACACCCGGACAATCTCCATGTCCTCCATAAGCTGGAATTCGTCTCGTACGATGCGCAGTTTATTGGGCGGGAGGCAGCGAGCGCGGGTGTGAACCGGTGGGCCCTCGGTGGGAATGTTGTGGACCACGCCATGACGGGGCGCGGCCCCGTCGAACCTGGGCGTGAGCAACCCTGGGAATTCGGTGAGAAGGGCTGGATCTCAGCTACCTCGTCGAGTTGCTGTAGGGGCGAGGACGGATTATGCGGCTTGGCAGGGCACAGGTCCAACACTGGAACCATGCGCCCGCCTCGCACATCGACTAACAGGGAGAACGCGCGCAAGAAATCGGCCCCCAATATCGGTTGGGCGACATCAGCAAAGGTGAACTTCCACCTATACAGGTGGGTGTCAAAATTTAAGTCCATGGTCCGCGTACCTTAAGTGCGAATGTCGCTCCCATTGACGGCCAAAAGGACGGGTCCTACCTTACCGACGCGGGCATCTCGGGCGGTCGGCGGCAGGATGCTGGCTATGGCACCAGAGTCCACCAGGAAACGGTGGCCGGAGTGGCTATCACGGACATGGAGGCGTTCGTTTGGGCCGATCGCGTTCGCCACTATGGACAATCGGCCGAGGCATTTCCCTGAAACGAACAGGGGCTTCGGCATCTTCGGGCTTCGGTACCGTAGCACAGATGGTAGTAGCTCCAACGTCGTCGGCTGTAGACCACTGGTAGTGGCGATGCTTCTTCGGCGCTGGGTTGGGCTTCCTCTTCCTCCCGATGTCGTCTCGGTTACGTCCGCGCCGTAACAGGGGAGTGGGTGAAGGCACAAAAACGTCCCGTCGTCTGTGCGCCCACAACTCGTCAGCTCTCTCCGCGAGGTGTTGGGGATCGCTGAAATCAGCCCCGGCGAGCATCAGGCGAACTTCGTCGGGCATCTGCTCTAGGAACGCCTGTTTGAAGAGCAGACATGGGCGGTGCCCGTCCATCAGGGCTAACATCTTTGCCATGATGGTGGATGGCCGCCGATAGCCGACACTGTCCATGTGTAGAATCTTCACCACCCTGTCTCTGCGACTGAGACCGAAGGTATGGAGCAGGAGAGCCTTCAGACCTTCATACTTAGCGATCGTCAGCGGGTCTCTGATGTAAGGCAACAGCCTCGAGGCACAGTCCTGTGGCAGAGCTCCTACCACATGGAAATACATGGTGTCGTCCACAATAATGCGGTGCAGGTGAAACTGTGCCTCAACGTGGGCGAACCACACCTGAGGTTGATCCGGCCAAAACGAGGATAGTTTGAAGCCCGGTGAGCCCTGCCTCGTGCTGGCCGACTCTGTGGGAACATAGACTTCCTGCATGATCTTGCTTGTTTAACGACGGCTAGACAGGTCGGGGTCACCAATTTGGCGGTGGCAAGAACGACAACTAAGTTTTGTAACTTATTTTATTCTGAAAATAGCTTCTTAGCTCACAGGTTCTTACAACACGTCTGGCCACAACGGTGATCAGTACTCAACTGCCGCGCGAAAGCGAAACCGCGCGAAAAACAGCAGACCCTCCCGAGTCACGTGACCGCGGATTCTGAACGCCGGGTTCGAAACCTGCGTGCGCCAGCAGGCGCCGCTACACCTTTGTCTTAAGTATTCTAGAACAATTCTCTGCAGTATAATGGGAGCCACAGTTCAGATGAATATTAAGCATTAAAATAATTGTCATTAATTGAAGTAAATAAAATTTGTTAAAAACAATTACAACCTAATGTGCATCGAAATGCATAAAACTCTTAGAAACTATTTTTAAACGTTAAAGCAAAATCATTAACATTTCTGGCTTTTCGCTTTCTAAGCTGCAGATATCAGATCCCTGTTGAAATCAAATGAGTCGGGGATACTGCATCATGTCTGACCCAGCGTGGAAGGTAAGAAGGGATTCCGCGATGTACTGCAGGGGAATCTCACCAAGACGGGGCCCTGCTGCCCGACTCCATGTAGAGTCCAGCGACAGAGCATTCTGGCAGGCGCTGGGCTTTCTTTCACTCAGAAAGTCTCCAGTTTGCTGTATTTGGCAGCGTAGATGTCTGAGACGTGTTGAATTTTCCATGGTCAAATATCAGGAGGTTTGTTCGAAAGCCATGACTCCAGCCAACAAGGTATGCCCTATTGTTATGGAGATTATAGACCTGGAACTCTCTGCCAAGTAGGTGTTATGGTACTAAACAGTCACCTATTCCTTTTCTCCAGAGATGTTGCCTGACCCGCTGTGTTGCTCCGGCATTTTGTGTCTATCTTAGGTGTTATGGTACCTCCAATACAAAGATTATGGTATTGCAAACAGCCAACGTTTTACTTGTTCGCCTTTCACATCTTATGAATGTATAAAAAATATAACTTTATCCTGCCTTCCTTTTTACTGCAGGGGATTGCTATTTAGTATTTAAATATTCTATAACTGTTTCAGCATTGAGACCGAAAGGTGACAGGAGAGTGCTTGCAAGATTGAAATGAGTGCTTTCAAAAATCTGTATTCTGATTAGCTCTGGATTCAATACACAAGAGGAAATTATTGAAATAATTGATATTATACTGAACACGTAGCAGGAGTTCAACAACGGTTTTCCCATGCAGCAAATTATGATGATGTAGCAATTTAAAAATAATTATTTATTAAGATTTTCTCCAATTATGAAAAATGGAGCTTCTGTGCCATGTGTTTGTGCACAGCTGTTGAGACCAGAAGAGTTGTTGGAGAGCAGCCAGAGCTCAGAATAGTTCTCCGGGTACAATGCACAAATAGTCCAAATGAAATATCAAGTTGAGTGGATTAGATTGCATGTAACGTGGCAAAAACAGCGAGAAACTAAAGAAAATCTCTCATGTGCTGATTTCTCACGAAAGTGAATTGTTGGGCTCTGGGAAGTGTTGTAATGCAGAGGGATCTAGGAGCACAGGTACATAATTCATTGAAAGTGGCATCACAGGTAGATACGGTGGTCAAAAAGGCTTTAGGCACATTGACCTTCATCAGTCAGAGCATTAAGTATAGAAGTTGGGAGGTCATGTTGCAGTTGTATAAGACATTGGTGAGCCCGCATTTAGAGTATTGTGTTCAGTTTTGGGCACCATGTTATAGGAAACAAGTGGGACCCACTGGGTCCTGTCCTCCAACGCGCCGTGGGGGGGGGGGGTGCGCACGACATCACAGGGGAGGGCTGGTCCCCGAACGCAATATTCCACCACTCACCCATAGGTCCAAATAATCACCACTCCCTAGAGAGGGAGAGTGGTAGAGAGGGAGGGAGGTGTAGAGAGGGAGGAGGGGGGGTAGAGGGGGAGGGCGAGGGGGGTAGAGAGGGAGAGGGAGGGGGGTAGAGAGGGAGGGAGGGGTAGAGAGGGAGGGGGAGGGGGTAGAGAGGGAGAGGGAGGGAAGTAGAGAGGGAGGGTAGAGGGAGGGGGAGGGTGGTAGAGAGGGAGAGGGGCAGAGAGGGAGGGGGGTAGAGACCCTACCCCATCTCCCTCCTCCTCATTTCCCTCATCCTCCTCCCATTCCCTGCCCCAGGACCTACCCAGGTCATAGAGCAGGGCCTGGAACTTTGTCTGGTTCTAGTACTCGACCCGGCCCTGGCTGCAGACCCAGGCTTGTTCTTGGTTCCAGCGGCAGCCTCCAGCTGTCAGCTCGGCCACTGCCTGGGCTCCAGTCCAGGCCCAGGCTCATCCTTGGTTCCAGCGGCAGCCTCCAGCTGTCAGCTCGGCCACCGCCTGGGCTCCAGTGCAGGTTCCGCCTTCACCATTTCTGACCCTGGACCCAGCGGCGGCTTCTTTATCGGCCCCAGTCACGGCCCCATCCCAAGCCCCGGGCCC
The DNA here is from genome assembly GCA_038087875.1 of Malacoraja senta. Classification (NCBI taxonomy): domain Eukaryota; kingdom Metazoa; phylum Chordata; class Chondrichthyes; order Rajiformes; family Rajidae; genus Malacoraja; species Malacoraja senta. Next base: position 41,223,954 of record CM075978.1, read on the forward strand.
GGCTCTCACTCCATCTGGAGTACCAGGCTCGGCTCTAGCCAGGGCCCGCGGCACCACCCTCGCCACCAGGTCGGCAGTCACGGCCCCATTCCAAGCCCCGGGCCCGGCTCTCACTCCAGCTCGAGCAACAGGCTCGGATCCAGACGGGGCCCACGGCTCCACACTTGCCACCAGATGTTGGGCGCTGGCAGCCGCCGCACGAGCGCTGGAGTGGCCCTCCCTTCCAGAGTGTCACGCCTGCATTGCGAGTCCATTGTGACTTCACTCAAGGATTTTTTTTCGAAACGGGTGAGTTTTTGTCACTTACAGACGGCTGAATTTTAATTCAGCAGATTACTAGGGACCGAGGCACTGTCACATAGCATACGATTTGTGGTTTTGGGACAGGCCTAAAGACACGACTTAAGAAGAAATTTGCCCCTGTGGAGGATATTGTGCATGCTGGGCTAAAATTAGAGTGCATGAACACAAAGTTTTGGGGCTTTTTAAAACTTTAAAGGATTAACAAGTTCGGAAATATAGGTGGGAATGCGACGGGAAAATGTTTATCGCCTCGAGGGGGAAAATGTGAGCAGAATGTGTGAAAATGGGAAGGCTGTGGCCTAGCATTTGTAAGGAAATGAGAATCAAGCAGATTGTGCCCAGATGACACACACACACACACAAGATAAGAGATTTAGTTATATAGATGTGTTGTCAAGCTGGAAAGGGTGCAGAGAAGATTTATGAGGATGTTGCCAGGACTCGAGGGTACTGTCTCAACATTTAAGAAACTTTTAGACATGTACATGGATAGGACAAGTTTAGAGGGATATGGGTCAAATGCAAGCAGGTGGGACTAGGATAGATGGGACATGTTTGCTGGTGTGGTGGGCAAGTTGGGCTGAAGGGCCTGTTTCCACACTGTATGACTCTATGACTCGATGAAACAACTGGCTCTGTCATCATTGGTGAAGGGCCTGTGTTGGTAGGGGGCTGGTGGGGGGGGGGTGCTGGTGGGAGGGGGGGGGAGTTTGAACCTAACAAGCCAAGTGGGAAACACTTAGGAGACATGCCCGATGCTCTTCATTTATTTCAACATTCGGTGCAATAGCAAAATCTGTAAAGTCAGCTTCGTGTCCACCTCATAGATTTCCCAACAGGTGGGTAAAGGTTCAAATTGCCCCCACTGTTGCTGTTTGAGTGCAGTTGTTGAACGCTGTGTGAAAGCAACACACTTTGCTGCTGAAATAGGCACCTTAACTATAATCCTGCAACAGTGACCTCTCAGCCCATTTGGAAGAAGAAGTGGATACTTGCAGTGGGAAAAGTGCTGCATCATATTTATTCCTCTGAGCATTAATAAAAGGGTTCAGTTAGCCTCATCTCATTATTTTACTATGAGTATTGACTTTGGCCTACAGTCATGTACAGATAAAATGGTGTAAGGGCTTGTCCTAAGTGATTACTCAGAATTACAAATCATTCCACATGTAACCAAATACCACAGCCTTGCTGGCACCTTATTCTGTGCATACGAATAAGCCAAGGCAGAGAAATGATTAATCTCACTTACAGACGGCTGAATTTTAATTCAGCAGATTGCTAGGGACCGAGGCACTGTCGCATAGCATACGATTTGTGGTTTTGGGACAGGCCTAAAGACACGACTTCTCAAGAAGAAATTTGCCCCTGTGGAGGATATTGTGCATGCTGGGCTAAAATTATAATGACACCAATTTTTAAAATCGTTGACAATGAAATTCCCATTGACGATGTAATTATAAAAGTGCATTTGAATTTAAAATGCTTCTATGTACAGTCATTTAGAATGCCTACACGCTTCACCCTAGATAGTTAAACTTTGCATTGCTCGCACAGCATCAGCTCATAAAGTGTGATTCGAGTGTAAAAAAACAGGGGATATCCTTATTATCATCTGATAGCAGTGAATCTTTGAAAATATTATTTCATTCCCGGGTATCCATAACGTTCTGCAAAGTACACATATTTATTAATTGTAGACATTAACTGAAACGCAATTAAGATAAGATAGCATTAAGGCTCAGAGGACTGCTCGGCCGCAGATTGGTTTGCAGATAAGCTGGTAGCATAAATTATTTACTAAGCATGAAGAAAAGAAGCACCTTAAACACATTAAGTTTGTGGCCTTGTTATTTTACCTCGACTCCAGCAACCTTTCCTGTTCAATTAGAGGCAGAGGAGGAGAGGTCTGATGTGTTCTTTCCAATGTTCATAAAATCAGATTAAAATTTCATCTCTTGCTCCTGGCAGGTCAATCTGATTAGGAGATAAAGAATATTTTTTATGTATTTAATAACAAAATATACAAATCCTTTGCTTTCTACCTGTCTGCAGGCAAATAAAACCTGTCGTTATAAACTTTGAGGATTAAGGCAGAAGTAATTCATTTTCATAAATCTACCCAGGTCTGAAATAGACCTGGCAGAAAGACAATGGAAATGGAAAATGGGTAGTTTCTGTAACGTGCACCCAACACCTCACCACGAACACTGGGTGGCATGTTGGAATTAACCCTGCCTTCTCAGTTTAACAGCAAACCTCCAGGGCAGCCTGCCGAAATGTAATGTGTGTAAAACTGTAAACACCTTTATAAAGAACTAGTTTACAATGTTACACATCACACGCTCTGGAAATCTGATCTATTTACTGTTTTTCATTTGTCCTTTCTCTTTCTAATATGTTTGATAAAATCATTGCATTTTCACGTATATATTTCAGAAAGACACAATGAAACCAAAATATATTCCACCTTAAATGGTCAAGAAATAATCACAATATATTGGAGTGGAACTTTGGGAACTAGCAGCCAAATGTACTTGAAATTTTCAGGTTAAAGTTCAACACCTCACAAAAAAAATATTTGCATGACTGGAGATTTAATATATTCAATACACTAGCATAAGGGGGAAGAACAATAGAAGACAGTCATTCATTCTACCCAACAATTAATTTTCCATGAAGTTAGAGCTTGAACTATAGAGAGAGTGTGAGCAGGCTAGGACTTCATTCCTTGGAGTGCAGAGAATGAGGGGTGATCTTATAGAGGTGTATAAGATCATGAGGGGATCCCATTTGCGTGATGCTTACAAAAAAGTATTTGTTTTTCTCTTTTCCCTCTTTCTCTTTTTTCTTCTTTTTTAGGGTCTATTTCTTCATTCTTTTCTTTTGTTTTTAATTTCTTTCCTATAGGGTCTTTGTCTTTTTTTTTTTTTTTTGGTCACGTTTTTTACACCTTCACTTTTTTCCTTCACTTTCTTCTTTCTCTCAATCTTATCCTTTCCCTTTATTAGTGTAGAAAATAAACGGAGTACATTAATTGTAATAAGATACATGTGATGAGTACTAGTGTAATTGGTTGTAATGTAATGTGCTTCTAATAAATAAAAAATGAAAAAATAAAAAAAAAGATCATGAGGGGAATATATAGGGTAAATGCAGTCTTTTACCCGGAATTGGGGAATTAAGACAGAGCACTTAGGTTTAGGTGAGAGGGGAAAGATATAATAGGAACCTGAGGGGCAACCTATTCACACGGAGAGTGGTAGATATATGGAATGAGCTTCCAGAGGAGGTAGATATGGCAGGTACAATAACAACATTTAAAAAAAACATTTGGACAGGTACATGAATAGGAAAAGATAAGAATTTTATGGGTCAAACACAGGCAGGTGGGACAAGTGTAGATAGGGAATCTTGGTTGGCATGGGTAAATCGGGCTGACGGACCTGTTTCCATGTTGTATGACTCTATTCATCATAAGTTATTTAGAACAGACACTCAAAGGGTAATTAGAACTACTAAATACTGCCTTGTATGTTTTATTGCAAAGCAAAATTTAAGGCAAGTGCTCTGGACACATCAATTGACTAATTGTATGGTTTTAAACCAGGTTCAATTATTCTTCGTCACAGTCTAAAGATTAAAATTCAGAGGGCAATCTTCTCACATGACTCACCAGTCCAGGCTTTTCATTTTACTGCTATTCCTTTACCTTTTCTTGACCTAAATGCCCCAGCATACTATTATCTTATCTAATGCACTCCCAAAGTAGTCAGAGGCTACCAGAATAAAAGAAAATGCTATTTGAAATGTGTTGGATGTCAATGCAGATGCTTCGTGGGACCTAGGTTATAGAAAAATAAGCCAAATGATTTTGTGCACGCATTGCCACTGTACACGTTCAAATCCCTGAGAAACCAGTGCTTTAATCGCGTTCTCCGGACTTCCTGTTTTTTGGCATAATTTTGTCTTTAAGTTGATTTTTGCTTAACTAAAACTCTGGGACAATTTTGGCTATTTAAATTGGATTTTCCGAAAGTTACTGCACCCGTATTTATACACAATGGGGAAAATGCAATTGAAACATGTGTAGACTGAAAAGAATTGCAAATAATATCATTTGAGACAAGTTTGTGGCATTGTTACAGATGCTGGGGTCAGCACTTACATGACCAATGTGTGAATTATTTATTTCTCTCAAAAGCTGCAAATAAATGCCATTATTCTTTTAGAGATACAGTGTGGAATCAGGCCCTTCAGCCAATCGCGTCCATGCTGACCATGTTATCCCACTTTTGCATCCTTCACACTAGGGGCAATTTACAGACGCCAATTAACCTACAAACCGGCACGTTTTTGGAATGTTGGAGGAAACCCACGCGGTCACAGCGAGAATGTATAGACTTCACACAGACAGCACCCGAGGTCAGGATCGACCCTGGGTCGCTGGCGCTGTGAGGTAGCAGTTCTACCACTGCGTCACTGTGCCGCCCTTATTGAAGATAAAATCCAATATGATATTAGATAGAATTGCTGACACAAAAGTTAATGACAGGAATTTGATGACTTTAATTTAGAACAAGAGGGATGTTTTAAATTGTGGTAGGAACATTTATTTCCTCGTGTTTCTGCCGATGTTCAATAAGATCATCGGCAGAAACAATAAGATCATGACTGATATGTGCACCCACTTTTTCAATTAATGTCTTGGTTCAACAAAGTTTATCCATCCCAAACTTAAAAATAAAAAATTTGCCCAGCATCAATTGTCGTTTGTGCACGGGATTTCCATATTTCCACTATCCATTGCCTGGAGAGCATATTTTAACTTTGTTCTTGAAATGCTCTAGCTTTTAGGCAATGCCATCACTGTAGTTAAACATCAGAGAGAAGGAATATTGTTTCAAGAAAAAGCACAATGCTAATTTTGTAAACAAATTACAGGAAGAAACAAGTATGCCAATGCTGCCCTTAATATTTTGCAATTGTTACTGTGTTAAAAGAACATAAGGAAATAGGATGAATGAGACAATACAGACCTTCAGCTCTGTGCCCCACTAGACCATGTATTAGGTTACACTGTTATGGGTACTATTCCACGCACTAAATCTCCAAGGAATGTGCAAGTAAATATTTTCTAATCCACGAACACATTCAAGCAGAGGTAGACTGGGGTCAGAGTGGTGCAGCTGGATTAAATCCTGACATTGGGTGCTGTCTGTGTGGAGTTTGCATGTTCTCTGTGTGACTGCTTGGTCTTCCTCTAGGTTTCATTTGTTTCCTCTAAAACCCCGAAGACTTGCAACTTGGGTTAATTGGCCATATGGGTTGCCCCAAGTGTGTATGTGGATCGGAAAGGTGCGGGGAAAGTTGCTAGAAATCAATCAAAATGGGAATAGTGAGCAGAAAACAACGTTTTTGAGGAAACTCAGCACGCCAGGCAGCATCTGTGGAGGGAATGGACAGACAACTTTGTAACACAAGAAAATAGGATGAACACGACAATGCAGACCATCATGTTCTGTGCCCCACATGTATTAGTTACACTGTTATGGGTTCTATTCCACCCACCTATGCCATGTGTTCATTCTCTTCCACAGATGTTGCCTGACCCACTGAGTTCCTTCAGCACTTTGTTTTTGTTCAAGATTCTGGCACCTTTAGTTTCTGATGGTCTCCAAATGGGAATTAGAGTAGGATTACTTCACATGGGGCTGAAGGCCTGATTCTGTAGAAACAAGGAACTGTAGATGCTGGTTACTAAACCAAAAGGACACAAAGCACAGGACAGACCAGAATCTCTGGACATCATGGATAGGTAACGTTTTGGGTTGAGCTCTTTCAGATTGATTGTGCAGGGGGGTGGTGATGAAAGCTGGAAGAGGGGAGAGGCAGTACAAAGAGGGGAGAGGCAGTACATGGGAGGTATGTGGACACAGGCAAGGAGGGATTTCACAGAGCTGGTCTACCACAGCAAACCCAGGGACAATGTAGGAAAGTTTAGCAGAAATTGTACCATCATAAAATCTAGCAAAATTGTTAAACTAATACGTTTTCAGAGACTTACATCCACTTTAAAATTTAATCATAGAATAATAGCATACAAATGCTTGACGGTTTCTCATTTTAATTTCTCCTTTCACTTTTATAAGAGGGTCTCGTGCTTGTGAAAATAAATAAGTTAATACATCTGCTTAAGCAGCAGGAGGGGAAATTTCATATAAATGTAATTGAGTGATCTGCTGTGAATATTTCCATGATATAATTTCAATGATGTGGGAAAAGATTGTGCACCACTATGGCTGAAAGCAAAGGGTCAAAAAAGAAGTAAAAGGTTAACAGAAGTATAAGGTAGGCATTTTAGCAATTTTATTTCATGCCATTCACAATTTCTATCCCAAAGCTTATCTGAGCCAACAGTTTCCTTTTGAAATGTGAGCAGTGCTGTTGGGTAGGTAAGTGTGGCCAATCAGTTGGCACCCAGCAGGGTGGGTACGACAGCAAAGTGAAATTAACGAGCTGCTAGTGGTGGGTTTTGGTTTCAGCATAAAACTGGTCAAAGATGAATGACACGAATAGCAAATTATACAGGGAATTGAGTCATTTCCTGATCAAAATGTTGAATATCTTTGTGAAAAGGTTGCAATCCCTTGGCTTTGGCGGTGCATCGCCCCAGTGCAGTGGCGCAATGGGCAGCACAGTAGAGCAGCGGTAGAGTTGCTTCCTTGCAGCTTCAGAGACCCGGGTTTGATCCTGACTACGGACGCTATCTGTATGGAGTTTGTACATTCTCCCTGTGATCGTATGGGTTTTCTCCGGGTGCTCCGGTTTCTTCCCACACTCTAAAGACATATAGGTTTGTAGATTAATTGGCTTCTCTAAATTGTAAATTGTTCCTAGTATGTAGGATAGTGCTAGTGTACAGGGTGATAGCTGGTCAGCACAGACTCGGTGGGCTGAGTGACTGATTCTATAATGTAGCTCTGGTCTAAAGTCTAAAATCTGTGCAATGTGTGTCTGAAGAAGAATCCTGACCCGAAACATCACCTATCCATGTTCTCCAGAGATGCTGCCTGACCCATTGAGTTTTTTGTGCACTTTGTGCCTTTTTTTGTAAACCAACATTTGCAATTCCTTGTATTTCAGATCTGGCAATCCGTACAACCATGGAGTTCCAGTGCATTGCCCAAAATTTCTGCACTGGATGCCTGCATCACTGAACCCACCTATTATGATCTAATCACATGATACACCAGCATAATGTGGCAGAAGAATACCACGAGATGCATTAATTCAAATATGTGAAAGGATGTTCAGCTAAGATTTTTTTTTGATGTCTAACATGCTCAGCAGAATGATATCTGAAACCCTTGATTATAGGTTTGCCTACTAATCACAGGGGTCACAAAGTGTTACTGATAAACTCTTCAGCTCATTTGAGATTCTTCTGAGGCAGGAAGTAAATGTGAATTAAATAGCCTCTGTGATCCTTCAAAATTATTCTCTGCTTTCTTAGCTTTAAGATGCATTTTCAACATTTATATTCTGCATAACTTTCATACAGTCTGTTCTTAGCTAATGGTAATGTTCTTGTTCTTAATTCTATTTTCTATTAAAACTGCTAGTCAAAATTATCTGATTAAATATTGCCATCATGTTAATTGTGTGCTAACATTTGGTATTTGGTAAATTTAGCTAATCCACACAATCCATGATCCAAAACATGTTTTGATAGGTAGGGTGACACAGAGGCGCAGCTGGCAGAGCTGCTGCATCACAGCGCCAGAGACCCGGGTTCGATCCTGACCCTGGGTTGTGTCTGGGTGAAGTTTGTATGTTCTCCCTGTGACCGTGTGGGTTTCCTCTGGGGGCATCAGTTTCCTCCAACATCCCAAGGATGTGTGGGCTTGTAGGTTAATTGGCCTCTATAAATTGTCCCTAGTGTGTAGGCAGTGGATGTGAAAGTGGGATAATATAGAACGGGTCATCAATTTCTCAGCACAGACTCAGTGAACCGAAGGTCTTGTTTCCATGCTGTATCTCTAAACTAAACTAAATTGTCTTAATTGTCTAATTAAATTCAAAAATAATTTGCAGCAGGTCTGCAGAAAATGACTATCGTTGTTGGAAGTTTGAAGGAAACACAAAAGAAACACTGAGCTCTTAGTGCAGTTAAATTGTAAACATGCCTTTTCTGAACAGATCCAACCATCACACAAGGCAGGCTTGAAAATCCCTTCCTGTAATTTAACATAAGTATTGAGCTAAATGACCACTGCTGCATGAACGACACCATTGGAGGTTTGCTAGGGACTCATTGCTTTGAAATAGTTTGAGGTAAAGTAAATTAGCTTAATACCCAGGGAATCAGCTGTTATTTTTAAAGTACCACTGTTATCCTTTCATGCGGTGATAATCTTCACTCATTCCCAGTGGCAGAATGTTTACACTTTCACAAGAACCTTAAGCTCCAAATATAATTATTCTTCTACTCTATCCCTCAGACAGAGGCTGCTGTTAAAAACTCCTCCTGACACACATCTCTTCTGAGAAAGAGTTGATCTACATTGCCTTCACCTATGCTGCCAACATAAAACAATTACATTCTATTAATCCAACAGCCATTGCCAAGTAGAGGGATTTGGGCTTTCATGCATAGTCTGGGTATTTTGGATTATCAAAAGCTGTGGGATGTGGGATTTTGATTATCAAAAGCTAGTAAGATATTCAATAATAAATCAAAATACAGACATTTCCCCGACTTCCGCAATAGGCGATTTACTAAAACTCACACCGACATAAACAACTGCCTAGTGCAATCAAGGCAGTTCGTAATTTCCACAACACTGTACGATCACTCAAGTTTACATCAGAAACAAGTCGGCAATGGCGGAGGTGCTTACCCAGAAGGCTATGTGCCACGGGAAATGCCCCAACAGCGAGACTCGGTGATTCTGACTTTGGTAAAATCTGACTTACATAACAGTTCACAGAACATAACCCTTACATAAATTGCAGAGTGCCAGTATAGGACAAAGCAAGTCCAGAAAATGTTTTATCACAAGCACAATGATTTACATAGGATATCATTGCCTTGGAGGTGATATATCAATAGCAATGTATGTACAGATATTTAATACCCAATAAAAGCTAACAATAATCACAATCTATACATATGGATTGATAATATCTATATTTATTCCTTGAGTGATACAGAAATGACCTCTGTAATTCTCTTTGCCATGTAAAACACTGAATTCACATTCGACCTGTGAAAAAACAAGGCTTTTTCCAATGTAATTAATGTTTGTTGGCAATATCCTCTCATTTTGTTTTGCGAGATGTGTTTCGACTGATGCCAAGGCATTCTTCACTCCATTGACTTAAATCCAATCATTTTACCTCTGGAATCTTGTATGGTGCCTGCACATCAGCTTTTCCCCAGGACCATTCCCAATTTTCTAGCTGCCGGCATGTTTCACTATGGTGGTTGAAGAACAATCCACACTTTACTAGAGAAGAATTTTCAAAGTGGAATTAACTTTGCTAATCATTTGATAATGTTTAGTTAATTCAGATGCAGCTATTCTGATCCAGGTCTTAGTGGATATGATTTTTCAGCTCACAATGGCCTGCAAATTGATGGTAATGCTAGTTTTGTAGTGAAAGTGGGTGGAGGTGATGGGGATAGGGACAGACAATACTATGTCCTGAAGTAGGGGGACTGCTGAAATATGCAATCGCGGAGCATTTATATTGACCTGTCACTTTATGAACATACATGTTGGTTCAATTCTAATTATTAAAGTTAATTTTCACCTTGAAGAAGTAAAATTTCAGATTCCAATTTGTAACTAGCCAGATTAAATCCACAGAAGAAAATGCAATTTTGGTACCAAATAAAAACAACTCTGTTAGGGCAGTAGTTTGTTATTAATGTTTCAATAATTGAATACAAATCCTAAATCCTTTATGCCCTTTAAAATTTAGATGAGTCACCCATTCCTCTCCAGAGACGCTGCCTATCCCGCTGAGTTACTCCAGCATTTTGTGTCTCCCTTCAAGAGAGCATTATTTAATTTTGTTTATTTTGTTTCGAATATTATTTCTTCTCCAGTTTCTTAACAATGTGAACAGCCAAATCTGTTTAACATAAAAATGGGAATAGACATAATTAGTTGGCCACTGATATTTCTAACTCTAAATTCCTTTATAAATACGACTTCTGGCAATAGTGCATCATGCCCAAGACTAATGAATGGTTCAAATCAAATATAGTCCATATTTCTTTGATATACAAGGACGTTTTTTTTTCCTTTGGATTACCTACAACAGTTAGCTTGGACGGAAAGGGGAATACGACACATTTCTTCCGTGTTGAACGGAGGACAAATAGGATTACATATCATAACATCGGTCTCTTGACGGAACTTAGGCAAGGCTGGAAAACAAAATTCATTTTGTGGGAAAAAAAGAACAATATTAACAATATCCAGATAATTAGTGAGCGTTGCAATGTACACTTACAGTATATATAGAGGAGCTGGCTTATAATGATGGAGGTCTATCTACCTTTGATGATCCTCACTGAAATATTGTGACAACTGAAATGGTGTGATATAATTTAACCACAATCGGCACATATATGTTTTATATAAAGAATCCAAGGTAAGACTGATAGACCTCTACACCTGACCAAGTCATTTCAAAAGTCTCGAAAAGCATTAATTCAGCCTTAGGTCCTCCTTCAGTACAAGAGAAAATGTTTATTTGTATGTCACATAGCCTTTACTTCTTCACCCGTATTTTAATTGTATTTGGAGCAGTGTATTATTGCTGTAAACCACTTATATCAAAATGTCATGCAAATTGCATGGATTCAGTCTGCAGAAAATGAAATTATAAACATTTAAGGTTTTACAAACTTACAATAATACACAAATGATTTTATCTCTTCATTAAATCAAGAGATTTAAGCATTTACATGTATCTGATAAAGCAATTTTGAAACATACTTTAATAATACTTCATTATGCTGAATATCTCTGCAAATAAATAACTGCAAATTAAAAGGCATTGCTCTGTATAGTTTTTGTTCTGATTCTACTGCCTTCTGTTAAATTTACTTCAAGCTGCAGGGAACAACCTGGACAGGATCATCAATCACACACTTATTGACACATGATGAAACCTGACCAGTGTGGTGATGTTTTAATAAGACGGCCATTAAAGCCCTCAAATAAATTGCAATTTGAAAACAGAACATAATACTGGCAAAGTTTTTCTCATCCATCTTACAACGTGTCATGTAATGTAATTGCGTTGTTAATTTATCCAAGAATTTCCTTGGTACACTGTTTTGCTGGTATCAGTTAATTTCCCAGAAGAATATTTTTCTTCTCTCAGGGTAGAGTAATGTTTCTGCTTAGCATGGCATTAGGCAGAGAGCTAATCAAACCGCTGAAGATCCTGACACATTATCAATGACTCCTCCACTCATTTCCACTCATCTAGCATCAGGCCAATGCAATCACCCTGTTCACCATCATTAGTGACTCTGACAGCAGGATTGCTCAAAAGGCCTGCGGATGATATCAATAATATCGACAGAAGAGTTTGGGCCATTTAAGAACAGAAAGTACTGGCACTCAAAAGGACAAAACTTATTTCAGATCACTGCCAAGGATATGTGGGTAGAGTTTTGACACGAGTAGCAGATTGCAAGAGCCCATAAATCAATAGGGAGGAACTAAAATGCGCTGTGATGTTTTGAACAATGTTAAGCTGATTAGATGCTCATTTTCCTGAATGTATTGCCCAGGACTTGGTGTTTTGTCAATGTGATAACATGATCGATCTCTCGTGTTCGAAAGCCAGTAGACAGCACGAGATATTATTCCTATCATATTTCCCCCCCCCAAATCTTGTTTATTTTTCCCACCTCAGAGGAGTAGCCCTTGAAGGATTTCAAGACATTTACATTGCTGTGACTTTGAAGAAATGTTAAGTGCAATTCGCCAGTGTTATATAAATACCATTGTTAATCACTGCATAGGTAAAAATGGATGTCACCATTTCATGTCTATAGTTTCACCATTCTGAGAACGACAGACTGGGGATGGGAATCCAGAAGCAATGAACTTGACATCATCACATTCAACATGCTGCTGGCACAGATTTTTCACTGAATATCAAGTTTCATCCTCCATGTCACTTCTGGTTTGCAGGGAGGTGTGGGGGAAGGGACACTGATGCCAGAATAAAGGCCCACAAAATGGCAGTGCCTTGAATTATTCATGAAGTTAAAACATAGTCATAAATATAGTTGATTTTCACTTGTAAATAAGAGATCTTCAAAAAGGCTTAATTTATAGAACATCATTTCATTAGTCTAGAAATATTCAATGAATCTGTTGTTTGTAAAAAAAACAAAGCAGAAATAAATGCAAAACAAATCAGGGGCTGACGGTGTTAAAATAATTATTTTTAAATACAGCCATAGTACACAAATACAAACTGGAATTAAATAATGCGAGATGCAGGAACTTCCAATTTCAGATAAGTTATTTTCTAAGTTTAACTCAAAGATTGGATGATTTCCAAAGCACAATACTGCATTCCTTAAAACTCATCATGAGAGGTAAAATGTTGTAGAGTACATAACAGAGTAAACTGCTAATCGTATAGTTTACTTTGGCATTTCGCACACACAGAAATACACGTGTATACTTAGATAAATACATAAAACACACACCTTAAAATTGATGTGTCAAATGAGATTTAAATACGGAGGCTTTTAGTGTTCATTTAATGAGCCGTTCTGGTATAAGGGATGCAAGATTTTTTTCACCCTCTTGACCAGGATATAGGTCAAGCAGATTCTGCTTAAAATATTGCAGAGTGGAAGAGATTCCGTCCACTCATTTGTACAATGTAACCGAACTTTGAGGTTCAAAAGACTGCATAAAACAGAGCCATTGATTGTAGGCTGGTGGCGCTGTATGAAAAGGAATAAATCATCAGATCTTATTTCAGGAATCATAAGACCAAGGCAGTTATGGCTCATTTAAAGCCAACAGGACGCATTGCTGGTCCTTACCTTTGTGTGAAATAGTAGAAAATATCTTCTATCGTATGTGACACTAATGTAGACACATTCAAACACAGCTGCCAGGCATTTATTGAAGCTAGAGGCTTATTTCATGTTTTAAAGCACCTTTCATTTATGGAAACAGAATCAGAAAACCTGAGACAATTGCTTCCCATTTAAGGCATGATGGATTTCACAGATTAAAGCAAAACAGATTTAAACCTAAAAGACAAAAAAAATTGGTATTAGGAAATATTGTCACTAGAAAAACTCCAGGGCTGTGCAAATATGAGAAATGATATATCCTGGTTTGCTTTATATAGATATATATTGTGTATGTGCATCACCGAAAGGATGGCTGGTTTGGCAGACATTCTTAACAGAGTGTATGTGAGAATGGAAAGACTGGGGTGGGATGGTAAGAACATAGTCATTCCACTAAAGAAATGTTATTGAAGGAGACATCTCTTCTCTGGATCAGTAAATTGGTCCTGGTTCAGACGTTGGCTTGGTTTGATCAGACCCAAGTAGAAGCCATTCAGAACTAGATATCAGTTACAAGAAAAATCCTATAATCTATTATTGAGGCTATGGTAACAAGGTTTTGGAAATCATAATGCAATTGGGGATGACTCTACACAGTTTTATGAAAGGAAATAGTTTTTGATAAATCTGTTGGAAATTGTGGAACTTGAAACTAGCAGGCTGGATTAGGGAACAAGAGATGTCATATATTTAGATTCCATAATACATTTGTTACTCCAGCACAAAGACAAAGGAGGGTTCTGACCCAAAATGTCACCTATTCTTTTTCTCCAGATATGCTGCCAGACCCACTAAGTTACTCCAGTATTTTGTGTCTATCTTATTACACTATATTATATCCAGCGTGATTAGCTTGGATTGAAGTCTGATTAATCTCCCAGCTACTTTGACAGAAAAATTGAAAAGCAGGATAGTTAAAAAAAAGTTACATATTTAAGAAAATGATTTAGATGAACCACACTCAGTGTGAAGAAGGGTCTCGATCCGAAACGTCACCTATTCCTTCGCTCCATAGATGCTGCCTCACCCGCTGAGTTTCTCCAGCATTTTTGTCTAATCTACCTTTGATTTTTCCAGCATCTGCAGTTTTTTCTTAAATAAATAGATGAACCACACCGATCGCTTGACTGATTCTAAGCATGCAGAGATTGTGATGTGAAGGGAAATTGAATAGATAATACAAAAAATTGATAGTTTATAAGAATAAATGATTTGTGATATTGTAGCTCTGACTTTTTTTGATGCATATAAAATTCTTTGAATCCATGATAGTATACAATTGATACATATTCTGAGACCCATCATTGTAGGCTGATTGGCAGACTGATCATTGTAGTACTTCGTTAGTCACTGCCACCACAACAAAGTCTAATTTCATTTTATTTTTTACTTTTTCTACCAATTTTTCAATCCATGCAAATCCATTACTCCCAATTGCATGCATATTAATTTGTACACACTAACTTTATCAAACGCTTTCTGAAAATTCATGTACATCACATCCATCGTTTGTTCTTTCTATTTTACTAGATACTTTCTCAAAAATCTCCAGTTGGTTCAGCAAATGTGATTTTCTTTTCAGAATCCATGTTGACGTTGCCTAATCGTGTTGATATTTTCCCATTATCTTATTCTTTATAATACCGTCAAGCATTTCCCAGGTCAAAAGATAAGAATATAAGAAAGTAGGAGCAGGAGGAGGCCACTGTCCCTCAAGCTGGTCTACTATTCAAGATGTGTAGAAACGAACTGTAGAAGCTGGTTTATGCCGAAGATAGACACAAAGTGCTGGAGTAACTTAGCGGGTCGGGCAGCATCTATGGAGAAAAAGGGATGGGTGACGTTTCGAGTCAGAACCCTTCTTGAGTCTGAAGAAGGGTTCCAACCCAAAATGTCACCCATCCTTTTTCTCCAGAGATGCTGCCTGACCCGGTGAGTTACTCCTGCACTTTGTATTTATCTTCACTATTCAATATGATTTGCCCCAAATCACATCTTCTCTTTTGTACTGGTTCCTCATAGCCCTCATTTTCCCGTTTTTTCAAATAGAATTCTGTCTCAAATGGGCTTAAATTCTATCTTAAATTAATTTTAAACAGTGGCTAGCAGTTCTAGATTCGCCCTCCAGAAGAAATTTCCTCTCCACATCCATCTGTCAAGAACTCTTAAGTTCTGGTGTATTTCAATCAGGTATTCTCTCCTGAACTTCCATGGATAAACCCTACCCTTTATTACGAATGCAACTCATCCATTCTAGGTATTTGCCCAGTAAACCTTCTCTGTACTCTTGCAATCTGTACCAATGCATTAACATCCATTCTTCAATAAGGAGGCCAATACTGTAGATACCAGAGAGAAATGAGATGCTGGAATATAGAGCAAAAACCAAACTGCTGGAGGAACTCAGTGGGTCAAGAGGCATCTGAGGGCAAAGTGATGGTTGATATTTCAGGTCGTGACCCTACATTGGGACTGAGTGTGTAGAGGGAAGATAGCCAGTATATAGAGTTGAGAGGCAGGAATGAAACAGAGGCCAGTAGGTGATAGGTGGAGTTGGATGTGGTGGGGTAAGCGGATGGGAAATGAGGCAGGGGGTAAGTGTTGAGACAGAAACTGCTAGGTGGTAGGTGGAAGCAAATTTTAAAAATGGAACCGGGTTGTAGGGGCTTTTCTTCCAGTTTTATTTTGACCCTACCATGGAAGTGGAGAAGGCCAAGGGCAGAAAAGTCAATGGGGGAAGGGGAGATGAAGTAACATGCAATTGGAACCTCGGGATGGCCATTGCGGATAGAAAGCAGATGCTCTACCAAACAATCACCTGCCAATGCTCTTGCATTGTGACTTCCTCTACATTGGTGAGGCCAAGCATAGACCAGGCAATTGTTTGCAGAGCAACAACGTAAATGAGAACAACACCTCATACTCTGTATGGATAACCCACGGCCTAATGGCATGAACAATACATTTTCTACTTTCAAGTAACCCACGCTCCCTGTGCTCCTTTGCCACTCGGACCAGTTCATTCAGGCTCTCTCTCTTTGTGTTTACCTTTCTCATCTTTACTCCCTGTTACCATGACTCGTCACCCTCCCCACCTGACCATCATCCACAAATATATAATCCTTGGACTCTTCTCCCTTGGTTGACTTTTCCTATCCTCTCCTCTACCTGGTTTTATCTTGCCTTCATCTGGTTCCATCGATCACCCACCAGTCTGCGTCTCACTATTCCCCTCACTTCTGTATACTGACTATCTTCCCTCTATACTCTTAGCCCTGATGCAGGGACTCAATCTGAAATGTCAACCATTCCTTTGCTTTCACAGATTTAGACTTCACAAATACAGCATGGGAACAGGTCCATCGGCCCACCGAGTATCCACAAACCATCGATCACCACATATGTTAGCACTATCCAACACACGAGTGACAATTTACAATTTTACCAAAGCCAATTAACCTACAAACCTGTACATCTTTGAAGTGTGGGAGGAAACCGGAGCACCTGGAGAAAACCCATGCGGTCACGGGGAGAACATAAAAAATCTGTACAGACAGCACCCGTGGTCAGGATCGAACCCGGGTCTCTGGTGCTACAGTATATGGCAGTTGGAGAAGAATTCATCCAGTGTATTCCAACAGATTCCTGATACTTTGTAGATGGTGGAAAGTCTTTGGGGTGTCACAAAATGATACACACATGACAGGAGTTACAATGCTGACCTTACAACCTGAAGACAAAAGTGGAACAACCTGACCAGATTGCCCTGATATAGACTGAAGTATGTTGCCAACATCGGTGAGACCAAGCGGAGGCTTGGCGATCGTTTCGCCGAACACCTCCGGTCGGTCCGCAATAACCAACCTGAACTCCCGGTGGCTCAGCACTTCGACTCCCCCTCCCATTCCGTATCTGACCTCTCTGTCCTGGGTCTCCTCCATGCCCACAGCGAGCAACACCGTAAATTGGAGGAAATGCACCTCATATTCCGCTTGGGCAGTCTACATCCTGGGGGTTTGAACATTGAATTCTCCCAATTCTGCCAGCCCTTGCTGTCCCCTCCCCTTCATCAGCCATCTTGTTGTCTCCTCCCCTCCCCCAGCCCTCGGGCTCCTCCTCTGCCTTTTTCCTTTTTTCCTTTCTTCTCCCCACCCCCTATCAGTCTGAAGAAGGGTTTCGGCCCGAAACGTTACCTATTTCCTTCGCTCCATAGATGCTGCTGCACCCGCTGAGTTTCTCCAGCATTTTTGTGTACCTTATGTTGCCAACAATATCACTGATTGGTTCTGATGGCGGAATGTTGAAAAGATCCAAAAAATATGGCCATCTAACATAACAATTACGTATTGTTTTAGTCTGAGAAAATGAATCCCTTTTTTTATTTTTGTACTTTTGGATTTTCTGGCTGTTTTCTTAAACTTAACGTTTTGGGAGATCAACTCATCCCACATGTCATCATATCTATAATTAACTAGACAACATTTGAACTTCTGTACTGGAAATCTTAGAACAGCTGCAAATAGTTCCCAATGAGATGGGGAGAAGGTGGAACCATCAATAAAGGATGGAACCAGAAAGACACAACATAACACCTTTCTCCGTCTGGGACAGAATGGGTGTACCGACCGGCAGATCAAAGAAAGGAAATTCAGTGATAATTTTACGAAAGTGTGTTGAAGTAATGCTCGAAATCCACAAATTGCATGCCACCAATATATGACCGGAAAACCACTTAATTGATCTTGAGGGTCCCATCAGTGAGGAAGTTGCAACCTTCGTGCACATGAGGTCTATGAGCTGACTGAGAAAGCCAGTGACAATAAAAGGACGTTGACAGCTGAAGCTACCGTCAAAACATCTGCGTATCCACCTGCCTGAAGACCGAGACAAAAACAAGCCCCG
Source organism: Malacoraja senta (assembly GCA_038087875.1). Classification (NCBI taxonomy): domain Eukaryota; kingdom Metazoa; phylum Chordata; class Chondrichthyes; order Rajiformes; family Rajidae; genus Malacoraja; species Malacoraja senta. The sequence continues at coordinate 41,242,294 of CM075978.1, forward strand.
TGCCCTTCCGCCAGGGCTCGCTTTGATCCTGTCTGGATGCTGAGAAAAAACTCAAAATGGCATTAGGCAGCACTGGTAGGACACAGACTCCCGAGATTTCAGAAACAGGATGCCCCAGGAATTTTCATCCAAAAGCTTAATATAGCTTGAGTTAAAAAAAATTCCAGTCCTTCTTGTAATTGATCTGGTCAATTCTTTCAAGAAGTGGACATTGGCCAATTATCATTTCCTGGATGCCTTGGTGAGCTCTGGTGTCCTTTGCCAGAGTTTTCAGGGAGTGGAAAATCTATGATGGTGACAGACGGCATCCTTTTTGCATGCAGCAGTGATCCCACTGGATTATGACACATATCCATTTGCTGCTACTGCTAGGTGTCTCTGTCTGACAGCTATCAATTTTCCAGTGTAAACATCTGCCAAGAGTTCAATGACTAGATCCACTCACTTCCATGGAAGGTCTTTTTTTGCATAAAAATACAGGCAGTTGACAGATAACTGATTATGGATTGCAATATGGTTGAAATGAAGAGCATCACTTCAGGAACTTCATGCAGAAAGTTTCTATAATTCTAACAAATTGAGGTCATAAATACTTCAACACCAACCATGATTTTCTCAATTCCGCTCTAATGTTACTATGTAGCCCTTAACCAAATTTCGCTTCTGTTGATTTTGCTCAAACCACGGGGAAATTTTCTTTGTTCAAGATCTATTATGATAATGGATAAAGCACCGCACAACAACTGCAGGCCGCCAGTTCAGGTACTGACACCACATATAATCTAGGAGACGGCAGTATCTGCCCCTGTTGGGACTCTGTGTACAAGTGGCCTGAAGTTAGGGCAAGAATGGTGCAGCAGGCAGCTCACCCATGAATGAGCCCACACACAAGGCCCACTGCAGGTCCATCTCCAAGCCAAGCTACAGCAAACCACAGACATTGACACACTGGGTGCATTGAAAAGCCTGCCAGAAAGGCTACATTTCACATCAAGGAACCTGTAAAAGCAGCACATAAGAAAAGGCTGGTTTATTCTTTAACCCTGTACCTTAGTTTTAGTTTTAGTTTTAGAGGCGGCACAGTGGCACAGTTAGTTTTGCTTCCTTATTGTGCTAGAGTTTCCTCTCACGTTCCAGGCTGGTAGATGAATTGGTTTCTGTAAATTGTACCTAGTGTGTGGGATAGTGCTAGTGTTTGGTTATCTTTGGTTGACGTGGATTTGTTGTGCCATAGGGCTCGTTTCCATGCTCTATCTATAGAAACTGAAACTATAAAACCTAACTCTGCTCCCTACTTTATTTAGATCCTGTCTTATTTGTGACCTAACTCTGTACACCCATCTTTCCCCAAGATCTCCTAATTCCTGACATTAACAAAAATATACTAGACTTAGACTTAAAATTATTCCCATAACAAATGCCTTCTGTAAAGAAGTTCCCTATTGGACCACTTCTCTAAGTTAAATTGTTTTCAAAAACTTGACCTTAATTTTTTAACAATGACGCCCACCACTTGCTTAAACCTTCCAATGGGTGGCAATACTGTAGATTCTCTCTGTATTCAATATTCATGCTGTTATATTTTTGCTACATTTCTCCAAAATTCATGCACTCTTCCCAAGGTATGAGTCTGCTTAAAATACTCGATCTTTGTGCAAAGACCTTCCAATCACTGACACCTACCATAGTGGCATTTAAGATGCTTTTAGATAGGCACATGGATATGCAAAGGATAGAGAGATATGGCGCACGTGCATGTTTGGCACGGACATCGTGGGCTAAAGAGACGGTTCCGCAGCTGTACTGCTCTATGTTCTATTACTTTGGATAGAACATCGAACAGTACAGCAACTGTTCCATGGAACAATGTGTCCTCCTCAATTTTCCCTCAATTGCCTACTACCTTCTTTGTAAGATGCCTTTGTAATTTCATGCTCCTTTCTTTTCTGGTTCCTAGGTCTCCTTCTTTGACATTGGCAAACTTGGAGAGGGTACTCTCTTTGTCTGTCATTTATAAATACCATGGATAGATACAGGACCGATGGATCCCTGCAGCTTCACTGTGAGTCTTCTGCCAACTTGGGCACCGTATTTTCATCCACGTGTCTGTCTCATGCCACTCAACCAACTTCCTAACCAGATCAACAACTTGTCTTTCATTTTATAAACTTCATCATTTACTAACATAATTTACTAACCCTAGTGAAGGGTTGACTAACCCTAATGAAGGGAACCCCTAATGAAGGACCTTGTGCATTCAGAAAGTATTCAGACCCTTCACTTTTTCCACATTTTGTTACGTTACATCCTTATTTTAAAATGGATTAAATTCATTTTTTTAATCATCAATCTACACACAATACCCCTGAATGGAGAAGCGAAAACAGGTGTTTAGAAAATTTTGCAAAGTAATTAAAAAGAAATAACTGAAATATCACATTTGCATAAGTATTCAGATCCTTTGCTATGACAGTCAAAATTGAGCTAAGGTTCATCCTGTTTCCATTGATTATTCTTGAGATGTTTCTACAACTTGATTGGAGATCACCAGTGGTAAATTAAATTGATTGGACATGATTTGGAAAGGCACACACCTGTCTATATAAGGTCCCACAGTTGCCAGCGCATGTCAGAGCAAAAACCAAGCCATGAAGACGAAGGAATTGTCCATAGACCTCCGAGACAGGATTGTGTCAAGACACAGATCTGGGGAAGGGTATAAAACAATTTCTGCAGCATTGTAGGTCCCGAAGAGCACAGTGGCCTCCGTCATTCTTAAATGGAACCACCAGGTCTCTTCATAGAGCTGGCCGCCCGGCCAAACTGAGTAATCGGGGGAGAAGGGCCTTGGTCAGGGAGGTGACCAAGAACCAAATGGTCACTCTGACAGGGCTCCAGAATTCCTCTGTGGAGATGGGAGAACCTTCCAGAAGGACAACTATATCTGCAGCACTCCACCAATCAGGCCTTTATGGTAGAGTGGCCAGAAGGAAGCCACTCCTCAGTAAAAGGCACATGACAGCCGCTTGGAGTTTGCCAAAAGGCATGAGAAACAAGATACTCTGGTCTGATAAAACCAAGATTGAATTCTTTGACCTGAATGCCAAGTGTCATGTCTGGAGGAAACCAGGCACCGCTCATCACCTGGCCAATACCATACCTTCAGTGAAGTTGGGTGGTGGCAGCATCATGCTGTGGGGATGTTTTTCAGCGGCAGGAACTGGGAGACTAGTCAGGATTGAGGGAAAGATGAATGGAGCAAAGTACAGAGTGATCCTTGATGAAAACCTGCTCCAGAGCATTCTGGACCTCAGACTGTAGCGGAGGTTCACCTTCCAATAGGACACTGACCCTAAGCACACAGCCAAGACAATGCAGGAGTGGCTTCGTGACAAGCCTGTGAATGTCCTTGAGTTGCCCAGCCAGAGCCCGGACTTGACCCGATCGAACATCTCTGGAGGGACCTAAAAATAGCTATGCATTGACGCTCCCCATCCAACCTGACAGAGCTTGAGAGGATCTGCAGAGAAGAATGGGAGAAATTACCCAAATACAGGTGTGCCAAGCTTGTAGTGTCACACTCAAGAAGACTTGAGGGTGTACAAAAAAGCTGGAGAAACACAGCGGGTGCAGCAGCATCTATGGAGCGAAGGAAATAGGTAACGTTTCAGGCTGAAACCCTTCTTCAGACCTGAAACGTTACCTATTTCCTTCGCTCCATAGATGCTGCTGCACCCGCTGAGTTTCTCCAGCATTTTTGTGTACCTTCGATTTTCCAGCATCTGCAGTTCCTTCTTTAAGACTTGAGGGTGTAATCGCTGCCAAATGTGCCTCAAAAAAGTACTGAGTAAAGGGTCTGAATACTTATGTAAATGTGATATTTCAGTTATTTATTTTTAATTACTTTGCAAGCATTTCTAAACACCTGTTTTTGCCTTTTTGTTATGGGATATTATGTGTAGATTGATGATAAAAAAAAAAGAATTTAATCCATTTTAGAATAAGGCTGTAGCATAACAAATTGTGGAAAAAGTGAAGGGGTCTGAATACTTTCTGAATGCACTGTTTATTCTAGTAAATAACAACTCAACATTTTTCTGTCCATTACAAGGGACCCACATTTCATCTGACCCCAACCTTTATTCAAATGCATGTACAAAGGGTTTGTGTTGGTTTTAATATTCCTTGCAAATGTATTTTTCATTCCCATGGTAGCTCTTATTTATGCTAGATTTTGTCTTGTCTGCTTTTTCCTACTATTGTTTTGTTCTTTGTCCTTAACCATCCATGACCATTTACTGTTGGTAATTACTCCTCAGACTGGTAGTGCTAAATGCACAACATAGTAGATTCTGCAAACTCAATATCACTTTTAAAATTTATTATGCCTCAAGTTTCTATGTCAGATGCACCATAAATGCTGAGATGTTGGCAGTGGTGGTACACTGGAAGGAAACAAATACTGCACCCTTTCTCCGGCCATTTCATGGCAATGATTGGGCCTTGAAAGTTTATTTACATGTTTCTATGTACCACTAAAGAAAACACCGGAAAGTGTGGTTAGAAATTAAACAGATAATACCTATTTGCTTTTGAACAAACTTTTGAAGGAACAATATCCATACTCTGTTGTGTGAAGTTAAAATGATCAGTTTGCAATGTATTTATTTACTGAGCAGGAACCAGTTCAACTAGTATTTACTTCAGCATGGGTTTCACACTAAATGTTTTATTCATACTGTGGTTCCGAAGCTATGCCACACGCAAACTGCAGGAACAGCACCTCATATTCCGCTTGGGCAGCCTAAAACTCAATGGCATAAATGCTCCAAATTCTCCAAATGCTCCAAATTCAAACAACCACCCCCTACTCTTTCTTCCCAACCACCCATCGTTCCCCCCCCCCCTGCAGATTGTGCACGACTTTATTTGCACTGCACCCACCCCTGTCACCCAGTTCCTCTCCCCTCCACCATCTCCTCAAAACGCTTTTGTCCCACCCTTTCCTGAAGTTCCCCATTTTCCTTTTCATCACGCACATTTCCCACTGATGTGATGCTCAAAGTAGAAGACATAGTTTGGTTTTACGAAAGTTATAAAGCGATTCTCACCATAGGCATGGACAATGAACAATGCCATTGTTTACACCACAATATCGTATGCTGTATAGGTGAGATCATGGTCCTTACTAAGTTGGATTTATTCCAGACATATGTACAATTAAACATTGATAGGGAAAGCCAACATAGTTATACAATCAACATCTGTAATGGACTTTACACACATAACAAGCTCATTTGTGGCATAATAGCATGACTTAAAATACTTCATGTCACCAGATTCAAGATGTCTCTGCAACTAAGATGATATTTTGATCACAACTAATTACCACAAAGGAAATCTCAAATCTCTTGGAGGTATTCAGGAGGCTTCATGGGCATAACATTGAGCTCCAGGTGAACAAATGTTTCACAGTGCAGAAACCTTGGTATATTTCACCTGAGGGTGGATATGGGATTTGTCAAGGCCAAAGTGCCCAAGAATGATCTGTCCCAAGCTGACAGGGGGTGGGGTCAAATGTTTAAACAAACAACTGCAGATGTTGGTTTGCAAAAGAAGACAAAGTGCTGGAGTAACTCAGCAGGTCAGGCAGCATCTCTGGTAGTCTGCACAAGGGTCCAGATCCGAAACGTCAACAATCTATGATCTCCAGAGATGCTGCATGACCCGCTGAGTAAAGGCTCTGTCTTACGGTGTTGCGGTCATCGGCGGTGAAGCGCGGCTTCGCCTGTAGAGTGGACCGCACGGCAACGGCGAGAGCGCCGTGCCTATGCCACGGGAGCGCCGCACGGATGCTGCGCGGGGGCCGAGTGATTTAAATACGGCTGGTCCCACGTGCTTGCGGTAAGTAAAAAAAAAGGGCGGGCCGACTGCGATGACGTCATTTTGGATCTGAGGGGCTGTGGCGGCGGCCGTCCTGATCGCGGCGCTGTAGAGGTGGCTGTGGCGGCGGCCGTGCCGCACACGTGCCTCACTGGCGGAGGCTGTGGCGGTGCAAGTTCGACGCACGGCGCTCGAGCCACAATGGCGGCGGCTGTGGCGGCGGCCGTGCCGCACTCGTGCCTCACTGGCGGAGGCTGTGCGGTAGGGACATATTTTTGAACAGTGTTGGTTTTATTTTAGCACCGTGCGGTGTTGGGAACAACGCTGCACGGCCCCGGAATTGTGCGTTTGACCGAGTGCGCGGTCTATGGCGGCCCAGGAGCGGTAGATTCTTCCCGTTTCGCCGCCAATGACCGCAGACTCGTGAGACAGGCCTTTTACTGCAGCACTTAGTCTCTTCCTGGGGCAAATGTTTTCAGGTTCCTGCAGTACCCACTGAAGAAAGGTGCATCATAACCATGGAGAAAGAAACAATGAAAATCTTCACGGTGATTGTTTCCAGGTGCACTTTGACACAATTTGCACGCAAAGGCTCATTGGGTTTCGGCCCGAAACGTTGCCTATTTCCTTCGCTCCATAGATGCTGCCGCACTCGCTGAGTTTCTCCAGCACTTTTGTCTACCTACTCATTTTTAATACCTGCATTCATGGATTTGGCGCATGTAGATTGGTTATTGCATGTGAACCAATCATAGTAGAAATAGAATCACTAATTCCACCTTACTGTATGCTTTATATTAACACCCACTTCCTACATTAGGCAGTCTTGGAAGCAGTGACGATGAACTAGCAACTAACAACCTGCTGTACCGCTATATTATGTGTATTAATTAAAGATGACTTTAAACTCCAGACTGTGTAATATGCATATTTACACGGTGTCAGAAGTGGATGCCCTGTGACTCTACTGGGCATCCATGCGTGCCAAGACTTAGGGCTAGTCTCCTTTGACTGGTCCATTCACAAGTTACTAATATCAGAGGACCCGATAAAAGGATACCCTGATCTATTCGATGGCAAGCTAGGCAAGCTGCCTGTGACCTATAAGATAGCCATTGACCTCAACGTCGACCCAGCCGTCTGTGCCCCCCACCATGTGCCACATGCCATGAAAGACAGAATTGAGACTGGACTAAAAAACATGGTCTCCATGGGCGTACTAGCCAAAATCAGCGAACCCACTGACTGGGTCTCCACCATGGTTGTCACCCTTAAGAAGGACAAAGACGAGCTCCGTGTGTGCATTAATCCAAAAGATTTGAACGCTGCCATCAAGTGCCCACATTATCCAATGAGAACTGTCGAGGACGTCGCTGCACAGATCGGGCGCGCAACAGTATTTTCCATCCTTGACACAAAAAGCTTGTTTTGGCAGATACCACGAGATGACGAGTCATCAAACCTGACCACGTTTGCCACATGGTTTGGCAGATTTAAATTTCTCAGGATGCCATTTGGCATCAACTCGGCCAGCGAAGTCTTTCAAAGAAACATGGAACAGCTGTTCCAAGGACTCCCGTGTGCCATCATCGTGGATGATATTCTGGTATATGGCAGAGAAACAGCGGAGCATGACAACAACCTAAAGCGTATTATGGACCGGGCACGTGAGATCAACCTGAAATTCAACCCTAATAAATGCAAGTTCAGGGATCCAGAGTTCACATATGTTGGACACGTTTTCACTTCTGATGGCCTTAAGCCCGACTCAAAGAAAACTGCTGCCATCACAGAAATGCCAGCCCCCAACGACGTGTTAAGCCTACAACGCTTTCTGGGTATGGTGAACTATCTGGGAAAGTTCATACCGAACCTCAGCTAACTAAGTTCGCCTCTGAGACAACTCAGTTATAGTATGCCATAGTTAAGGGCCACAAAGTCGTGATCCCTTCATCCTTACAAGACGAATACTACAAAGAAGCACACAGCGGCCACCCAGGCACCGATGCCACGTTGGCCCACGCACAGAACATGTTCTACTGGCCTGGCATGACCAAGTACATACGGGACTGGACCGCCTCCTGTTCCATCTGCAAAAGCTTGGCGCCACACCAACAGAAACAGCCTCTGCTACAACAACCCCCACCGGCACTGCCTTGGACGTCGGTGGCGGCAGACATTTTCGAATGGCACGGTAAACATTTATCTGGTCCTGGTCGACTCCTACTCTAAGTGGTTCGAACTTGATCTACTGCCCTCTATCACATCAGAAATGGTCATTCAAAAGCTACAGAGACACTTTTCCACATTCGGCGCACCTGTCCGCCTGCGGACAACGGAAGACAATTTACCAGCCGCGCATTCAAACACTTTGCCAACCGGTAGAACTTCCACCATGTCACAAGCAGCCCCGAATACCCTCAAAGTAATGGGCTAGCTGAACGAGCCGTTAGGAGCGCAAAACAACTAATGGAACGCGCCCACCTGGCCAAGTCGGATGTCTATCTCGACCTCTTAAACCTCAGAAACATCGCTAGAGACAGGGTCCTGGGCTCACCAGCCCAACGCCTGATGTCCAGAACAATGCGACCTCCCAGCAGAAGCTGGTGCCACAGGTGCTGAAGCCAGCCGCGGTCCAGAAGCGCATCCAGGAGAAACACAACATCCAGAAATGATCATATGACAAGTCCAGCAAACTGCTGAAACCGCTGCTGCGGGGCCAAGTTGTCTGCTTGCAAACTACTTTGGGACATTCCCGTCTAGGTTATGTTGTTGGCCCGTCTAAGGAACCCCGCTCATACCTTGTCGACGTCGATGGCGCCATGTCCCGACGGAGCCGCCAACACTTGCTGTCTGTAAAGGAACCACGTCCACCACCAGCCGATCCCTTTGCTCCACCTTTGATGTTCCAGCCATCTGCTGCTGTGCCCACCACTAGTCCCAGCATGTCCCGTTCTCCGTCGCGACCGGCGGCTCTGTCTAACAACATCACTACCTCTCCCGCATGCTCTCCCTATCGGTCACCACAAGTCTCCCCTGCTGCTTTCTCACTTCCGGGTTCACTGCCTTCTTCCCCCACTAACCTTTCTGGCGTGGAGGGAGAGGGGTTGGTCCGTACGCGTTCGGGTCGCATTAGAAGACCGCCTGATAGATACGGCGAGTATGTTTAAATTCGAGAGCCGATGTGTTTAACTATATTCGTTCTTTACGGGGAAGGATGTAGATTGGTTATTGCATGTGAACCAATCATAGTAGGAATAGCATCACTAACCCCACCTTACTGTATGCTTTATATTAACACCCACTTCCTACACTAGGCAGTCTTGGAAGCGGTGACGATGAACTAGCAACTAACAACCTGCTGTACCGCTATATTATGTGTATTGATTAAAGATGACTTTAAACTCCAGACTGTGTAATATGTATATTTACAGCGCATTTACAACATTACGAGTGGCAACCAGTCCAGTAACTTTTTCATCACAACAATGAAGAGCAGGAAGAATGGTGCTCAGATTTAAAGGGAATAAGGAAAATAATATTTGGGATGAAACCATTCGATCACTTCCCAAGCATCACTTACTGTGGACACCAATCACAAACCCAACTTCACCAATCTCGGAACCAAATCTGCAATTCCCACAGGGACGGCCTCAGCTCTACAGCAGTTGGACTTTTGCTGTTAAATGTAATGTTGCAAATCATACACATGAAGAGAACGCGCCAATGCATGCATTGTCAAGATTGCTGAACGAGGGTGGTGATACAAGTGTAGAAAAGGAAATATTTTGTCTTACATCTAATGGAGGATGATTTTTCAGTAACAATGGTATAAGAGCAAGCTAGGACAGAAGGATCCACAAATAAAACAAGTATATTTTGAGTGGCTGACAGACTCATTTTCAGATGAAAATATATAACCTATCAATCAGAGATGTTACAAGCTGACCACAAACCAGGTCTGTGTCAGCTGGCATCACAATACGTGGACTAAGAAGTAAGATTATGGAAGAACCTCACTTGGAGCATTGTTTCCAGTTGTATCTTTAAACTAAAAAAATACATTTGTCATGACACACCGTCTTCCTTAGGAAATGCTACCAGTTAATTGTCTGCTATTTTAATAATTACGAACTGTTTTTACATTGAAAACGTGATTCATAACTCATTTCACATTACCATTCAGACTCAAACCAAAAAAGACGAGAGGGCAGTCAGTGGTGGGGGTCCCACAGAATCAAGAGAGGAGATGGGTCTTCAGACGACCGAGTAGCCTGATTGTTGATGATCAGTATACACAGTGAATGAAACCCCAAAATAGCAATTCATGCAAGGTAGATCAGATCTTACTTTGAAGCATTTACCATGTGTTATATGGCGAGATGGGAAGCTGTATGTGCCATTTACTTGGTCTTTGAAAGAGTGTAGTTGTGGAGGGGCATTTCTCTGCATGGAGGTCTGTGATCTGTGGTGTTCCACCAAGATCAGTGCTGGGACCTCTTGTTTCTGAGATATATATATATAAACAATATTGAAAAATTTTGGTGGTCTGATTTGTAAGTTTGCAAATGACAAGAAAATTGGTGGAGATGTGTCAAATCATACAACAGGTTACAGATCAATTGAAAATGTGGGCAAATAAATGGCATATTGCATTTAATCAGGAATGGGATATGGAATTTACATTTATGGTAGTCAAATTCAAGTGGAAGCTTGCAGTAAATACAGAACCCTTAGGACCAATGATGTACAGAAGGATCTTGGATGCAGGTCCGTAGATCCCTGAATGGGGGCATTGACTACGAAAGGCAGGAAGTCACATTGTAGCAGTACATAATTTCAGTTCGACCACATTTGAAGTATTGGTATGTTGTTCTGGTCACCACGCTTCAGCGAGGATCTGGAGGCTTTGGAGAGGGCACAGAAGAGGTTTACAAAGATGCAGCTTGGATTGGAGTGTATTAGCTATAAGGAGAGGTTGGACAAACTTGGATTGTTTTCTCTGGAGGGCATAACATTAAGAGGGGGAAAGTTTAAAGAAGATTTGTGAAACAAATTATTTAACTAAAAACACGAAGAAAGTGGTAGGGACCTGGAACATGCTGCCAAAGGAAGTGGTGGAAGCAGATACTTTAGCAATGGTCAAGAGCCACTTTAAGAGGCATTTAGACAAACACAAGGTAAGGAATAGAGTGATATTGAGCATGTGCAGGCAGACGGGCTTAGTTTAGATTGTCATCATGGTCAGTGCAGACAGGGTGGGCCGAATGGCCTATTCCTGTGCTGTATTGTTGCATGCTCTTTGACTCAGAGATTTTCCGATGACTGCCAACTAACAATACAAACAACCACACTTGTACACTCCTGCAGAAGCGCTAATACATTGAAGAGTTAGAGAGTATCCGAGTCTGGTCCACACAAAGATGGGAAAATGACAGTTAAAGTAAATCAATCATTCTGTCACATGCTGTAAGGTGGGGGTGGGGGGGTTAATTACAATGATAAAGTTCATGTGCTGACACCTACAGGCAGGTCAGAGATGGCAGATACAAATAGGAGAGAATGTGATGTTGTACACATCCAAAAATTACCTCATAAATGTTGGTGAGAGATTCAGAAAGGTACATTGAAAGTATTTGATCTCAGAACAAGAAGCCCCCGAGCACAGTGAGGAAGACTGTGAGATTGATCACTTAATAAAGCAACTCCTACAGTTATGGAAGAAGAGTCCACAGGAAATAGGACTGAACAGACTCAAGTCATACATTATCATGTGGGTCCAGAGATGGATTCCACATCAACAATGTCTGTTGAGCATTCAAGTTCAACACAAGCGTCACTGATCTAGTTACTAAGGTCAGCCACCTTCATATTGTGGCAATGGAACAGTTCAGTGACTGAAGAAGGGTCACCCATATAACCATATAACCATATAGCAATTACAGCACGGAAACAGGCCATCTCGACCCTTCTAGTCCGTGCCGAACACGTATTCTCCCCTAGTCCCATATACCTGCGCTCAGACCATAACCCTCCATTACTTTCCCGTCCATATAACTATCCAATTTATTTTTAAATGATAAAAACAAACCTGCCTCCACCACCTTCACTGGAAGCTCATTCTACACAGCCACCACTCTCTGAGTAAAGACGTTCCCCCTCATGTTACCCCTAAACTTCTGTCCCTTAATTCTCAAGTCATGTCCCCTTGTTTGAATCTTCCCTACTCTCAGTGGGAAAAGCTTATCCACGTCAACTCTGTCTATCCCTCTCATCATTTTAAAGACCTCTATCAAGTCCCCCCTTAACCTTCTGCGCTCCAAAGAATAAAGCCCTAACTTGTTCAACCTTTCTCTGTAACTTAGTTGCTGAAACCCAGGCAACATTCTAGTAAATCTCCTCTGTACTCTCTCTATTTTGTTGACATCCTTCCTATAATTAGGCGACCAAAATTGTACACCATACTCCAAAATTGGCCTCACCAATGCCTTGTACAATTTTAACATTACATCCCAACTTCTATACTCAATGCTCTGATTTATAAAAGCCAGCACACCAAAAGCTTTCTTTACCACCCTATCTACATGAGATTCCACTTTCAGGGAACTGTGCACAGTTATTCCAAGATCCCTCTGTTCACCTGCATTCTTCAATTCCCTACCATTTACCATGTACATCCTATTTTGATTTGTCCTGCCAAGATGTAGCACCTCACACTTATCAGCATTAAACTCCATCTGCCATCTTTCAGCCCACTCTTCCAACCGGCATAAATCTCTCTGTAGACTTTGAAAATCTACTTCATTATCCACAGCCCCACCTATCTTAGTATCATCTGCATACTTACTAATCCAATTTACCACACCATCATCCAGATCATTGATGTACATGACAAACAACAGTGGACCCAACACAGATCCCTGTGGCACCCCACTAGTCACTGGCCTCCAACCTGACAAACAACCATCCACCATTACTCTCTGGCATCTCCCATTCAGCCACTGTTGAATCCATCTTGCTACTCCACCATTAATACCCAACCATTGAACCTTCTTAACCAACCTTCCGTGAGGAACCTTGTCAAAGGCCTTACTGAAGTCCATATATACAACATCCACGGCTTTACCCTCATCAATTTCCCGAGTAACCTCTTCAAAAAATTCAAGTAGATTAGTCAAACATGACCTTCCAGTCAAACATGACCTTCCACCCATCCTTCTCTCCTGACCCGATGAATTACCTCCAGCTTTTTGTTTCTATCTTTAGTTCGGTGACAGAGTATCCTACAATGGGCGACTCACCTCCCACTCCTCAAATCTTTTCATCAAGGCAGAAATCAGGAATGTTCTGGAATACCCTCACTTGCCTAAATGAATGCTGCTCTAACAAAGTGCAAGAAGCTCATGCCAACCATTGGCATAGGGCAGCATGGTGGCGCAGCTGCCTTATAGTGCCAGAGACCCGGGTTCAATCCTGACTACGGGTACTGTCTGTATGGATTTTGTACGTTCTCCCCGTGACTGCATGGGTTTTCTCTGGGTACTCCAGTTTCCTCCCACACTCCAAAGACATACAGGTTTGTAGGTTAATTGGCATCGGCAAAATTATAAAACTGCCCCTGGTGCGTAGGATGTTGCTAATGTATGGGGACCACTGGTCGGTGTGGACTCATTGGGTGATCCTGTTTCCGTGCTGTATCTGTAAAGTAAACTAAATTAAACACTGCAAAGTTGTCAGCTTGGTTATCACCTCACCCAGTCCCCTAAACATTGGCTCCCTCCACCTCCAGTGCATGATGGCTGCACTGTACACCATCTACAAAATACACTGTAGTTACTCACCTGAGTGACTCTGACAGCACCTCCCAAACTTAGAATACTACCACCAAGAAGTGCACAGGGATCACTGTCAACTGCAGATTCCCAAGAATTTTGTTCGGTTTCCTGACCTAGAAATATATCGCTTCACCATGGCATGGTCTTAAGTCTTGGAACAGACAGCTACTCTGTGGGAGCACCTTAACTGGAAGGACTGCGGTGACTCACGGTAGCCCACTACCACCTTATCAAGGACAATTAGGGGTGGGAAATAAAGTTGTTGCTCTGATAGAAACACCAGATGTGTAAAAAGGAATAAATGAAAAATAAATCCTGGGTCCTGGATTCAGACCTGGGGATTAAAAGCAATTGCAAGATATTGAATGGCCCAAGTTAGATTTGTTTCATAGCTGAAAGTTTAAGTGAATCATCTTAGTATCACTTTAAAAAGGAAGGTCACGAGGTAAATATTACATTAATTATATGTGAGCTAATGGTGCATCAGTTAGTATTTAAAAGTGGATAAATTACTCGAGATGTCTGAGATGAATTGTTTCAATTAAATTACATCAGGGGCTCCATACAGAATATGCCAAAAGCTCGAACAAGAGTTATCCTCACAAAAACAGCATTCAAGATCACAACAGTCAACTGCACAAGGTGACAGCTGCTCTCCTGTGTCTTGAACCTCCAGCTGAACACCAACCTTGGCAACCCTCGTCCAGCTGTCATTGTTGTGGTTAATGTGTGTTTTCCTTTCTGAACAGTACTACTGTAGATAATAGGAAGTTGTAAACTTAGTTTAACCCTGTTCGTGTCAAGATGAACTAAGGTCAATGTGAGGTGTGCCAATGATACTAAATCAGTGTCTTTAAAAAAACTGCCTTGTGAACACTTTACTGCACAGAAATATTTCCAAAGGCCTCGGTGAGGACAGTTTCAACAACAACCTCTGGTTTTAAATTAACAGGAAAAAAAACATTCATGTAGGATTTTCACTATTTAGGATGAAACCTTAAATTTGTACGATATGCGTTCATGATTTTTCTCTGAATATCAATTAGCCGAAATGTTGGCAATCCTCATACAGCTAAGGATATTTTTTTAATTTCTCATAAGCAGTCAAAATGTAGTTTTTCTTTTAAATAATTAGATGAAAGCATTGTCCAGAGCTGGACAAATTCTACCCTATCTTTCGCCCAGACCTTTTGTCTTGTCGTGAATTGAAGCTATGCAGGGGATAAGACTTACATTGGCAACACCCGTTTTCTGAGAACAACTATTGCTTTTTGGGCATTAACACATCAGCCACAGGATACATCTTCTCTTGTCAAGTGGGTCGTCAGATGCCACGTTGATGTTTTATCCACTGATATTGAAAGATCCTCTAAAATCAAAACCTTCAAAGTGAATGCAATAATAGATAAACTTTAAGATTGTAAGATGAGTAAATTTCAATCCATCCCCCCTCTACCACCACCACCTACCTACTAGTTAGACATTCAATTCAATGATTTAGTTCAATGATACTTTATTGTCACGTACCTAGATTCAGTGAAACGCTATGTTTTGCATACAACCTGGTTAAATTCATGTAAACTACACAAGGGTCGCCATGTTTTAGCGCTGACAAAGTTACAAAAGTTCACCGAACTGTCCTATCTACTGCCTGCCACCAGACGTGGCAGGAGCTTCCCCACCACCCCCTCCCCCTCCTCCCGGCCACCGCAGCCCCCCCCCCCCCCCTTGGTTCTCGGTGGCAGTCTTAGTATAGTTCTGCAGATGCCGGTCGGAGATCCAGCAGGGGCATAGCATCTCCGATCATTTTTCCGATGTGTATTGTATAATAAATGCCTGTTGTGTTTCAGTTGGTGGGGTAGTTCAGCTCTGGCTATCTGGATCGTAGCTGATAGTTCTCTCGGAATTGCCAACCTCATTCTTGCGCAAGATGCCATGAGTTTGCCCTGTGGAGGTCATGTCTGCATCAGGCCTGGCAGAGATTTGAACGTGCTTGTCAGGTGAAGTACCAGGCATTCCAAGAGCTTAAATGCTTCCATGTTCCACACCTATACACCTCATATCTACTCATAAAGTGAGTTACTTTAAACAAGCAAATGTCACAGTTTAAGAGAGTTTGTGCACAAAACACTGTGGAAAATTACATTATGATCTTAATTCAAATAAATAAATGTTAGTCAAACAGTAACTTAATTATTTGAATTATGGCATTAATAAATCAAAGAGTGCACAGTAAATAATACCATAAATTTTATGATCTAATTTATGTCCTTCATTAGTATTCTTTGTTTAACATTTTATGTTTATTGATAAATGAAGATACATTTAAATAATTCAAACAAAACATTAGCTGCAAGCAAGGTATTAATAATTGATGGCAGCTGGAAGGTTTTTCACTTTGGGAATAGATAATATTAGCCTAATGTGGATCTGTAGAAATAGAGGAAATGTAATGGATCTGGTTGCTTTAACTGATGATGGTTATTGTGGTCTAAAACCTGCTACAAAGGCAAAAGCAGGATGTATCTGCAACATGCAATAGATTTTACTAAAGGAAGCTGACAAAGCAGATTGTGGTTTGTGCTCCAGATTTACACGCAGCAGCAAGGCTCCAATACCCAGAGCAGGATCTCTCCACCTACACTGAGCACGAGTACCAGAGGCAATAACATGACGAGAAAATAAAGATTAAATATTTTACAAATATCGCCAAGCCATTCGATTTCAACCTCAGTCTTAATAAAGAAGCGATTGTTTCATCCTTTTCATTAAAGCAAAGTTACTTTTTTTTCCAGTGGACTGGAGGTTTCTTTTTATTAATGGAGCATTCTTGAAATATACAGCAGTTTGAAACTGTTATTAAAAGAAAATTAACTGAGTGGATGGACCACAACTCATACACTCTGTCTGGGTGGCTTTAATGATTCTGGTAAACCTCTTTAATACTTTATGACTTAAGCACTGGTGCGTCTGGAGTGAGCAGTTATGCATTTAAATGTGTACAAGATAAAAGTCTGCAGAACAAAGGGCTCTTTTCTCCTCTGGTACGCTTTTCACATTCTGCAATAAACCAAAGCAGTGCTCTTACATTTTCATGAAGAGCTTCATTCTGTTGCTAATTCGATTTATTGTCCCGTAACTCAAAGTACATTTGCAGAAAAGGTCTTCTGACGAACGTCACAATGCTGAACAAGACCAGAATGTCACAACAGGCATACGAGTAAGAGGATGAGAAAGGCAATGCCTGCTGAAATGCCATAAAGGTTTATTCCATCTTGGAGACTTTTTGTTCCAAGCTAAATAAAAGGGTAGTGTCAGCAGAACAGTTAAATGATGTTAGCCCAGTGTTGGAGCATTACTGTATAACTGCTCTGGGCTAAGGATCATCTTTCCTCGAGATATAATGCAAAAATACCACCTGAGGGAAGCACATTCAAAATTCAATGTCACTGCTTCATAATATACAAAGCAATGTAAGGGGAATATAGATTATTTATGGAATTTTCTCAATTGTAATATACAAGTGTAACACTTATACATTATGCGAACTGAAAAGTAATTTTGTGGTTGAGCATTTCTGTCCAGACATTCTACACTCTGTGCAAATAGAAAGTACTGAATATTTACTATGTTAGTACTTTCTATATTGCTTTATTTATTGAGATGAGGATTTGATGGCTCAGTTGCAATCTTTCTGAAACAGCTTTCCCCTTTATAATTTATCAAGGGAGTGGAAAAGACCATTTTGAAAACGGCTTACAGTAAAATCATTCTTCATAATCTCTATTAGTGCTTGACTGTAATTCTATAATTTACAGAGGAACTGGAAAAATAACATAATGTATTGCACACCAGTAGCAACATGCCCTGCAATAAGAAAAATAAAACTTTAGTTGACGATAAATTGCAACAATTTCATAATATGGATTGGACCATAAATAAATATATCAGCTGTTTAGTTACTTAATCTAATACTCCTATATGACACAATTTCATCAACAACAAATCTTGGGAAAACCATCATTGTTGTTAACAGCCCATAAAAAGCATATTAGTACTTGAAAACTTTAAAGGCAAATGAATTGTAGCATTATGCACCCATTGCATGGTATCCTACTGGATAAAGGCAGTTTACTCCACCACATCATTTCGCTTTTAGAATAAGGTGCGTAAGATTTATGGAGCAGCATTTCCAGTGATTCTGGCAACATGTGGGAGGAAGGGACATCAAAGACCCTTGAAAATGTAAACACCAACATGCCCATTTAAACATGACATTAACACCTGAAGAAAAACACACGGAAATTATTTAAAACTATGGGCGCACTCAGAAAAAATTGTACGAATGCCAGCTGGAGGAATTTGTCATGGCAAGAATGCCTGATCTATTGCTCAATGTATCACATACATATCGGCAATCTATAATTATCAAGTTCACTCGAAGAATTGGGTCTCCAGAGAACCTTCATCATGGGATGATAGGATGAAGATTTATAAAATAATGAAGGCAGTAGACAAAATTATCACGGATTGCTACTTTCTCTGAGGTACAATAGGGAGGACTGGGGTTCTCAATCTCAGTGGTGGGGGTAGGGAGGGTGGGGGGGGTGGTAGAGGGATGAGAAGAGGGAGAGCAGGGAATTGAAGAGAGGAGGAAGAAGATCAAAAGCAGCAGAGAATAGTCACCGTATTTGAAGGAGAGGAAACAAGAGTGGATCATTTGGGGAAAGGCATCTGATTGCGGGGAATATAAAAACTGACTGTAAAAGTTTCTTTAGGTATGTAAAAAGGAAAAGATTAGTGAAGACTAATTTCAAGTAGGTCCCTCACAGTCAGAGACAGGTGAATTCATATTGGGAAACAAGGAAATGGCAGAACATTTAAACAAGTACTTTGGTTCTGTGTTCACTAAGGAAGACACAAATAATCTTCCGGAAATACTAGGGGACCAAGGATCTAGTGGGAGGGAGGAACTGAAGGGAATCCACATGAGTCAGAAAATGGTATTAGGTAAACTGTTGGGACTGAAGGCAGATAAATCCCCAGGGCCTGATGGTCTGCATCCCAGAGTACTCAAGGAGATGGCCCAGGAAATCGTGGATGCATTGGTGATCATTTTCCGATGTTCTCTCGACTCTGGATCAGTTCCAGTGGACTGGAGAGTAGCCAATGTAACCCCACTTTTTAAGAAAGGAGGGAGAGAGAAAACGGGGAATTATAGACCAGTTAGTCTTAAATCGGTAGTGGGGAAGATGCTGGAGTTGATTATTAAAGATGTTATGGCAGCGCATTTGGAAAGCAGTGTCAGGGTCGGTCAAAGTCAGCATGGATATGAAGGGGAAATCATGTTTGACTAATCTTCTGGAATTTATTGTGGATGTAACAAGTAGAATGGATAAGGGAGAGCCAGTGGACGTGGTGGATCTGGACTTTCAAAAAGCCTTTGACAAGGTCCCACATAAGAGATTAGTGTGCAAAATTAGAGCACATGGTATTAGGGGTAGGGTATTGACATGGATAGAGAACTGGTTGGCAGACAGGAAGCAAAGAGTAGGAATTAACGGGTCATTTTCAGAATGGCAGGCAGTGACTAGTGGGGTGCCGCAAAGCTCGGTGCTGGGACCCCAGTTGTTTTCAATATATATTAATGATTTAGACAAGAGAATTAAATGTAACATCTCTAAGTTTGCGGATGACACAAAGCTGGGTGGCATTGTGAGCTGCGAGGAGGATGCGATGAGGCTGCAGGGTGACTTGGATAGGTTGGGTGAGTGGGCAGAAGCATGGCAGATGCAGTGTAATGTGAATAAATGTGAGGTTATCCACTTTGGTGGCAAGAACAGGAAGGCAGATTATTATCTGAATGGTGTCAGATTAGGAGAAAAGGAAGGTGCAACTAGACCTGGGTGTGCTTGTACATCAGGCACTGAAAGTAAGCTTGCAAGTACAGCAGGCAGTGACGAAAGCAAGTGGCATGTTGACTTTCATTGCGAGAGGATTTGAGTTTAGGAACAAGGAGGACCTACTAGAACTGTCCTGGTGAGACCGCACCTGGAGTATTGTGTGCAATTTTGGTCTCCTAATTTGAGGAAGGACATTATTGCTATTGAGGGAGTGCAGCGTAGGTTCACCAGGTTAATTCCCGGGATGGTGGGACTGGGCTTATATTCACTGGAATTTCGAAGGATGAGAGGGCATCTTATAGAAACATATACAATTCTTAGAGGATTGGACAGGTTAGATGCAGAAAAAATGTTCCCGATGTTGGGGGAGTCCAGAACCAGGGGTCACAGTTTAAGAATAAGGGGCCAATTATGACTGAGGTGAGGAAAAACATTTTCACCCAGAGAGTTGTGAATCTGTGGAATTCTCTGCCACAGAAGGCAGTGGAGGCCAATTCACTGGATGTTTTCAGGAGAGAGTTAGATTTAGCTCTTAGGGCTAAGGGAATCAAGGGATATGGGGAAAAAGCAGGAAAGGGGTACTGATTTTGGATGATCAGCCATGAGAATATTGGTGCTGGCTCGAAGGGCCGAATGGCCTGCTCCTGCACCTATTTTCTATGTTTCTTTATTTCTATGAAAGCTGAAAGGAGTAATGGGGTTAAGATGGCGGATGAACAAGAAGAGATTTGACAAGAAATGCTATGGGAAGAAGGATCAGGTAAAAGGAGACCAAAGAAAGGAGGTTTGAGGGTGGCACCATGGCACAGTGGTAGAGTTGCTGCCCTACAGCATCAGAGACCCAGGTACGATTCTGACCATGGGTGCTTGTACGGAGTTTGTATGTTCTCCCTGTGACTGCGGGGATTTTCTCCGAGTTCTTCAAAGACGTACAGGTTTGTAGGTTAATTGGCTTTGAAAAAATTGTAAAACTGTCCCTAGTGTGTAGGATAGTGATCGCAGGTCGGTGCAGACTCGGTGGGCCAAAGGGCCTGATTCTGTGCTGTATCTCTAAAGTCTAAAGTCTTTAGTGTAAAGTTTGGCTCACTCTAAGCCAAAAAGAAGGGTGTTTTTGACAATATGAATGCGAGTGGTCAGATTGCCTCTGCATATGGTTAGAGAACCTCTCACACCTCTGTGTACTTTTGTATGCCAAGCCATGCTTGGTTTCCAATTATTTTGGACCTTCTTCCCTTTAGGCCTCTCTCTGTGGTGGCTGGTAAGCAACGGCCAGCCCACTTTGCAAGCACACACAGGGATCTTCGTCACTCCAAAATGCTGGAGTGAAATCAAGTGGTCCTCCGCCCTGATAAGAAAGCACAAGGATGAGAGTAGATTAAATGTCAGACGTTTACTTTTTCCCCTCCTCTGAGAATGTTGGACCACGAAACATCCCAGAGGCTCAGGAGATGAATGTTACATGGCTAAATATTTCAACTTATTGACGTGATGGTATAAATTGCTCAGTCTAAGCTTCCCCCGAGTCTAATTTCAGTCAAAAATCACTGAGTCAAGCACTTGCGCATCTAAACTTTATTTTGACAAAACACAATTACAGTTCCCACTACTGTACCTAACCACCGCGGGTTCGATCCTCGTATCTGCCTGATTAAGCCCTCTAGGCCTCACTCAAACAGAGACACTCCAGAAGGTCAAGCAGTCCCAAGCGTTCTCCCAGAAGATCGACTCTGGACCTTGTGGCAACGGACTTTTATAGGTCCCCGGATCTCGATGGGCCGAATCACATGGGGGTGGTCTCTTTACAATCCAATTACAGATATCGATTAACCCCATACATGACAGACATTTCCCCAACCCAATAATACAGTGGCTAATAAATTGTATTCAAACAGTGTTTCTCAGAGGAGACGAACATCGCAACATTTGCCCTGATATGCAAGAAAACCAAACAAGGCTCAATACTTAATCCAATCAACATTCAGCAAAGTAAAGCTTTTCAAGATTATTTACAATTATTTACAAAGTGTATGTCTGGTTTGTATTCATCCAATCCATTCAATGCATTTTGCACCTAATTGTCAGGGTCTGCAGATGTTCCCATTCTCTTCCTGCAGCTCTGATCTAGGCTTTAGACAAACTATTAGCCAACCATTCTGTAGCTTGTCCCATTTTTACAGAAAGCACTTTTAAATTGACCAAATGGCCTAGCAGCCCTGAAGCCTTTACTCAATTTTAGGGTCCTGGTCTCCCCAATTTGACCAGGATTAACATTGGCAGGAATATTACTGCAGTGCGTTTGCTGCAGGAAGTGGGAAGTCAGGGGCACTGCTGGTGTCACTGGCCACTACCCCTGTGGGAACTGTGTCCAGATGCAGCTCCTCAAGGATCTAGTTAGACAACTGGAGCGGCAGCTGGATGACCTGCGGTCCATCCGGGGATGAAAGCTTCCTGGACAGGAGATACAGTCAGGTCGTCACTCCAAGAGTACAAGAGGTGCAGTGGATAGAGACCGAAAGGAAGGGGATGAAACCAGTGCAGGAGACCTCGGTGGAAATACCTCTTGGGAGCAGACAACGTTTCCAGTCCGAGCGGCGAATAGGTCTGTGATTCAAAACCCGCCACTGAGGCTCGACCGGCGAGACTGACGTCAGGCAGAGCCAAAGTGGTGGGTGACTCCATTGTCAGAGGTGTGGACAGGAGATTCTGTGGTGACAGGCGAGGAAGGTGCGTTGCCTCCCTGGTGTCAGGGCCCAAGATGTCTCAGACCGACAAGAACATCCTCGAGAGGGAAGGTGAACAGCCGGAAGTAGTTGTGCATGTAGGCACAAATGACGTGGGTAAGAAGAGGAAGGAGGTTCTGCAACGTGAGTATAGAGAACTAGGTAGGAGGCTGAAAAGCAGGACTTCTAGGGTGGTTATCTCTGGGTTGTTTCCAGTACCTTGTGCTAGTGAAGGTAGGGACAGGGAGATATGGGGATCTGAATGTGTGGCTGAGGAGTTGGTGCAGGGGGCAGGGAATTAGATTTCCAGATCACTGAGATCTCTTCTGTGGCATGAGTGACCTGTACAAAAGGGACGGGTTGCACCTTAATTGGAGAGGGACCGACATTCTGGCAAGCAGGTTTGCCAGTGTTACATGGGTGGGTTTAAACTAAACAGTGGGGGGGGGGGGGGGGGGGGTTGGAAGCATATGTGTGCAGTTAAGGGGAAAGAGAGTGTAGGAAAGGTCACGTTTAAACTAACAGTGCAGGGGGATGGTAACCAATGCAAGTAAACTGAGGGACATAAACGGAGGACAGAAGCAAAAGGTAGAAGGGAGATAAGAAAAACAAACCTGAAAGCTTTGTGCCTTAATGCGAGGAGTATTCGTAATAAGGTGGATGAATTGAATGTGCAGTTAGCAGTTAAGGAATATAATATAGTTGAAATTACGGAGACATAGCTCCAGGGTGACCAAGGCTGGGAGCTAAACATGCAGGGGTATTCGATATTCAGGAAGGATATACAGAAAGAACGTGGAGGTGGGGTGGCATTGATGGTTAAAGAGGAGATTAATGCAATAGCAAGGAGAACCATTAGCTTGGAAGCTGTAGAATTGGTATGGGTAGCACTGCGAAATAGCCAAGGGCAGAAAACACTTGTTGGAGTTGTATACAGACCACCAAGCAGCAGTAGGGAGGTTGGGGATAGCATCAAGCAGGAAATTAGGGATGCGTGTAGCAAAGGTACAGCAGTTATCATGGGAGAATTTAAGCTACATATAGATTGGGCCAACCAACTTGGTAGCAGCGCTGAGGAGGAGGATTTCCTGGAATGTATACGGGATGGTCTTTTAAACTAATATGTAGAAGAACCGACTAGAGGACAGGCCATCCTAGACTGGGTATTGTGTAATGAGGAAGGATTCGTTAGCGATCTTGTTGTGCAAAGCCCCTTGGGCAACAGTGACCATAATATGGTGGAATTCTGCATTAGGATGGAAAGTGACACAGTTAATTCAGAGACTAGGGTCCTGAACTTAAAGTAGGAGACTTTGAAGGTATGAGACGGGAATTGGCTAGGATGGATTGCCAAACTATACTTAAAGGGTTGATGGTGGAGATGCAATGGCGGAGATTTAAAGACGGCATGGATGAATTACAACAATTGTTCATCCCTGTCTGGCGAAAAAATAAAATGGGGAAGGCAGCTCAATCATGGCTAACGAGGGAAATGAAGGATAGTGTTAAATCCAAGGAACAGGCATATAAATTGGCCAGAGGAAGCAGCAAACCGGAGGACTGGGAGAAATTTAGAACTCAACAGGAGGACAAAGGGGTTAATTACGAGGGGGAATA
>CM075978.1:41266451-41318951 GCA_038087875.1 Malacoraja senta
TCATTCTGTTGCTAATTCGATTTATTGTCCCGTAACTCAAAGTACATTTGCAGAAAAGGTCTTCTGACGAACGTCACAATGCAGAACAAGACCCAGAATGTCACAACAGGCATACGAGTAAGAGGATGAGAAAGGCAATGCCTGCTGAAATGCCATAAAGGTTTATTCCATCTTGGAGACTTTTTGTTCCAAGCTAAATAAAAGGGTAGTGTCAGCAGAACAGTTAAATGATGTTAGGCCAGTGTTGGAGCATTACTGTATAACTGCTCTGGGCTAAGGATCATCTTTCCTCGAGATATAATGCAAAAATACCACCTGAGGGAAGCACATTCAAAATTCAATGTCACTGCTTCATAATGTACAAAGCAATGTAAGGGGAATATAGATTATTTATGGAATTTTCTCAATTGTAGATATACAAGTGTAACACTTATACATTATGCGAACTGAAAAGTAATTTTGTGGTTGAGCATTTCTGTCCAGACATTCTACACTCTGTGCAAATAGAAAGTACTGAATATTTACTATGTTAGTACTTTCTATATTGCTTTATTTATTGAGATGAGGATTTGATGGCTCAGTTGCAATCTTTCTGAAACAGCTTTCCCCTTTATAATTTATCAAGGGAGTGGAAAAGACCATTTTGAAAACGGCTTACAGTAAAATCATTCTTCATAATCTCTATTAGTGCTTGACTGTAATTCTATAATTTACAGAGGAACTGGAAAAATAACATAATGTATTGCACACCAGTAGCAACATGCCCTGCAATAAGAAAAATAAAACTTTAGTTGACGATAAATTGCAACAATTTCATAATATGGATTGGACCATAAATAAATATATCAGCTGTTTAGTTACTTAATCTAATACTCCTATATGACACAATTTCATCAACAACAAATCTTGGGAAAACCATCATTGTTGTTAACAGCCCATAAAAAGCATATTAGTACTTGAAAACTTTAAAGGCAAATGAATTGTAGCATTATGCACCCATTGCATGGTATCCTACTGGATAAAGGCAGTTTACTCCACCACATCATTTCGCTTTTAGAATAAGGTGCGTAAAATTTATGGAGCAGCATTTCCAGTGATTCTGGCAACATGTGGGAGGAAGGGACATCAAAGACCCTTGAAAATGTAAACATCAGCATGCCATTTAAACATGACATTAACACCTGAAGAAAAACACACGGAAATTATTTAAAACTATGGGCGCACTCAGAAAAAATTGTACGAATGCCAGCTGGAGGAATTTGTCATGGCAAGAATGCCTGATCTATTGCTCAATGTATCACATACATATCGGCAATCTATAATTAACAAGTTCACTCGAAGAATTGGGTCTCCAGAGAACCTTCATCATGGGATGATAGGATGAAGATTTATAAAATAATGAAGGCAGTAGACAAAATTATCACGGATTGCTACTTTCACTGAGGTACAATAGGGAGGACTGGGGTTCTCAATCTCAGTGGTGGGGGTAGGGAGGGTGGGGGGGTGGTGGTAGAGGGATGAGAAGAGGGAGAGCAGGGAATTGAAGAGAGGAGGAAGAAGATCAAAAGCAGCAGAGAATAGTCACCGTATTTGAAGGAGAGGAAACAAGAGTGGATCATTTGGGGAAAGGCATCTGATTGCGGGGAATATAAAAACTGACTGTAAAAGTTTCTTTAGGTATGTAAAAAGGAAAAGATTAGTGAAGACTAATTTCAAGTAGGTCCCTCACAGTCAGAGACAGGTGAATTCATATTGGGAAACAAGGAAATGGCAGAACATTTAAACAAGTACTTTGGTTCTGTGTTCACTAAGGAAGACACAAATAATCTCCCGGAAATACTAGGGGACCAAGGATCTAGTGGGAGGGAGGAACTGAAGGGAATCCACATGAGTCAGAAAATGGTATTAGGTAAACTGTTGGGACTGAAGGCAGATAAATCCCCAGGGCCTGATGGTCTGCATCCCAGAGTACTCAAGGAGATGGCCCAGGAAATCGTGGATGCATTGGTGATCATTTTCCGATGTTCTCTCGACTCTGGATCAGTTCCAGTGGACTGGAGAGTAGTCAATGTAACCCCACTTTTTAAGAAAGGAGGGAGAGAGAAAACGGGCAATTATAGACCAGTTAGCCTTACATCGGTAGTGGGGAAGATGCTGGAGTTGATTATTAAAGATGTTATGGCAGCGTATTTGGAAAGCAGTGTCAGGGTCGGTCAAAGTCAGCATGGATATGAAGGGGAAATCATGTTTGACTAATCTTCTGGAATTTATTGTGGATGTAACAAGTAGAATGGATAAGGGAGAGCCCGTGGATGTGGTGGATCTGGACTTTCAAAAAGCCTTTGACAAGGTCCCACATAAGAGATTAGTGTGCAAAATTAGAGCACATGGTATTAGGGGTAGGGTATTGACATGGATAGAGAACTGGTTGGCAGACAGGAAGCAAAGAGTAGGAATTAACGGGTCATTTTCAGAATGGCAGGCAGTGACTAGTGGGGTGCCGCAAAGCTCGGTGCTGGGACCCCAGTTGTTTTCAATATATATATATTAATGATTTAGACAAGAGAATTAAATGTAACATCTCTAAGTTTGCGGATGACACAAAGCTGGGTGGCATTGTGAGCTGCGAGGAGGATGCGATGAGGCTGCAGGGTGACTTGGATAGGTTGGGTGAGTGGGCAGAAGCATGGCAGATGCAGTGTAATGTGGATAAATGCGAGGTTATCCACTTTGGTGGCAAGAACAGGAAGGCAGATTATTATCTGAATGGTGTCAGATTAGGAGAAAAGGAAGGTGCAACTAGACCTGGGTGTGCTTGTACATCAGTCACTGAAAGTAAGCTTGCAAGTACAGCAGGCAGTGACGAAAGCAAGTGGCATGTTGACTTTCATTGCGAGAGGATTTGAGTTTAGGAACAAGGAGGACCTACTAGAACTGTACAATGCCCTGGTGAGACCGCACCTGGAGTATTGTGTGCAATTTTGGTCTCCCAATTTGAGGAAGGACATTATTGCTATTGAGGGAGTGCAGCGTAGGTTCACCAGGTTAATTCCCGGGATGGTGGGACTGGGCTTGTATTCACTGGAATTTCGAAGGATGAGAGGGCATCTTATAGAAACATATACAATTCTTAGAGGATTGGACAGGGTAGATGCAGAAAAAATGTTCCCGATGTTGGGGGAGTCCAGAACCAGGGGTCACAGTTTAAGAATAAGGGGCCATTTAGGACTGAGGTGAGGAAAAACATTTTCACCCAGAGAGTTGTGAATCTGTGGAATTCTCTGCCACAGAAGGCAGTGGAGGCCAATTCACTGGATGTTTTCAGGAGAGAGTTAGATTTAGCTCTTAGGGCTAAGGGAATCAAGAGATATGGGGAAAAAGCAGGAAAGGGGTACTAATTTTGGATGATCAGCCATGAGCATATTGGTGCTGGCTCGAAGGGCCGAATGGCCTGCTCCTGCACCTATTTTCTATGTTTCTTTATTTCTATGAAAGCTGAAAGGAGTAATGGGGTTAAGATGGCGGATGAACAAGAAGAGATTTGACAAGAGATGCTATGGGAAGAAGGATCAGGTAAAAGGAGACCAAAGAAAGGAGGAGGTTTGAGGGTGGCACCATGGCACAGTGGTAGAGTTGCTGCCCTACAGCATCAGAGACCCAGGTACGATTCTGACCATGGGTGTTTGTACGGAGTTTGTATGTTCTCCCTGTGACTGCGGGGATTTTCTCCGAGTTCTTCAAAGACGTACAGGTTTGTAGGTTAATTGGCTTTGAAAAAATTGTAAAACTGTCCCTAGTGTGTAGGATAGTGCTAGTATACGGGGTGATCGCAGGTCGGTGCAGACTCGGTGGGCCGAAGGGCCTGATTCTGTGCTGTATCTCTAAAGTCTAAAGTCTTTAGTGTAAAGTTTGGCTCACTCTAAGCCAAAAAGAAAGGTGTTTTTGACAATATGAATGCGAGTGGTCAGATTGCCTCTGCATATGGTTAGAGAACCTCTCACACCTCTGTGTACTTTTGTATGCCAAGCCATGCTTGGTTTCCAATTGTTTTGGACCTTCTTCCCTTTAGGCCTCTCTCTGTGGTGGCTGGTAAGCAACGGCCAGCCCACTTTGCAAGCGCACACAGGGATCTTCGTCACTCCAAAATGCTGGAGTGAAATCAAGTGGTCCTCAGCCCTGAGGGATTGCCTGATAAGAAAGCACAAGGATGAGAGTAGATTAAATGTCAGACGTTGACTTTTTCCCCTCCTCTGAGAATGTTGGACCACGAAACATGCCAGAGGCTCAGGAGGTGAATGTTACATGGCTAAATATTTCAACTTATTGACGTGATGGTATAAATTGCTCAGTCCAAGCTTCCCCCGAGTCTAGTTTCAGTCAAAAATCACTGAGTCAAGCACTTGCGCATCTAAACTTTATTTTGACAAAACACAATTACAGTTCCCACTACTGTACCTAACCACCGTGGGTTCGATCCTCGTATCTGCTCTGATCTAGGCTTTAGACAAACTATTAGCCAACCATTCTGTAGCTTGTCCCATTTTTACAGAAAGCACTTTTAAATTGACCAAATGGCCTAGCAGCCCTGAAGCCTTTACTCAATTTTAGGGTCCTGGCCTCCCCAATTTGACCAGGATTAACATTGGCAGGAATATTACTGCAGTGCGTTTGCTGCAGGAAGTGGGAAGTCAGGGGCACTGCTGGTGTTACTGGCCACTACCCCTGTGGGAACTGTGTCCAGATGCAGCTCCTCAAGGATCTAGTTAGACAACTGGAGCAGCAGCTGGATGACCTGCGGTCCATCCGGGGATGAAAGCTTCCTGGACAGGACATACAGTCAGGTCGTCACTCCAAGAGTTTCTTTATTTCTATGAAAGCTGAAAGGAGTAATGGGGTTAAGATGGCGGATGAACAAGGGACCGACATTCTGACATTCTGGCAGGCAGGTTTGCTAGTGTTACATGGGTGGGTTTAAACTAAACAGTGGGGGGGGGGGGGGGGGGGGAGTTGGAAGCATATGTGTGCAGTTAAGGGGAAAGAGAGTGTAGGAAAGGTCACGTTAAACTGTGACAGGGGGGTGGGAACCAATGCAAGTAAACTGAGGGACATAAACGGAGGACAGAAGCAAAAGGTAGAAGGGAGATAAGAAAAACAAACCTGAAAGCTTTGTGCCTTAATGCGAGGAGTATTCGTAATAAGGTGGATGAATTGAATGTGCAGTTAGCAGTTAAGGAATATAATATAGTTGAAATTACGGAGACATAGCTCCAGGGTGACCAAGGCTGGGAGCTAAACATGCAGGGGTATTCGATATTCAGGAAGGATATACAGAAAGGACGTGGAGGTGGGGTGGCATTGATGGTTAAAGAGGAGATTAATGCAATAGCAAGGAGAAACATTAGCTTGGAAGCTGTAGAATTGGTATGGGTAGCACTGCGAAATAGCCAAGGGCAGAAAACACTTGTTGGAGTTGTATACAGACCACCAAGCAGCAGTAGGGAGGTTGGGGATAGCATCAAGCAGGAAATTAGGGATGCGTGTAGCAAAGGTACAGCAGTTATCATGGGAGAATTTAAGCTACATATAGATTGGGCCAACCAACTTGGTAGCAGCGCTGAGGAGGAGGATTTCCTGGAATGTATACGGGATGGTCTTTTAAACTAATATGTAGAAGAACCGACTAGAGGACAGGCCATCCTAGACTGGGTATTGTGTAATGAGGAAGGATTCGTTAGCGATCTTGTTGTGCAAAGCCCCTTGGGCAACAGTGACCATAATATGGTGGAATTCTGCATTAGGATGGAAAGTGACACAGTTAATTCAGAGACTAGGGTCCTGAACTTAAAGTAGGAGACTTTGAAGGTATGAGACGGGAATTGGCTAGGATGGATTGCCAAACTATACTTAAAGGGTTGATGGTGGAGATGCAATGGCGGAGATTTAAAGACGGCATGGATGAATTACAACAATTGTTCATCCCTGTCTGGCGAAAAAATAAAATGGGGAAGGCAGCTCAATCATGGCTAACGAGGGAAATCAAGGATAGTGTTAAATCCAAGGAAAAGGCATATAAATTGGCCAGAGGAAGCAGCAAACCGAAGGACTGGGAGAAATTTAGAACTCAACAGGAGGACAAAGGGGTTAATTACGAGGGGGAATAAAGAGCAAGAAAGCTTGTGGGGAATGTAAAAACTGACTCTAAAAGCTTCTTTAGATATGTAAAAAGGTAAAGATTAGTGAAGACCTTACAATCAGAGACAGGTGAATTTATAATGGGAAACAAGGAAATGGCAGAACAGTTAACGGGTACTTTGGTTCTGTCTTCACTAAGGAAGACACAAACAATCTCCCAGAAATACTATGAGACCGAGGATCTGGTGGGAGGGAGGAACTGAATCCACATTAGTCAGGGAAGGGCGTTAGGTAAACTGTTGGGACTGAAGGCAGATAAATCACATCCCAGAGTACTCAAGGAGATGGCCCAGGAAATCATGGATGCATTGGTGATCATTTTCCAATGTTCTCTCTGTGGACTGGAGGGTAGCCACTTTTTAAAGGGCCTGTCCCACGGGCATGCGACTCCAAATCCTTGGCCGCCGATGTTGATGCCGCCCTGGTGGAATGAGATTTAAATTTGTCAGTATCAATACCTGCATCAATCAACACCTGCTTCAGCCATCTTGAAATAGTCTGAATTGACACTTTCTTATGCGTTTTTTTTATGGCTGATAAAGAATGCTGATTCTGCACCTCTTAAGGTTCTTCAATGTAACATCGTAAATGTAATACTACACATAGACGTGGATCCGTAGGATATGCTGAAAAAAACAACTTACATCCTGTGAGTCCAGGTCTACTCTGTTTAAGCAAATCATAGACATAGAACGTAATGGCATTTGCTGCTATTTTCATCCTATCTATTCGAAGTTTCTGCAATGTTTGCACTCTCTGTGCTGAAACCAGTGCCATGAGCATGACTACCTTCATGGTAATTTTGGCCAATGACAGAGCTTCCATAGGAGTCCATTGGCGAAGGAGCATTAGCACATCTCTTACATTCCAGATTTCTGTATACCTGGGTCTAGGAGGCTTGGAATTAAAAATCCCCTTCATAAACCTACAGACCAACGGGTGTGATCCTACAGGATTTTGTTCTTATTCCCTCCATAGATATGCAGAAAGAGCACTCCTTGCAGTATTGATCGCACTATAGCTTAACTGTAAATCAAAATAAAGAGTTGACAGAAACTCTAACACGTCTGAGATGTCTGCAGTGTGATATGTAATATTCTGTTGTAAGCAAAACTCCTCCCATTTCCTTATGTAAGAAATGTACAGCTTCTGGGTACTATTCCTCCAGGCTGCCGCAATAACATCCACAGTACGATCTGATAGTCCTCTTCCGAGATATGGCCTCCTTAGAATCTGCAAATCAACAAACCAATACGATCATGTAAAGGATGCAAGAAGTGGCGGCGCTGTCGTACAGCAGCGGCTCGCCTGCAGTCCGTCTGTTTTTACTTTTTTTGTTGTTTTCTTTTGTCCTGTTTCAGTTAAATTTTAGTTTATTGGGTTGTGTATGTGTGGGGTGGGGTGGGGGGGGTGAAACATGACTTTTGTCTCTTCCTTCGGGGGAATGCGACTTTTTCTTGTCGTATCCCCCTTCTCTGCCTCCGTCTGCGCTGAGGCCAAAATGGCGGAGCTGCCGGCCTCCAACTCCAACTGCGAGCGACCGACCAACCTCGAGGCTCCGGAGGCAGAGCCAGGACTTACCAGCGCGAGGCTGGCCAACTTCGGGGCTGCGGTGGCGTTCCGGCGGTGGCGGTGGCGTTCCGGCGGTGGCGACCGAGGACACTGGTGGCGACCTGAATCCGGAGGCTCGGCCGCAGCTGGCCCAGTGGACGACATCTTCGGGAGCGCGAGGCTGGCCGGCTTCGGAGCTGCGGTGGCGTTCCGGCGGTGGCGACCTGAATCCGGAGGCTCGGCCGCGGGCCCAGTGGACGACATCGTCGGGAGCGCGCAGGTCACAGGTTGGTGACCTGTTTTTCTGGGGCTCCCGCAACTACAGCTGCGTCCGCTGGACTGGAGGGCGGCAGCTTCGGCAGCTTCGACCACCCCGGGCCGCGGAGTTTGAGCCGGCCCGTCGCGGAGCACGGATTCGGCCGCTGGACTGGCTTACCGTCGCCCGGCGGGGCCACAGCATCAGAAGCCTGGATCGCCTCAGCGCAGAGGGAGAAGAAAGCGGGAAGAGACAGAGACTTTAAGACTTTTGCCTCCATCACAGTGAGGAGGTACCTGGTGAACTCACTGTGGTGGATGTTAATTTGTGTTTATTGTGTGTTTTGTCATTTATTATTATATGTATGACTGCAGGCAACGAAATTTCGTTCAGACCGAAAGGTCTGAATGACAAATAAAGGAATCTCTCTCTAATCTCTCTAAATCACCAGTTACAGGGTGCGCAAGCAGGTTTTCCTGTTTAGGAATAATCATAAGGGGCTTCGTGATCATTTTTAACACCAGAGGGTATCACAGTTGTGTAGGCCAGTCTGGTACCACCAACACCCCTGAAGCGGAGTCCTGTTTGATCTTCTGTATACACCGACTAATAAGGCAAAATGGAGGAAATGCATACAGAAACATACTACCAGAAATGCAGCGATAAAGCGTCCACCGCTACTGCACCAGGATCAGGTTCCCATGACACATATTTAGGTAATTGGTGGTTAAGTCTGGATACAAACAAGTCAATCTCTGGCATCCCGAACCGTGCAGCAATTTTATTAAATTTGTCACGATCCAACATCCATTCTGTATTGTCATTGAATTTACCTGACCTTTTGTCTGCAACTATGTTGAATCTACCTGGTAGGTAGATTGCCGAAAGCCAAATGTTTCTGGTAATACACCAGGTCCAGATCACGTTTGCCAATCTATCACAAGATTCTGACTTGATACCAACCATGCGATTAACATACGCTACAGCCGTAGTTTTGTCAATCTGTACCTGAACATGCAAATTTTGCATATTAGAACAATAACCTTTAAGCCCATAAAATGTTCCTAAAAGCTCTAAATAATTGATCCCTTGTTCTTGGAGCAAAGGTACTTCCTCCACATTCCATCTACCTCCACAGCTGGAAATAGTATTAGTAGCGCCCCAACCTAGAGCACTTACATCAGTCTGTAGAATAATGGAAGGTGTTTCAACCAGACTTTCTCTGGAAGCATTAGAGACACTGCTGATCCACCATTGTATGTCAGTAATAGCTGCAACTGGCAATTGCATGGGCCTGTCAAAATGCCCTGAATGTATCCTTAATGCATGTACCTTTGCTCGTTGCAAATGCTGATAATGCAGTGGTCCAAACTGTACAGCTGGAAAAGAAGCAATTAATTTGCCAAGCAAGCTTGCTACCTGCCTAATTGAGGGTTGGTGCTGCGTAATGAGCATAATACAACCTTCAATTAACTGCAGCCTTTTATCCTTGGGCAGAGTCACTACCATGTGTTCTGAATTAATGGTGAAACCCAAGTAATCAATTACTGTGCTTGGTAATAGTTTGGATTTAACTGGGTGAATAATAAATCCCAGCCTCTCGAAAGTAAGCTTAATTCTAGACACTGATGCTTCTGTTGTAGCCCGAGTGTCTCCCACAATCAGAATATCATCCAAATAGGCCATTAGCAAATGGCCCTGAGCTCTTAGTAGTGCTAAGATTGGTTTTAACAATTTGGTAAATAGTCTCGGAGCTGAGGTTAAACCATTAGGCAATGCTTAAAATTGCCATAATTGACTCATCCATCTAAATTTTAAGTATCTCCGATCATTACCATGCACAGCCACAGAGTAATATGCATCTTGAAGATCTATGTTAGCCATATAGCATTTTCTTGAAATTAGCTGTCTGGCATTGGCAAATGTCTCCATTTTAAAATGTTTATACTGTACAAAAGGGTTAAGACTTGTCAAATCTAGAATAATTCTACACCCACCATCCTTTTTTGGTCTAGGAAAAATATTTGACACAAATTGGTGGTGTTGGTCAACTGACTTCTCTATTACACCTTTTTTACACAATATTTCAAATTGCCTGAATCTGCATATTCTCTTCTTTTGAGAAAATATGTGTCCGGCTTGAAATATGCTGAGTAGGAGGATCCAAATATGGATAGAATTCAATTCTAAATCCCACAATACTGCACAGATGCGTTTTTTTTGCCATTCTTTTAGGAAGAATTGTAATCTTCCTCCAACTTGTGAGTGTGAAACATTTAATATGTCTCTTACCGGACCAGCCCCACCTACCTCGGGGTTTGCCGATGGCAAATGTTGTCCCCTGCTTTTAGTGGGAATACTGTAACCTCCACGCATCCCAGGAGCAGTGCGCCAATAATGCATATATGGGAAAGACCGACTTGTTCCTTCACCGGCCCCAGTCACCACACGTCGGTAGGGAAACTGTCTTCGAGTTGATCTGCCAAGCACCGGTGGTTTCATCATCCCCACGGTTTTTGCTTCTTCATTCAGGTCTTTTACCCTTTTGGCTAGATTCTCTCCAAAAAGCAGATTCGGCAATTGAATATTAGATGGTTTACAGAGCCCCGCAAACTTAGGGTGAATGTTAGGTCTTATAGCACTTTTACGAATACACTTTATTTCAAAGTGCGCACTACACAAGAATGCTAAGGCATCCTGTTGTGATGCAGACACATGCTCCTCATCCAAGCCTCTGGCGAAGGCCGTAATGCCTGACCCCAGCAATTTCAACACCCGTTGTAATTTCATTTCTTGTCCGCGTACTGCAATGCCCAAATAGCCCCATATTACATTATTCACCGCTGGGACTGCCTTCAGGTGTTTCTAGCGCTGGCTCTCCCATAGGCCTACGCATAGTAAACCCTTTACCAGATGCTCCCTGCGCGGGCTCTCCTGTAGGCCCACGCATAGGCAGCCCTCTTTCAGGTGCTGCTGGCGCTGGCTCTCCTGTAGGCCAACGCTTATACTGTCTTTTTTCAGACATTGTTGGCGCTGGCTCTCCTGTAAGCCAACGCATAAATTGCCTTTGTTCAGGCATTGCTGGCGCTGGCTCTCCCGTAAGCCAACGCTGTGCCCGACCCATCCAAAGCACTCCCTGCGCTGGATCTCCCGTAGGCCAACGCAGGCTGTAATCCTCCTGAAGTCAGTCTTGATAAATCATCTTCCCCATGAGGAATTCTAGACTAGCGACCTGAGCAGCCATAACTTCTGCCTGAGGCGGGTTAACCTCCGGGTCTGACTCCTCAGAGTCTACTGGCCACACGGACTTTTGTCCGGCCTTGCGCCCTAATGGCGCTGCAATGGTACTTTCTACCGCATCTGGAGTTGATGGCCTCGCTGCCACCGACTCCTCAAACGGGCGCCCGCTACCCTCAGACCCGCGGTCTTCTTGAGGTTTACCTGCGGTACGCCTCCTCCCTTTACGCCCTCTCTCCTTACTAACTTGTGTTGTCCCACAACTACAAGTCTACTCGGAGGAAAGCGACCTGAAAACGAAAGTGAAACCACTTACCTTCAGGCTTTTACACTTACCGCTTGGAGGAGCTCAGCTCCTCCACACACGGTCGCTGCGCTATGCGTCTGACGATATGACGCGTGTGCGGCTGGACGGGGTCTTCTTCACGCAGTCACTCACATGACTCCAAAGTAAAATGCACCAGACATCACCTATAAGTGAGATGAAGAATCAAGACAGGTCGCGCTCCCCCTGTACATCGTGTCTTGTGCTTATCACGTGTAGACGTAGGTTCAATTCTCAATCAAAGTTCAAACTTATGAATGTATAGTCTTTCCGCTGACTGGTTAGCACGCAACAAAAGCTTTTCACTGAACCTTGGTGCATGTGACAATAAACTAAACTAAACTAAGCCTAAAACCAACATTCTAAATTTAACAGGTACCCACCGACTCAATGAATGGCTAGTCAGAAACCAGGAGAGATGGAGGTTAAATCTGTGTTCATGTGATGATGACGGGAGCATTGCGATTGGTCAAAGTTCTTTTCCAATGGAAAAGCAAACATTTCCAAGTTTTCTAATTCCTCATCACTTTTGCCGATTGGCCAAAGCCCACAGCCAGTGACAAGCTCAGGAGATCTATGTCTGAATGTTGGATATGAGGTAACTCCAAGGATCAGTTCTACAAACAAGTCACAAACTGCCACTCACTGTCAAAGCTGACAGATGCAAAATAGCCTCCTGGCTGATGACTCACAAAGTGATCAAAGCTCCTCGAAACATATTGCAGCAAAGATCAAGTGCCCTGAAGAAAGGTTGGACAGAGGAAAAAAACAATGAAAAAACAAATTAGGAATTAGAAATTAGATGGTCGCTGGTGTGGAAGGCTGCAAAGCAGGCAGCTCAGGGCACTGATCACCAGTGAGGCTGGTTTAGCAAAGTACTGGCATTTTGAAGCTCAACACTCCCACTAACTCTGTCTCTTAACCTTGCACAGCTGAACGTGGGTCAGTAGCAGGGAAGACTAGCCCCACCTTTCTATTTCAAGGTACCTGCAGACTCAGAAGAAGATTAATTTCTGGGGGTTGTTGATCAGTGCTTCTTATTGATGTTTAAGTTGCTAAAGTCGACATGGAGGGGTACAGCAGGTCCCTAATTATATTTTGCTGACTTCAAGGCTTCTGAACAAAGAGAGTCCGAGGTGTTCTGGCGGATATTCCCCCTTAGCATAAGGAATGTCATAGAGTCATACAGAGTGGAAACAGACCCCTCAGCCCAACTTGCCCATGACAACCAACATGCCCCTTCTACACTCACCCCACCTGCCTACGTTTGGTCCATAACCCTCTAAATTTATCCTATCCATGTACCTGTCCAAATGTTTCTTAAATGTTGTGACAGTATCTCCCTCAACTGCCTCCTCTGGCAGCTCATTCCATATACGTACCAACTTGTGTAAACAGGTTGCCCCTCAGATTCCTATTAAATCTTTCCCCCCTTATCTTAAACCTATGTCCTCTTGTTCTTGATTCCCCTACTCTGAGTAAAAGACTATGTACATTTACCATATCTATTCTTCACATGATCTTATAAGCCTTTATAAGTTCACCCCTCATCCTCCAAGGAATAAAGTGCGATTATGCTCAATCTCTCCCCATAGCTCAGGCCCTTGAGTCCTGGCAACATCTTCGTAAATCTTCTCTGAACTCTTTCCAGCTTAACAACATTGTTCCAATAACAGGGTGACCAAAACTGAACACAATACTCTAAATGTGGCCTCACTAATGTATCGTACAAATGACCTGTAACATGACCTCCCAACTTCTATACGGTAATGATGAGGGAAAGGAGCAGAGGGCATGTAGATCAAGGGTTCTCAGCAGAAGACCATACCTCCACCTAGCTTAGCTCACTTTAGACATGCAGCATGGAAATAGACTCTTCAGCCCACTGAGTCCACACCGACCATTGATCACCCATTCACACTAGTCATATGTTATCCCACTTTCACATCTGCTCCGTACACACTAGGAGAAATTTACAGAGGCGGATTAACCTACAAACCTGACATCATGGGATGTGGTAGGAAACTATAGCAGCCGTAGTAAACCCATGATGGAACATGCAAACACCACACAGACAACAGCCGAGATCAGGATAAAACCCTTGTCTCTGGGGCTCTGAGGCAGCAGCTATCAGCTGTGCCACTTGTTTAGGAACTAATTCCTTCACCTGAATATCCCAGACATACACATCCAGCTGTCTCCTCTTGAACAAGCTCCATTTGGTCTGATTAGCCACCCACAGAACAGCAATAGGAGCTTCAGTCTAGGCAGTTTGATCAAGCCGCGGGGTGGAAGCAGGAAGTAGCTGTTATCTTGGGGTTTTGGTCTGAAGCTGAAATCAAATTGCAGGAACGACATGGCTCCAATACACAGAGGTCTGGCTCACCCAATGACTTGGTACATTGAACTGTAACCTAATCCACAGTGCTGCCCCCAACCTGTAATTAAGATAAATTCCAATGGCGACCTTTCTTTGAGTGGATAATTTCAGTTGGACAATTACCCACAAACAGGAAGAGCCTTAAATAAAGATACCGTCAGCAGGCTCCAGGTTACTCACTTGTTCAGTTCCCCATGGACTCTAGGGACCAGAGGTCAGACGAACGTCCAGGACTTGGAGAGTGCCAACGGCGCAAGCCTTGCCTCTCGCGTTGAGGTGCGGCAGAGCCCCTCACTGATTCTCAAGCCTGAATCATCCACAACTGCAGTTAGTTTTGCAAGCTTGTTTTCCATTTATTCCCTCAGATTCTCTGACAGCCTCTTCTGGTGAGAAATTATGAACTATTGAAGGTAGAAATCGCCCCATCTGTTGTGTGTGGATGCAGTTTGTGAATCTCCCGGTGGTATAGGAGATTGTGTTGCCGTTCTGCAGCTTACAATCATAGATACAGGACAATCAATAGCATGGTGGAAGTGAAATTGAGCTGGGCAGTGTGCATTATTGCATAGGGCACCTAACCTTGTACTGGGAATCGCAAACATTTAAATAAAAATAAATGGCCCATTGAGAGTTACTTGAGCTTCATCAAGAACATCTGAGGAAACCCTGTTACCCACTGCAAGCTTAAAGGCAACCTGACAGACTAGCAAAACCTTATTAACTGTGGCTATTGAGATAACAGTGGTCAGAAACTCCTAAGTGTCAGCTCTGCTTTCAATACCATTATCCCAACCAAGCTCGTCTCCAAACTCGTGGGACTTGGAGACATCAGATCAATCCCCTCTGCAACTGGATCCTCAACTTCTTGACCCACAGACTACAATCAGTGAGCAGAGTGGGCTGGATAGTGAATAATGATGAGGCGGATTACAGAAAGAAGATTGAAAACCTTGTAACTTGGTCCCAAGACAACAACCCATTGAGAGACTCAATGGGTTGAGGTTGATAGATCAAACCCAACAAATGAAGTGTGCTAAGGTTTTCAATCGGGAACATTAACTTTCTCTTTACACAAATGCTGCCTGACCTGGTGAGGGGTTCCAGCATTTTCTGTTATTATTTCAGATTTCCAGCATCTGCAGTTTAATTATTTTCATCACTTAATCATGGTTTGTTTCCTCATTGACTGAGGTATTAATTTAATTGGCCAGTGTATTATTATCCAACAATAATCTGGCATTATTTCAAAGTTGACAATATTTGACATGAAAAAGGATTTTAAAAAGTCCATGTATTTTAGCATTCCTTTGCACGTAATGGTTCCGTCAATGGGTCAGTATTCATTGCCCATTTCCATTGATACTTGAAGACTTGGGAATGTGTTACCTTTCTGAACCACTGCAGTCCAGAGTGCGTCATTCCATACTGCTGTCAGAAAGGAAGTTTCAAAATTTCACCCGGAATTAAAGAAAGCACAGTGATATCTTCTCAAGTCTAAGCAGTGAATGACTTGGATGGCAAATTGTAGGTGATGGTGTTCCATCGTTCCTCCAGCAGCTTGGAGTTACAAATATGGGAGGTACTTCTAAAGATACTTAGCAATTTGCTGCAATCCAAGTGCACACAAGAGACAAAAGCTGCACCAATTGAAAGTGTGGCAAATGTTTCATTTAATGAATGGAGTGCCTATTAATCATGTTACATTGTATGCAATGTAACAATGGAGTCAGACACAAAATGCTGGAGTAACTCAGTGGGTCAGGCAGCATCTCTGGAGAAAATGGATAGGTGACATTTCAGGTCGGGAGTCTTCTTCAGACCCTTCATCTGAACAAGGGTCCCAACCCGAAACATTACCTATCCATTTTCTCCAGAGACGTTGCCTGACCCGCTAAGTTTTTGTCTATCTTTGGTATAAACTAGCATCTGCAGTTCCATTTTTTTTACATTGTATTGTATGTTGTTGAGCTTCTTCCAAGCTTTTGGAGTTGTTCTCATCCAGATAAACAGGCCGGAGGGTCTGTTTCCACACTGTATTTCACATACTTGGTTTGAGTCATATTGATGACAGAAAGACTTTACAGATTCATAGGATGAACCAGGGCTGCCTCTGACATGCGCATCTAGTGTTTATGTGACATTGTCGTCAATGGCAACACGTTGGATGATGCTCAGCTTGGATTTACACCTTCACTGAAAGGGGAGTAAAGATGGTTTGATTCTGTTACTGGCACGAGGCCCAGTGTTGTCCTGCCCCTGCTGAATATAAACATTAATTGTTGATCGTCTGAGAAATGGCAAATGGAAATATGTGCAATAATCCGTGAGCATACTGCGTTCTCATTTTACTTCGGAGTCACGTGAGTGACTACGTGAAGAACCCCGCCAGTGCGCCTGCGCATCATTACGTCAGACGCCTTGACGCAAATGGACGTGAGGAGCAGAGCTCCTCCAGTGGTTTGTAGTTTTTCAACTACAAGGTAAGTAAACACTTTTTTCATGTTTTCCAGGTCCGTTTACTGTGGGTCTATGGGGATTTTTTCCACAGACGCCATGGGAAAAAATGGACAGGGGGAAGAGGCGAGCGACACAGCCGACAGAAAGTCGGGAAAGTCGGGAGTCCGCGGTTAGAGACCAACCGCCTCTAAACCCCGGTACAGTCGCCAGCGGTGAGCATAGCGACTGTGGACCTGGGGCTGGTGAAAACACAGTCAGCGCCTGTCGGGCAAAAGATGAAGTTTAAATCCCAACGGCCCACGGAGGGAGTCCCAGGCAATGGAAGTAGCTCCAGGGCTAGATACTGCTTTCGAGCGTATTGCCCAAATAGAAAGCCTTTTACATAGGCTGTTGGAGCAAAGTTCACTCAGGAAGGAGTGTACTGAAATCCAAGTTGCTGGAAGCAGCTTAACAGCACCTGGCTCAGGGCTGATGGAATGCATCCTCAGGGATGAGGAGCGTGCTACGGGTCATGAGATTTCAGACCCCGACTCTGACGATGAGGCTGTACAAGGCGATGAACGGCAGCTGCCAGATGTTCCACCCCTGGCAGCAGGATTCGCTGCCCCGTCAGAGTCAGGAGAGCCATTAGGAGAAGAACTGGCCTCCTTAATAAATTACTTGGTTTACCATCAGCTGGAACAGCAGGAGATGGATGAGACTGCAAGAAAGCAGGAGACCCCAAGTAACTGTGGGTTGCTGAAAGCAGAAGCAGTGAACCAAATTATCTGGAATCAGTTGCAGAGAATATTAAAGCTGCTGGGTTCTGGAATAACTGCTTTTACCAGAATAGCAGATAACAGCCAAGAGATGACGAAGTTGCATCAGGAAGCACTGGGGTTGCTATGCAGCACCCACTTCGACATCAATTATCTGAGGAAGGTGCTATACGGCCTACTATGAATCCGAAATTCGCAGCACTCTGCAAACAAAGTAATATACAATTACCCAACTTACTCTTTGGAGAGGATCTCGGGAGACGTATTAAAGAGTTGGGAGATGAAGCGAAAACAGGATTGTTAAAAACATCAATGGTTACAAAGTCTGTAAAGAGGAAGTATCCTTTCAGACGTCATACGGATCCTAGACCAGGACCAAGTCGCTCATCAACGCAGGGACGTAGCTGGCGGCCTGCAGCGGGAGTGGTGGTGCTTCCGGGAGAATCCAGGGATCTCAGAATACTCAAATGACTCAAGAGGTAGGTGAACCTGGTTCTCATGGGAACATACTAACTGGATTAAGTCCAAAAGTTGGAGGCAGATTACGTCTCTTCTATAAACATTGGAAGACGATTACTTCAGATGTGGTAATTCTGAATAATACACAAGGATTTCGAATTGAATTCAATCCAAATTATGATTTGTCTGTCCAGCATGTTCCTAGCAGAACTCTCCACTTTGCGAAGGAATGGAGGTTCAAGCTGCGCTTCAAAACCCTACATATAAAAGGTGTTTTTGAAGAATCAGTCTACCAAATTCACCAATTTGGGTCAAATATATTCCCTCGATCAAAAAAGGATGGAGGATGTAGGATGATTATAGACTTGACAAGTCTGAATCCTTTTGTTCAGTGTCTGTTCACTTGCAAGATATGAAGTATCTTAACATTTAAATGGATGAACCAATTAGGGCAGTTCAAAGCTCTGCCTAATGGGTTAACGTTCGCTCCCAGAATATTCATAAAATTGTTAAAATCAATTCTGGGGTTGCTGAGAGCCAGGTGCATGTACTAATGGCATACCTGGATGATGTCCTGATTATAGGAAGGACAAAACAGTCAACAGAAGCATCAGTTGCAGTTATGAAATCAAACTTTTGAAAGTTTGGGGGTTTCTAAATTCATCCAAAGAAATCAAGGTTAAAAACATGTACCTCAATTGATTATTTGGGGTTCACAATTAGAGATTAGAGATTAGAAATTAGAGATTCCTTTATTTGTCATTCAGACCTTTCGGTCTGAACGAAATTTCGTTGCCTGCAGTCATACATATAATAATAAATAACAAAACACACAATAAACACAAATTAACATCCACCACAGTGAGTTCACCAGGCACCTCCTCACTGTGATGGAGGCAAAAGTCTTAAAGTCTCTGTCTCTTCCCGCTTTGTTCTTCCTCTGCGCTGAGGCGATCCAGGCTTCTGATGTTGTGACCCCGCCGGGTGATGGTAAGTCAATCCCGCGGCTGAATCCGTGCTCTGTCCGCGACGGGCCGGTTCAAACTCCGCGGCCTGGGGTGGCAGAAGCTGCCGAAGCTGCCGCCCTCCAGTCCAGCGGACGCAGCTGTAGTTGCGGGAGCCCCAGAAAAACAGGTCACCCACCTGTGACCTGCAAACTCCCGACGATGTCGTCCACCGGGCCCGCGGCCGAGCCTCCGGATTCAGGTCGCCACCAGTGTCCTCGGTCGCCACTGCCGGAACGCCACCGCAGCCCCGAAGCAGGCCAGCCCCGCGCTGGTAAGTCCTGGCTCTGCCTCCGGAGCCTCGAGGTCGGTCGGTCAGTCGCAGTTGGAGTTGGAGGCCGGCAGCTCCGCCATTAGGCCTCAGCGCAGACGGAGGCAGAGAAGGGGGATGCGACAAGAAAAAGTCGCATTCCCGCTAAGGAGGAGACAAAAATCATGTTTCACCCCCCCCCACCCCACACATACACAACCCAATAAACTAAAATTTAACTAAAACAGGACAAAAGAAAACAACAAAAAAAGTAAAAACAGACGGACTGCAGGCGAGCCGCTGCTGTTCGACAGCGCCGCCACTTCCGGAAGATTCAGCCCAAATGCAAATTACTTTGCCCAGTGAAAAAAGGGTGGAGTTGATTAAAAGATTGCAGTAATCTGTTAGCAAAAACCTCTAATCAGACAGGTGGCTCGAGTACTGGGAAAATTAGTAGATTCCCAGCAGTCCAGTATGGACCATTACATTATCAACAGCTGCAGAGAAGAACAGGCACTGAGAATAAATGCTGCTCATTTTGATAGAACCATGCAAGTAACAACAAATGCTGTTTCTAATCTGCAGTGGTGGATTCTACATGTCTCAAGCAGTTCAGGCAAAGTGCTGATTGAACAACCTTCCATGATATTACAAACTGATGCCAGTGCACTAGGATGGGGTGCAACTGACTTAACATCTAGCTGCGGAGGCA
This sequence comes from Malacoraja senta, assembly GCA_038087875.1. Lineage (NCBI taxonomy): Eukaryota > Metazoa > Chordata > Chondrichthyes > Rajiformes > Rajidae > Malacoraja > Malacoraja senta. The sequence continues at coordinate 41,286,033 of CM075978.1, forward strand.
GATGGAATCAGGAAGAGTTATTGTTACTGCAGACATGGGGAATTACCTATTTGGAGCTTTTAGGAGGTTTCTATGGACTCCAAGCTTGTGGTTCTAACACAACTAAAAGGAAGGTTGAAGTTAAAATTAACAAACACAACAGCAGTTGCCTATATTAATGATATGGGTGGAATTAAGTCGGTGTCATGTGAGAAAATAGTTAAATCAACTTTGGTCTTGGTGTATTGAACAGAACATTTGGATTTCAGCTATCTATCTACCAGGTAGAATGAACACGATAGCAGACACCAGGTCACGAAAGTTCCATGATAATAAAGAATGGATGTTGAATCAAGAGGTATTCAATGATATAGTAATCAGATTTGGAATGCCCGACATCGACTTGAATCATCAGCTATCGAGATATGTCTCATGGAAACCAGATCCAGGAGCAGTGGCGATTGATGCTTTCTCGCTACATTGGGGTGGTATGTTTTCATATATATTTCCACCTTTCTGCCTCATAAGCCAATGTTTGCTTAAAATCAGGCAAGATGCTGCTTCAAGGGTATTGGTAGTACCAGATTGGCCTACACAGCCATGGTATCCGTTGATATTAGAATTAACAACACAAATGTTGATGAAAGTCCCAAAAAGGAGTAATTTATTGCTGCACCCTGTAACAGGGTAACAAAATCCATTATATGATTGTTTGGATTTGTTGATTTGCAGGTTTTAAGAATGCCTTTTCTGGGACGAGGACTGTCTGAGCGTACTGTGGACATGCTTACGGCAGCCTGGAGGAAGAGCACTCAAAAACAGTACCTGTCTTATATTAAGAAATGGGAAGAGTTCTGTGTACAAAAGAATGTGCAATAAAGTACTGCAGATATTTCAAATGTTTAGAATTTCTGTCAACACTTTATTATGATGAAGGTCTGAGTTGTAGTGCAATTAATTCAGCCAGAAGTGCATTGTCCTCATATTTGGTTCTAGAGTCAGAAAGAAACCCAATTGGGTCACACCCAATTGTTTCCAGACTAATGAAAGGAATCTTTAATTCCAAACCACCGAAACCTAGGTACATGACAATCTGGGATGTAAGTGTGGTACTGAAACTACTTCGTGAATGGTCATCAAGTGTGTCTTTACCTTTGGCTAAGCTCAGTATGAAAGTATTAATGCTTATGGCATGAGTGACAGCACAACGAGTGCAAACACTTGGAAAATTACAAATAGACAGTATGGAAGTAACTGAAGATAAGGTTACATTCTATATCTATGACCTACTAAAGCAAATTAGGCCAGGTGTGACAGGATTTAAAATTATACTAGCAGTATATCCAAATGATCCTTGCCTCTGTATTAAGACATATTTGTTACAATACATTGAGGTCACAAAGAATTTGAGAAATACGGAAACTGGGTTGTTGATCACACACAAGAAACCACACAAGAGAGTTTCAATACAGACTATTTCCAGATGGATAAAAGAAGTCTTAACAGCTGCTGGTATTAACACTTATGTTTTTACGTCTCACTCGACTAGGGCAGCAGAAACGTCGGCGGACAGGGCAAAAGACGTCCCCGTCGACCATATCCTCGCAGCCGCCGGGTGGTCCAATGAGTTGATGTTTCAACATTTTTACCATCGGCCTATTGTTAATGCGGGATTGTTTGCAGAAACTATTTTAAGTTCTGTGTAAATTCCTCTGGTTTAAAGGGGATCTGATTAATTTCATTATTGAAATGAATTACTGCAATGTGGTACAAATGTTATTATGAATGCATGATTGATTATTTCTCGTTCCGAGTCAATCAATGAAGTGAGAAGCCGGGATTGATCCACGGCATGAAATCACAAAGCTTTAAAATCTTCACGTAGTCACTCACGTGACTCCGAAGTAAAATAGTAAGATTAAACGAGAACTTACCTAAGTTTGAAGTTTGGTCTTTATTTTATGAGGAGTTACGTAGGTGATTACGTGCCCGCCACGACCCTACCCTCTATCATAAAGGTCAGATGGAAGTTCTTGTATTACTCGTTTTATTATGAGACTATATTACTTCGGTTGTTGTTTTTTGTGATTTCACACCGCTGCTTTGAAGATTGACGCGCAGGCGCACTGGCGGGGTTCTTCACGTAATCACCTACGTAACTCCTCATAAAATAAAGATCAAACTTCAAACTTAGGTAAGTTCTCGTTTAATCTTACTATTTTATAACATTGACACCATATTGTTGTGATTTGTGCCTCACTGCCTCGAGGAGCTTATGAAATGATGCCTCGGACAACCATACCCGTTTACCTCTTTACTTGGTTCAACTCAATCCAGAAATGGAAAACAATCTTGCCCCTCCCCCAGTTCTAGTTGTCAAATTTCTCAGAGCTCCTCAGATCCACCTGGTCAAACATTGTGTTGATCTCAAGATATTGTCCCTCTCATCAGCTGGAATTTTGCGCTGTGGTCCAAGGCTATAATGAGACCTGGAGCTGGGTGGTCTTAGAAGAACTCTGTCAGTAAGCAGGTTACTGCAGAGTTGGTTCTGCTGTACAGTCCCACACAAAATACCTGCACTGATTAATGTTGGAGGATAGACTGCAGGGGCTTTTGGTGGACAATTTTCCACTTTGCGGATGGATGTCAGGTATGAAACTGTACTGGAATAACTTGGCTAGCGGCATGGCTCATTCAGCTTATAATTGCCTTGGAGTTTGAATAGGTATCAAAGCACACTGATCATTAGCTGGGAAACTCCTGCATATATTGTATACCATCCTTCACTGCGGCATTCCATGTAATTTGGCAAAATGCCGAGTAGACCAAGGCTCACATGTGACAAAAAGAATACATTATTTGTATGTGAACTACTGGCATTTAGGAGGGGGTATCATCAGGTTACACTATAGTGTATTACTATTTTTACAGGATGTCACAAACAGGGAATTAATGCAGTTTATGTATGCTTTTTAAATAATGTGAGTGAATAGGGCAACAGGCACCTTGGATGATATTTCAAACCACAAACCATTCGGTCAACTCCATGTTTACTAACTGGAAAAGAAACAGCCTCTGAAAAGGAGCCTCCTGGCTTGCATGCCTACACTTCGTAGTAACAGATCCTGAGAAAAATAGAGGTCGGGGCCCTAAAATGGAACTGCTCTCTTGAGTTGACAGGGCCATGGCATTGAGCAGATTTCTCCAAATCTTAAGGCTGAGCTCTATATCTTGAATTTGGGCCTGGATCTTGGTAAATGCTAGAGATTAGCTGAACAGTAAGCAAGATCGTATCTGAGACATGAAGAGCTCAAACAAGCAACAGTGATTGAAATAAATATTTCAGCACGCTAAGATACTTCTGCAAATGATTAAACCCTTGATTACCAAGCATTCCATCACAAATATTAAACTTAAGTCTCCAGTATGTAAAGTTTTATTTTTGCTTTCCCATTAGTTTAATTGTAAAAGACAAAGAAGCAAATTATAACTTTAGTTAACAAATAGAGTTTGACAGACAACATGTTTTTTTTCCATCTTTTATTACAGCAATCCAACATCAGTCTTTAAACATTTCAAGTATGTGGGTTAAATGGAAATAGTTCCTGCTCTACACAATTCATCTTGCATCTTGTTTTCCAGCAGAGATTGTATTTTATGTCTAGGGTCCTGTTTCATAGAAATATCACAGTGCTACACAATAAAAGTGAAGTAACATCTGATTGCCAGGAGAGGTTGTGACACTGTGAGGATTTGGAACAATATCCAATCTTTTCACAATTTGCACCTGTGGAAATTTTATCCTCAGATATTTTCCATTTCTTGCATGTATTGGTACTGAATTGTTGATGCACTTTTACTTCAGCTCCAAAGATGACACATATTCTCACAAACCGCAGGTAGAATCAGTAGAAGTAGAACAACAAACGCTAATGTTACCACTGAGCATTCATTACACCAAAGTGTTTACAAGGCTAAATAATAATAAGATTACATAGAGCAGCTCACATTGAGGTCACAGCATGTTCTGATATATTCAAGCCCTGAGTCCCTGAGTTCTTATTATGGTGTGCTGTCACAAATGACACGGTCATGGTACAAATCTACCACATCCTTTCTATGTAATTCAATAGTAAATTAATGCTAATCTTCGGTAAAGTATTGATGACCTTACTCTTTTATTGAAGAGTAAATAAGCAAAACACTTGAATTTATTTGTCACAGCAATGACAACCCAGTCTCGAAAATCCAAGTGTTGGCTCAGTCAGACGGACCTGAAAGGTTTGGTCGAAACAAATGGGATCCTTTGGAAGTTGACAAGATATTATATTCAGATGTTCAACCTAAATTGTCTGGGAACCATGTCCTGTTTGAAATACATTACCAATGCTCTCAGTTGTTTTTAAATCATGTGTTTATAGTCATTTCTAATCAGCCATTCTCAAACTTCCTTTCAAGATGTTTACATTTATAATCAGTAGGTGATTTCTGTGAACTCTTGTTGAGTTTGAAGCATGGCAAATAAATTACAGCAATAAAATGTAAATAACCTTTGAACTTGAAGGGGCAACATCATTACAACAATTTAGGTTAAGCCAGTGTACATCTGTATGTAGGGTTTTGGAAAGAACTCCAGTAACTGGGTTGTGATTCATGCTAAAAGATATTAAAATTATCATTAATATATCAATAGATTCACCTTTTTTTTTTAAATTAAACCTCAAGGCAAATCGAGTTAATATTTGAAATGTTGTCCTGTTTATTTTAAATATACCAATCCATGGAGGTAGTAGGGTATTTTAGAAATTTATTTATTTACTATATTTAACCAAAAAATCATAAAAATAAATTGTTACCTTATTGAAAGAATTCTTATAGTTATATTGCAACATTTGGTGTTTTGTTCCTTTCTGAATAACCCTAGTCGCCTAACAGTGAAGGATTTAAACAAGCTCTGCACATAGTAACCAAAGGATAGTCGATCCTGCTTTAAACGACACCGATAATTACCACGATGAGCACAGAAAAATAGTCTTTAAAGGGAAAAAAACAGTTGATGATTATGTCTTCTGTCCTCGACATCATGAACATTAAAGGAGAGAGATTCCATTACATCTAGCTATACTACAAATCCTATCAGCAAAGTTCTGATATTCCCAAAGATTTTTGGCTCTGATTCTTTATGCAAAGAAACAATCTGCTTCTGTCTGGGGATCTTTGATGGGCCTTTTCTAGAAGATGAATAAGCGGCTTCTGCCTGACTTTGTAAGAGTAGAATCTGGCATGCAGAGAACAGACATGCAGTCCAGTGTCTGATGTGGCAGAGGGGCAAAAAAGAGATTCTTTTATCCAATCTATTTCTGAAGTCCGCAGCTGTCAGTTACTTTTCTGTCACCACTCTTATCAGCATGATTATACACATATATTAGCTCTAATACAAAAAAACTGCGGAGACATGTTTGGAAGAATGGTGCCTCCATTAAGATAGTTTTGTCTGGTCACATAATTATGAAATAGCCTACAAAAACATCTTAACAATTGTGTGGCTGAAGCACAGTGGTTTGTTATCCAGTGCCAGAGGCTCCACATTTAAAACCCTCTTTCTTTTATTTCATAATATCTCTCTGTTCCTGTCCTACATAGAGTGTGAAGTGTCAGAGTGTATCAGTGGCATACTTAAGCCACTCTTCTATTTGGAGTGAAAAGAAAGGGCTGCAGATGTGCTATCGGCAAACAGTCTTACAGGTCATAATTCTGACACTGCGAATCACTTTAATTCGACAGCTCTGCATATTCTTTCAATTGTCTTTCTCAGGCCTGCACACAGTACAACAATCACACAACTTACACGATAAAGAATTAAAACCTCAGAATAATCTAGTGTCAATTAATTCATCAGGTGATATTAAATTAAGCAGGCATTATTCACAGATTGTTACGTGTAGGAAGGAACTGCAGATGCTGGTTTACATCGAAGATATACACAAATTGCTGGAGTAACTCAGTGGGACAGGCAGCATCTCTGGATAGAAATAATGGGTTGTTATTATTATTATTATCTTGCTTGCACTTAAATTTTCATCTTGGAATAGCAAGAAAACAAAATTCTACAAAGTACTGACAGAAAAAGATGTGCAAAGAATGCTGTTATGCAAGACAACATCATTCCTCCACGAATCACACAAATTCTTAATAAATGATTGAGATTGGGAAATTCGTTATACAGGGACCAGAGCAGTTTTTTGCCCAACCCTACGCAATTCATAAAACAACATGCTCAGTTCTGCATTGCTTTCATTTCACATTTTGACATTAAGCCATTTGACATACTTATGGGTTCCTGAACCAGCCCGATTTCTACCTTCCATTAAATGGCTCATTAATATTTGTTATAATATAATTAGCATGTTATGTTAAACTGAAAAATTCCAGATCATTCCCACAAGGTAGGCCTGATGAACTTTGAAAGTAGTAAAAGACAGGAGGTGAATCTGGAAGTGTTTTTAAAGACAGATAGTAGCAACAGGGGTGTCCGTTTTGAGTTTCTGCAAATAAAATGTAAATAAAGTGGAAAAACCTTTGTTTGTAATCTGGTGAATCTTGAAGAATGTAGAACAATGTTTCCTTTATGAATGAAGCAATCTTCACCAATAAGATTCAATAACTAATCATCTCTCTACCACATACCACAGTCAAGGATTATCAAAAGGAAGTATTGTTCACAGTTATACCACCATGGCCACAAACCTCAGCAATGTATCTCATAGCATTTGGTTATGACATGTTTGTTCCAATGTGCTGGATAGAGTTTGATATAAGTAGGGCCAGCTGCCATATTGTGTGTAGTACTAACATCCACAGTCAGATCATGATGTCAGTTTTCATGCAACACTTATTTGATATCTGCAAGCTCATATATGAATTCACTGCCTTCATGTAGCCTATGTGTTTAATAACAGGGAAGACCTCTTGCAACTATATAAAGGACCCTTAAACTGAGCGGGGTTACTAAATGAGGCAGTGAACAATTTGGTCCAGTCTTCAAGCTGCCATTCAACTCCAATGCTGCCAAAAATTGGTCTGTAAAGAGCACTAGCTCACAATGTAGCTCACAATGTATTGTGAACAGCAAAACGAGCAGAACAGATTGTTGGGTAAGGAGGGGCAGCTGGGCTCTCAGCGAGAGACTACATCAGGAAAGAGAATTCACAATGTGAATCTCCCTCACATATCCTCAGTAAGGAACAATACGCCAGGGGTCGCACGTCAGTAAGGATGCCTCCACTGGTTTGCCACCTGCTCCAACGACAGCAGGTTGGGGAGCCCGTTGCCATGTATATCAATGTGTCAGGATTGATCTGGGCTGGAGCTGATGTCTGCACACTTCAACATTTTCTACAGACAGTTGAAAAGCATAGATTATGGCCTGCCATGTTTTCTCCTGCCCTTCCTATCCCTGCAATGTCTGAAGGGTCCGGACCCAAAATGTCACCCATCCATGTTCTCCAGGGATACTGCCTAACCTGCTGTTACTCTAGCATTTTGTGTCTTTCCTAGATTATTAAGTTAATTTCAAAATTTCTTTGAGCACAGGCTGAGGGGTTCTCTTATCGAGGTATATAAAATCCTAAAGGGAATAGATAGGGTGAATGCACAGTCTTTTAGCCAAAGTGGGGAAATCAAGAAGCAGAGGACATAGGTTTAAGGTGAGAGGGGCAAGATTTAATAGGAATCTGAGGGACTACTTTTTCACACACGAGGGTGTGGGTATAAGGATTGAGCTGCCAGAGGAAGTAGTTGAGGCAGGTGTTATAGCAACATTTCAAAGACATTTGGACAAGTACATGGATAGGAAAAGTTTAAAGAGATATGGGCCAAATATGAGGAAGTGGGACTAGCATAGATGGGATATCTTGGGCAGCATGGGCAAGTTGGGCTGAAGGGCATTTTGCCATGTTGTATGACTCTATTACTCTAAAGGAGCTGAACACATTTTGTTCTTTCTACTGAAGACAGACAAAATGCTGGAGTAACTCAGCGGGTCAGACAGCATCTGTGGAGAAAAGAAATAGACGTCATTTTGGATCGGAACCCTTCTTCCCCGTTATAGAGAAGAGGAGAACTTCTTCAATGTAGGCATACCTTGTTCTTTCTACAACAGCACAAGAAGAACACAGTCGTGCAAGGATGCGTGGCACTTAACGTGCGAAGTCAGTAAGATGCCCGAGCCAGAGGGATTCCTTTTGCTTAGTATCCTATTTGCGAAAGACCAAAAACAACATATCATGGCAATCAGTCCAATGTATTCGCAGAAGCCACAATCGTTGGTGTCCGCCCAAAGGCTGGCGGTCGATGGATTGGGAACCTGCCCCCGAAGGTTTGGCAATTGAATGAGTATGACTCAGTACTCCTTGGCAGTCTGCTACATCCTATATAGTCCCAACATGAACATGGATTAATTGTTAAATTTAACTTGTAAAATTTGTTGAATGTTTTTGTGTCTCAGGGACGGTCAGAAACATACTTAGGCTTGGTAACCAGGTCATTTGTTGTGGCTCATCAGACAATGCCTCACCATTTAGGATTGGATTAGTGCTGACCAGCAAGTTGTCAATTGGAATCCGCAAAATCTAATCCGTATGTTTTCCATATGTAATCTAATCTAATCCGTATGTATACCTCAGCATGAAGTCACAGAGATGCACCAGAGCAACAACTTTGGTTCAATGTCATTGCTCTGAACTACATAGAGTTGGGGGCATTGGTTTTGTCTTTTTGCACTCTTATTGTTTGTTTGTTTGTTTCTATGTGTATGTATGTGTGTATGTATACTGAACTTATTTTTCTCATTTATTATATTGTTTCCAGGGTACTATATTTACATATTCTGCTGTGCTACTGCAAGTAAGAATTTCATTGTTCTGTCTGGGACATATGACAATAAAACACGCTTATCTTGAACAGGCATATGGTGAATATGGCGTGGTGTCTACGCCAGCACAACAGGCATCATGGGCTGTGTATTGCAATCCCACATCTATTTTATTTAGCTTTCCTAATATTTGGACAAAGTAACCAATTCTGAAACATCAAAGCAGTGCCTTGGGCTACCTGGCTAGTTCAAGTATAAAAATGACTATGGGCGCCTTCCAAGGTGCAAATCGAAATACCTCTTTCAGAAAACACTGTAGGAACCTATTGGTTTATCACTTATCTCGTAGTTCTTGCAGAATCTTGATGTTTGCAAGCTAACTGTTGCATTTGCCTTTCAAACAATTATACATCCAATGTGATTAAGCTCTTTTGTACATGGTCGGAATGTGAAAGATGCAACAGGCATAATTTGAACACGATGGACAGAAATATTAAGCTCAGGATATTATGAGTGGGGTGGAGAACTGTGATGGGCCAAAAGGAGGTGGCATCAGTCATGGAAGTGAAAGCAAGCCCTTTCAAATTTGATAGGCAAGAGCTCAAGAGTCGGTTCTGTGGCAAACTAACAGCACTTCTCCGTCAAGGTCTGGATTCCCCTGTCAATGGGAAAATCTGAGCCTATTGGCAGGGCTCTGGCTGGCAAGTTGCCAGCTGTGAACAGACCTCATGCATCCCAGGGCAGGGCGTGTCCTCACTGCACCTCTCTGGCCATTAAACTGGGAACCAGGCACCAGCATGACAAGTCCATTCTCTTGAGAACAAAGGAACAGTTGATACTATATTATTGAAATGAATTTGTAAAAAGTTTTGGTTTGAAGGAAGTCCATCATTTTGAAAATGTCCTAATTTTTAAAATAGTAATATTTCCTATTGGTTTTATAATTGTTTTTGAATACAGAATTTCACATTGTCAGGAATAGATGGTAGCTTTTTTACCTCAGTTTTTAAAGATACAGCGTGGAAACGGGCCCTTCAGTACACCAAGTATGTGCCGATCAGCAATTACCCATACACTAGTTCTAACCGACACACTAGGGGTGATTTACACAAACCAATGAACCTTCAAACTTGCACGTCTTTGGAATGTGGGAGGAAAGCCGAACACCCGAGGAAAATCCACGTGATCACAGGGAGAACGTACAAAATCCGTAAGGACAGGATCCTCTCTCAGGATCGAACACGGATCTCTAGCACTGTATGTAAGATGGCAAATCGACTGTTGTGCCACCATGCCGCATTCAAAGACATTGGCAGGTTTAGCAACTGGCTAATCAGAGGGCAAAGCTGTCAAAGATGTTCCAGCTGTTTTGTGGGCAGGCATCTCTCTGCCACCACACACACAGTGCATGACCCTGTGGCTCTGCAAATGCTCCCAACTTAGGATGACACGCGCTTGGTGACAGATCTGCAGATGTTAACGACCACACCGATCAGCAGCAACAATGGCCGACTCCCCAATGACTACAAGTTCAAGCCTGAGCTGTCTGCTGCAGACAGAATTACAGTTCCACGGAATGAATCAAGTTTCATTTGGGGAAAAAATAAAATCAGTGAAGCATAAGGTTTTTACAGTCACTTAATCGGTACTGTTGTGATTTTTGCGTGGAAAATGTTGGAGATATTATATGCATAAAATGAAGTAAATTGGATGAATTGATTAAACCTGCAGGATATTAGAGATGGAGAATGGAGAGGGACTAATTGGATAGCTCATTCAAAGAGCAAGTGCCTGATGCCTTCTTTCTATGCTCTATAAAACTCTCATGGTTCTGGTTAGCATGGGCCTCCATTCTAAATATACAGTTCAAGAAGCAACATTTAAGAAACTGCTTACAACACTCATGTGATGTATATGTAATATAAATGCCAGTGCCCCTTGAGGCCAAAAGCAGAAGCTGGCAAATGTGCCTGTGCCTCGTGACTGAGGTCAGGTGACCTTCCAGAAGTTTCCTGGTTGTGCAGATTAAATCCTTCTTACAAGATGTCGGACGTGTATTCATTGTGCTAGTCACAACAGGGTCTTACAGAAGACATCACAACTCAGTTCTAGATTAATCACAGAATACAACAGTAACATTTCAGTTTTTTTAGACTAGTTTGATTTAGGTAATACACTGCGATCAAACATGGTAAATTTTTACTACCTTTGATTCCAGCATTCTCGTTCCTCTCTTCCAGCTTTCTCCGTCCTCCCGTTCCCCCACCACAATCAGTCTGAAGAAAGGTCCTGGCACGAAAGGTCACCTATCCATGTTCTCCAGAGCCTGACCCCGAGTTCCACAAGCACCTTGTGTCTTTTATTTGTGGTAATTTATTTATTCCTCCAAGATTCATGCCAACCTCTGACCTCTACCTCAGCTTCCTGCTTGAATCCTGAAGATCAGCTTTCTATTCCTGCAGCAACCAAGCAAAATCATAAGTGACATTCTCCAACATTCACACATCATTCTTTGTCCTGAGGCTTGGTGGGGTTTACTCCCTCAGTCTGATCCTTTCCAATCTTCAGTGTCCGTCTTCAGTGTCAACAACCATCTGCAGTTCCTTCCTACACATTTTTCCAATCTCATCCTGGTCTTCAAAGACACCGCATAAAACCACATTTCCTTTCTAACATTGCCAACCTTTATTTTAGGTTCAATCCATTCCCTCCTGAAAGCCCCATCCTTCAAATCTGAGCTTTGTACAGGGTCACCCTCCTACCCTACACTCTCCATAAGCTTCAACTCATCAGTAACTCTTCTCCCCATTTTCACTCTGTCAAGTCCCATTCATCCATCAATTTGGTTCTTACTTTTCTCCATACCTTTCGCCATGTATGGAACTCGGTCATCTGTATCATTCTCCAGTGTGATGAAAACATGCGCAAACTTGTCCATTCATCCAGAATGGATTATTTTTGGAATATCGGAAGGTATTCCTGAATTAAACGTGTATCAGAAGAATTTACTCAATTATGGGCTAATAATGGGAAAAAAGCTTATACTTAAATTCTGGAAAAATGCGCCCACACCAACAATAAAAATGTGGACATCAAATATGTTGGAAACATTACATCTGGAAGAGATGAGATTCCTCCTAGTAGGCAAAGCAGATCAATTTCAAAAGACGTGGTCTACGTTTTTGGACCTATTACAAGCATGAGGTGCAATAGTAATTTAGAAAAACAAATAAATAAATAAAAGGTATCTGGACCTGGTAATGGGAGGTAAAATAAAAATAGACTTGGTTGGTAGTTCCTTCTCTATGAAGTATGGTATAAGAGTCATAATAGAGCGATTGTTCCTTCTTTCTTTCTCTTTTTTTTTCTAGGGTCTATTTTCCAACTTTACTTCCTTCTCTAACCTCTTTTCTAAGGGGCTTTCTTTTCCCAACACTCTTTTGCACTTCACAACCTTTGCGCACTTTCTTCACTTTTCTTACTTCTTTCTTTTTCTTTTTTAAAGTTTAAAAAAGTGAAGCGGTACAAAAAATGTATTAATATATACGTGTTGTACATTACTGTAATCTACCGTACTTCTAAAAAATAAAAAATTAAAAAAAAAAAAAAAATAAAAAAAAAAAAAAAAAAAAAAACTTGTCCATTCATGTTGCTCCAATGTCCTGAACTTGCCCTCCCCCTTCACCCCTTTGTTGATCATCTAGATCTCTTGCTCTGAAATCCCCAACCTCCCCCATTCTCTTCTCCTTTAACACCCTTTGATCACCATTCCTTTGCCATGGTCTCCAATTTATTTAGACATCTTAAGAGCTTTTTGATTACAGTCTTACAGAAATGCAAGTCTCAGAAAGGATCTCAACTTGAAATGTCAACTATTCAGATTCTCCAGGGATGCTGCCTGACCTGCTGAGTTTCTCCAGCATTTTGTGTCTATTTTTATAAACCAACATCAGCAGTTTCTCGTTTCTACATAGAAAAATAAGTGTCGTTGCTTTGACAGTTAGATTTATTTTTGCAAAGCTGCTGCTTTCGTATGGATTGCACCTTTTCAACTGTCTATTTTCATACAAAAAGTCATGGGACTGCAACTCAGTTTATGATAAATGCCATACTATTTCAGATGCCATTTTGTATTGAGTAGAAATTGGTATCTTTGTTATTCATGTAACAATTGACAATGTGCCTGACAAAGGGGGCTATAACATTAATGCTCTGCTTGAATCTCCACAATCAGCGTTCTATTCCTGCAACAACATCCAAATGGAGTTCAGCTGAAAGGGTGTGCACATTGGTAACAAATGTAAACTACCACAAAACCTGTGCAAACTGCAATGTGGAAAATGCCAACATTCTTTAATTTATCATTCCAATAGAAATTTTGTGGCCTATTTTCATAAATCCTCAGAAATTTGTAGATTTCAAAGGCAGCCGAAAATAACAGTACATTCAGTGCAGCGACAAACTGTGGATAGAGCAGGGCTGAGGTCCTCACACCTCTGTAGACTTTGGCAAACAACAACAGAATTCCACCCTCCATAACTTTAAACAAAAATAAATATTAATTGGTATTATGGATAATTAAAGCAGCTTTACTACCACTTCTAGTGCCTGATGCATTGTTTTATTCTGTCAGAAAGCATGAATTAAAAATGACACATCAGCCTTCCCTGATATTCCTGAGGTGGATTAAGAACATGTCCGCTATTATTATTTCCATTGCAGTTTTGCTTTTCCAATGCCAACTCATTAAATTTTCAATTTATGTCACCAAATAACACCTTCAAATTGAAACACAAACCTCAGTTCAGCCAGTTTTTAAATAAAATGTTTCAACATGGAGCATTTATTGATACAGACATATTTACTCTGTTGGCCAATGAACATTACCAATACAAATATATCAGCATGTAGAATTGCTCAACTCTAAAGCATAACAAAATACATTTTGCTGCTACTATATCTGCAAAATGTTTTTTAGTTACCAAACATGAGAAGTTTTTGTTGTTGTTAGAAATGTTGTTTGAGCTGTCTGATTGACAGTTACTTTTGTCCTGTCCTTTGAGCGAATACACTTCAAGCCTGTAAAATATTGTGCATATGTAACTCAAGTAATCTATTGACTGCTCGGAGCAATTTTGTCTTAATAATTCACACACTGTTTTGCTTTGAAGTATTTTGGTCCTGAGTTCTAAGACTTACTATGCGGAATCATCGTGCTCAAAGAATAGCTTGCTGTCTCTGAAGGCTGGAAAGAAAAAGATAATAATTTGGCGCAAGGAAATCTAGTTGTGCTTCATGTTCCAGAGAAAACATGGAAATGAACACGGCTCCATATTTGTTCCACTCCGATTGTTTTTAAGTTTTCCAATATAAAAATCATTACTGAGCTATTAGTTATTTACTAATAACTGCCATGTGTTAACCTATCCTGATATGGATTGCTGTTGACTCACACTCGCAGATATGTAGAGAATATGTGGCACTTTCCAATACATTTTTCCATTGTGTTTCTTAGCTGGTGTACATTTAAAAATCTTCAGCCATCCTTTAAAAGAAGCCAGAAAGCATGCCAACACCATTTGAAATACATATCTAATTTTCCGTTTTGTTCAACTGATTTATTCGATGGCAAAAAGCAGCATTAAAATATTGTATCCTCAAACCCCTTAGCGGCAAATTGGGCTGTTTCAAATACTGTCAGCGAATGCAAGGTTGTAACAAAAACAACAAAAATCAATTAGAGTGAAAGACTACAGGTTCTATTTCAAACCACAGTCCCAACTTACACTGTCTCTAGGGTTTGCTCGAGTTCACCACTTACAGTATCTGTATTTTGATTCTTCTTTCTTTAAAACAGGTTATTACTGGTGGAATTATGAGAAAAAGGAAGTCTGTTTTGATCATGGGCTAGTGATGAGGTGCCATGAGTGATGAGGTGACATGTGGCTCCCATGCAAACAACTGGAGGAGCCTCTCCTCGATCAACATATCAGAGAACACACCACTTCTCTGGCGCTTATAGATAATGCTACCGCAGAATGGCATCAGCAGTGTGCCATGCCTTGGGAGGAATGAACGAATAATAGCGTGGAATTCTGGATCAGCTGAAATCCTACTCATGACAGAGCAGAGTGCGGTTGTGGAAAATGGTGGGGGTGAGGAAGAAGATGATCAGAAAACTGCAACTAGGGGAGAAATAGATAATTGCCAAAGGTGTAGTGAAGGGGTATGGAGTTAAACAATGGGGGACTGATGGTTAGTGGGGTGCAGCATACTGATCACAAGGCGGCATGCAGTGGGCGTTGGGGGTCAATAAAAGGAATGTTGGGCCCAGTATGACCATAGCTTTGTCTTCAACACCATAATCCCAGCCAAACTCATCTCCAAACATCAGCACCCCCTCTGCAACTGGATCCTTGACATAATCATAGAGCTTGGAAAGAAGCCCTTTGGCTCTGCTCATCTGTGCTGGCAAAGATGCCCCAAACATTTACTTCCATTTGCCCACATATGGCCCATATCCATCTAAACCTGTCCTATCGATGCACGTCTTTTGAATGTTGCTATTGTCCATGCCTCACTTACTTCAACTGGCACTTCATTCCACCAGCACTTGCTGTGTGAAAAAGTTGCCCCTCAGGTTCTATCAAACCTTTCCCCTCTCACCCTTCTCAGTCCCTTACAGTACTCCCTGTGCACTCATGATTATGCATCCAAATTCTGCTCTAACTCAATTTACATTTCTTGCAGATGAACCAATGTAGTGAGCTGAAATTTGAGCAATGATGAGACTGAGTACAGGAAGGCAATATGGAGCTTAGTAACAAGGTGTCAAGACAAAAGCCTCTCCTTTGATGTCAGGCAAGGAGCTGGTTAATGATGTCAGGAAGCAAGGTGGTTAGCTTGCTCATCCCAGTCTACACAAACGGTACTGAAGTGGAGACTGCGAGAGCTGTAAATATCAACAATGATCTGTCCTGGCATTGAAGCCATGGCCAAGAAAGCACATCGACACTCCTGAGAAGATTTGGCATAACTTCAATGACTCTTACCAACTTATACAGATTCACCCTAGAAGGCATCCTATCAGGATACCTATCAGCTTGGTTAGGCAACAGCTCTGCGCAAGACTGCAATAAATTGCAGAGAGTTGTGGATGTAGCTCAATCCACACATAAAGCAGCCTTCACCTCCCCCCATCTCCCCACTTCCCCAAAGATTCCATCTACATTTCACGTTGTCTTGGGAGAGCAGCCAACATAATCAAGGGCCTCATTCATCCTGGTCATTCCCTCTTTACCCCTCTTGGGCAGAAGATACAAAAGTCTGAAAGCAATAGATTCTATAGAAGCTTCTTTTTTGCTGTTATCAAACTATTAAATGGTCATTCTATAAGATAGGGTGTAGTCCCAACCTATCTCATTGCAAACCTTGCAATTTCTCTGTAAATGAAACACCATAAACACTGTATGACTGCACTCTGTTTCTTTCTCTATTTTTCCACCACTATTCTATTCCATTATCTGTTGAACTTTTGTACTTTGTACTGTTGTACTTTTGTATGGCTTGAATGTACTTATATATGATACATGACTGGGTAGCACGTAATCCAGTATTGTATAGGATGGAACTGCAGATGCTGGTTTAAACCAAAGATAGACACAAAAACCTGGACAGAGGGACAGACTCATCTCGATCCGAAACGTCACCTGTTCCTTCTCTCCAGAGATGCTGTCTGTCCCGCTGAGTTACTACAGCATTTTGTGTCTATCCAGTATTGTATATTGTGTAAAGCTTCAACTATCAAATTCTGTCCATATACCACTTCCCTCTGTGTGAATTGGTGTTTCTATGACACTCTGCATGCCAACAATGTTGTTAGTAACCGTGCAATATCCAAAATTCAATTCTGGCAACATTGGTCCAAATCACAATTGGCAATGTCCACTAACAGGTGGTGGCACGGTGGCTCATTTCAAGGGTTAGACAACTGTCCTGCAATTACAGGCAGCATGCTATACAAACAAATCTCAAATAGCAGACCCAAACCAAGATCTGGTCACACCATCCCAACTTGGATTCAGCAGGCTCGCTTTCATAATTTCAGGATTCCAAATGTCCTGGCATTTATAATGAACAAGCAAGCTGCCACGAGCTGAGCCCACTGTTCCCCATTAGTCTGTGCATATTCTTCTACCCCTGGGAAGTCTCTCCCACTCCCTGAATAGACACAAAACGCTGGAAAAACTCAGCGGGACAGGCAGCATCTCTGAAGAGAAGGAATGCGTGATGTTTTGGGTCGAGACCCTTCTCTGCAGTTCCTTCCTACACATTTCGTCTCCCACTCCCCATTATTGCTCCGCTCATTCCTTGCTAACAGTCTCCGGCTGCTGAACGAGAGCTGGTTGTATCATAATGGGACTTCAAGGCCAGAGGGATGAAAAAAGGTTCTACTAATGGATTAAATCTGATCCTCACTGCTGACCATTCCTGAAGCTGTAACATTACACAAGGGAATCTGCTCATACTATTTGGAACTGGAGATAATGACATTTGCTATTTTTTAATGCTTTTTGAAATAGTATCAGGGAGTTTGCAAATACTGTTTTAACACCAGAGGTGCAGCACAAATTACTTTCAGGCGCCAAAATATTTCCAAGAAAACACTTCACTAAAATGATGATAAAATATTCCTTTTCAATACCTCAAAAGGTCTGATTTTAATTTGTTTAGGGCATTGTCTGATCATTGATAAAATGTTTATAAAGTGGCAATGGGGCCAGCGAAATCACAGACTGGACTCACAATTCTGAAAGCAAAAGAGCCTTGAGGCAGGAGATTTGAAGTAGCACAAAAGATTGTCATCTTCTGGCTTGAAATACTTGTGCTTTGTTTTGCATGTGTTTAAACAATCAGCAGAATTATCAGACATTACCTTATTAGATTGGTGTTAAGGAACCTTAATAAGTCAGAATAAAAGCTTGCTTTACATCTGGTGGTATTTTGCCAGACCTGAAAGAGCCTGATCTTCACATTGGGTGTCCAGAGGATGTCTATTCCCTAATCCTTTTAATTTTAACACTAATCAATTGAACTTTCTTTGCAAAATGCTGGATGTACTCAGCAGGTCAGGCAACAAAGACAAAGCACGGAACAGAGATAATGTTTAGGATAATAGTTTTAATTTATATCAGGTCTAAAATAAAGTTAAGATCTGTTCTAACATGCAGAGATAACATGGTGAATGGAAAACATAGGAGAAGATCTAGGATAGGGCAGAAGACAGGAGAGATGGAAATGCCGAAGGCCTGTCGGCTGAGTTTTTCCAGTAATAACTGCTGTTACATCAGATTTCCAAAATCTGTGGTGTTTGGTTTTCAATTCAAGGCACAAGTGTGGTTCAAAACTCACTCAATCTGAACTCTATAAAATTACAACTTAGGCCAGAAGTCTGTGCATATTCCATGAAAGCTGCCAGACAAGAAAATTGAACAGATTAACAATATAATTCAGAGGGGGGGGGGGGGGGGATTGCTTAGTTTAACATTCTGATTTGACATTCCAAAATTACATCACATGGTTGCCACTTTAGCTATTTGGCAATCCACTGTGGTTGGGTTGGGTTGGGCAATCAGTTCTTCATTGCCACATTATCCAAAACTGTAAACAAAAGTGGTGATGGACTTGTGTACACCTATAAAACGTACTGCTGAAGAGTGTGCCAGGCCATTGAATGAAAAGAACATTCTTGCATTGGAATAGAAATGCTTGAGGCCCAATCAAAATTGGAACTGAATTAAATGAGACCAGCAACCAGCCAACACGTACACTATCAGTTTTGCACTTCTGCGATGTACAGCACAGGATCAGGCCTTTCACTCTACAATGTTGATGTCAAGACCAACTCTTATCTACTTGCATATAATCCATGTCTTTCTATTCCTTGCGAATCCATATGCATATCCAAAAGTCTCTTAAATGTAACTATCGAATCCACCCCCAACATCACCCTCAGCAGCGCAATCCAAGCACTCACCACCCTCTGTATCAAAAACCTGCCTCGCACATCTCCTTCAAACTTTGCTCCTTTCACATTAAAGCTATGCACTCTTGTATTTGATTTTTCCAACCTGCGTAAAAAGGTTCTGACTGTTTACTTTATCTAAGCCTCTCATAATTTTATATATCTATCAGGTCTCCCTGCAACCTCTGGCATTGGCCACACATTCACCTATCTATTTCCCTCATGATCTAATACACCTCTACAAGATCACCCCTCAACCTCCTGTGCTCCAATGAATACAGTCCTAGCCTGCCCAACCTCTCCCTATAGCTCAGGTCCTTAAGTCCTGGCAACATCCTCGTAAATCTTCTCTGCACTCTTTCCAACTTAATGACATTCTTCCCATAGCAGGGTGACCAAATATTCCAAATGTGGCTTCATCACGTTTCCTACAACATAACATCCCAATATCTAGACTCGATATCCTGACCAAAAGCCTTCTTGACCACCCTATCCACTGTGATGTCACTTTCAAGGAACTATGTAGCTGCACTCCTGGATCCTTCAGC
Organism: Malacoraja senta; assembly: GCA_038087875.1. Lineage (NCBI taxonomy): Eukaryota > Metazoa > Chordata > Chondrichthyes > Rajiformes > Rajidae > Malacoraja > Malacoraja senta. The sequence goes on from CM075978.1 coordinate 41,305,456, forward strand.
TCTAAAACATTCCCCAGGGACCTGCCATTCATTGTGAATGTCCTGCCATGGTTTGACTTCCCAAAATGCAACGCCTTGTACTTATCAGCATTAAACTCCATTAACCATCCTTCAGCCCACTGGCCCAACTGATCAAGAACCTGCTGTAATTTTGGATAACCATCTTTGCTATCGACGGCACCGCCCACTTTAAAGTCATCTGCAAATTTACTACTCATGCCTTTTACATTCTCATTCCCATCATACTATTCTTGCTTTTATTTTGTATTTCTTGGCCTTAATCTCTTCAAACTCATTCCTTAACACTTACAGTATCTACATGAAATTCCAATTGCACTTTTCTGCCAACTGACCAAACTCGCTTTATGCTTCTGCAATATGAAGCTTTACTGTAAACACACAGACATTTAGAGTCCTACAGCATGAAACAGGCCCTTCAGCCCAAATTGTCCATGCTGGCCAAAAAGCCCCATCTACACTAATCCCACCTGCCCAGGTTTGGCCCATATCTCTCTAAATCTTTCCTATACATATACCTGTCCAAAATGCATTTTAAATGTTGTTTTAAATTTTAAATGTTTGGTACCATGATTTGTACTTATCGTCATGGCTCTGGTGTATAAATTCTCAACATTTATGACATGAAAAAAAAGAAAACTTAGCAAAAAGGAAATCCCATGTGGTTCATTTGGATTCACTTATAACTGTGACATTTCGAATAACAATTGCCTCAAGATGTTGCCAGAATAAAAGAACATGTGCAGCCACGCTTTATCCAATTGTTTCTTTTTCTTCTGTTATGGATTAAAATATTGAGGGAAAAGAGGTATTGTCGATAACCAAGTCGACCAATAGATGACCCACTGAGCAATTCAAATTTTATCTTGTTTAAGGTTGGCAAATAAACCACAAATATAGCCAAGCCTTTGAAAGATGTTCCTTTGTTTCAAGGGAAGAGTTGATAGGATTTCATTTGATAGGATGGCAGCAAGTAAAGGTCATGTGGAAATTTGTGATATACCTTATTATCTCAACTATTATTTGCCTGTCAACCATAATCCTGTTATAGAAGGTCAGGTATGCATGCCCACACAATAGATGCGCCGTGTATGGCCCAATAAATAAGATGAATACAATTAGTTTGTCAATGTCTTTGGAGAATAAATGGCCATCACTGACCCATCTGACATTTTTCTGCTTGTGAGTATATGTTACTTTCAATTGGTAATGGATTCAAAGTATAGATCAGTCTAAAACTGTGCCACCCTTTTCAACCGAGGCTTTGAAGTCACATTTTAATTGTACCATGTCTGACAATGAGGTTCCTACCTAAATTAGAGTACAGTTATGGTCAGTAGATAATACTACAAAATGCAATAATTTAGCAATCATCTTCTCCTTGGAATGTGATAACATTGGCCTGCAATCAAAAGATATACTCACTTGAAAAGGAGAACCATGAACAGATCTTCCGTAAGCATTATCAGAAAATACCAGAAAATCTAGAAATAGATCTTCAATTGAAAATACAATTAAATGTTGACTCTGATGTTTAAGTCTATAAACATAACCAGGCACAGTTAGTTTTACTACATTTCACAGTTAAGTAATCCAGTCCTGGTCTTTTTCCAATCTTTCTCCTATTGCATTATTCCGTTCCAACCCATCCTCATCATGATCCCATTGTTGTACTGCTATGGTGTCCAGATTCCCATGCAAACCATCCTTTCTGCTTTAAGGAGTGAGATTGCCCAGTTAATAACAATTAAAACCAAATCATGATCACTTTTTTTTGTTGTTGTGGATTTGAGTCCATTCAAAACAGACTGAACTGCTACAAGTTTCTGAATTAACTAGTGGACATTTTCCATGTGTAATTGATTGACATTATCAGCCACTTAATTTTTGGCATGATTTCCCACACATGCACCTTATCCACATGACTGCAAATCTGTGTTGAAGTTCAATATTGTTGATGCACATCCATCCTGCCTCATAGACTCTCAGTTGTGAGTCTTCAGCCAGCTCTTACTCCATCCCACATAGCATAGTGGTTGTGCCACGCATTGTGATAGATGATGCTCTCTTTGGGAAAGTTTGACTTTGTCTTCACTTTTTCATCATGCCTACAAGTGCTGTCATTAACAGATGTATTTGCAAGTGGTAATAACTTGCTCTAATCAGTTATTCCCTTAAAATAGTTCTCACCAGGCTCATCACAGAAGTAAGGTTTCAGCTAATTTGGTTCTTTAGGATGTGCTATCAGGAAATTACTAAAACACCAGCAGAGTCTATGGGACCACACAATATCCTCAGTGTGGTAAGTACTCCATGAATCCGCCATAGGTCCAATTAAGCTGTTTAAATACACTTACAATGTTAGTTACTAGCTGACAATGTGAAAAAAAATGACCAGGTATATCCCATCAATAAAATGAAGGATACGTTTAACCTGGCCCAATCAATCCACTGTCCAATCAATCCATTCTCAATTATTGTCAAAGTAACAGAAGACCATTGATGATTGTCAAAATGCACTTCTTGTTCACCAATAATCTGTTCACTGAAGACTTTGTCAAGTCCAAAGTCCTAAATAGAGTAGAGGTGAATCGGACAGTACCCTAGCTTATGGAAGGACCATTCAGATGCCTGATAATGGAGTGAAAAAGCAGTTTGGCTTCTGCAGGATCACTCCACCCCAGAGCTCATCACCATTTTAGTCTAAACATGAACCAAAGAGCTAAGTTCCAAAGGTGATGCAAGGGTGACTGCCTTTGACATGGAGGCAACATTTGACCAAGTATGAAATCTTGAACTCTGGTAAAATTAGGTTTATGTTTATTATTGTCACTTACACTGAGGTATAGAGAAAAGCTTTGTTTTGGATACTATCCCATCAGATCCGATATACCATCCATAGATGCAATCAGTTCAAATGCGTACAATAGATATATCAAAGGGGAAGATACAGAATGCAGTATATGTTTCTCAGCATTGTAGCGCATCGGTTCCTTACATAAAGTCCAAAGTCCTCAATAGGGTAGAGGTGAATCGAACAGTGCCCCAGATAATGGAAAGACCATTCAGAAGTTTGATAATGAAGAGGAGGAAGCTGTTCCCGCGTCTGAGGGAGCACACTTTCAAACTTCTGTACTTTCTGCCAGATAAGAGCAGGGAGAAGAAGGAATGAACGGGGTTGGGGCAAGTCTTTGATTATGGAAGCTGCTGTGAATTAATTGACAAGTAGTAGAAAACATGCCAACAACACTAAACCCCTCATCATTGACCAAAAAACTTCATTGGACTGGAATGGAACAAAATTGCCCAGATTCTTTACACTGTGCATCGAGGCTCTGTCTCTGCCACTCCGAAGGCTTTTGATTATCTATAGGGCATGTCGAGAGTGTCATTGAATTCTGGTCATTCGCTTGGATGAGTGCAGCTCCAACAACACTCAAGAAGCGAAACACTATCCAAGATAAACCACCCACTAGACTAGCAACACCTGAAGCATTTACTCTATCCACATTTCAGTGCAGTATGTGGCATTTACAAAATACTCACAACTTCCGGATGAGCTCAATACCTTTCATGCAAACCTTGAAAGCAAGAACAATAACACACCAATACAAGATCCCCACAGCCCCTGATGACCTTATGATCACAGTCTCAAATGCCGATATCAGAGAAACCTTCAAGAGGGTGAAACGGTTAAACATATCCTGTGCAAGTGGCATACCTGTCCAAGTACTAAAGACCTGTGCAGACCAACTGGCTGGAGTATTCAAGAATATCTTCAAACTCGCACTTCTGTTGTCTGAGGCTCCCAACTGCTTCAAAATGGCCTATCATACCAATGCACGAGGAGTACGATGACCTGCCTCGATGACGGAAAATAAATAGCATTATATCGACTTTAATTAATTGTTTTGAGAGATTGGTTATGGCGCAAATCAAATCATGCCTCAGAGATGACTGGGATCCCTTTAATTTGACTATCACCACAACAGGTCAACAACAGTAGCTATCTCACTGGCTCTCAACACTGATCTGGACTACCTGGATAACAGGAACGCATATGTCAGGCTGTTGTTCATCGACTACAGTATGCGTTCAACACTATCATCTCCTCTAAACTCAGTACCAAGCTCCAAAACCTAGACTTCCACAATACCCTTTGCAACTGGATCCTCACCAGCAGCCCTCAATCAGTGTGGATTGGGAACCACATCTCCTCCTCATTAACCATCAATACAGGTGCATTTCAAGAGTGCTTGCTTATCCCCCTGTTCTATTCTCATTACACTGTGACTGTATGGCTAAACACAGCTCCAGTGCCATCTATAAATTCACCAACTGTTGTTGGCCAAATGAATGAATTAATACGATTTATTGGCCAAGTATGTATACACAAACGAATTTGCCTTGGTGCTTTGTTCGCAAAAGGATAAAAACATGATATACTGTACAACAGGCAATTACAAATAAAACATTATAATTTAAACATGTGAAAATAAAGTACCAAAGTAAAAAGAGGCTACAGACTTTTGGCTGTTGAGTGGAGCTACTGCTCGCAGACAAAAATCACATGCCAGTTTTCATCAAAAGATCGGAGCTGGAGAGAGCTAGCAGCTTCAAATTTCTGGGCAGGAACATCTTAGATGACCTGTACTGGGCCCAGCACATAGATGTGGCCATGAAGCAGGCTCACCAGCACTTCTACTTTCATAGAAGTTCAGCAATTCGGCATGACACCAAATACTCCAACAAATTTTGACAGCTGCACCGTAGAAAGTACCTTGACTTGTTGCATCACAGCTTGACATGTCAATTCCAACACAAAAGAACACAAGAGATTGCAGAGAGTATTGAGCTCAGCTCAGTTCATCATGGGCACAACCCTCACATCATCAAAAGCCTCTACATGAGCAGTTGCCTCAAGAAGGTGTCATCTATCATCAAGGATCCCCATCATCCATGGCCCTCTTCTCCCTACAACTGTTCGACAGGAAGTACAGAAGCTGGAATTTCCACACCACTCAGTTCAGGAACAGCTTTAGACTTAGACTTTAGAGATACAGTGTGGAAACAGGCTATTCAGCCCACGGAGTTCGCACTGACCACGCCGTACACCAGCACTATCACTTGGGCCATAGAAAATAGGTGCAGGAGTAAGCCATTCATCCCTTCGAGCCAGCACCGCCATTCAATATGATTATGGTTGATCATCCAGAATCAGTACCCTGTTCCTCCTCTCTCCCCATATCCCTTTATTCCGTTAGCCCCAAGAGCTATATTTAACTCTCTCTTGAATTTACAATTTACAGAAGATAATTAACCTACAAACCTGTATGTCTTTGGAGCATGGGAGGAAACCGGAGCACACGGAGAAAACCCAAGCGGGAACACGGAAAACGTACAAACTCCGTACAGACAACACGTGAGGTCAAGAATGAACCATGGACTTTCAAATTATGTATTTTCATGCTAATATCTTGTTTTTTTGTAGAATATATGGACAATAAGTTTTTTGGTTTTGAGACTCTATGCCTGTTTTATGGTCAGAGAGTGATACAGGTATAGTCAATAGAAACATCGACTGCAAACACAGAAATAGGCCCTTTGGCCCACCTTGTCCATGCTGATCAAGTTGGTTCATTTGCCTGCATATGGCCCATAGCCCTCTAAATCTTTCCTATCCATATATCTGTCCAAATGTCTTTTTGAAGTTGTAATTGTATCTGCGTCTCTAGCTTCCTCAGACAGCACATTCCAAATGCTGTCTACCTTACAAGTGAAAACATTGTCCGAGGTCCCGTTTAAATCTCTCGCCTCTTACTTAAGCCTATGCTGTCCAATATTTTTAACCCTCTACCCTGGGAAAAAGGCCCTGAGCGTTCACCTTTCCCAGGCTCCTCGTGATCTAGTACACCTTAATAAGGTCACCTCTCAGCCTCCTGCTGCTGCGAGCAAGATTACCATTGTACCTGTACCATACCATGCATGTGCACATGACAATAAACACAACTTGACCCAACGAGCTTCCTCCTGGAGAGGGAATGGAGTTCTTGGACTTTTTGAGTGACACAGGTTTGACCCTGATCTCTGGTGCCATCTGTGTGGAGTTTGCTTACGAATATATAGTTTCCACTGGGGCCCTGGTATCTGGTCTCCTCCCACATTTCAAAGTCATCCTGGGAGGTTAATTGGCAATCGTTAATTACCTCTGGTGTCAATGGATCGAAGATTCAGGAATGAGTTGATGGAGAGAATAGGTTACAAGGAAATAAAATGGGAAATGGAACTGATGGGATTATTCAGTGGGGAGCCAACATGGACCTAATGGGCTGGATAAGTCTCCTTCTGGCAAAGAAAGTAAATAATTTTCCTTCCCTCTTCAGCTGAAAATGCCATTTGGTATCCACATTGGATACTAGAGAGTAATTAGGTCTATTGATTGAGATATTTCATCAAGAAAGAAATAATATCCTTTGCTGCTAACAATCAAGTTTAATCTCTTTAGTTCAACCTTTTAAAATAAGATATTCAATAATAATATTATTACTTTGTATTCAATAGCAGAATCTTATCAGAAACTCATCTTGATAGCAAATTTAAAATTTGAGAGCTTCCTATTCAATAATCCAGCAATCTTTGTGGTCTCATTATCTTTGAACCCCTGTTGAACATTCAGCAACCAAGACTTATTTAAGTGGATAAGGTCAAATTATCCTAATAACAGCCTAATTTGTTTAAAAAGGTCATGTTTCAGTGATGGTTAAATTCAGATTTTAATTTCATACAGTGTCAAAGTGATTCATCAAAATCTTGTCAGTTCTATGTGCAGAAACATTTTATTCCTTAACTTCAATAAAGAGAATTAAAACGTAAACACCTAATATTTAAGTGCCATTTGTTAAGCAGCACATAATTTACAATTACAGAAGTGCTTCTGGATTCAGGATTGAATTAAATGCTCATGTTACATAAATTGCATTTTGTCATCTATATTTTTCTAATATTAATTTTAAAACTTGCTGATCAGGTCTCACTAGTGCATTTATTTTCAGTTGATTTGTGTAATATAACCTTCAGAATTCCCCTATGACATTAAATTCACTTAGATTTGCTGAATGTAGAAAGGGATTCAAGTAAGTATAGGATGTACAATATAATTGCACCAGTGCATCTGATAATGCAGTAGGGACGTAATATACTCATAAAATGAACCATATAATGCGTACAATTACATTTTGGTTTGAGTATTCTTGATACAAAATGAGGTATCAGTTTTAAATTGATATTATTAACAAGAAGTTACAGCATACAGGATTCTCTCTCTTTATAGGCAATATTTAAAAAGTGCAAAATAATGTATTAGTGCTCATTAATTATACAAAACAATATTGGAAACCTTCTGGAAAACTGCTAAACTTGGAATTACATAAATTCTTCAAAATTATTTCAATTTGCTGTCCGGATCAAAAGTTTTTACGGTAAGCTAATATGCTTTTAAATTTTCGCTGATGTTAAGAAATATATAGTTGGAACATGATAGAAGGGAGCATCAAACTCCCCAATGAAAGAAAGAAACATACAAGCAGTAAGAATTGACCATGGGACATGCTCCTCTGTGGAAGTTATGCCACATTATCAGAGGCGTACAAGTCTGAATCTCATTACAGAGAGAGGCAGAAAAAGAGAATGAATGACAAAGAATATCTTGTGTTCCAATGAAGATCAATGATGATGGAGATCTTGCAGCAGAGAATAATTGTGTAGGGTTTGATCGGCTCACAAATAAAATCTAAAGGAAATGTAGAAAATAAATTTTAAAAAGGGAAGAGAATTCTGTAATTTGTTCCGAATGTGCAGGATAGAACAAGACACAAGAGTATGGATTGGTCGGCACAGACTCGATGGGCCGAAAGGCCTTTCACACTGCATCTCTCAACTAAACTAAACTATAGAAAGCATACAGACATTAAACAAATAATACATTATTGTGGGAAGCAGAAAAGTTTCAAACATTTATTAGCATCTCAAATATTTGGATCTTTTTTCTTACCAATTTCTCCCACAACAGGCACTTACTATGATGAGGTTTCATGTCAATCACCCTCTGGCTATTAATTATATGTAAGCCATGGCCACCTATTTTACCAAAGGGAGCACTGCAGCTGGGCACCACGCTGATTCCTCTTCCCATTGCCGGCACACGCTTCCTGGAGGCAACGTGGTAGCAAAATCAGAGATTAAAAAAAAGATTTACACTTAATATTGCGCGCACTGAAGCCAATATTTGTATCTCTGTCGATATTCAGATGAGTGGACATATATGTCAGGTACCTGCTCAGCAAACGTACTGTACAATCAAGGGACTAGGATGGATGTGTAGTTGTGCTAAATTACAGTTGTCTCAGAGCAGTTTTATGGCTTAAGTATGTTTTCAAGATTAAGCTGAAATTATAGTTTATTCATGAAAATTAAAGCCACAGTCTGCCCTTAAAAGTAATCCTGAGTTAATTGTGAGTGCTACAACACAAATGAAGTATCCATTGACTGAGCCACTTCCCTGTCCCAATGATTCGTTGCATGATAAACCCCAGCTCGTGCTAACAGAAGAAAAGTAGAAAGCATGCCAGAGATTTTGGCCGGTGTTCCTTCCGCAACCAAGAACGGTTTCATTGGGTAGTCATTGTTGTTTGAGACATCCTGTTGCCTGGTATGTTTATCTACCTGACTACACTTCAACAATAACTAATTGTTTGGAAGAGCTTTAATCTGCTTCTGCCATGCTCGACCATCTATCAAGGGATTATTTTCATTCTGGTGCAGAATGAAGGTTTTGCTGCAGAAGATTAAGTAATTCATATTTTTTTCTGTCAAACACAAGGGTCTTTTTGAGACACTAGTCAATTGTCTTTTGTCATATAGGTTTGAAGGAAATGTGCTCTGCTGTGCATGCACCAATACATTGCATTCGCAAAATGACCCAGACAAAACAGAAGTGATTAAACCGGTTGATGAATGGATTAATATTTTATAGCTTGTTAACAATGCAAATTCTATATTTTAATCTTAATTTCCTCAAAATAAACTGATTTTATCACTTCTATTTCGGTCTGATGTGTAATTAAACCAATTCTGTTATAATTCTACTGCCATCATATGAATGTCCTTGTAAAACCTTACGATAAACCATACCCTTTCTTAGTTCCACCAATACAGAAACGATGTTGTAATAAATGTGTATTAACTTATTTTGTTATTCCTGCAATCACATCTGGAACAATTATACAAGAAACCACCCCACCCATGACAATTAATGGCAGTCTAGGATTTCACCAGGTTTTGCTACATACATATCCAAAGCAAAACCATTTTTATATTCAATCAAATATGTATCATTAACTACAGGAGTTCTGAAATTGAGTAGCTAATATTGAATCAGCTCTGGCAGATTTTCCTTTTCACTCAATACCTGTGGTGTTCGATGCTCATTTTGTTTACTGGGCCCATTTTCCTTGCTTCATGTTTTGCAAGTTTGACATGCTCATTTAAATTACTTTTCCTAGACCTCACAGACCTTAGCTCATTTGACAGACAGTACATAAAATAGATTTAATGCCCATGCCTAGATTCTACAATTTTGCATTAATGCAATGGACACTATTTACCCTGGGTGGTCTGGGTTAACCATTCTACCTGTATGCTTCTTAGTACCTTTTAGATACCTTTTGCTTCTATCACCCTATCAAGCTTCATATTCCAGACCATCAAAGTTTGCAGCAAAAAATGGATCTCTTCATCTCGATCAAAGTCCTCAGCTTAGGGATATTTGCTTCTGTAGTGCAATGGAACATTGAATGTATTATTCCATTTCTTGGTCCTCCTGTGATGATTCATAACCAACTAAGACTAATTTGCTTTTCCAGTGATTCCAATTTCCCAACGAACAAAGCAAACTAAATTATAGTCCTATAGAAACAAGGAACTGTAGATGCTGGTTTACCAAGGATAGACACAAAATGCTGGAGTAACTCAACTAAATCAGTCTGTAGAAGGGTCCTGACATGAAACTTCCCCTAACCATGTTATCCAGAGATGCTACCTGACCTACTGAGTTACTCCAGTCTAAAATGTATTATCGAAGATTGTAATCCTGCCCATTCATCTCATTACTGACTGGAAGGTAGTAGTGAAGGAAAGGCAACATAAAGTTTGCATTCTGTTTCCCCGCCTCCAATAGGAGATAAATGGCTTCTAGTCAGGTACCTCTCCAATACAGCATTGTGAATAAGCAGGGAAAAATATCTAAAAACTGCAGATGCTAGAAATCTGAAATAAAAACTGTAGGAAACACTCAGCAATTCAGGTAGCATCTATGAAAAGTGAAACATTTAACATTTCATAACTAGGAAAGAGAGAGAATAAATTAATTTTTGGGAGGCAGAGAAGGTGGGGGAGGGATGAATAGAACAAAGTGATCATCTCTGAGGGGAGAATGTGTGGTAGATAAAATCAGATTAAGCATCTTGGTCTGCGTAATATGCTGCTCACGATGCATCTGTGGTCGTATCCAGCAGGCCAGTCTATATACAAAAAAGAAAAAATCTAAGCCAAAATGATAACAGGCAGAAATGGCCAGTTGTGATACTGTAAAAAAAGGACGAATGAGTAAAAGTTGGCGAACTCCATAATCTCCGAGGCTGCAATCAGCCCTGATGGAAGATAAAATGTTCTTCGAATAGCTTGCAAGGACCTCGTTGTAAGAGATCAGGAGGCCACAGAGAGGCAGGTCAGACTGAGAATGGGATGCGGGAATGGAAGTTGCAGGAAATGGGAAGCTCAGGGTCCTCCTGCATGTGCTCCATAAAATGTTCACCCAATCTGTGTTTAGTACCCCAACATCTAGGAGATCACATTGTGAACACTGAATGAAGTACCCTTGGGAGGGGGGAGGGGGGAGGGGGGGTGATGTCTATTCCATAGTCCTTTATATGCTGCACACACATTAGACAACTGAACAACATGCCTAGGTCCTCTGCAATATTTACTCCAACATCTCGATGCCAAACTAGGATGTAGTCCCAATCATCCAACCTGTCTCATTGTGGACCTAGCACCTTTTATAATCTGCACTTTCTCTGTAACTGAAATGCTCCAACACTGCACTCTGGTATTTTTCTCTGTGTACTACCTGTTGCACTTGTGTATGAATGGATGAATGAATGAATGAATGAATGAATGAATGAATGAATGAGTTTGAGTTGAATGTATTCATATATAATATCAGACTGGATAATATATAATCAAAAGCTTTTCACTGTATCTCGGTACACAGGACAATAACAAAAAGGCAGTCAGAACCTTTTCCCCAGTGTGGAAATGTCCAACACTATAGGGCATGGTTATAGAGTGAGAGGGTGAATGTTTTTTTTAAACACAGATGGTGGTGGGGGCTTGGAGCTCACTGCCAGGGGGGTGGTGGAGGCAAATGCAATAGTGGCGTTTAAGAAGCTTTTGGATAGGCACATGTAAGTGTAGAGAATAGAGGGATATGGATCATATGCAGGCAAATAGAATCAGTTCAGCTAAACATCATATTCAGCACAAACATTGTAGGCCAAAGAGCCCGTTGCTGTGCTGTACCCTTCTATGTTCTTGAATAAAAATATTTTATTGCAACACCTGGCAATTTAAAAAAATAATTTCAGTCTTGGGTGAGAATCGACATCCGATGGGCATTCTCCTAAGGTTAAATTGCACTTGTTTGAGCAGACGTGCTTAGAAAGCTGGACAGAGTACAATGCTATGCTGACAGTAAGGTTTCCATCTCATGAATGTACATCAGGTAACAATCAGCTATTAGGACAAAAGCAAAATGGCAGCTTTAGATTGGAAGAATAAAGCAGTGAGTCGAGCATGAAATGCGTAAACATGAGTAAGGGGGAAAGAGCTGGAGCAACATCATCTTCAGATTAACAACGATGGATGTCAAAAAGTGCATTAATAATACCATGAGTATTTAATACCTGCCGACTTACAAGTCTGGCAGACCCCAACCATGTTCCAGTCAAAGGAAACGGTTGACACTGAACTACTCTAAGTTCAAACATTGAAGTAGTTCGACACAATTGCATCCTACTGCAATATTCTTTTTCCAATTTACAAAAGTCTCAAAACAATTACTGAATATATTTTACAACCTTCAGCTTTTCCTGTCCAGGGTACAAAAATGATTCATGTATGACAAATATTAAAATAATTTCTCCAGTCACAAAAATGTCACAAAAAAAAGTCAGTGATGTCTCAAACTCATTTGTGCAAATAATGCAGTTTGTTGATACTTTAAATGGCAACTTCAATTCATGCAGGGCTTTGGTTTAATTGCCAACTCTTCAAAGTTTGTTGCCTTCAATGTCTGCGTTTGTGAAGCCTTCTTTATTTAAAATAGTTCTCCTGGGTAAGGGAAAGGGGATAGACACAAGATGCTGGAGTATCACAGCAGGTCAAGCAGCATCTCTGGAGAAAAGGATCTGAAGGGTCTGAAGAATGGTTCCGACCCAAAACGTCACCTATTCCTTTTCTCCAGATATGCTGCCTGACCCACTGAGTTACTCCAGCATTTTGTGTCTATCTTTGGTATAAACCAGAACCTGCAGTTCCCTTCTTCACATTTAAGGAAAAGGGAGAATGTCCATGTGTTCAGGTGCTGGTCACTCCACGAGGTTTGAGAATGCAGATGTATAGAGGCCGGGTAAGGACTAGATCAGACCTTGCAGTGGTATTGTTCAGTTAGAAGATCTGCCAACAATCTCACATGAATAACCCCAAGATATTCAGGGTCAAGAGCTTTTATGAACCTGTAATACATCCACGTATTGAGTACACATCAGGAAGTAAAAATATTATTGAGGGAATATAATTCTAAAAGTTGCCATCAAGTTGGATGTCTGAAAACAAAGCATGCTGAGCAAACTGCGCTGTTGCTTTTGAAAGGGCAAAGGGCATCTCAAAAGTAAAGTTATTCTTGCTCATTGGAACTTTCAATTCCCCTATGGAAATTCAAACGTCCTTTCCTAATGATCACTTGTATATTATGTTCCAGAAACAGTCTTCGTTTACAGTGTTCGCAATTTCCCTCGACCCCCAATGCCAATCACATTTCCGAGGAGAAGATAATATTGCAGTTCAGAAAACTATCCTTTCCTGCAAATCCTAACAAGCTCCAACTGGTGGGACTCAATCCTAACGTCAAGGCCATTCAGTTTACAGTTTTTTCGCATTCTACAAGATGTCCATAAGGTAAACATAGCCCTGTACTAATTTAGAAGTTGTTTCATGCCTGGGGCAACAACCAAGGGTGATGTACTGTGTAAATTCATCAAGACAGTGCAGGGACGTAAGATGGCAAATAAAGTATGTCCCAGGAATGAGGCATCTCCATCGTGATTATATTAAAAATAGCTTATAGAGACAGACACTGTTTG
>CM075978.1:41328951-41455813 GCA_038087875.1 Malacoraja senta
GAAGAAAACTGTTAGAGTCTCCAAAAGACGAGACTGGGGCGGAGGTTCACCTTCCAGCAGGACGACGACCCTAAACATACAGCCAGACCTACAATGGAATGGTTTAGATCAAAGCATATTCATGTGTTAGAATGGCCCAGTCAAAGTCCAGACCTAAATCCAATTGAGAATCTCTGGCAAGACTTGAAAATTGCTGTTCACAGATGCTCTCCATCCAATCTGACTGAGCTTGAGCTATTTTGCAAAGAAGAATGGGCAAACATTTCAGTCTCTAGATGTGCAAAGCTGGTAGAGACATACCCCAAAAGACTTGCAGCTGTAATTGCAGCAAAAGGTGGTTCTACAAAGTATTGACTCAGGGGGGCTGAATACTTTTGCACACCACACTTTTCAGTTTTTTATTTGTAAAAAAATTTGAAAACCATGTATCATTTTCCTTCCACTTCACAATTATGCACCACTTTGTGTTGGTCTATCACATAAAATCCCAATAAAATACATTTACGTTTGTGGTTGTAATGTGAAAAAATGTGGAAAAGTTCAAGGGGTATGAAAACTTTTGCAAGCCACTGTATATGTGTGTATATATATAATGTGTGTGTGTGTGTATATGTATATATATATATATATGTATATATATATATGTATATATATATATATGTATATATATATGTTGTGTGTGTGTGTGTGTGTGTGTGTGTGTGTGTGTGTGTGTGTGTGTGTGTGTGTGTGTGTGTGTGTGTGTGTGTGTGTGTGTGCGCATGTGTACTTGTGGGTGTGGACATATACACACTGAACTTATTTTTTCTCTCTCGTTTATCATATTGTTTACAGTGTACTATGTTTACATATTCTGTTGTGCTGCAGGAAGAATTTCATTATTCTATCTGGGACACATTACAATAAAACACTCTTGACGACACTCTTGACACAAACAGGTGTTTATTAGAAGACCCATGGCACACCTATTTAATTCTTTACGGGCATATTGTAAACTGTATTCAAAAACTTTTTCTATGGTTGGTACAGAAATTGCATATGGGAAGATTGCATGTGGTAAAATTCCATATTGAAAGTTTCTCACATCTGTCAGTTTTCAGGCTTAACTCACAGAGATAGACACAAAATGCTGGAGTAACTCTGGGGGACAGGCAGCATCTCAGGAGAGAAGGAATGGCAGATGTTTCGGGTCGAGACCCTTCTTCAGACTGGAAGGGTTAACATCCAGATAGTATTGAGAAATCTTAGCATTTCATTTGTCCATCTACCATCCTTATTTGTGCTTTATAATCTGTCACTATTCCACCTTTGAACTCTAGCTTACGGCTACATATTGTTTCAATTTCTGTCACATCCCAGGTTCCCTTTTCCCTTTCTATGTAGCTGTTTTGTCAGCATACTGAAGATGCAAGATTGGCAAGTTCTTGATCTTGGGTTCCTCTTTGGAAGGTCAAGATCCTGCCACACAGAGGAAAGGTCAAAAGACACATGATTTTGGACAAATGTGAATGCATTAGGTAATGATACATACACTATAAGCATTGGTCCAGGTGCAATGCCTCTTGGCTGGAGAACACTGTATAAAAATGGCATCAAATTCCTTCATATGAAAACATAAAATGAGCAGAAATACAACTCAAAACTTGATCATTTTTTTATGAAAGATCTGTAGTCCAACAAGAAAAATTTTGACCTTTAATCTATTATAACTAATAATGAGATTCTGCAAAATGTGCTCATTCGTAGCTCAATATCTTGGGATAGAGGGTTTTATCCGGAAAGTGTACCCAAAATCATAGCGATCGGAATATAATTCAAATTGCCAAAACCTCAATTTAAAATCTCCAATAAACTTAATCTCATAGCACATTTGAATACTAGTAATTATTCTTTCTTCTCGACAAAAGCAGTTGTTGATGTCTTCATAAGTGATAACCTGGTAAAATTCTATGAATATAACTAAAATTGTATTTCTCACAAGAACTAAGCAATTTTAATAAAAATATCTATTTCTCTGACTGTGAACAACTCATTTTAATCACTATGAATGGCAAATTCATTCATAGGTTTCTGAGAAAATTAGATATTCAACATGGAAAAATAACTTGTAACGCACAGAGTAAATGTAAAGTCCCTGCATTCACCAACAGAGTCAGCAAAAACTAGTAATGTTGACCTGGGAGGAAGGCTCTCTGTATGTGGTTTGGGGTTTAACGCTTAGTGTAGATTTCCCTGACCTTTTGCATTGAGTTGGCAAATAAAAGAAAAATTATTGAAACTGTGCACTAGCATTCTGAACCATTTAGGTTTGGCAAGCTCTAAATTTGTTGGCATGTGAAATTATATGTTAAACATGAAACTGAAAGAAATTGAGCAAAACACAAGTAAAATACGTGAATTTAAAAAAGCTGCACAGTAACAATTAGAAACAAGATTGTACTGAGGAAATAATATCTATTCTTAAAGAGGTTAGCTTTTTATAATTAGATTTTTTATTTGTCCATTTGCGTCGATGGGAGGTGTTATCACTATATCCTTAAATTGGAGTCTTCAAATGGTTGTTTATTCTGTATTACTGAAGGAAACACATTGTGATTTTTCCACGACTGTGCTACTGTTGGTGGGGAAATGTGGAACAGGGAATTGGACTCTAACTGAATATTAAAGATTGACAGCTTTGATACTAAGGACTTGAGAAGGATCTTGAGTGGCAAATAGCAGGGCTGCATCACTAACGAGATGGTGCACGAGTGGGACAAAAGAATCCCATTTTAAACTACAGTGTGTAGTAGACACATCAAATGGGCATACCATGTAGCTGGAATGGAAGAAGATAAAATATTAAAGACAATTGACAGTTTTGATTCTAAGTACATGGGAAAGACCTTCAGCATTGAATAGCAGGACCCATCATTAATAAATAGAGCAAGTGCGGACTAATAGAACCCTGCTGTCAACTGTGTTGTGGTGCCGGCCTTGAAAAGGCCAGGTTACCTAGCTGGAACAGGAAAAAGAAATACTACTGAGTGCAATGTAGAGGTAGCTATCCAAGAGGAACTGGTGCAGGGGAACCTAGGTGAAATGAATCAAAGGATGAATCATGATAAGCTTTGGAAGTAGATGCCTTGTGTGAATGATGAGAAATCCAACTTATTCCCCACAAAAGAGAAGTTCTTCTTTGTTCCTTGGTGCTAAATGCATCTAAGATTCATAGCTTAGTCATACTCACCTCTTCACATTCGGTGCCATTGAAGTCAATGGGTTGGGCAACAAATGCTGGTTTTGCCACAGCATCCATGTCATGTGTATAAATAAATGCTTTATAAGTGAATGCATGTGGCATAATGGTCTCAGCAGGGGTTCACAGCTCAAAATGTAATCCTATCCTCACTGGATGTTCTTACACATGAATTCAGGAGAGATTTCCGGATAGCACTGAGCAGTACATACCATGGTTGAGTTTAGATCCTTTATCCAGCTGCATAGCAGCTGACCACCTCTGGCACAGATCTTCCTTACATGAGATCAACAAAATCAACAATGTCCTGAAAACTATTGCACGATTATTTTCAGTTACATATCATAGAAAAGACTTACCATGCACTTAAGTTTTACACAAAATGGAAGAATTCATGAAACTGTAGAATATATTTTAATAATTAGTTAAACTACATCAGTAGATAACCATAATGAAGGTTAAATATTATATACTTCATAATGAAGGTACATTTGCTAATGAGTAAATAGCTTTAAAATCTGAAGAAGGAACCCGACCTGAAACATCACCTATCCATGTAGCGATGTCGCCCAAAGAGACGTAACGTCTTTCTGGTCGCGCTGGATTTTCAACATGTTGAAACATTTTTGGAGACAGTCGGCGACAGTGGGTTTGACGTCAATGAGCGTAGCTTGACTTCTCCTGATGTAGGTGCTGTCGTAGTTGTCGCCAGGTTAACGTAGGTTGTCGTCAGGTTAACGTAGGTTGTCGCCAGGTTAACATAGGTTGTCGCCAGGTGACGTAGGTTGTCGCCGGTGCTGACTTTGGGTTTTTGTTGTTGTTAAAGTTATGATTTAAAAGTTCTATTTCAAATTTTATGTCAAGGGGGGTCCAGTCGCCGTTTTTTTGGCGACCTGCTACGACTATGACAGTCGCCGGCAGTCGCCTAAAAATAGCCTAAGTGGGACAGGCTCTTTAAACTGTCAAAGGCAACACAGAAAATGGGAGCTGACCGCACACTTTACATTTATTAGCACTTGCAAATAATGTGATAAATATGACATTTTAAGCACAGATACTCTTCATTAGACTTTAGAGATACAGCGTGGAAACAGGCCATTCAGCCCAACAGGTACGCCCCGACCAGCAATCACCCCGTACACGAACACTATTCTACACACTACGAGCAATTTACAATTTTTACTGAAGGCAATTAACCTACAAACATGTACGTACGTCTTTGGAGTGTGGGAGGAAACCAGAGCTCCCGTAGAAACCCCACATGGTCCCAGAGAGAACGTACAAACTCTGTACAGACCGCACCAGTAGTCAGGTTTTAAGTATGGATTTGACATTAGTACCCTGATAAAAGCTTGGGCTATTCAGATAAACAGGAGAACTTGCAATCTTCAGGCATGATAGCATCAGTCTCAGAGTACTACACTCAACAATCCAGAATATTTCACTCACTTTGTATGAATTCAATTGTGATTTTTATTCTTTGAGATTATTATGTTCCTGGTCCCTGGTTGGGAAAGTCTGGGTCATTTCTCGTATAAACTTAATCTCTTGGCATAAGCATGACCACCATTCACTGCTGACACGCTTTCCCTTTCCCCTCAGGTTTGGTATTTGCATAGAATCACTGCATTTTTCCATTATTTCTTGTCATTACCTCTAAACTCCTTTGTGATCCACTGAGTGGCTGCCTTTTTCTATGTCATATTCCGGACATGCCTGTCCTTGACTCCATAATACAGCAAAATCCAGCATCACCACCTCCGCTGACAACACAAAGTTGAAAAGGCCAATTGAAAATGAGCAAAGTCTGGGAACAGATGGTGGCCCTGCTGAGTTTCTAAACTTGGTGCAGAGAAACTTGTCGCAATGTCACAACCACAACTTGCATATCAGAGCCATGGACAATGTACTAGAGAACCTCAGAGACATGGTATCATGATGATTTTCAAACATAAGACATTGGTACCTGAACACGGAGGTCAGTGCCATAATCCTCCTCAATAATCTCCTAACTGTGGCCAAAACTCCTTCCCATACCACCGTGTGGATTCTGTCCGTCTTGAGCCAAAGTAGACATGGCCTTCACCATACGCTAACTCCAGGAGCAATGGAAGGAACATCACCAGCCACTACGCTTGGCAATTTTTAACCTCAAAAGAGCTTTTGACACCATCTATTGAGAGAGACTCAAATATTCATGCCAGAATAAATTCTATTTCATTTTATAGGTTACTTTTTTTTAGAGATACAGCACCGAAACAAGCCCTTCAACCCACCATTCCTTGCCGACCAATGATCACGTACACTAACACTATCCTACACACTAGACAATTTTACCGATGCCAATTAACCTACAAATCTATGCATCTTTGACGTGTGGGAGGAATACTGGAGCACCCGGTGAAAACCCACATGGTCACAGGGAGAACAAAAAAGCTCCGTTCAGACAGCACCCATAGTCAGAATCGAACCCGAGTCTTTGTTGCTGCAACACTACCGCTGCGCCACTGTGCCACCCACATGATGGCCCCCACATGACGCCACTTGATGGCCTGTACGCAGTGATCGTAAGCAACATGTCCACAACCGGTTCAATCTCAGGACAGACTGGTGTCAAGAAAGGCTACATCAGTGCTCCAACACTTTTCACAATCTTTGCTGAAATGCTGTTCCTCACCTCTAACAAGCCTGATTTGGACTAAAGCTAATGTATAGAACAAATGGGAGTGTTCTATCCATGCTGCCTCCAATCCAGAACCAAGGTCATCACAGCTTCAGTCATTGAGCTGTAGTACGTGGGTGACACTTGTGCATGCATATATTTGGAGCCAAGTTTAAAGTTATCATCTACTCAGCAGATAAGAGAATGACCGTGCACTTCCATAGAATTAACTTTCCCTGCCATCTTAACCATATAACCATATAACCATAACAGCACGGAAACAGGCCATCTCGGCCCTTCAAGTCCGTGCCGAACACTTTAAAAAAAAAAAATTTTTTTTGACTTCCCCCTAGTCCCATCTACCTGCACTCAGACCATAACCCTCCATTCCTTTCCCGTCCATATACCCATCCAATCTATTTTTAAAGGAAAAAATCAAACCTGCCTCCACCACTTCCACTGGAAGCTCATTCCACACAGCTACCACTCTCTGAGTAAAGAAGTTCCCCCTAATGTTACCCCTAAACTTCTGTCCCTTAATTCTCAAGTCATGTCCCCTTGTTTGAATCTTCCCTACTCTCAATGGGAAAAGCTTATCCACGTCCACTCTGTCTAACTCTCTCCCTCTCTGGCAGATTCAAAATGGCGGATGCGCAGGAGTGGGCGCCTTTTGTATGGCCGCCTGCCTGCAGTCCGTCCTCTAACTTTTTTATTGTCTAAAACATTTTTTTTGGAGTCTATTCTTTCTATGTGGGGGGGGGGGGGACTGTTTTAACCCCAGTCCTACCTGGTCGGAGATGCGGTTTTCCTCCAAATCGCATCTCCGGTCTCCCCATGCGGCCTTCCATCGGGCGTTTCCTGCCGGGACCACAGCTTCGGCGGCACAGCGCTGGGACATCAACAAGGAGCGGGCAATGCCTTGCCGCGTCGCCGCTCCGGAGTGCTGTGACCGCCGACCACCAACATCGAGCAGCCGCGGTCTGCGGTCTGCGGTCTGCGGTCTGCAGTTTGAGGGCATCCCGCAGTGGGCGGGCGGCGCTGGATTGGAAGCACCGCGGAGTCGAAGCTCCAACCGGCACGGCCTAAAGTCCACGGGCGTCGCAGTCTCCAGGGAAGGAGCGGCCGCTCCAGACATTTCCAAGCTGCTGAGGACTTTTCCACCCGATGCGGGTGGGGCCTATAATCATCGGGCTGCCGTTGCAGCGACTGGCTGCAGTGGCCTCAAACTGGCCCCGACCTCGGGTGGACTAGGAGGAGGAGGAGGACTGGACATTTTGGTGCCTTCCCTCACAGTGGAGAGTGTAGATTCTACTGTGGAGGGATGTTCGTGTTGAATTTTTTATAGTGTGTTGTGTCATTTTTTTCTACCTCTTTTTATTATTTGTATGGATAGTCTTCCCTGTAAAGAACTTTGGCTTTTGATTGAAATCGACTGAAAAGTGCTATATAAATAAATTTACTTTACTTTACTTTACTGTAACCCGCTCATAATTTTAAAGACCTCTATCAAGTCCCCTCTTTACCTTCTGCGCTCCAAAGAATAAAGACCTAACTTGTTCAACCTTTCTCTGTAACTTAGTTGCTGAAACCCAGACAACATTCTAGTAAATCTCCTCAGTACTCTCTCTATTTTGTTGACATCCTTCCTATAATTAGGCGACCAAAATTGTACTCCATACTCCAGATGGCCTCACCAATGCCTTGTACAATTTTAACATTACATCCCAACTTCTATATTCAATGCTCTGATTTAGAAAGGCCAGCACACCAAAAGCTTTCTTTACCACCCTATCTACATGAGATTCCACCTTCAGGGAACTATGCACAGTTATTCCTAGATCCCTCTGTTCAACTGCATTCCTCAATTCGCTACCATTTACCATGTACGTCTACTGCCGAGATGTAGCACCTCACATTTGTCAGCATTAAACTCCATCTCCCATCTTTCAGCCCACTCTTCCAAATGGCCTATATCTCTCTGTAGACTTTGAAAATCTACTTCATTATCCACAACACCACCTATCTTAGTATCATCTGCATACTTACTAATCCAATTTTCCACACCATCATCCAGATCATTGATGTACATGACAAACAACAGTGGACCCAACACAGACCCCTGAGGCACCCCACTAGTCACCGGCCTCCAACCTCACAGCCATCCACCATTACGCTCTGGCATCTCCCATTCAGCCACTGTTGAATCCGTCTTGCTACTCCACCATTAATACCCAACAATTGAATCTTCTTAACCAACCTTCCATGAGGAACCTTGTCAAAGGCCTTACTGAAGTCCATGTAGACAACATCCACTGCTTTACCCTCATCAATTTCCCTAGTAACCACTTCGAAAAATTCAAGAAGATTGGTCAAGCATGACCTTCCAGGCACAAATCCATGTTGACTGTTCCTAATCAGACCCTGCTTATCCAGATGCTTATATATATTATCTTTAAGTATCCTTTCCATTAATTTGCCCACCACTGACGTCAAACTAACAGGTCTATAATTGCTAGGTTTACTCTTAGAACCCTTTTTAAACAACGGAACAACATGCGCAGTACGCCAATCCTCCGGCACTATTCCCGTTTCTAATGACATTTGAAATATTTCTGTCATAGCCCCTGCTATTTCTACACTAACTTCCCTCAATGTCCTAGGGAATATCCTGTCACGACCTGGAGACTTATCCGTTTTCATATTTTTCAAAAGTGTCCGCACCTCCTCTTCTTTGAATCTCATAGTTTCCATTGCTACTCTGCTTGTTTCCCTTACCTCACATAATTCCATATCCTTCTCCTTGGTGAATACCGAAGAAAAGAAATTGTTCAATATCTCCCCCATCTCTTTTGGCTCTGCAGATAGCTGTCCACTCTGACTCTCTAATGGACCAATTTTATTCCTTGTTATCCTTTTGCTATTAATATAGCTGTAGAAACCCTTTGGATTTACTATCACCTTACTTGCCAAAGCAACCTCATATCTTCTTTTAGCTTTTTTAATTTCTTTCTTAATATTCTTTTTACATTCTTTATACTCCTCAAGCACCTCATTTACTCCATGCTGCCTATAATTATTGTAGATCTCTCTCTTTTTCCGAACCAAGTGTCCAATTTCCCTTGAAAACCATGGCTCTTTCCAATTTTTACTATTTCCTTTCAACCGAACAGGGACATAAAGATTCTGTACTCTTATAATTTCACCCTTAAATGTCCTCCATTTCTCTTCTACATCCTTCCCATAAAACAACATGTCCCAATTCACTCCTTTTAAATCCTTTCGCATCTCTTCAAAGTTAGCCTTGCTCCAATCAAAAATCTCAACCTTAGGTCCAGTTCTGACCCTCTCCATAATTATATTGAAACTAATGGTATTGTGATCACTGGACCCGAAGTGCTCCCCGACGCATACCTCCGCCACCTGCCCTGTCTCATTTCCTAACAGGAGGTCCAGCACTGCCCCTTCTCTAGTAGGTACTCTATGTATTGCTGCAAAAAACTATCCTGCACACATTTTACAAACTCCAAACCATCCAGCCCTTTTACAGAATGTGTTTCCCAGTCTATGTGTGGAAAATTGAAATCTCCCACAATCACTACCTTGTGCTTACTACTAATATCTGCTATCTCCTTACATATTTGCTCTTCCAATTCTCGCTCCCCATTTGGCGGTCTATAATACACCCCTGTAAGTGTTGCTACACCTTTCCCATTTCTCAGTTCCACCCAAATAGCCTCCCTAGACGAGCCCTCTAATCTATCCTGCCAAAGCACTGCTGTAATATCTTCCTTGACAAGCAATGCAACACCCCCACCTCTTGCCCCTCCAATTCTATCACCCCTGAAGCAATGAAATCCTGGAATATTTAGTTTCCAATCACAGCCCTCCTGCAACCATGTTTCACTAATCGCCACAACATCATACTTCCAGGTGTCAATCCAGGCTCTAAGCTCATCCACCTTTCTTACAATGCTCCTAGCATTAAAATATACACATTTAAGAAACCCACCACCACTTATTCTCTGTTTATTATCTTTTTCTTCTTTCTCCCCTACATTTTGGGTCCGAGTGCTTCCCTTCTCTGCCTCCTGCCTCCCACACTTTCCACTAGCTTTCTCTATTTGAGTCCCTCCCCCCAACCGTTCTAGTTTAAAGTCTCCCCAGTAGCCTTTGCAAATCTCCCCGCCAGGATATTGGTCCCCCTCGGGTTCAAGTGCAACCCGTCCTTTTTGTACAGGCCACACCTTCCCCAAAAGAGGTCCCAATGATCCAGAAATTTGAATCCCTGCCCGCTGCCCCAGTTCCTCAGCCACGCATTTATCCTCCACCTCATTCCATTCCTACTCTCACTGTCGCGTGGCACAGGTAGTAATCCTGAGATTGTTACCTTTGCGGTCCTTCTCCTTAACTCTCCTCCAAACTCCTTAAATTCTCCTTTCAGGACCTCTTCTCCTTTTCTGCCTATGTCATTGGTACCTATATGTACCATAACCTCAGGCTCCTCTCCCTCTGATTTCAGGATATCTTGGACGCGTTCAGACACATCCCTGACCCTGGCACCAGGGAGGCAAACTACCATCCGGGTCTCCTGACTGCGTCCACAGAATCGCCTATCCGACCCCCTAACTATAGAATCCCCTATTACTATTGCCCTCCTCTTCTTTTCCCTACCCTTCTGAGCAACAGGGCCGGTCTCTGTGCCGGAGGCCCGGCCACTGTCGCTACCTCCATGAAGGCTGTCTCCCCCAACAGTACTCAAACAGGAGTACTTATTTTCAAGGTGTACAGCCACCGGGGTACTCACTAGTCCCTGCCTCTGCCCCTTGCCCTTCCTAACCGTGACCCACTTGTCCGCCTCCCGTGGTCTTGGAGTGGCCACCTCCCTATAACTCCTTTCTATGACCTCCTCACTCTCCCTGATCAGACAGAGGTCATCGAGCTGCTGCTCCAGGTTCCTAACACGGTCCCTTAGGAACCCCATCTCGACGCACCTGGCACAGATGCGGATGTCTGGAGGGGTATCAGACTCCATGACCTCCCACATCTGACATCCAGAACAGTAAACTGCCCTGGCCCTCATTCTCCCCCCTTACCCTGGATACAATACAAAGCCTTACCCTGGATACAATACAAACTGGTGGAGGAAATCAGCAGGGATCTGACTCCTAATCAGCTGCTTCCTCTTAGTCCTCTTCCACCAATCAGCTGCTTCCTCTTAGTCCTCTTCCACCAATCAGCGGCTTCCTCACTTATAGGAAACTTGAATGGAACATTGCAGTTTTTGGTTCTCCTCCTGCAACGGTCCCTGGGCCTCTGGAAAGCAAAGCCCCGCGCCGTTTATGTTCTCACCACCCGGACGCCGCTCCTCCTCCTGCAACGGTCCCTGGGCCTCTGTTATAGAGTGGGGGCCATCTTGTCCCCACTCTATAACAGCATCCATCCAACCATAAAGGTTTATGATGAGACCCTGGAAGTACGGATGCTTCCCATTCTCAGGATCCACCTCATACTGAACCAGAGATCAGTGATGAAATTTGCCGTTGCCTCCAGTGCACCAGCAGAGCCTTTGGCCCTCTGAGGAAAGGAATGCTTGAAAATCAAGGTCTTAAACTCTAACA
The DNA here is from genome assembly GCA_038087875.1 of Malacoraja senta. Taxonomy (NCBI): domain Eukaryota; kingdom Metazoa; phylum Chordata; class Chondrichthyes; order Rajiformes; family Rajidae; genus Malacoraja; species Malacoraja senta. The sequence goes on from CM075978.1 coordinate 41,340,470, forward strand.
AAAATGTATAAATGTTCAGCCACAGCCTCGTAGTTTCTGTTTGAAGTATATGTCTGCCTATATAAGAAACTCACACGGATTAGCCACATTAATACCACAGCTGTGAGAGCAGGTTAGAAGAGGGTAATTTGCAACAATTGACTCTTGACATTTTAAGACCTCTCCACAAGGCACAGATCAAGAATGCAATGGTACATTCTCTAATCAGCTGCATGACTCCTGCTCCAGCAACTATCAATGAAAAAAATGGCATCTAGGGCAAAATAGCCTACTTCATTGGCACAAATCTACCAGCCTAAATTCATTCCTTGGACTATTAGTGCATATTTGGCTGCATCATACAGGTGGCTGCATTGTGTACAGTTAACAAAATGCACATAAGTAATTCACCCAGACTAATCCAACAGCATATCCCAAACCCATGATCTCTGACAAAAACAGCAGGTGCATGAGAAAACGACCTACAGATCACCGCATTGTGACTTGGAAATAAATCCTCATTCCTGCTTCTTCACTGGATCTAACACCTGGAACATAACAGCTCTCCAGGAGTACATGCTCCAGAATTACTGCTCTAATTTAAGTCTGTGGCTCACCACCACCTTCACGAAGCAAATAGAGATACGCAATAAGCTCTAGCCTTGCTGTCAATGTTCAGATCCTGAAATATATTCAAAACAAAAGAGCTTGCAATAGCATCAGATGTTTGATCATTGCCTTGCAAACCATTTCACAACAAAAAGTTAATTTTATATGTACGTATTTTAATGTTGTCACATTAATATTTCAAAATGTGGTTCAATATTTTAATCTGGTGTATAGTGTTCACTTTCGCTCTACCTGGAGGAATTGTTATTTAATTCCCCAAGGGATGGCTGCTGATTTCATTTCAATGGTTTACCTGCCTGTTATCTCTATACCTTAAGAGTCTGTTGCTGCTTCACATTGGGAATGGCCGGCAAAAGTACTTGCCTTTCCAGAACTTGCTTATCTCATATTGGTGTAAAGTTTTTAACAAAGGTGCATCATTTTTAAAAGGGAAGCAGATAATAAAATATAAATTATGAGAAAAATATTAAATTTCTCAACCTAAAGCTAAGGTTTTGGGGTATGAAATATTGACTCCAGCCCATCTGGCATCTGGACCTATGAATACAACTAGGTCTCTCCGAGAACACACAAACATAGGACAGGATGAATGAGAGACCTGGACATTCAGGCCAGATTGACATCTTCCACCATGTACTGCCAGTTTTGATGCCTGGGAGCAATTCTATGAGAATCCCTGTCCTGCCTACACTAAGGCGCACTTAGTGTATTATTTTTCATTTGAAACGTCCAGTTATTTTTTTTTAAGACTCAGCCTAAGTGATGTTCATTTCCTGCTTTGTTCTTTGTTTCTGGTATAATTTTCATCCATTTTTTAATCATTTTCCTGTCTCTAACTGAAACACAAACCTGTCAACACCAAGCAGCTGATATGCACTTAGATCCTGCATGGAAAACAATTAACTGTCAAAAACATTATGTTCTTGCAAACGTTCAAATTTTACTTGATACAAAACACATCCCCTCCTGAATAGGCGTATTCCAGAAGACCACGCAAGTTACACCCACCATGCACCTTCATTTTATGTAACTTGGTTCTTGAGCCCTCCCCCAACGGAAACTATCTTTTTATTAACTTGGTCTCCACCCTTTCTAATTTGAAAGATCCCAGTCAATTTCCCTCACAATCTCCTCTGTTCCCTGGAGAATAACCACAGCCTCTCCTGGTCTATTCACTTAACAAATATCCCTTATCCCCAGAATAATTTTCATAAAAGTCTTTAGCACCCTCTCCAAGAATATTTACACATTTCCAAAAGTATAATTCCCAGAACTAGATACATTACTTCAATTCTGGCCAAACCAAACCAAAGTCTTACAGAAGTTTGTCATGACTTCCTTGCTCACGTACCCATTGCCCCAGTTTCCATAGCCTTTAACAATTTTCTCCACTGACTCCACTACTTTCAGTGAACCATAGTTGTACATTTTATGATCTCTCTGCTCCTCTAATTCATTTAGAATGGTGTCGTCCAGTATAAATTACCTGTTTTCATCGTCTCTGCCAAAATATAACGCCCTGCAATTCTCAGTGTAAAATTTCACCTGCCATCTATCTGTCAAAACCACCAGTCTGTCCTTCTGTACACTTGTCCAAATTATTTCTATGCATTAATAAAAATAAATGGCCCAAATACCAACTGATCAGTCACCGGCATTCACTTCAAACTGAAAAAAATGTTTCACTTCTACTCTGTTTTCTGTTACCTCACCAAATTTTTGTCCATGCTGCTAAATCCCTTTTACTCCAAGAAGTTAAATCTTGATGACAATCTAACACGCAATACCTAATCAACCGCCCTTTGAAAGTCTATATATTAACTGCATCTCCCTCATCAACCCTCCACATTATTTCAACAAATCCATGCTGGTTTTCTCAAATTAATCTGAACTTGAACGTCGCTGCTAATTTTGTCCAAGATCATGGTTTCTTGAACTTGCTCCATCATTAAGTTTAAACTGATTGGTATATATTAATTTGATTTATAGCTGCTCTCTTTTTCAGCAAGGTGTGGGATTTGCAATCTTTCAAACCTCAGGGACCACCCCCGAATCGAAAAGATGTTTGGAAGACCTCTAACCTCTTAGGCTCCTCACTACCTAAGCACCTCTCAGCAACATAAATGCGTTGCTGTTTAAATGTGTGCATCACACCAGTCATTGCCAGGTGCAGTCACATTTTATAAGTCATAAAAACATTGATGTTTAATTGCTTAGAGGTTAAAACACAAGCACTAGGTGACCTGGTCTCTGGGCAATGGTATTGGTATCCAGTAACAATTACAGCGAGAAGTAATTTATGCTGACCAGTTTCTAGATACATTTATGTGGCACCAGTTAACTTTAAATCTTGATGACAATCTAACATGCAATACCTATCAGCTGTCTTTTGCAGAATTACAATCTGCTTAAATTAGCCCATCCATAATTATTTCTGTCTTCACCCAGCGGACTGCATTAACAGTAACAACAGCAAAACTATAGAAAAGTTACAAAGGACACACTTAAATAAGTCCTGTCAATGACACTGGATGATTGGCATTGTGTTGAATGTTTTATTTGTAATTTTGCACTTTAAAATAATTACGTCAGCTGCTCAAAAAGATGTCCAAAATATATTTAAACAGTCATGCAAACAGACATCTTTTTTCCAGTCAGGATCTTTCAAGTTAGCTGGTTACCATTACAAAGACAACAAATATTATGAAAACACACAAGCAAACGCCCAACAGAATCACTTCAGTTGCTTGCCATGTTTGCCATCTACAAAGGCTATAACTTGGACATGCGACAAAAACCTGTCCATCAAGCTGCGTGCCTGATATTATCAGGCTGAAAAATCAGAGGTAATAAAAGTCAATCAGTGATTGTTTAACTTTACTGCTACTGCCTGAAGCAGGATTACGAAACCTTAATGCATATCTAAAACTCAGCCAAGAATCTCTATCATCTGTGGAGAGATCAGTAAATATCTGACCGAGTGGAAAATTTTAAAAATTCCCTTGGGTATCTTGAATAAATGTGGATAATTTAGGTTACATTTCCACTCTACCAAATTTCAGTTCCATTAAATGTTTTAATTCATAATTCCACGTTGCTTAAAAGTTAAGCTGTGCAGAGTGGAACACAAAATAAACCAGCCATTCAGGAACTATTCCTCACAAACTGCCTGATATACTGCGTTTGGAAGAGAAGAATGAGTTAATTGTAGTTAAATTGTTTCATTTAGTACCTTGTTTTTTTTTATTGACTGTTTACATTGCAGCTATTACATTAATCTTGAATCAAAATGATACTTAATTGTCTTTATAAATCCTTCATCTATTCTCCAGCTGGCTTTAAAATCTTAATTAGAATCAGAAAAGCATTCATGAATAAATATAAAAAGAATATTGCCAGCTTATTGAAGGGCTGCAGTATTCTATTCATCTTTTAGACAATTGTGAACTAGGAATTAAATTGTCAACACATTGCAATAGTTAAGGACATTTGGCCCATCTGGCTCATGGTGGCTCTTTGTAAAGCAATCCAATTCACATTTCATTCCCCATGGCCCTGGAATTAATTTTCTTCTTAGTGCTTACTCATTCCCTTTGGAGAGGCAAGATTCCAAGCAATAAGTTCTATATCAGAACTACTCAGAATTAGAAGCTTGTTCTTCACATCCATGTTGTATTTTTTTGCTCTACACTTTAGTTTTGTATCTCTGGTTCTTGCAGCATTCACTGCAGGGAATGCATTTCCTCTTTTTACCATCTCTATCCAAGACATATTCTTAATCTCTATCAAATCTCCTTGTACCCACTTCTTCAATGGAGAACAAGCCTAGTTTTACCAGGTTAACATCAGAGTTGAAGCTCCCACATCCCTGGAACGAGATCTTTAGCAGATCTTTCCTGCACTCTCTCTTGGGCTCTTACATCCGTCCTAAAGTGTGGTGACCAGAATTGAATCAGTTGTTTAAGAAAGAACTGCAGTTGCTGGAAGAATTGAATCAGTGTTCCTTTTACTGGTTCAAAGCAAACACTTTTTTTCTGTAGCCTCTGCCTCAATTTTGTGAAGTCAAGGGTCTCATCTTTCCCTAATGTTTCCTGAGTACAAGCACACCTAGGTCCCTCTGCATCAGTACGTCTAGAAATAAACTCATAAAAATAGAAAGTTGGCTTCAGCAAAAAGAACCATGAAGTTGCCAGTTCATTATAAAACTCAGCTGATCCAGTTATGTACTTTAGGGAAGGATATTTTGTATCCACCTGGTCTGGGTGAGTTCCTGACCAAAGTGTTGGACTCAAAACTGCCCTCTGCAATGATGGAGAAGCAACGTAGTTGTATTGAATCTATTGGCAGCAAAACAATCAGAAATCCACCTTCACAGTGCAATATGTAAGAAGGAACTGCAGATGCTGGTTTAAACCGAAGATAGACACAAAAAGCTGGAGTAACTCAGCGGGACAGGCAGCATCTCTGCATGGAAGGAATTGGTGACGTTTCGGGTCGAGACCCTTCTTCAGACTGGTGGGTGATGTTTCGGGTGGAGACCCTTCTTCAAACTAGTCTGGGTGATGTTTCGGGTCGAGGCCCTTCTTCAGACTGGTCGGGTGACGTTTCGAGTCAAGACCCTTTTCAGACAGGTGGGGGTCTGAACTGGTGGAGACCAGTCTGAAGAAGGGTCTCGACCCAAAACTTCACTCATTCCTCCCCTGGCCCACTGAGTTACTCCAGATTTTTGTGTCTATCTTCACAATGCAATAAACTGACTTTAAATCTACGTACAGAAATTGAATGAGAAAAAAAAAATCATGTTCCGACTATCTAAGAACCAGCCTTCTTTAAACTTTTAAACTTTAGACATACAGTGCAGAAACAGGCCCTTCGGCCCACGGAGTCTGTACTGACCAGCGACAGTACACTAACACGATCTTATACACTAGGGACAAGTTTACAACCTACCAAAGACAATTAACCTAGAAACCTGTAAATCTTTGGAGAAAACCGACGCATCCAGAGAAAACCCATGTGGTCACAGGGAGAACATACAAACTCCATACAGACAGCACCCGTAGTCAGGATCGAACCTGGGTCTCTGGCTCTGTACCACTGTGCCGCCCAATAAATAATTGGGGGTCAGCATGTCATTCTTTCTTCCGTTGTTTGCAATTGATGGATTAATTGATTAAAAGATATTGCATGGGAACAGACCCTTCAGCCCACCAAGTACATGTTGATCATTGATCACCCATTAACACTAGTTCTATGTTATCCCACCTTTGCATCCACTCTCTACACACTCTAGGCAATTTAAAGTGGCCAATTAACCTTCAAACCTGCACATCTTTATGGGATGTGGGAGGAAACAAGAGCACCTGGAGGAAACCCACATGGTCACAGCTAGAATGTGCAAACTCCACACAGACAGCAACCGAGGTTAGTATTAAACCCAGGTCTCTGGCACTATGAGGCAGCAGCTCTACCAACTGTGCCACTGTGCTGACATATGGTATGATTTTGTAGTATTGAAGATTCTGTTAGACTGACTGCATTCATTTTTATGGGGATCACAAAGAGCCACTGAATTCCTGAGATTCACTGAACTGGGGTCCACATGTATGAGATTGATGCCCAGATCTAATTGCCCACTATCTCCCTCATCCCCTTCACTATCTCTGTGTAAGAATAATACTTGCCCTACATCTAACAATGAATGAATAGAAATATCTTCCTCGATGTCTGGCCCGAACATGATGTCAAGCCAAACTCTTCTCCCTGTACATAATCCCTTTATTCCTTGCATCTCCATTTGCCTATCTGAAAATCATTTAAATGCCACTATCGTATCCGCCTCAACCACAATCCCCAACAGTGTGTTGCAGGCACTCACCACCCTCTATATAAAAAACCTCCACAGAAAACAATCCAAATCTGTTCCAACCTCTCCCTGTCGCTAACACCCCTAATCCAGGCATCATTCTGGTAAACCACCTCAGCACTCTTTTCAAAGCCTCCACGTCCTTCCTGTAATGGGGAGACCACAATACTCTAGATGCTGCCCAACCAAAGCCCTGTAAACCAAGCATATCTACTTGTGTTACCACTTTCAGGGTGTCATGGGCTTGGACCCCAACACCCCTCTGTGTATCAATTCTGTGAAGGGTCATGCCATTAATTGTACATTTTCCCCTTACATTTGACCTCCCAAAGTGCCACACCTCACACTTGCTCAGATTAGACTATCTGCCATTTCTCCACCCATTTCTGTTGCTGATCTATGTCCTGCTGTACACTTTGACAGCCTTCCTCACAGTACACGACCCCAGCAATCTTGATGTCATCTACAAACTTACCAACCAATCCGTCTACATTTACATCCAAGGCATTTATGCATGTCATGTTAAATTATTAATTTGTTTATAATGTCCACAAGGAGAACTATACTAAAGACAGAAAGACAAAACAGTTCAAAATCAATTTGGTTGTCATAAGCAATTGAAACAACCTCAATGCTATTCTAGACCAAGTCCAAACTGATTTATTTAAAATTATTCTTTTTGTTTGGTTGCCAATTGAATGATAAAGACAAAATCTTATCCCAGCTATCCATGTTGCTGATTCAATATGTTTCTATTTTGTCCTGGGCACATCATCCTTTTGTGTCTTAATTCATGTGACGTATACTTTCTAAATGGCTGCCAAAGAGAAGATTCCTGGAGAAACAGAGGGTGGGGTGGTCTTGTAATTTGTCATAGAACAATACTGCTAGAATAAAACATAAAAAACTAAAACTAAAATAGAAAATGATGCACCTATTTAGGACTGAGCAGCTTCCGCGGAGATCAAAGCAGATTGCATGCTGATGATTTTCATCATAAACAAAAAACATTAAGAACATTTGGATAAAACCTGTGGGGTCAAGGAGGAAAGAAATAACAGTGACTGGCCCCCATGAAGTGAATCGAAGAGGCCTTACCTACAAATGCTTATGAAAGGTTAACTTAGGACAGCTGTCCTTGATTTTATTAATTTGCAAAAGGCATAGACATTCGGAGACATTTAAACACTATTAAAATGAATTACCTAATTAAAACTGATTGATATGGTTTGAAATATTTTTAATTAGAATCACATAAAAGCTGCTATAAAAATTAAAACTATTAAACTAAAACAAGACTCTTAGAAGGGTAACACATCCCCATTGCCTACTTATCCATAGGCCAACAATCTCCAACAATAAGGGGTGGCACAGTGGCGCAGCGGTAGAGTTGCTGCCTTACAGCACCAGAGATCGATCCTGATTGCAGGTGCTGTCTGCTCAGAGTTTGTATGTTCTTCCCGTGACCATATGGGTTTTCCCTGGGTGCTCTGGTTTTCTCCCACACTCCAAAGACCTACGGGTTTGTAGGTTAATTGGCTTCAGTAAATATTGTAAATTGTCCCTCGTGTGTAGGATAGTGCTAGTATACGGAGATCACTGGTCAGTACAGATTCGGTGGGCCAAAGGGCCTGCTTCCAAACTAAACTAAAATAACACCACCGATTCTAACTGAAGGGGTTGAAGAAAAGAAAACACAGCACACTCCAGCCCAAGTGAAGGAAATAATAGTAGGAGTAGGCTACTCAGCCCCTCAAGCTTGCACTCTATTCATGATCATGCTTATTTCCCCAGGCCTTATCTCTTCTTCCATGCCAGTCCCCCAGAGCTCTCAATTCCCTGATTACTCAAAAATGATTCTATTTCCTCTTTAAGCATCCCCAAAAATCCAGCCTCCACATCCTCCATGGTAGAGAGTTCTAAAGATTCACCACCATCTGTTAACGTGGGCTGGTGCCGGTCAGTAATTCGCAAGACTGGGACAGTGGAAGAGAAGGAAAGTGAAGAATCGGGTGGAAAAATAAGTCATAGAATCCTACAGCGTGGAAACAGGCCCTTCGGCCCAACTTGCCCACGCGGACCAACATGCCCCATATACACTAGTCCGATACTATAAATTACACTACATTATATCAACCTATAAATTGATCTACCTGGAAGCTTGAGACCAAGATTAAAGATTTTGTGGAGAAATTATGAAAGACTGAAATATGACTTAGGGCAAAATCAGAATTAGCATTATGTCCATTCAGAATTTTCAACAGTAACCGCATTAACTTGAGTTAACATCATTGACCGTTTTTTTAAATTTTTGTTTCCATCATCATGTTAGAGTATGGGGTTGAAAGACAGCAATCTCACAAACTATAGCTGCCTAACTTTCAATGTAGTATGTGGAAATATTTTCTTTTCTGCAGTAATTACACTGACCGGATTCAGGCACAGATGTTCATCTGACACAGGATGCTGCTGTGTGCATGCCAGATGGCACTATAACAAGACCCCATGTCTGAATCATGAAATTTAGTTGACCAACTCTGAAATAACACACAATGGCACTGACTCATAAGTATCTTCCTGCTTTATCCTCTTATTCCTTGATTTCATTAGCCTTTCGTAAGATATCCATCTCCTTTACGAAGAAACAATGATTTGGCCTTTGCTGCCTTCTGTGGTGGAGAACTTCACAAGTTCACCAAGTTCTTAGAGGGAAGAAATTATTACCCATCCCAATTTAAATAGACTATCTTGTATCCTCCTTCTTCTTCTTGCACAGCCTAAAGTTGTAGGTCAACTTGTTCTATTTGATCTTCTTTGTGCACGTCGGGTTGCTTGCATTAGTTGAAACAGGGTGGACCACGTTATGGTAGCTTGTATCCTGAGGATGAAGTTCATCATTTTGAAAATCAGTGGAAATATCTTTCCTGCATCTAGCCTGCCTAGTTCCATTAGGAATTTATAGGTTTCAATGAGGACCTCTCTCATTCTTCTAAACTGTAGATAATTTACCCAAACATGTTCATTTATTTTCATAAGTCAGTGTTGCCAGTTCTCGAATCGGTCTGGTGAACTTTTGTCGCACTCCCTCCATAACAACAAAAATTGTCCTCAGATAACGAGACCAAAACTTTGCTCAATACTCAGGGTGTAGCTCTACCAAGGCCCTGTACATTTCCAGTAAGGCAACCTTGCTCCTGCACTCAATTCTTTATGCTCGTAAGGCCAACATACCACTTGCTTTCTTGATTGCCAATTCCACCTGCATGTTTGTTTTCATCAGCTTGTGCACAACAAACTAAGGGCTCACAGCGTGCGACCTGCTTTGCCAATCCATCAATCTTTAGGCTATAATCTACTCTCCTGTTTTTAGCCACTTTAGTGGATAATCCCACATTTTCCCACATTACATGGCCATGCATTTGGTCATCAAAGCAATCTGCCAAAATCACTGTGGTACCTCACAGCATCTTCCTCACTACTCAAATTACTCACCCTTAAGTTGTATGTTGTCCACAGACGGGGAGATATTACATTTAATTCTCACATTTATATTATTAATAAATTGCGAGCCCAGGCACTAATCCCGGCAGGACCTCAACTGGAAAATAATCCCTTATTTTGACGTTTTTATCGCCTGCTCTCTGCACATATCACAATCTCATTAAACCCAATCCTATGAACATTAATGTTGTACATCACACAAATCTCTTAAATCATACCTTGTTGATGTTCAAATATATTTCATCTACTGGCTCTCCCCCATCCATTTTCCGTTACATCCACAAAATATCCCAATTTGTGAAACATGGTCTCCCTATTCTTAAATTCATACTAATTGTGACTGATTCTGTCATTGACTTCCAAGCGCTCTGTTATCACATCTTCTAATTTGGTATCTGACACCTGCTATTAATACAGGGTCAGAGGTTATGGGGAGAAAGCAGGAGAATGGGGTTTGGAGGGAGAGATAGACCAGCCATGATTGAATGGCGGAGTAGACTTGATGGGCCGAATGGCCTAATTCTACTCCTATTCCTTTTGACCTTATGATCTCCAAAAATCAGACCAATCAGTCTATAATCCTGCACTGGGTATGCACCTGCTCCCTTCCAATCCATAAGAACTAATACAGTCTAAAGAATGTTGGAAAATCCACTTTCTCCAGGCTCACTTGTTCAGATACTCTGCGATGCCAACTATCAGGCCCTGTACATCAATCTGTCTTCAATCTCATCAATTTCTCAAGCACCACCCCCGTTAATACACATTTTCCTCAGTTCCTCCATTTCACTATACCCTCAGTTGATATAACATTTCTGGGACATAATTTGTGATCTTTTTTGTGAAGACTGACCCAAAGAATTTGCGTAATTGATCCCTATGTCTTTGATCTCCATTATAAATTTTCCTTTTCTGACTACATTCGTCTTCAGCAATGACTTTGTCTTCTCATATCTATTGAAGCATTTATAGTCAAGTTTTATGTTCCTGATGAAGTTTACTATATTCCCCTGCTCAATTAATCCCTCATTCTTTCTTAAGTCTTCTAAATTAGGACGACACAGTGGTGCAGCGGTAGAGTTGCTGCCTCACAGTGCCAGTGTCCCGGATTTGATCCCGATCACGGGTGCTGTCTGTAGTGAGTTTGGTTACCCTGACTAACTATTTCACGTGAGTTAGCATGTAGAGTGAGCTTGTAAACCATTCTGTTCACATATCAAATGAATGGTTCTGTTCTTTAAAACAAACAATATCCTAAAAGATAGACACAAAATGCTGGAGTAACTCAGCAGTTCAGGCAGTATCCACATTAGTGTTAGCGTACAGGGTGATCGCTAGTTGGTGTGGACTTGGTGCACCAAAGGGCCTGTTTCAACACTGTATCTCAAGTGTAAAGAGAAGGCAATCTCCCGAGTGTCCAAAATAACATGATATAGGAGTGTAAAATAAGAAATTCCTGAGCTCGTTGGAAGCGAATGACGTGCTGACGAAATCTCGTGCCACATAAAGCAAAAAAGATCTTGCTTAAAAGCTGTCTTTAATCTGAAGATATAAAAAACAGCTGAAAGGTTTGAGATTGGGGAACGGAGATACAAGTAGTTAAGACAATATATGTGCACATTATTTCATTAAAGACTTTAATCTTGCTTTGCAACTTTGATTCTTTTTTGGATTGCACCTTATCCAATGAGTTTGTACGTTGAAAGAATTCAGTTAAAATTTTAGAACATAAAAACTGACATTTGGACTTGAAATGTCACATTTCTGTGTTGGTGGAAAACCCATTGGAGAAAGCTGGAGATTTTCATCCATCGCAAGGTACTGGTAGAGACTCAGTCCACAGTCAACGAATCATAATGAAGGCCAAAGCTCCAAACCATGCTGGAGAGGCCAGTTAAAATCAGTGATTATTATTGAAATGGCCATTCATTTTATAGCAATTAAGTTGCTGAGAAGTCACATTTTGAATACCCTCCATAAGAACATAAACAGAGGAACAAAGGAAAGCCATTTTGGCCCCTCAAGCTCCCTCCACCATTCAATAAGTTCACAGCTGCTCAACTTTTCATAGCTATTCAACTTTTTTTCAAATTCACTCTCTCATCCACTTCCTCAGAACCCTGGATTCTCTTATCAATTAAGAATCTATTCATCACAGCTTTGAATTTATTCAAAGACACAACCCCGCTAAAGCAAGTTCCATGCAACATTGTGTGAGAAGAAATGCTTCCTCATCTCAGTTTGCAATGGGCACTCCCTAGTTCCATGAAAGAAATGTCCTCCCACCGTTTATCCTGTTAAATTGCCCCCAGAAATCTAATAGCATAGTAAGTTTACCCCTCATTCTTCTGAACTTCGATAAGTATAGATGCAACTTGTTCACCTTTCCCTCCAAACATAAACCTTCCATATCCAAGATAATCTGAGTGGATCATTCTGAGATGTCTACAGTGATACCTTTACATGAATAAGATGACCCAAAACTCTGCATTGCACTCAAGCTGTGCTCTCGTGTAGTTGTAGTCAGTCTGTCCTACTTTTGTACTCCAATCTCTTTGAAATAAAAGCATTCCCAATTACCTGCTAGCGTTTTGTTTCACATACAAGGATACCCAAATCCTTAGATCCTGGTGGTTTCTGCAGTCTTCTCCATTTAAATTATAATCTATTTTATTATTATTCATTCCAAAGTGAACAACTTCTCATTTTCCCATTCACGTAATCTAGCCAAATCTCTTTGTCCACTGTTTGCAAGCTCTTCATTTTGGTATTGACCACATGCTTGGCTATAGTACATTTGCTTCCTTTAAATCATTACAAGATATGTGGTGTGATCCCAGTACTGAACCCGAAGCAGCTCAAGGGCAGTAGGCTGTTCATCCTGAAAATGGCCCCTATATCCACTTGTTTTCTACTCTTCAGCTAATCCTCTGTTTGTGCTGATACATTATCCCCAACACCATGAGTTCATCTGTAGCAATGTAACCTTTTGAGGGGAACAGCCGAATTGTTTTTGAAAATCCAAATGTTACATTTACATCTTTCAAGTCTGGGCAATATCCCCTCATGGCACTCAAATTTGTCAGACCTAATTTTCCCTTCATGAATCCACGCTGTCTCCTCATGATCTGGTTACAATTGTTAAATGCTCCGCTGTTACCTCATTGATTATTAATCAATTATTAGCAATATCAGGCATTCGGCCAACAAGCCCAAGTTGCCCACTTTTTGCTTGCTGAAACTTTTGATGTAAGGGTATTTAACTGGAGGCATTCCAATCCTTTGGTACCTCTCCAGAATGTAATGAGTTTTGGAAAATCACAACGATTACCTCTACCATCTCCAACGCCAGTTATTTTAGAATCCTAGGATACAAACCATCAGATCCAGAGAACCTTTCAACCTTTAGCCGCAACCTTTAATTTTCCCTCATACTAATTCTCTATCAATAACGGTTATATTTAACTACCCCCTATAAATCTTTGCATAAATGGCATGTCCATAATGTTTTCTACCTTAAAAACTGGTGCAAAATATCTGTATAAATTCTCTGTCATTTCCTTGTGTTCAGAACTATTGCCCCAGCCTTAATCTCTGTGACCCAAGTTTACTGACATCATCTTGCTTTTTCTTGCACTTAAACAGGTTCTTATTGTCATAAAAAAAAAAAACCTCAGCTAGTTTGCCTGTTTATTTTCCCCTTGATTTGTTTTAGTTCACCTGGAATTTATCATAATCTTCAGACTTACCACTAATTTTGATCTCCGCTTCGTACCCTCCTCAACATTGGTTGATCCATTCCTGTTCCACTCCCCGCCTACCTTTTCTTCATCATTATGATTTTTTTTAATGATTCTCAAATGTTCTTAAAATATCTATCACTGCTTATCTATTATCCGGCTAATCAATTTGCCCATTCCACTTGGGCAAACTCTTTCTCCATTTCTTTGTAATTTTCTTTACTCAAATTTCAGATAAAAATTACCAAAACTAACAACATTACACCAGCAATGTGTCAGTATTGCCATCATCCGCCCACTGTTTTACCATAATTTGAGAAGAACTCGGGAGAAATTCACAAAATAGATATCACTCCAAGGAAGCAAAGATTATAGCCTTGTATCAACATTGCTCGAAGTCACAGCGAGAGATCGCAAAGTTTGCAAGGATTAGCCAAGCTTGTGTGTCCAGCGTTGTGTGTCCAAGCTTGTGTGTCCAAGAGGACGAGCAGGTGCGGCCGCAAAAGCAAGACGACTCCGAGAGATGAAAGTTACTGATTCGGGAAAGTAAGAAGGTTCTGAGAAAGACAAGCGATACACTGAGAAAAGATTTGAAGGCAGCACGAGTCCAATAAGCTCAAGCATCATGTGCTGACACCTCATTGAAGTCGGTCCTATAGCCAGAAGACCTGTGAAGAAGCAACTGCGAAGTGAGCATTAAAATGTAAAGATTTGACACACGATGACTGGAGAAAGGTGTTATTTAGTGACAAAAGCCTTTTCCTGGTTCAGGGCCAATGTAGCCAACATGATTTGAGATAAGACAGAGAACCGTTGAGAAAATGCCACATTGACTAGTTTGTAGAACATCCTGAAAAGATGATGTTCTGGGGTTGTTGCAGCTATTACAGCGTTGGTTCACTTCACCCAGTTAATTGTATGATGGGATCACTGCAATATATCAACGTATTGCAGAGAAGAGATGATGAGGATTTTTCCAGATGGATCTTGGATATTCTAGCAAAGACCTTGCACCATGCCACATATCAAAGATAGTGACCCAATTTTTCCAGCAGAAGGAGATGCATGTCTTGAACTGTCCTGGTAACTCACCTGGCCTGAATCTGATTGAGAATTTGTGGTCAATTATCAAGAAGACACTGAAAGGAAAGGACCGTACTTCGAGACTCAGCTCAGAGGCCATAATTCATGATTCATTGTGGTATTGAGATGAAAAAATTCTCAGAAACTGTTAGAATCTGGTAGATTCCATGCCAAATCATGAAAAAATACTTGATAAAGAACACTGGTAGACATATGTGTAAGAAGGAACTGCAGATGCTGATTTAAACCGAAGATAGACACAAAAAGCTGGAGTAACTCAGCGGGACAGGCAGCATCTCTGGAGAGATGGAATGGGTGACATTTCAGGTCGAGACCCTTCCTCAGACTCATAATATACTAAAGACATAATGGTGCAATGATAATGAATAAAAGCTAGCCCTGTAACTGCTGTTATATCTGAGTGTATGTTTTATTTATTTAATTTACACAAGAATGTAATTCCTGCTGCAAGCAGAAAATAAAATCCAATGGCATATGCAATCCGTGCAGTGTTTTAAGCTTCAAAAAGCTTGAAAATTTGAAATTAAGTTGGTAATTTAGTTTTCTTATTTATTCAGCCAGTGGATATGAAATTGAAGTATTTATTGTCCATTTTCTTGGTTACCTCCACCCCCCCCCCCCCAACTAAATAGTTTGTTGGATTATTAGTGAGGCCAGTTGAGAGTTAACTGTTTAATTTAGACATACAGCGTGAAAACAGGCCCTTTGGCCCACCAAGTCTGCACCGACCCGAGATCATCTATTTACACTGTTTCTATCCTTCACACTGGGGACAATTTACAGAAGCCAATTAACCTACAAGCGTGCACGTCTTTGGGATGTGGGGGGAAATCGGAGGAAACCCATGCAGTCACAGAAAGAACATGCAAACTCTGTGCAGGCAGCAGCTAAGGACAGGATCGAACTCTGGTCTCGGGCGCTGCGAGGCAGCAACTTTACCGCTGCGCCACTGTGCCGTCCCGGATTCAGATGTTCTGATCGATTCAGAGTTATATGGAAGGTAGACTGAGTTAGGACAGGAGATTTCCTACCCTGATAGGAATGAGTGAACCAGATGATGAAATAATCTTGAAATAATGTAATCCAATAATATTGTTTTTATTAAAGCAATGTCAGAATCAATGGTCAGCTTTAATGCCCCTCAATTCATGCACAAAGTCTTGTAGGATATGGCATAAGAGTTGGTGGTCTTGATATCACTAAGTCCAGATGCTCCTCATTCTCCCACATTACATTTAACTCACAATCATATTCAATCTTTCAAACTGAGATTGAATGCAAGCAAATCAAACATATATTGATTGCTACTTTTGTGCGGGACCAAGTCACAAGGAAAAGTGCAGGAGCACAGTTGGAAACATTTAAGTCAAATCATTTTGCAGCATATAATAAAAAGGAATTGAGTGGCAGCTGTTGGCTACATCCCATTTAACAGATTTTCAAGACAAACTTCACCCACTATTTCGCCCAAGGCTAAAGGCAAAAGTTGCTCTGACAGACTGGACAAATTTTGCTTCACTCTGCATGCCTGTGGAGTATAGATCGCTGTAGTCATTCGAGCAGCAAGAGCAAACACTGCAAGACTAATGAGTCAACTGAGCCTCAACAGATAATTTTGGAGTGAAGAGGAAACAGAAGTTTTGAGAACAGCAAACAGTCGATACCAGCGTCCTTATCTCCCCATAGAACGCCAATCTATAAATGGATTATCGTCCCCTAATTTAGCACACACCACACAACTCCAAGAATAAACGGGACTAAAAATAGCTCTCAAATAGTCATTGTTTTAATACCTATGGGATTTGTTTTTCCAAAAGGAACAGTCCCATGGGTAACAATCACAACACTTCCTCGATGCCCACATTTAGCCCAATGCTTTTCCAATATACAAATCAGAACTCTGTTTTCAAACAATAAAAAAGTAGCAAATGTTAAAATGAGCCAAGTGTTCCCATTATTAAAAGGTCGCTCTGTTTTCAGAGCTTTTTTTTCCCCCCAAAAAAACAGATGTTCTTATTTTATGGTATAAAAAAGTGTTGCAACTTAACTGAGGCGACTCAGCACACAGCTGCAGGTAAGTTGGAGCCGTGCCAGTTCCTCAGCCCGCCCAAATAACATAATAACCTCAGGCTCCAGAAATATGATACTCCTGATTTTCATCAGTCAGGGAGAGGAGGGGAGCTGTATGGTGGGGAGGGAAATTGGGGGAGGGGGGGGGGGGGAGAAAGAGGGTAAATAGTTAAGGGTTGTGCAAAGCTGCTCATCCAAGCCTGCAGCCTGAATTGACACAGGGTTCCCTGCCTTTTCCAAGTTATGCCCATTAGGTGGAATTAGAACTTATTCATGCAGTTATTGCAAATTTGCACAATCTCTGTTCTTTTATGAACATTAACAATTGCACCTTTCCTATCAAAGATCTGGCACATTTGGAGCAAATGGCAGCTCTCAGTTTTGTGTGCACTCTACAGTCAAAGGCTTTCTTTTCCTGTTTGCATGAGATCATTTCTGTGATATTTAACTTTCTTTCCCCCTCCCCTCCCGCAAACCCCCATCTCTTAGGATCAAACTTGCAGCCGAATAAAAACTTCAATTCATGTCCATCCAAGCTTTATGGAATATATCTCATAAAAGTAAGGGGCTTTAAAGAAAAGGATTTTTGTCATCAAAACCACAATAATTATCTGTCAAAGTTAATTACTGTTTGCTGAACAAAGCATCCAGGACCAAGTGACAGTGAAGGGTTGCCTTTAGGGTTCGTAATGTAGCTAAGTGTAATCTGGGACTAAAATATCCATGCTTTTAGAGTAGCTTTCTTAAACCCCAAAAAGATAATCAACAAGATCTTGTAAAAAAAACACTCATCCCTACTCAAAAGAAGAGATTCCTCTTTCCAACTTCAGAAAAACTAAAGATGCACTAAATAAGAAGTAAAATGTAGAAGTAAAGTGACCGGAATATCTAAAGCACAACAGCGCACTGCAATTTGGTCACTTCCACAAAGCTTTAAATGAAACTGGCAACGAACACTATTAACAATTTAAACAAAACAAAAGCAAGTTACTCATCCTAACCTCTCATTCCCTTGTTGAGTGTCCATTATTGTGGATTTATGATCGTTGGCATGTTTTCCTATATTAAAAGCCATATATAAATTCAAATTGTATTAACATAAACAGCTAGCTTACCAAGAATAAACTTTAAAAATAATTAAATAAATTTGGCTTTCCTTTATGAAAATCAATTATTATTATTAAGTGACAACCTGTAGTAACATAAACTACTTGATGTGTCATCAGTCTCAGTAACAGTTCAAACTGCAGCAATATTATCACTGATAATGGTATTCATTTTCCCCTTAATCCTTCTTAAAATATATAATTAAACCACATGCATTCTAATTTTCCACATACACACACACACATTGTGGTGGCATTTTGTCACATATTAAACCATCACAAATGCACTGGGTATGGATGCATCCATCCATCATTTTTCTGTACCTAAACAGGAAACCATTTTCAACAGCACATTGTCCTTTTGGATTGTCATACACCATGGCAGTATCTCCATGGGGCATTGGAGATAGAAATTATTACCTGAGTAAACTTCTTTCTATATCAAGAATACATTACCTGCATTGCTCTACACATTTGGAAACACGGGCAAATGTTGAGGATTTTATTTCAACCACTCACAAAACTTGATTCATTTCATTTATCACTTTTCCTCTGTGAAGCCGAGATCATTATCTCTACTCATTTAGCAAGGTAAAGCAAATAGTTTTAAAATTACTTTTACCTAATTTAAGGACTACAGCTGCTTAAAGCTCTCATTTTAGTCTCCAGGCACCTCATTTTAACTTTGAGTTTTTTTTATGATGGAATGTAGCCATTTATGTGACCTTTTGTTCCTCCCTCAGAGGAAGACTGGTGACAGGTAGATTTATTAAGAGTTTGTTATTGTAAATTCCAGATCTTGCGATTATCTCAGATTGAACTTCTGGAGCTTTTTCTGACATTCTGGTATTAGTTTAAATATATTTTAATGTTTGTTCTCACCTTTCTTTGACCCTGTTATAAATACGTCTCACATGGCAAATGCCAAGTAAATTTTCATTGAATATAGTTTTCTTAGTAATGTAAAATTTAACTGTGGAACCACTTCATCAGACTCATTGCTGGAATTCCAGAAAAAAAAAGACATTTTCTCCAAAGAAATCGCAGGAGAGTTGAATGTTTGCAAACCATTATATGGCCAAAGTTAATGTTGCTACTTTACCTGTGGTATTGATTTTTTTTGACTCAAATATTTATTTTATTTTAATTTCAACTGAAAGCTGGAGATGCAAATGTATTTGAAATAGAACTTCAATAAACTTATCATATACTGGCAAAATAGAAAATACTCAGTTACTGCTGTCATTGTGTTGATTTTTGTTCGAGAAGACCTGGAACCCTTCAATATTTGGAGTGGAACCTCACAAATAAACAATGAACAGCAAACATCTGTTGATCATAATGGAACTGTACTCGACACGCCCTTTTGAATTGTAACCACTGTTACATTTTAAATCTCAGCGAAATAATACTTATCCAATTTCTCCAATCTGAATTCCTATTAAACTTCTAATATCGTAATCAACCTTTTTTTTCTGAGTTAACAGAAATCAATCAACTTTCTTCTTGAATAACCAAGATTTCAAAACATTAATTATCACTTTTCAAAGCTATATTTACTTTGAAGCTGTTGGTGAGTGCTTTCAATGGCATCCTACTTTCAGTTTATTATATAATTTCTCTTACATTTCAAGACAATAATGAAAATGTAAATTGGCTCTAGATACACTGCCACTTTCATATATCACCATTATCAACTCCAGCATCAATATTTACATTTGTTGCATTGAAATGAGGTTCAGCATTTGTGTCTCTGGAATCAAATCCTTCTTCATAAGTTGAACATAAAATTCGAGGTTGAATCCCTTGCGGAGTTGAGGGAATACTGCAGTGTCATAAGTGTTACATATATCAGGGCCCTTGCCTAATTTAAGAATACAACGACACATTTCAAAGGTGGTGGCAGCACCCCGGGTAATATATTCGAGTGATATATTGCTGTCATGTTAATGGGGGGTGGGCACTGGGGCATGAGTGTGCAGCCTGAAGAATGGTCTCAACCTGAAACCTATCCCTGTTCTCCAGAGATGCTGCCTGACCCGCTGAGTTAAGGGCCTGTCCCACTTGGGCGTCATTTGCGCGTCATTTACGCGACATCCTAATAATTGGTTGGCGCGTCGTGATGCGCGTGTGGCGTGTGGTGAGGCGTGATGGCGTATGCTGTGACGCTCGGTAACGCGCGGTGCTTCCCTATTGCCCCAGGTTTTTGGAATGTTCAAAATCCTCGCGTGCGACCTGCGTGACGTATCCCTTGCGCACGCTGATGTACTGATGGCGTACGTGTAGTGCGTGGTGACGCATGGTTACGCATGGTGACGCACAAACATTGCCTATGCTAATTTATTATGCGTCACCGTGCGTCAACGTCCGTAACCATGCATCGCCACGTATGCTGTTGGCGCGCCATTTCCACGTCATTTGAGCGCCGCACCACGTGCTCACCCGGGTATAAAGCGCGCCGAGTTTTGAAAAATTTTCACTGCGAACATTCTTGCTACGGAGATCGAACTAAAATAACAGTACAGTACGAACGACATCGCAATGGCTCCCAAAAGAAGCAGGGCCCTCAAGAGCAAAGCACTGTCGTACTGCTAGATGATTTTCGCGCGACAGTCACTACCGGCCTGTCACGTAAATGACTCGCAAATGACGCCCAAGTGGGACAGGCCCTTTACTCCAACACTTTGTGTCCTTCAGTACAGAATCAACCCTGACCACAAAATGGCTGACAAATCTAACAGCCACTCTTCCAGGCTCAGCCAGCTGATAAACTATTTAAGATCTACAAACAACATCCAGTAAATAATTAAAGCAGTTGAGAATTGTTAATTCAAAATTTTTAAAAAGGCTAAATTACTCAACACTTCCTGCTATACCTATATTGTGATAGACAGATGTGAGTACTATGGAATTTCGCCAAGTTCAAACTCAGCCAATGGAGTGCATTGGGGGAATACTGAGAGAGAATCCAGAACATTTTGAATTTCCAGGTTTGAGGAACATAATTTTGCAGCTCAGATCACACTTGTGTGGCCGACGTGGTGTAATGCTTTCATTACAAAATGACTACACCTCAAGTTCCTTCACTGGTGTAAATGTTTAGTGATCGATGTTGCAAATGGCGTTACATCAATGCAGGTCATTTTTTTCCTTTCTGTTCGGGGGAGAATTGAACACTAGATATAAGGATAATGCCAACAGTTTTGGCGATTTTCAGAAATACACAAAGAATCTTTTTAAAATTCAAGAGGACGATGTACATGAATTGACATACTTTTAATATATTTAGTAAATTCAAATCCCATTTGATTAAATGTAGGATTTGCCCTTTCATTCTTTGAACTGCATTCCCTTTTCCAGAAAGCTGGTTTCACTTATAAACAAGACATTTTTTTCACTGCTGTGTAAGCATTTCAGTGATCTAAGGTCACCTTGCACCCTTTTTGTTCTGCAGTCTATATAGTTAATCACCCATTAATGACCAACAGTCTATAGCAAACATCTCAGAGAACACGTTAGAATAAGATGATGTTTTATGCTACTTTGTTTTTAGCACAGATGTGTACTTCAAACATTGTTAGCAATGAAAGTACTCTATATGTTGCAAAAAATTGACTTTTCTTTGGTTAAAAAAAAGAATGTTTCCACCCTGAGTATATGTTGGAATAGTCAATGACAATTAGAAAGGAATCTAAGGTAAGGGCTAATTTGATAAGTACAAAGAAAATGAAAATATTATGGACACTTTTAACTTCCCCTTCATAACATATCTCTCCACCTTCCTCCAATTCCTGACCCACAAACCAACTATATTCAATTTATTGGGTTTACAATACAATCAAATCTGTGATGAGGGAGTAGACCCGGGAAACCAATTTGTTTTAAGGAATGTGTCGTCATGCCATTCTCAAATAAAGAAAGAAATATTGCTTACAATGTCAGTAAAAAGATACATTACATAACAAAGTGGTAAATTTCTCTCTAAAATTATTTTAAAAAGTCGTCTGGGCAATTATGATGAATGCAATCAGGATCTTCTGTTGAGCATAATATGATTAATGGAAGGTCTCTGCA
The DNA here is from genome assembly GCA_038087875.1 of Malacoraja senta. Classification (NCBI taxonomy): domain Eukaryota; kingdom Metazoa; phylum Chordata; class Chondrichthyes; order Rajiformes; family Rajidae; genus Malacoraja; species Malacoraja senta. The sequence goes on from CM075978.1 coordinate 41,362,540, forward strand.
GTTTCAGACATGTTGGATCAAACCATACAAGTATTCTACATTTTTTTCCCAAGGCTGTTATAGGAAGTAATTATTGGGTGCAGGTAATCTAGTAAATATTATAGATTTAGGCTTTGAAAAGGCATTTGATAAAACAGCTTAATGGGACTGTAGCATAGGTAATTGAATGGCAAACTAGACAAATGAAAACCAAACGTTTGGCTAAATATTATGTTATTTTCATATGCGAGGGACCAACAGTTAAACTTCAGGAGTATCAATTTTATCAACATTAAAACAAAAGCTCAAAAGGCAGGAATAGGCCATTCAGTTCCTCATTACTATTCCATCATTCATTGTCTCAGCACCACTTACCTGCACTAATCCCACACCCTTTGATGTCTAATGAATTGTCTTTATTGAATAGACCCAGTGACTGAGATGTTATCGTCCACTTGGTTGAAAAATTCACCAACATACGGGTGAAGAAACTTTTCATCTCCCTCCCGACTGGCCAACACCTTATTCTGCGACCTGGTTCTGGAAACTCCAGCCAAGGCAAACATCATCCCTGCATCACATGGGAATTGACTTGGGGAGCAATAAAAACTGGTGAAAATGTTTATGAGAAGGTAGGCAATGAGAAGACGGTGAGGTGGGAGAAGACTACATTGGAGTTTTGGGAGGGGGGGGGGTGTTGGGAAAGGTTGGAGGCAAGTTCAGTGTGGGCCAAGAAAAGGACTGGGAGGACCTGAAGAAAAAATCATTGGAGGCTAGAAGAATTAAGGGGACAAGGAGGATGGAGAGAAGATTGTGGAGGGAAGAAAGCAGAGAGGCACTGAGGCATAGTTCTGGGAGACAGTTACCGAGGGGAATCGTAGGATCAGAAAGAAGGATGAACATGTGAGACAGTACACCATGGAAGGCAGCTGCGAGATGCTCAATGCGACAGTAGAAGATGAATGAGGGGAACTGGAAAAGATCTAAGGCCTAGATAGAGTGGATGTGGAGAGGATGTTACCAGAAGTGGTAGAGTCCAGGACCAGAGGGCACAGCCTCTGAATAAATGAATATACCTTTAGAATGGAGATGAGGAGGAATTTCTTTAGCCAGTGTGGTGAATGTGGAGAATGCATTGTCAGAGGCAGATGTGGTGGCCAAGTCTTTAGGTATTTTTAAAGCGGAGATTGATAGGTTCTTGTAAGGGCATTTGTAAGGGCATCACAGGTTATGGCGAGAATAGGCATGAGAGGGATTTTTGTCTCAATATAAAATATATTTTATCAGCATCGTATGATCAAGACTCTTCATTCTATTTCATACATTGGAATAATTTCTATACCTTAGCACATTTCCTATGGAAAGCCAGGCTGGGGAATTAATTGTTTGGCCATGTGTCAGTAGTATGAGCCCCCGGTAACCTTAACCGTAAGGCATTGCCATGTCGCTGCGACAGCCAGGAAACTGTTGCTGGTGAAATTGACCATCATTGGATCCTTCCCCAGCCAGCAGATAGTAAAAGAAAATGAGCAAATGGTAGAAGGGGCTTAAAGTTTCCTTGCACAGCCCAGAAAAGCATGCTGCTCCTCCATGCCTTATAAGAGAACAATGCATCCTTCAGAGATTCTCCATTCTCTGACTTGTTTCAGGTTGCCACAAAAGCCACTCACACCTGAGCTAAAAGCACAGTTGTCCTCACTGATTGGAGAAAAGCAAGCAGGAAATCAGTAGATAAGCCATACAGGTAATTTCAGCTGCCCACTGGAAAGTGGGGTTGAAATTGACTCCCCTCCATCTACTTTTGGTTTAAAATCTTACGACATCCATGTTCTCCAGAGATGTTGCCTAACCCGCTGAGTTACTCCAGCATTTTGTGTCTTTCTTTGGTAAACCAGCATCTGCAGCTCCTTGTTATTACGTTATTATTTACTGATCCGTTCTGCTTTTTTTTTAATGAATCTGGGGACTTTCCTCACTTACCCTGTGTTTTCTCCAATGTTGTGCAAACTTTATTACTTCACGTGTTATTGGCATTGACCTTCAACCTCGCATTCACTAAGTCATTGATACAGTTTTCTATATCCCGGAAGAGGACTCCATTCCCAGAATCCTGACATCACTTTAAATTTGCAAATGAGACTGTAGCCAGCAACTCCCAACCCGAGGAAATTAATTGTAAAGCAATGTAACAGTGAAATAAATAATTTAAAACTTCCTCAATCTTACACCGGTTTCTCTATTAATCCCAAGACGGTGATCACAATTTACTTCTCACACTGCTCTCAGATGCTCCTTTTGGCATTGTGCTTCCCCAAGCAGCAGTTCAGCAAGGACAAATTAGGACAACTGTGAAGAGTCTCGCCAAGAACTGCACGATGCTTCCATATTAGGATATCTCACTGCTCGGCGGTCTTGAAAACGTGGTGCAACAATTGAAGAAATACAATTCAGTGTCAGTCTTTGTTTATGTTACAGCATTCCTTCACAAGCTTCACAGAAAAGCTACAATCTATGTTTCACCCAGCACACAACATAGTGCATCACTATTACACTCCAGTAAACATGGTAGGTCAACTCAAATGAGAAAGGAAAGCAAAAAAAAGCACTGACATTTTCAGATAAAATTACCCGCGAAATAGCAGTAAAGCTGTAATGATTAAATTACAAGTAAATCTAAAAAATAAAAAAAAAATCAAAAAAAGGAAATACATCAGGAGTAAATATTTAATGGACTTCCTTTCTTAATGTTCAACGGGGTTTAAATGCATGCAGGGCTAATTTTAGAGCAACCATTAACACAATTGTGGAAAATTCCCGTTTGAGCTAAATTAGCACATGTTGTTCATGTTGAAACTTTTTTTTAAAAATACACATAAACTATGCAAGCACGCAGGATTGATCACAAAAACTGAAACACCACTTTTAATGACCTTTGGTTATAGGAAATATTATTCAATACATCAATATTGTGGAACTATTTGGCTTTAAATGAAATGCAGAAACCCTACATGATGGACTACTTTTACTAATTAAAATCATGATGAATTGATCGCAAGATTTTTGAATTATTTTTGATTCAAAAAGTCTTTTTTAAAAAGGGTATATAGTTTTTACATGAACAATTAGAACAAAATTTGTTGATTACCCCCTTGATTTAATCAAGCGGTAATAGGATGATAAACCAAGATTCTTTATGCAACATTAAGTTGCTTTCTTAATTTACTAATTATGAAAGAAAATGGAAATGGTCAACAAGTACATGAAAAGAACAGTTGATTTTTCCATCTAATCTATTTCCAAGATGGTCTTTAATGTATTAGATTTTCATTTAACAAAACCAAACATACTGTAACTTCCATTCACAGTAATATAAATCAATTCTGTCACAAAAGGAAGTTTTCAAAGAGCCTCACCTGTAATAAAATAGTAAGTACCTACCAAACTAAAACTTGCAAATTAGTTCAAAATGAAAATACTGTCACTCAATTTAAATCATATTGTTGGATTAATGTACAAATATAATCAAATATAATCACATCAATGAGGAACAAACCAACAGTAACTTGCATGACCCAAGGGGCTTTTAGAAGGTGGATGTTTTAATCGGGACATAGTTTTTCTTATGGTCCCCATCTCAGATAAGCATCAGTTAAAATCTAAGATACAGCTCACATATCCAGAGCCTAGTCAAGCAGAAGCACAATGTTGTGTGCTGCCTGGGGTTTAATTTCTTTTACTATACTTAATTTGCTGCCAGATGCAATAAACAAGTTATGGCCTCTGGGAAATCGCAGCTCACTCATTATCTGAATTACATGGTTAGCTTTTTATCCCAACAGAACTTCAGTACAATCTGTGAGGTTTATGATTGGCAGGTGAGGTTCTTTGAATAGTTCCCTTTGTAATGGAATTCATTTTGATTGGGACACAACTGGATGGCAGGTCCGTCTGAGATGTGAGCGCAACGAGGAAAGAAGTATGGGAATCTACTAGGACGTGAAGCAGTCTTGGTGCTGAAGGCGAGCCGCAGCAGGAAGTAATGATTCTCCATGGATCAACTTCAAGGGACTTGTCGCTAACTTACAGAGATAAATTTCTTTTTATGTGCAAAATAACTTTCTACTGCACCAAATGCTTATAAAATTGTGTACAGAGTATCAAGAGGCAAATATAAGCAATATCATTTGGTATTTTTTGTATCCGAACCAATGTTTTGCCTCCCAAAGGCATGACGTGTAGTTATATTAGTCTGTGTGTAAGTGGGAGGAATGAGAGGGTCAGGCCGAAGAGGTAATATAACTCACCTCCACCCTGACCTAGTTGGTTGAACTAGGAGGCAGTGGAGAATTAATACTACTTTAGAAAACATTTCCCTGTGCATTTTGAGTCATTTTCATTTGAATTAGTTTGGTGCTAAATATCTGACATAAGAAAATTATGCAATCTAAAACAAGGTAAACCACAGTAAAAAGGAATGAAGCCTACATGCTGCACCCAAGGTAGAAAATGTGATATCAGCAGCAGAGGAGATTCAATGCTCATTCTTTATACCCTTGGTGTTGTATTTATTAGGTTAATTTTAGATGGTGACTATAGAATCCAAACAAAGGGAAGCTTTATGGAATACTAAATACAGGAGTTATTAATCATGTTGTGCCATCACAATTCTGTAATAAAACATATACATTAGCTTTGGGGAAAAAATAGCATTTTCCTCTTTGTACCCATATTCACACAACAATATGAATTTATTATTGTTTTAAAGCTTGACAGAATGGAATTGCTGTCATAACACATGCTACATGCTCCAACAGTATGAAATTTATACATCTCGATATGACAGATTGCAGAATGAGAATGTTATATGGAACAGAGTGACAGAATCTTTAATGGAGCTTAGAAAAAAATCATGAAGCCGTAAAACTTATACAAGCAAAAAAGCAGATATATGAAGTTTAATTTTAGTTTTGTTTGGTGTCAGCAAGTTGTCTTCAGCTGTGGTCACTGACAAATCCCCCCACGGAGCATAAAAATTATCTCACATATGTAATGACGTGACATTCAGCTAAAATGATGGAATTAATTGCGATACAACTTGAGGTGAGTACAAATGGTTAAGTAAGATATAGTATTCAATGAAGGCTCGCTTTCTGTTAAATGCACAAACATGATCCCTTTAAACTTTTTCTCCAAACCCACTTATTTGACCCAGATTTTGGTTACCCCGCTAGCTACCCCTGCCTGGTTCTGCATTATATTGATAGGGCTTAAGTCAGAAAGGAACTTATCAGTGATGACTACGATTATCAACGAGGACTACGATTAATAACCATCCCCATTAATCTATCAGTTTAGCAATTTGCTCTGATTTATAGTTCATTTCCATTGCCCATGATATGTCAAATTTAATTGAAAATATAGTCTCCATCTTGTACTCCAGGATGAATTCTGTAAAACCTCTGATATTCCTGCAAAAATGTTGGTTTCTAATGCAAAACATGCACAATCATAGGCTGTGTTGTACAAGGCAACATCTCTTCCATACATCCTCTCTTTTTGCTTTACATAAAAACACAGGTATGTAGGTGCCAAGCCAGAAAGGATATACTGACAGCATTTGATTGCAGGCTTAGCCAAATAGTATTGCAAAGCTTTTAAAAGGTGTGCGCTCTCCATGTGCACATATAGTCAGCCACCTTTACATACATTGTATTAGTCAAGTGTGAATCTACGGTGATGCTCAGCTTAATTTTAACAAAGGCCAGACTTTTGCTTTGTTATTTTCACCAAAACTGCCCGCACAAATTAAGCTTTGGAAACTAGTATTCAAAATCAAACTCCAGTATTGCTTGCTATTAAACTAGCTTGCAAATGGGAGTCGCATTTTAATTATATTTTGTAAACAGCAGGCTACAAATGTGATACGAGAACAAAAATACATCACCCACTATTTCACAGATGCAATACTTAAGGATGTTTCACATCAACACCACCTCCTTTATTCTTAACACCTTGCTACTTGCGACCAGCAGAGCAACACTTTTCAAACAAATTGTACTCCTGGATTAGAGATGTCAATAAGGTGGACACTTTAAGTTACATTATTCCATAAAACATGAGCAGAGATTAGTTTTATTAGAGGAAATATCTCAATATACTTTGTTCAATAGACTATGAGTAACAGAAAGTATCAACAGTCCCCAGATATGTAAGAGTTCTGATTTTTAAAAAGTGCTGGAGTAACTCAGCGGGCCAGGCAGTATCCATGGAGAACATTGAAAGGCGACATTTCAGGTTGGAACCATTCTTCATGCAAATTGTGGTGGTGGTGGGTGGGGGGGGGGGGGGGGCGTGGAGAAAGCTGGAAAAGTTTGGGGAAGGATAAAGTCAAGCAAGTAATAGGTGATGGGTTTTTTTGATTGGTAGATGATTGGACAAAGGCCAGATATTAAAAGACAAAAAGTGTGAGATGAAGATAGAAGAGACGCGAATTGTGAAGGCAGAGAAAGGAACATAGATGGAAGTGGACGGGGGGGGTGGGGGGGGGGGTGGGGGGGTGGGGGGGGGGTGGGGGGGTGGGGGGGGGGTGGGGGGGTGGGGGGGGGAAGGAAAAGGGATTCAGGTGGGACACAGGGAAAAGAGGACAAAATAAAGTGTGGGGGGGGGGGGGGAAGGGTGGTTGTAAAAATTGGAGACTTCAATGTCCATACCATTAGGTTGTAAGCTATCCAAGCGGAATATGAGGTGCTATTCCTCAAGTTTGCATGTGGCCTTACTCTGGCTACAGAAGAGGCCGAAGACAGCAAGGGCACTATGAGAATGGGAAGGGGAGTGAAAATGGCTTGGAACCGGGAAATTCTGCAGACCCTGGGGAGTCAAGCACAAGTGTTCGGCAAAAGGGTCACATAGTCTACGCTGGGTCTCGCTGATGTAAAGGAGGCCACTTTGGGAACACTGAATGCAGTAGCTGAGGTCTAAGGATGTGCACATTTACCTCTGTCTCACCTGGAAGGACGGCCGATGTCAATGGATGGATACATGGGAGGGGGTAGAGGGATCGGCATTACATCTCCTCCGGTTGCTGGGGAAAGTACCTGGAGAGGGGATGGCTTGGGTGGGAATGGATGAGTGAACCAATGAGTTGAGGAGGGAGTATACTATGCAGAAGGTGGAAAGGGATGGGGATGGCAAGGCGTGACTGGTGGTGGGATCAGGTTGAAGGTGCCGGAAATGTCTGAGAATGATGGGGTAAAAGATCAGGTCCAGGGGAACTCTATCCTTGTTCGTTCTGGGTGGCGGAGGAGTGAGAGCAGAGGAGGGACATAGATGATATGCGGCTAAGGGAGCCAGCTACGACAGCAGGAGGGAAACCACGTTTACTATAGAAAGAAGACATCTCAGATGTCCGAGAATGAAAAGGCTCATCTTGGGAGCAGATGTAGTTGGGGACAGAGAAATTGAGAATAGGGGATGGCATCCATGCAAGAGGCAGGGTGGGAGGACGTGTAGTCCAATAACTGTGGGAGTTGGTGGATTTGTAGTCAATGACAGTTGTGATGGAGACAGAGAGATCAAGAAAGAGGAGAGAGATGTCAGAGTTAGTCCGTGAATTTGTGGGCAGAGTGGAAATTAGTGGTAAAGTTAATGAAATCAACAAGTTCAGCACGGGTGCAGGCGTCAGCCGCAATGCAGTCATCAATGTAGTGGAGAAAGAGTTGGGGGATGGTACCAGTGTACATTTGGAACAAAGACTGTTCAACGTAACTAACAAAAAGGCAGGCATAGCTGGTGCTCATGCGAGTGACCATGACGAAACATTTAACTTGAAGAAAGTGAACGGTCAAAAGAGAAGTTGTTGAGGGTGAGGACAAGTTCCGCCAGGCAGAGGAGAGTGTTAGTAGAGGGAAACTGATTGGGAGTTCCATTTCTGAATTAGAATGTCCCACATCCAATGGCCAGTTTCGATAGCCTTAAAGTATTAATGGATGTTACATTGTTTGATAAAGTATTTTACAATTGTCAATAGAAGAGGTTGCATGTCAGTTTCTAAAGTAAATCTTTTTAATGATTTCCCCCTGCAAACAGTTATTTTTGAAGAACAATTGTTTTTTGAAGTAAGTAGCTGCCAACCCTATTCCATAACTTATGACGATGTTTGCATTTCTGCAATTAACTTTCCCACCTTGAAAATGTTTTCAAAGATTTATGGGAGAAATTCCTAAAGTTTAATTTCAATAAATCAGGTCTTCCATAACTCATGTATGCAAGGGCTTCCTTTGTCCAAAAACTCACTGAGAAAGAATCCTAAATTCATTACCAAACTTTCAGAGATTATTTACCATTAAAACTCTTTTGGGCCAAGAGAATGCAATAAATAATGAGCTGTTTAAGTAATGATGACAAATTACTTGGAAACCTTAACTTGGCTTACAATTGAATTGGAATTTGGTTTTATATTTAGCTGGGAATTCCAAGGTATGAGAATTTACTCTACCTACAGTTGCAGGCTTTACTCAATGATAGGATATTCATAATCATATATTGTAAATGACAGATTCTTAAAAAAAATAATTGTATAAATTGTTCCCAAATAAAACACGTGATTGAAATGTGATACTAATTAAGAGGATGGCAATTCTTGCCACATATAATAACACAAAACATTTTACATGCATGAGCTGCTTCAAATTAACAGCATTTTAAAAACAAAATGCTAATGAATGTTTAATCTATTAATTACTCGATTGAGTCAGATTTATACATAACAAACTCGAAAAAACACATAAGAATGTTAATCAATCAGCAAATACTTCATTCAAATATCCTATATAGAAAACCATTCAGAAATTCAATCCTCTGAAACATTTTTTCAAAACAATATTCCCACATGTAATCAAGGGAAACTATAGAAACAACTACAGCCACATTGGTGGATAACATTTAAGGCACCACAGACCACTCCATATATTCCCATTTCAAATATCCCAATGGACACACATAAACAGTAGAGTATATTTGATGTTTAACTTTTCTGCCTATATGTGCCCGACTGAGGGAGAAACCCCCCCCCCCCACTAAATCAAATGCAATTGATTCAAACAATCCAAATCAGTCTGAAGAAGGGTCTCGACCCGAAATGTCACCCTTTCCTTCTCTCCAGAGATGCTGCCTGTCCTGCTGAGTTACTCCAGCATTTTTTGTCTACGTTCGATTTAAACCAGCATCTGCAGTTCTTTCCTACACAATCCAAATTCAAATGTCTAAAATGAGCCTGTGACATTGTAAACCAATCAATTAATTCAATAATTTGTCCATTACCATTGCATGGACTAAGTTTCGGTCTGTTCATGTCACAATAAATATATTTCAGGATCCCTTTTTAAGTTTCTATTGCACTGTACAAAAGCCATTTTCTCATAAATCTAATTTTTCAGAATTGTAAGAATAATCCAAAAACATTTTTTTAAACTGAATTACCAACTGTTATTTGTGAATACAGAGAGCAAATAAATTAGCTGGAGGTACCTTAGAGTTTAAAAACAAAAGATATTTCATAATATTTGCTGAGAGAATATCTTCAGCAGCAAATTGTAACATCTTGTGCAATCACAATTTAATGTTGACCATCCTCAATAAAATTTGTATTCAATTATTGTAAAGTAAATGATTGAAATGTAAAACTACTTCCGAATAACCCGTTTCTTGTCATAAACAAAACAATTTCATGCATGAAGACAGACACAAAATACTGGAGTAACTCAGTGAGTCAGGCCGCATCTCTGGGAAAAAAAGGAATAGGTGACGTTTCGGATCGAGACCCTTCTTCAGACTGAGGGTCAGGAGAAAGGGGAACAAGAGATATATACAGTGCTTAGGACAATGAATGGAAGATATGCAGAAAGCAACAATAATCAAGTAAATGTGGAACCCACAATGGTCCATTGACAATAACAAAGCAGGAATCACTGACTTGCTTTAGTCACCAACAGTAGTCAGAGAAAACATTTCCCCCCCCCAATCTGCCTAATATTCTTTGCTGATATAATCTGGCTTCATGCCTTTCCAGATTATCAGGCTCCTGATGGGTAGGAGTATGCAAAACACAACTCGCTGCATGAGTAGTCTGTTCCTTTAATTATTTCCAAGTTTCAATGCATCCAGTCTAGAGTTGGTCAGAGAAGTCTTAAGTTAAATGTGAAAGAAACATACTTTGGAATGCTTAAAATATAAACAAAAAAATGCTGGAAATAGTAGTTCAGAGAACAGAAAGAAAAACAGTTAACATTTCAGGTCAATGAACTTCCATCCTGAAGAATTTCCAGTATATGTTATTTAATTTGAGAATCCCACAGTTGTCTAGTTGATTTCTTTCATGCATTAATATTAATCCTGCAGATTATTTTCAATTAAAGATGATCATATGCATTGATGATAAAGTTCACGTGATAGTAAGTTTTGATGTTATTAATAAATTGCTATCATCAAATCTATAAAAGCAATTATTTGTGAGGAATAAAAATCTATTTCTCTTGGCCAAAAATAAAAAATATATATATTTACATATTAGTGAAAGGATGTGGTTGGTGTATTAACAGGCATTCATATGTTTGTTTAATTTTTGATTGAAATCTTACCAACTTCAAATCTGTCCCAAATAGATGTATCAAATATTTTGCCTCTGAGCATTTGTGAACAAGTTATATATTTTTTGCAGCTGATTATTTTGCTTCATTGTTTTCACTGGAGGATCTACTTTAAATCATTGCCATAGAGACATGGGTTATGAGTTTGCGATAATTATTGCAATAGTTCCTGGATTCTGACACAATCCATCTGTATTCACAGGATTAAGTCCTTTTAAAATATTTTAATCCCTTATGAAGTGAGTAGCACCTACCAATTGTCACTCTGTTGTTATAAAGAATGATTGCGGACTTCAATGAATGTGGTGATTGACTTCCTGAATGACAACAGTCTGTTACGATTGAGTGAGAAGGAAGCAAAATGACCAAGCCGAGGTGTGCATATGGGAGGAGGGGTTGTCATCAGGTTGCAGAACAATGTTGGTCTCAGCCTCGGTCCTGGCCTTCAGTCTGTACAGACATTGCAGTGCCTGAGATAATATTGGGCCTAGAAATTCATTCACATGCAGAAACATCCATGAAGATGCTCAGCAGGGAATCTGTGCTGGTTTGTCTCTCTGCAAATAGTGTGCAATATTCATGTTCATGTCATAGGAGCAGAAGTAGGCCATTTGGCCCATCGAGTCTACTCCACCGGTAGACAATAAATGCTAGAGAAACTCAGCGGGTGAGGCAGCATCTATGTAGGGAAGGAATTGGTGATGTTTCGGGTCGAGACCCTTCTTCAGTCTGCTCCACCATTCATTTATGGCTGATCTAACTTTCCCCTTCAACCCCATTATCCTGTCTTCTCCCCATAACTCTTGAGACTCTTACCAACTTACCAACTTTTGAGACTCTTACCAATCAGGTATCTGTCAACCTCCGCCTTAAAAATACCCAATGACTTGGCCTCCACAGCCGTCTGCACGGACGTTCTCCCCACTGGAACATATTAACTATGAATATTTCAGAAGTCCTTCAAGACAGCTGAAACTAAACAGCAGGTAACCGAGGTCATGTCTGCACCTCTGAGACAAGGACGTCCTCAGAGATTCCAACCACTCTATTTAGAGATCACTTGAATTAACAATAGGGAGCAGACATTGCATCCACTCTCACTAACCCTGGTATCCTCTGAGATGGCATCCAAGGGTTTCTATATGGTGCCGGAGTGGGGGGGAGGGAGGGAGAAACAGCCAAGAGTGAGAGACAATAAACATATATGATATTTATTGTCATATATCCAGAAAATGTAAATAATGAAATTCTTACTTACAACAGCACAACAGATATGTAAACATAGTACTCTGTAAACACAAAAAAACAAAATAGTTCAGTAGACATATTAAAAAAAACAATAATAGTGCCAAGACAAAAAAATAATGCCGCCAAGTCTATGCAATTCGGAGCTTATTTGATGAAATAACCAGAAAAATCAATGCCTGCAGCAAAGGCCCAATATCTTGGTCCTAAAGCCACAAAAAGTTTAATGACTTTGCAACATGGTCAGCATTTCTGGAATAAATCTCACAAGCCAACATATGCGTCACCACATAGAGACATTGCAAACCAATACATACACATAGAACTATTTAACTACAATAAGAGATCACGTACACACAGTCTATGAGACTCATCTAGCTCCTAAACAAAAGAAGGTGGCAGATAACTGGAAGGGAATTGACAATCTACAACCAAGTTATGGTCAGTCACTTGGAGGAAATGGTGCAGGTAATCAGGCATTCAACTCCCACCATCTCTGAAGTTCAGATTTATTTTCAAGTGCAGCCCACCTTATGACTGTTTGTTGCATGTATAGGAACTAATTCCACTTCACTTGGACTTTAAATGTTCATAATTCGCACTCTAAGGTCTCCAATACATTTTGTGATCAATCTATAGTAAAATTCAATTACATCACGCACAAAATGTCTCTGCTAGGATATATTGTATTTTCATATCTATCTATCTATCTATCTATGGCGTTCACTCCAACTTGGGGTTGAATGGTGCCATGTGCTTCATGATGTCCTGCCATTCTCTTCTGTCCTTAGCTAGCCGGATAGCTCTGACCAGAGAGTTCATATAAATTCATGCAATTTAACAGTGTCATTATGACAATGAAATTCTACTATCAGCATACAAATTGAGCGCAAATTTCTGTAGAGACCATCTTTCATTACTATTTATCTTCACATTGTTAGATATACAACAAACAGCCATAACTATGTTATTTGTTGTACATAGAACAAAAATCGTTTCAGATGGTTTGCATGCATGACAATGCCCGTATTGGAATCCTGTTTGTGACAAACAAGTAACACAATCTTGGTAATGACACAGAAACAAACACTTGAGCGAGTCAGAAAATTGATGTCCCAGATATTTTACATTCACCCAAGCAAACCGACACACAGTTTGGCTTACTACCTTATCCTTAAAATGGCATCTCATCAGTGCTGTGCTAGAAATGGAGCATCCGTTCTGCTTGCAGATTCTCAGTCTTACAGCTAGGAACCTTATTGTGGAACATGTAAAAATCATTTTTAAGAGAGCACATCTGTTTTTTGCAAAACACTCCTGATCCAGGGAGTAATTAACACTATTTCACTGAACAGAGGGGAGAAAGGAACAGAAAGGAGAGAAACTTCAAATCAAAATTACTGCACATAGGAGGCTTTAATATCAGGAAAATAATTTTGTAAGATAGACACAAAAAGCTGAAGTAACTCAGCTGCACAGGCAGTATCTCTGGAGAGAAGGAATGGGCGACTTTCGGGTCGAGAGAAAGATAGGCGGAGAATGTTTGCAACCACCTCTAACGTGGGAGCTAAATAAATAAGTAAAAGAAATTAAGGATGTATGACGGGACATGAATATAGGACATTGCATAGTTGGGAAGAAATGATACTGGGAGAAGAATACTGAAGACAAAAGGAGCAGGTTGCAGACTGTAATGCTGGCAAGAAATTAGACATGTCATCCAAAATAGAGAGATTCAGAACTGAGATACCCCAAATGAAAAGAATATAGATTTAAGTTTTGATGGCACTCGTGGAATAGTAAATAGAAACATTCTTTGGAGGTGATAGAAATGGTCATGGTGATGAATTTAAGGTGGAGAGAAACTGATTTCAGTGAACAATTTGACGCAACTTCACACTAAGACTTAGATGGAGTTGGAAGTGTAGACAATGATGGGGTCAATGCCCATCATTTGTGGAAGATACAGAGCATGACATGATTTTTCCTCGATACCATGCAGGAGTTTTCCCATAGCAATAAAACAGAAGTAAGCAATTTGAATCAACTGGAGTGTGTAATGGTTTAATCTTTCATACAAACAGACATACCAAATCCCAGTTTAGAAGCAGGAAAGGTGAGGAACAGCCCTGAAGATATTGGAAGGTGGGGTTAAATATTACAAGTCCCCATATAATCTCATGGGTTCAGAAACTAGGACCAAGGAGTAGAGTATAATAAGGGAAGAATTAACATAGGGTCCAGTGGATTCACCACCATAGCTCTGGAGAAGGGAGGAGAGTAGCATTATGGAAATCAGACAGCAGGAGCTGGAGATTGGTAGGCAGAGGGCAGGGTCGAACTAAGCAAAGGAACAGACTGGAGCCATGTTTCATTCACCTTTGATATTCTCTTGGTAACTTAAATATTGAATGCTTTCCGTATATATAGTGGGTGGCATATAGTGGTCGAAGGAAGGATGGGTGATCCTTTAAGATGTTTCAGTTTAAGTATAAAGTCAACTGAACGGCTGCAAGTCCCCATAATTCTGTGCTCCTGTTCGAAAGGCTTAGTTCAAACTTTGTTCTCTCCTGCTGCTTTAATGAAAACATTCTTGGCATTGCTAATTTATTAGCAGCAAAATGTAGGCTTGATTTGTACAGTATTCCTTCCTCCCATTTGTTATACAAGCTCAAACTAGGCTCCAAAATTAAGGCTGATTACATAATTGCCCTGTGTGTGGGCCAATCACATCATTAAAGCTCAGTAATAACTTGCAATGTAGCACCTTACCTGCAAGCTTTTAAGCTACAAAACCACAGGGGATAAAAGGATAGGAAACAGACGAGAGAATATTTTTTAAAGTGCCAAGGCATATAAAGTTTGTTGAAAGTTCTTACAGATTTTGAAATCACCACCCCCCACTCACCCTGCCCCCGGGAAAAAATATATAACTTGTAGCTAATAGGCAATTGATCAAAATAATGCCTTGAACCTGCTGGCGACGTTTAGCTCATTAACCGTAAACCTCAGCATACATTAGCAGCAGGCAGTTGTCTGAACTGTTGGCAAATGTGGTAGATGTTAGCATTTGAGTTTTGGAGCCTCAAACATCTGCAGATGGTGGAATCTAGAGCAAAAAAAAAACAGCTGGAGGAACTGGGTCAGGCAGCAACCGCGGAGGGAAACGGACAGTCAATGTTTATGGGTCAAGCATTTGTTTAGGAATGAACTTCTTTTCAGGGACATTGATTTCCAAATTCAAAATGTAAGTGAAATAAGTGAAACATAATATTGGCTGCCAGATTATTTGCATCCCTGCTCTCACAGCTCAATTGCTTAAAACTGAAATGTAATAAACAATATGAATATAATAAAAGAAACATGAATTGAATAATTGCCCCACGACAGCTCATCTTGGAATCTCTTCCTGTTTTCAAGTCCTGTCTATCTGTTCTCATCCCATTAAAAATGGGAATAAAGGACAGAAGAAAAAGAGTGTTTGTTTGGACATTCAATCCTTCATAGAGAAATGTTTACTTTCAATTTAGCGGGATGCAGCATCAGTTGCTCGACCTGCCATGCATCTTAACCAATAAATCTTTATCTTTGCCGAATGCCTACAGTTGTTGGTTTTCCTACTGAAGCATTAGATGCACATACAACCAATGAGCCGGGGGCTACTGGGTAGAAGTGAACTCCCAACTGTTAGTGTAACACCAATAAGGGATACAAAACTGCTGGTTAAAGCAGTCCATTTGAATGACTACTGAATGAATGAACACAGCGAGACAAGCTCAGACCTCTCCATTTATTGCCCAATTCAGGTCAGGAGAAGGCCTTGATAGTGGTGCACGATTCATGCAGATCTGACATGACATTAAAGTAGTACAATCCAGATCCTACTAGTACAGAACTTGTCTTTATTTTAATTAAACTAAACACTACAGGCCTCATATAATAGTAGTAATAAATTAGCTGGAGAAAAATATTATAACTCTGGCAACTTAAATGTAAATCTCAAAAAAGTTTGGGCAATTTTGTTAAGTCATTTTCGAGATGCGGCCATTGCTGGCAAGGCCATCATTTATTGACTGGCCTTGTAAAAACCTATTCAAACTTTATTTTCAATTTTACGAACGAATAAAAATAACTCTTTTTGCACTGCTTGGCCTATAAATTAAAACATATTTAAATCTGCCTTACGAGTTCAACATTTTCAGTTTGTTATTTTAATTACCTATCTAAAGCTAAACCCAATTTTGTTTGTGTTTCACTGAAAAAGAAATCTGTGTCCCATAAATTGTTTTAGTCCAGTCAAGTTTGCCAAAATGCAAGTCAGAAATATAGATTGCCTGGTAACGCCAGTCAAGTATATCTGGAAAAACTTGGCTTGAATTAGCTTTCTGCTGACACTATTATTTTATTTTCCACTAGAGGATGCATTTTACCAACATGTACAAACTTTTTTGAACGGGAAAACTGCCTAACAAGTCTTCAAACACAGTTTCTTGTCCTTGAGCCAAGAAGTCACAGAGGCATCTGGAGAAGAATCCTTCATCTTAACCATACAATCTTTCTATTGAGATGAAGGACAGATATTGACTCGAGGAACAGGAGAACTAAAAAGGTACATAACATTTTAATTACTCCCCAAAATACTTAACATTAATATTTTAGCAAAACATAAAGAACCTTTAGGTACACTGACAAAGTTAACTGAATAAACAAAAACAAAAGCATTTTATTCCATAATGGCACAGAATAATATTGGAACATGGGCAGCTGGGAAGAGCAAAAACTGATCTGTTTTAACATTACACTTTTATAGTAAAATGTGTTGGATGCGACTGCCTACAAATTTTCGGCAGCTGCTGTTTGTCATCACCTATGAATATGAGGGTCCTGGTTGATTTACTTTAACCAGCTTTGTTTACATTCTAGCTTTCTTGAAATCACAATGATTTTTTGACTCTTAGCAGTTTATACACACAGGTGTTAGTCAGTACAGTGACCATCTGTCTGGTCCATTATATTGCTTTTAACAGCAATGCGCATATAATGCAGCTTCAAAAACACGATTATAAGATCTTAATCATTTAACAAAAAGAAACCGTGCACTGTGGCTTTTTCCAATGGTGCTTTCAACATCTCTGTGACATGCACCCTACAAAATGTTGAAAATAAAAACAGGAAATCCACAAATAAGTGTTCTCGATATGTGCGCTGTTTGGTTTAATAATAATGGGAGGCAACCAAAACGGCTTCAAACGTCACAACATTATTTCTTAAATCCTGAGAACCAACAATGAGAAGGAGATGACTGAATTGCTTAACCTGTAAATCAGTGGCATTGGTAGCGTGGCTTTAATCTGACAGAGCTATTCTTGAGAATATGTGCCAAAACATGAATTTTGCAGATCATATTATGCTGTTTTTTCCCCAGTGATTTACTGGAAGTATTCCATCCGTTCAAGCATTGCCAGCTACACAGTCTAAATGTTCTCACCCAATGGTATTCATTGGACAATATTGGGCTGATGCTGAGAAAGAGCCCAACACACAAAAAGTAGTATGACTTTTGATGATGATGATGATACTTTATTGTCACATGTACCCATGTACGGTGAAATTCTTTGTTTCGCATACAATCCAGTAAAATCATATGATAGATAAGCAGAATCATAGATAAGTACAAAAGTACAACAATTGTAGTGTAATAGTAGACTTCACTGAGATAGTACACAAAGAGTCACCACGTTTCTGGTGCCAAAGTTTTTAAGAAAACAATCTTATCTTGGCCTTAAAGGCCCGTTGCCCTGGTAGCACCGATCCTCTCCTTCATCTGCCGCCATCTTGAAATACATATATTCTATATTGAGTCCGCAATTCAGTGACAACTATGATTGACAGTGGTAATCTTTTAATTTTTTTCATCATTACAAATATTTGTCATGTCTTATAGCTGGACACAGCATATCAAGATATTCCATGCCAGTGATGAAAATATTGCCATAAATATAAAAGATACGCTGCCTCATTATGGCTGGCAGAATTATCTGTGGGTTTCTAAAAGAGCTAGCCTGCCCATTCTCTGGATATAGAGTGTGAAAAATCAACACATTGCCCATTAGCAAAGCTATTTGCCCAAACCTGTGTATATCCACTGGGTACTTTAAGCTCAACATTTTCTTATATTTAACACTCTGCTCTTAAAGGATGAAGGAATAATCTAATTATTCCACTCAATATGTTTAGTTTTTGACCTTATCCAACTTTGGATGAATACACATAGTTCCTCTGCCTCTGGGGACATTAGGAAGAACGTGCTCAGATGTGGAGTATGACAGATGAAATAACCTTAAAATATTCAGTACCTCCAGCATTGTTGGCTTTCTAGAAACTGAATCACAAACCACAGATTGTTAATTCTGTCTCAAGGTCTCTATTTTCAGTGGAGGGATAATCAGTTAATCAAATCTTACAAAACTTCAACTGCCCATCTGATAAACATTAAGGGGGGGAAAAAAGTTGTTTATTATGTTTGAGACTTTATCAAAGATTTCAGATCTGTGGTTTATGCACTTGAGGTGATGACAGCATTGTTGGCACTTTAACAAACCATCACATTGACTTACAGTTGGCACATGATGTTTAATAGCCAGTTCCAAAAGTGGTTTAAGGCATTCAATAGAAAATCACAACACATATTAATTGTTTTAAATATATTATTGTTTCCTAGTTAATTACACTGATTCCATACACAGTTCTGCATAGTTTAGTATAACCATGGCTGCAGTGATACTATTTGCAAAACTGACCCGAGTCTGAGCCTCATAAACCAATGCAATAAAGTGAAGCAAAATGAAGAACAGCTGACCAAGTCATTACTAAATTGCTATATAATTTCTTTCACATGATTTCCTTTACGCTCTGATCAGCAGAGTAACTAGCCTGTAGAAACATTTAAACTGACTGCCAAACTTGTGATAAAGATTATAAAAAGAATTATTACAATTAGCTATGAGTACTAATGCATGAAAACAAAATGCCTGGTTTTATGCTGTAAAATGCTTTCTCCCTTCTCACCCCCCCCCCCCCACCCCACACTCCTTCATATCACCATACACACACACCTGTTTCCTAGTTGAAAATTATGTTGTACAAGTGTGCTCACTACCGTTATGTAAACCTGAAATAGAACATTTCAAGGCGTAATTATAGCAAATGAATAGTCAGCACTGCAATTTCCTCATCATTGAGGAGTGTTCCTTCCTTACTGCACTGTGTTTAACACTGTATGACTATGACGATTTGCATTTGTCCAGCTATATTTGTTGCAAGCTCACTTAGTTTGATACTTTCCTAATGGCCCTTGACAAGAGCATTACAGTATTCAATCCCAGGTTAATGAATATTTTCATATACAAGCACAATGACTACGAATTTCCATCTTGTTAATTGTGATGAGTTTACGCCAAAGTCTGTCAAACATTTTCTTCCTTTATTAACCACAAATCACTATTAGAAGGGAATTATTTTTAAGTTAAGATCTGGTGTGGTAGAAAGTCATTGAACATAACTAATAAGAATCAACAATTGTTCGTTTAAAGAAGGTCCATATTGGACAAAATCACCACAATTTGTTTTCTTTTCTGTTTCTATCCATTTCTTCTTCTCCCCGCTGGGCATGGTCCCTCCTCCTTTCCTGAACCACAGATGAGCTCTATGCTGCAGATTAGTCACAGGCTTTGTTGACCCACAGAACTCCAGTCCTAGACATGGCATGATAGCCATTATGTTAGATTGGTGGATGAGCAGAAAAATCACTTGGCTTTAACCAGTCATCCCAATTGCAGCATTTGGCTTCTCAAAACTGAATGTTAAAGATCCATTGCTCTCTCAATTAGCAAGTATTTAATTAATATAAACATTTATTTTGACAGTTTAGTTTTAACTGAACTGAGTAATTATGTTATTTTCAACTATTTGGAACTATAGGTATCCTGGTTCGCTCTTCCGTCGACACCCATCCCTCCCCCTTCCCTGGCACTTTTCCCAGCAACCGTAGGAGGTATAACACTTCTCCCCCCTTTACCACCATCCAGGGATCTAAACAGCCCCTCCAAGTGAGGCAGAGATTCACCTGCATCTTCTCCAACCTTGTCTATTGCATTCAGTCCTCTCCATGAGGCTTCCTCAACGCGGAGAGATTAAATACAGACATCCGAATCTCCCGGTCGCCAATCACTTTAACTCCCTTTCCCATTCCCACCCTGACCTGTTTGACCTCAGCCTTCTCCAGGGTGAGACCAAATGCAAAGTAAAGGAACAGGACCTCACATTGATCATTCTTTTATTCTGGATTTTAATTCATGTATTGTGGGGGGTTTTAATATATAATTTATGATGCTTTTATATATACTAAGATTTTATATGTACTTTATGATATTTTTTCAATATGCAATGCATTTTTATGTAATGTTGCCCCTTGTCTGGACCTTGAGTCCGAAATAAAGTTTATTAAAAATTAATTATTATTATATTCTTTCTGGGTAGTCAACAACCCAATAGCATAAACAATGAAATCTCAAATTTCAGGGAACTCATACCCTCTCTGACCCTTTCCTTCTCCACCTGTATACTCTTTTCACACACACCCTGCTTCCCACCTCACCTCCCAGCCCTCTTTCATTCTGTTTCTCTTCTTCCTGCCCTCTCTTCTTCACCACTGCTCACCCCTCCCCAACTTCTGTTGTTCCCAACTGCCATCACCCCTCATTCAGTTCCATTCTACACCTTTTTTCACCTATTAGCTTCCAAAATCTGCTGCCTTTTGTTTTCCACATAACCTCCCAGTCTCTCTTGCTATCTCCATCCTTTCCTCTCCCACCTGACTGTTTTCAGCCAATCACCCCCTCCTCACCTGTATCCACCTATCATTGCCAGCTCTTGTCCCACCTCTCCCTCCACTTATTTATTACTGGCTACTTTCCTTCCGCTCTTCCAGTCTCAATGAAGGGCCTTGACCCAAAACATTGACTGTCCACAATTCTCCACAGATGCTGCCTGACCCATTGAGATCCTCCAGTTGCTTTCCTTGTTTAGGCCATTATGTCCATTCTGTTAAAAAGAACTACCAAGCCTAATCCTTTCTTCAAACACATTGCTCAGAATTCTGCCAGTCATTGCTCTTCAAGTGCATCAAGTGCATTTTAAATGTGATGAAAGCCTCTTTTCAGATGAGTTCCCGACCCCATCCAGTCTGGATGAAACCATATTTCCTCATCATTCCTCAAATCCTCTAAAATTACTTTGAATACTTCTTATTCAACCAGCCTAGCCCCCTCATAATTTTAAACACTTCAATTAAGTTTCTCCTCAGCCACCTCTTCTTCAAAGGAAATATCCCAGATCCGATGGGAGCATTTAAGAGGCTTTTAGATATACATACTCAGGTAATGGAGGGATATGGATCATGCGCAAGCAGGGGAGATTAGTTTAACCTGCATCATGTTCAACACGGACATAGTGAACCAAATGACCTGTTCCGTGCTATACTGTTCTATCCTATCCAATATCTCCTCAAGGATTATATTTTCCAATTATTGATAGAATGCAGTGCAATCACATATTTCCTGTGATGTAGTGAGTAGAGGTGTAAACAGTTCTCAGTCTAACCAGTAAGATGTGTAGCTGTGTGTCCTCTCAACTCATTTATTTTCAGTTTATGAAGGAAAGATTCCTGTCTATGTTTTTGATGACTTTTATCAACTTATCTTTCTACCTGTAAGGATTTATGGACATACCCTCCATATCACTTTGTCCTTCCAAAATACTTATCATCCTCCATTAATTGTGTGTTCCCTTGCCTTGCAGCATCTCTCCAAATGCAGTAAAGTGCACTTCTCCAGATTGTATTCCGTTTTGTGGAACATAACAGGACGGCAAACAAATCATTATTGTCACAAAATACCTGCTTATATCTAAGTGTTTGTAGAAACAGAATCAGAGATCTGTGATTTGTGGCTAAATTCATTTGAAAGTTTTGAACTAGTTACTAAGCTGCATTTATAATTCCCGTGGAATTGCTGTGCCATTTCATTATGTACTTCAAAACAGAATAGCACAGATAAATTAACCCTTGTTTGCATAGAGCTTTTGTTTCAGCCAAAATAAAAACAAGTACACCCCAGACTGTAAAGTACAAACAACCGTATAATGGTTTGTGGCCAAAGTTTCATTTCAGACCCCACAACATTATATTTTGTTTTCTACAAGAAGGTTATATTGCATTCTAAGTTCTTTCAGGACAGTGATAGGTTTCTTGTCAGTTTACTTCAAGTTTACCTGTCAAATACTGCAGATGGTACGAGAGTACAACCAATCTAGTTATTTACATATACTCGTAAGACAGAAATGGAAACCAGTTTTAAAGAATGCTAAGGGCCAAGTGATTCATGAGAATTTGCAATCAAGCCATTAGTCAAAATCAATCATCCTAAATAGAGTAAAAAGAAAGTCAAATGGCTCAAATGCAGTCATGTGAAACTATAGAGCTGGCAATATAATAGAATGCTGTTATAGGTAACTGGTCAAGCACTAAGAATCTTTTTATAAATTATGTATAGGCAATTTATCAAACATTGCATATTGATTATACGCAAATGCATATGCATGACCACTTAGCAATGCCAGGCAGTACCTGTCCTAATGAAAGAAATAATACCTGAGCAAAATGCCATTTAACATCTTACTAACACTGAAACGAATACTGCCAATTTCATACTTTGTCTGTAGATCCATTTTTATTGTGACTGCTGCTGCCTGATCATTGCTTCGAGAAAGAATAAATATACCTAATTTTGTTAAAATTCTTCTGCTTGAAAATTTACACTTGTGAGTTGTATGTGTTGAGAAGCAAAAGACAATATTATTAATTTTTAGTACTATATATGGAAGCCTGATGGGCCTGTCCCACAGGTGATTTTTCAGGCGACTGCCGTCGACTGTCAAGTTGCCGGCAGTCGCCTGAAAAAACGGCAACTGGAACGGCGACTGTCAGAGTGGAACACACACACACACACACACATCGCTTCCTTCACTAGCCCATTATGCAGGCGGGGGACAGGGCAAGCGGGGGGAGCGCTGTCTGAGTGAAATTCAGACGGTGCTAAGCCAAGGTGATACACACACTGCGATGAACAGGAAGGTTGGCGCTGTGCGCTAGTGTACGGTAAGTCCTTTAAAAGCGGGGGGGGAAGAGGGGAGAGAGGGGGGAGAGGGGAGAGAGGGGGGAGAGGGGGGAGAGGGGAGAGAGGGGAGAGAGGGGGGAGAAGGGGGGAGAAGGAGTGGAACCAGAGATACATGGCTGTGAAGCTTGGCGGACATTTAACATTACCGGTCGGTTATCCTTGGTTCCGAAAACTACTGCTTATGTTTTTTTTCCCCAATGAGCCAATGAAATACAACCTATGAGAACCTATGAGAACCTTCGACCTCCTGGCAACCCACTAGGACCCCCTAGAGACCCACCTACGGCACGAGAATTCTCGCTACTCTCCATGGCTGCTTCATTCTAGTCGCCGCTAATTTTTCAACATGTTGAAAAATTTGCGGTGACCATAATGAGGCCGTGACTAGTTCCCAGAATGCGGGAACTCCTCACGACCATGAAGGCGACTCCCCGGCAACCACCCGCGAACATGTGGTGACCATGTGGCGACTGCATAGTCTCCTGCAGTCGCCTAAAAAGTCGCCTAAGTGGGACAGGCCCATTACTTTTAAAGATTGTTTCAAGCAATTATTCAATACAGCAACTGTGTAGACTGATTCACAGAAGCAATGTGTCAAAGAACAATTCCATAAAAAGGAATATAAATGGCCCACAATACCTTTTTATGATATTGCATAATTTATTTTTGGGATATAAAAACATTTGGAAAACCAAATGCCATAAACATGGGTTCCATTAATTAAATATGTTTCCTTCTGTACATAATTTACAATGTAGGGAAATGTCAATAATCATTAAAAAAAAAATCAGGTGATGGCAATTTAACTTTTATTTATAATCTACCGACATCAAAGATGATTGGGGAATATCCATGTTTTCAAATGTAAATAGTGTCATTATTCATGATGATACTTTTTACTTCATATATTTTGAATTTGTACAAATAATTTCAGTACATTTATGTAATATATTCTGATTAAAAAAAGATCTTCTTATTTGTTTGGAGACTGTTTACCATTATTTTACTAATACTACCCTTTGAAAAGAAGGGTAGTATTAGTGATTAAAAAATTAACATTCTGTTTTGCTTTAAAGTAAATTCAGCCTCATAGTTTATTACATATATTTTGTCTGTTTACAAATATATTATGTAAATTGCAGGTAAAACGGGGTTTAGTTGGAAGGAGTCTTAAATGCTCAAAGTAGATATCTAACAGCTTTCTGTAAATTAATAGCTTTATAATTTTCAATGCATTTGGAAATATATCAATCGTATTTGAATCCAACACCTGTACATACTTTTGACTAAATATTTCTAATTTGCTATGCATCTAAAGTTTGGGCTGTTTCCAATGCAAACCCCTTTACACATAAATAGACATTTATACTTTGCGACTGGTAAATTGGTGAAACTCTGGGTTATAATGTTCAGGACTCAGTATCTCCTGAACGGATGGAGAAATTACAGCACACAGACAAAGAATAAAATATTATCTGCAATGGATAAATGTGGGTGTAAATTGTTAAATCACATACAGAAGAAGAAAAAAAGGAAAAGAAAGATTGGATTAAGATATCCAAAGTAAACAAAAAACTAAATAAGCATAATTTTGAAATCTCTAACTAAAACCTGAAGGAAAGAGTTGCAATAGCTAATTTTCATTTCGGAAATTGTTGTTTTTCAGCAAGAACATTCATTATATTGTAAAAGGGATATTAAATTGGAAAAAACATAGTTCTGAATCAGCTTTAGCTCACATCTAAAGGAGATGGATTCATGCCGTTCAATGCATTTGATGTGTCAGTCAGTGAGACCATGTTCTTGAAGACCCACGTTGCATGGCACATATTGGATGCAAATATTTCAATTTCACCACTTAACTATGCATTTTGTCATGCAAGTTAAACCCCATTTTTAATTACACAAAGCATTATGCCTCAATGGACCTATTCTACAATAATGATATGATCTGCTTTGAGGAAAAAAAGTGGTATTCTATTAATAGAGAGCTATATTCAAATAGATCCATCCTTTAAAATACACAAAATCGTATTTTTGCAGACAACCACATCATGAGGTTAATACAGATAACAAATGTCATCAATTTATTGCTTTGGATGATAGTTTTGTTAATCAAACATAAATGCAACATAGTCTTTACATGTATGATACCTTTAAGTGTGTTGGCTTCTTGGATTTATTATGTATTTAGCAAATGTCCTTCCCATGAATGTGGTTTCTTATGGACATAGTTTTCTGATGTTTGTCTGCAGATTATTTTTCAAAACCAAAATAATGATGCCCTATCAATAATTTCCTTGGCACTGACAGCCATCCTTTGAGTTAAAGGTTCATGAAAATAATAACTACCACAATTCAAATTGTACATACAATAAATTGAAATAGATTCAAGAGATTGCTTTCATAGAGAGAGCTAAATAGGGCTCTTAAAGATAGCGGACTCAGGGGATATGGGGAGAAGGCAGGAACAGGATACTGATTGGGGATGGTACACAAAAATGCTGGAGAAACTCAGCGGGTGCAGCAGCATCTATGGAGCGAAGGAAATAGGTAACGTTTCGGGCCGAAACCCTTCTTCAGACTGATAGGGGGTGGGGAGAAGAAAGGAAAAAAGGAAAAGGCGGAGGAGGAGCCCGAGGGCTGGGGGAGGGGAGGAGACAACCAGATGGCTGATGAAGGGGAGGGGACAGCCAGGGCTAGCAGAATTGGGAGAATTCAACGTTCAGGCCACCAGGATGTAGACTGCCCAAGCGGAATATGAGGTGCATTTCCTCCAATTTACGGTGTTGCTCGCTGTGGCCATGGAGGAGACCCAGGACAGAGAGGTCAGATACGGAATGGGAGGGGGAGTTGAAGTGCTGAGCCACCGGGAGTTCAGGTTGGTTATTGCGGACCGACCGGAGGTGTTCGGCGAAACGATCGCCAAGCCTCCGCTTGGTCTCACCGATGTAGATCAGCTGGCATCTAGAGCAGCGAATGCAATAGATGAGATTGGAGGAGATGCAGGTGAACCTCTGTCGCACCTGGAACGACTGCTTGGGTCCTTGATTGGGGATGGCCTACTCCTGCACCTATGGTATATTGTCTATTGTCTATTGTAATCTACTTTCAGGGATTCAGTTGATGTTTATGATTTGCTGGAGCTTCAGTCTTGAACTTTCTGTTATCAACGAACCTTCAATAAGATTATATCCTTCAAATCACTTCTAAGTAACAATTATTTCACCTATAACATGAAATACCAGTCATGTGGAGCGATGTTTTAAAAATAATGACTGCACCTGAATATTTAACCTTTGATATCGGAATATCTAGTTCACTATAATTTGTATTTTGAACTGCTTTCAAATATTCCTACCTCAATTTTCTCTTGAAGGATTATAACTGTTGATGTCTTTTATTAATCCAGCAGCCTTTACGACCTGACACATTTTACACGAATATTGTCGCTTTCTCCCTTGATATGACAGTAATCTGTTTCATTGAGTAAATTTTGCTCCTGAATAATGGGGTTGGATTTCTAGGTCATTGCTGTGGTGTATTTACTTATTAATAGTTTGATAGCCATATACATAAAAGTTATCATGTAAAGCCGTGAACATGTCTGTACATTTAATGAAGCAATGATGAGAGGAAGCTTAGCCATGGCAAGAAAAGAGGCTTAACCTCTGTAAGCCAAAGTGACAAATGTATACATCATCTAAGCGGTCAGAATCAAATTGTAACAAACAGAAGTAAATGGGTTAACACTAGAATAAATGAAGAGCTTTTTTCTATCATTCATCCAACATCACTTTAAACCAGTCATTTACTGATTATCTTTGTAGCCAGTCTAAGCAACCACTTCCACACACATATCCATAACATTTTGCAACTAAGCAGAAATTCTCCCTTTTGAGTGGCCACGAAAAGAAAAACGTGATAAAGTTTGTATGGTGCGATCTTGGCATAGCTAAGAAATGGGCATAAAAGTATTACATGCCTATGTTTTTTTTTTAATGTCCTAGGGACACTGATCAGTATAAATTACCTGTGACATCTCATTAATCCTCTTTTTCCTCACAAACGCATAATTAATGATAACATCGACAATAATATACAAATTAGGTAACTGATGGTTTATGGTGTTAGTTTTGATTAACATCACAAACCAAAAAATGACAGTAATGTAATGCATATCCCAAAAGGCAACAAGCACTTTGACCTAAAACATACATTTTTTTCACAATCCCAATGATTAATCCTCTTCGGGATTAACAGAAGACAAAACACTGGCCAGTGGCAGTAGCATTTCTGCCTTGTCTCTGTAAAACAAACTGTCAGGATTATATTTGTTTAATGGGATGAATCCTAAAGTATATAAAAGCCCCTCTTCGTTTCCGCTATTCTTATTTTCTTGTTACCCAAATGACTGATAAATAGAGTACCAAAAATGGGTTATTGCTGTTTCAATTCTTCCTGCAACTAATCTTAAAACTGTATTAAAAGATAATGACATAATTACATGTCATTGGAAAGTACTGCAGTTCCGTATGTTCTCAACTTTGGCAACATACAGAGCCCTCCACAATGTTTGGGACAAAGACATATTATTTATTTATTTTCCTCTGTACTCCACAATTTGATATTTGTAATAGAAAAAATCACATGTGGTTAAAGTGCACATTGTCAGATTTTCATAAAGGCCATTTTTATACATTTTGCTTTCACCATGTAGAAATTACAGCAGTGTTTATACATAAACCCCCATTTCAGGGCACCATAATGTTTGGGACACAGCAATGTCATGCAAATGAAAGTAGTCATCTTTAGTATTTTGTTGCATATCATTTGCATGCAATGACTGCTTGAAGACTGTGATTCATGGACATCTTCTCTGGTGATGCTCTGCCAGGCCTGTATTGCAGCCATCTTTAGCTTATGCTTGTTTTGGGGGATCGTCCCCTTCAGTTTTCTCTTCAGCATATAAAAGGTATGCTCAATTGGGTTCAGATCAGGTAATTGACTTGGCCACTCAAGAATTGACCATTTTTTAGCTTTGAAAAACTCCTTTGTTGCTTTAGAAGTATTTGGGATCATTGTCTTGCTGTAGAATGAACCGCCGGTCAATGAGTTTTGAGGCATTTGTTTGAACTTGAGTTTTGAGGCATTTGTTTGAGCAGCTAGGATGTGTCTATACACTTCAGAATTCATTATACTACTGCCATCAGCAGTGGCATCATTAATGAAGATAAATGAGCCAGTACCTTCAGCAGCCATACATGCCCAGGCCATAACACCACCACCACTGAGTTTCACAGCTGAGGTGGTATGCTTTGGATCTTGGGCAGTTCCTTCTCTCCTCCATACTTTGCTCTTGCCATCACTCTGATATAAGTTAATTTTTGTCACATCTGTCCACAAGACCTTTTTCCAGAACTGTGGTTGCTCTTTTAAGTACTTCTTGGCAAACTGTAAGCTGGCCTCCTATGTTTGCAGCTAAACAGTGGTTTGCATCTTGCAGTGTAACCTCTGTATTTCTGTTCATGAAGTCTTCTGTGGACAGTGGTCATTGACAAATCCACACCTGACTCCTGAAGAGTGTTTCTGATCTGTCGAACAGGTGTTTGTGGAATTTTCTTTATTATAGAGAGAATTCTTCTGTCATCAGCTGTGGAGGTCTTCCTTGGCCTGCCTGTCCCTTTGCGATTAGTAAGCTCACCAGTGCTCTCTTTCTTCTTAAAGATGTTCCAAACAGTTAATTTTGGTAAGCCTAAGGTTTGGCTGATGTCTCTAACACTTTATTCTTGTTTCTCAGTCTCATAATGGCTTCTTTGACTTTCATTGGCACAACTTTGAGAAACAGCAATAAAAGTTTCCAAAGGTGATGGAAAGACTGAAGGAAAGACTACAGTGCCCTCCATAATGTTTGGGACAAAACAAGCGTAAGCTAAAGATGGCTGCAATACAGGCCTGGCAGAGCATCACCAGAGAAGACACCCAGCAACTGGTGATGTCCATGAATCGCAGACTTCAAGCAGTCATTGCATGCAAATGATATGCAACAAAGAACTAAACATGACTACTTTCATTTACATGACATTGCTGTGTCCCAAACATTATGGTGCCCTGAAATGGGGGACTATGTATAAACACAGCTGTAATTTCTACATGGTGAAAGCAAAATGTATAAAAATGGCCTTTATGAAAATCTGACAATGTGCACTTTAACCACATGTGATTTTTTTTCTATTACAAATCTCAAATTGCGGCGTACAGAGGCAAATAAATAAATGATGGGTCTTTGTCCTGAACATTATGGAGGGCACTGTATTAGTTTCTCAAGGTTTCACTTGGCTCAGATACATTTCATCCAAAAGCAATGCCCCAAAACAGGTCTCATCACATTCCTACTTCATATCCTGTACTTGCACAGCTCAGACCAGGATCACTTTACTAATCTTAAATGGTAAATGTTATTTGATGTCCCTCAGTGCCTGTAATTCCCCTCTAACAGGTCCAGCAGTAAATCTAGACCTCACTACAGTCAATTAAATGGTACACTTGAACAGTAAAAAGTATATACTTTGCTTTACTCCCAGGACAAATATTGAGTATATAATGTATTTTTACTCGATTTTTCATCATACATTAACACGTTAAAGCACAAGAGAATGGCACAAACTGACAGAAGTTGAATTAACCCAATTCTAAATGTGCTGCTGTGATCACTAACAGAACAGATTTTATTTCCACATTCCATTTACTTTGAGAAATGTACGCACATAATTTGCAGAAGAAGGTTGCCTCCCCCACCCCCACCAACCCCCCACCCCCCTCCCCCCCACCGCCCCCCCTCCCCCCCCTCTCCCCTCCCCTCCCCCCTCCCCCTCCCCTCCCCTCCCCCACCCCCCTCTCCCGCAAATTCCCCATGCTTTATGCCAGTTTCCCACATTCAGTGCAATTCAGAAATTTATTGCATTATCCTCAGAGTTATCTACTGTAACTCTCTGGTAAAGGTACATGTCCTGAACTACTTGTATTGTAGGTTATAACAAATTAGGTTTTGTTTTTAGACCAAACATAACATCATGACTTTTGAAGTGTGAGACTGGTTGTCAACGTGAATTTTTACAATCTATAAAAACAAGATGAAAAGGTTTATTTATAAAAGGAAACTGAGAATTCAGATCGATTCAGGTAGTCTTTATCAGTGTGCTCCGGTGATCAGTAGCTGCTTCAGTACACAAGTACATATTCATTTCACTGTTATGCTTTAATAGGCAATATCCATATACCAAACATAAACAGTATGATAAAATCATTACACAGACAAAAATGGCTGGTAAATCCAACTACAATGAGAGTAGTTGGGCAACTGCTTAATAGATCAAAGAGTTTCTACTGTATTTCCATCTGGGATTTTTTTTTGCACACTAGATCTCTTAAATCAATGCATTGTAAAGGTACAGGTGAATAAACTTTACCACATTGTTGTGGTTGCATTCATGCTCCAAAAAATTTGCATGCCCGAGAGAGTAATCCAAGTCCACTAATACAAATTCTGATCTGAAATTGTGATTGGCGTTTATTTTTCTATATTTGACATATGTCAAACACAGCAATAAAAACTAATAAGAATTTATTGCATTTCTCTAATACACGAGATCTGGCCGAAGCAGACAATCCTAGAGTATTACAATAGTACTGGCAATAAGTCTATTTTAGTGAATCCATATTCAACTTCCATTGAAACAAATTATTAGAATCATTACAAAATACAAGACCAAATCTAGACATTTGATCCTATGATCGAGATTGATATTTCAGTGCAGGTTAGAGGATGTGCTGGATTGTTGGAGGTGCCATTTTGTGATTAATGGTGAATTAAGGACCTGATGATGTGTTGTGGGTAAATAAAAATCTTATGGCAGTATTTGAAGATTAACCTAATACCAATGCCAACATTTATCATTCATCCAACATCACCAAAAATAGACACTTCTGTGCTGATTTTCAGGGGTCAGGCAGCATCTCTGGAGAACATGGATAGGATAAGAAGTCAATAAACTAGAAAAATACTTTCAAAATAAAGAATCAGATGCAATTTTGTTGGGATATTCTAGTGATATGAAAGATCAAACATAAATGTAAATTCATTCTTTTAGTGTTGAACCATGGCAAAAATAGATTAGAACACAAAATAAAATCTTTTTAAGTTTCTCAATCTGGAATACTTCCCAGAGACTCCTGCCAAGAAATGTAATGTGTACTATTTTGAACATGCTAGGTGAACTCCATGCTTGAAAATCCTATCAGCATTCATTATTTTATTCGCTTATCAAAAATGGTCTCATCAGCAAAGATCCAGGAATTTGCATCCCTTTAATACCAACAAAGATAAAGGGACAACATTGGAGACTAAACAAAGTGAGGTAGGTCAATTTTTAGGCACTTCACCTTCTCAAAATAGTCTTCAGATGCATCTAGTTACATGCCATGTTATTGTAAAATTCTCTATTGATGTTCCCTTGTTCTGGCACATATGAAATTTGCAGTCACCACAGTATCATTTGTGACAAAAATACCATGACTGGTGTCAGGAGCTATTTGATTCTTTTCTGCTGCAATAACTGAGAACTTAACTCAAGTTTTGATTTTCCATCAGTTTAAGGCTCACTTCACAAATAACTGAGTCTACATATGTGCATCCTTTATAAATAAGTTCTCAGTATGCCTTGGCATATATCCCACTGGCCGCACTGCTACTTTCTCCTTTACATTGCAATTGCTTGGTTGCTGTGTTACATACAGATTTTGTGATGTATGTCTTTTTGCCCATCCCTAGCTATTGCAAATGGCAGGTTTTCCCTGTAAATCTTGTCTTTTTATTTGTATGTGTCCAGCTGAGCAAGACTGCATGTGTTAGAGTTTGTACATAGCTCATCTGGGTATTTGTTCCCAAGGGAGGTTTTGCTTTTCTTCGGGGCTGTGCTGTGGGTGGTTTAGCCATCACTTCCTATTCTGGAAGCAGCTAGTACACACATAACTAATGATTTCATTTTCATTTTGTTTAGTTTTGTTAATTTTTCCATCAGATAACTTGAAACAAAACTTTTGTGTATAATTTCAAAAAGTAACATTTATTGTTCAAGAAGTGGGTAAAATTGTTGCTGCCTTCCATGCAAATAAAATTGTATAAGCAGCTTAAGATGAAAGTAAAGCCTTGTGAACTTCAATTTAAATCCTGTGGAAATCATTACTGATTTCTGAAGCTGGCAGCACTGTTGCTAGATACAAAACATTTGAGTTCCTGTTCATTTTTTCTTTTCATTCCCAGGAAGGCATCGGGTTTTGTAGCCCTGGCAATGAATATCATGCAAGTTAATATTCTTCCTCTGTGATCCTATGTAAAGTATCAATAGGCTATTCAATTGCAAGGGATCTCTGTTCAATCCTGTCTTCAGCTTAGGTTTATAATGAACACACACCATGCAATGATTACAACCAGGAATCCTCGTTGAATTTGGTATTGGTTTTGACTTCTTTAATACTTTACGCACACGAGAAAAATGATAGTGTTTCCGAGGGGTTTTCTGCGAAATGAAGACCCATCTTTCCAAGTTATTATAAATACATTGAATTCACTTCCAACATTTTTTCAAGTTGATTTTCACCCAGATCAAATGGGGTTTAGGTTGGCCAAAAGAGAGTTCAATCAAACCCCTTTATCAATTATTGTCATAAAACTTGCCAACTTAAACTTAAATCTTTAAATTTGGTCAGGTTGGTGATGAAACATAAAATTTGATTTGCGATACAAGAACAGTTCATGTTATTGCACTAGGTTTCACTCTGTACAAAGTTATGGATTATTTTAAAAAGTCTTCAGCATTTCTTACTTTTACAATTTTTATTTCCAAAACCAATCAAATTGCAAGTATTAAAATATAATAATTCTATTTTGCTAATACATAACTAACGGCAGTAATCACACTGACGTGACCCCTGTAATGGAGAGGCACAAGGTAACAGTTAGAAGGGATGAATATAATGGGGTTTTTTTAATCTAATACAATACTGTAAGCTTTTTAGAACAAGAAACCATACATTATATCTTTAAAGTAATTTGACTGACCAATGCTTGTGATTCAGTAAGTCTGCCTTGAAAAGGTATCACTAGGGGGCAGTAACACGTCATGTACCTAAAGCCTAAGGCAGCAGTGCAGATCAGAACAAAGGGTTTTTTTTCCCTCTCAGAAACTGTGAGCTCAGAGAATAATATTAATTATATCTATGAATTGTGTTTAGAATTCTTTTCTGCTGATCAGTATAATGTTAAATTGCGCAAAAGCATAAGTAAATCGTGTGCATCTTTTTTATTGCAATTACTGAGTATCAATGTTGATAATTTCATTATCAAGCCATTTTATATTATTTGGACATAATTGTATCATCTACTTCAAACTTTTTTTTCCATTATTAAAATATTCACTAGAGTTTGTACATTCCTTCTAAATTATTTCTGAAATATTCATGCTTTCTCATATGCAATGATTGATTGTAAACTCATGTGATGTTGGGAAGAACAAAGTAGATTTTTTCATTTGACTTTTGTGTCTTTGTATCATTTTAGTTATTTACAACAACATATGTTGAATATGAATGATATATGCCAGATGGAAAAAATCTCTCTTCCATAAAATACAACTTTAATTTCTCAGCTGGTGCCAATGTTTTGCTAGTAACTTCTTCAGATGCAAGTTGCTGGAAGAAAACTTGATATAGTATGTTACCACAATAAGCACAAATGTATTTATAAGAGCAACTGTATTTCTTTGCAATTCAAAATGATGACTCAAAAAAAATTGAGTTCAATATTTTAGACTGATACTTTGAAATGGTTAGTAATGTAAATCATTTTAATTTCTATAATTTTTCTTGAACCCAGATTCTTTAAAATATTTTGCTAATCAATATTAATCTTAAGTGATCTATTTTTTTTCTATTTATCTGCAAAAAGTGTAAATTGTGAAATAATTCTGCTGCATCCAATTATCAGTAGCTTCGAAACAAGGGATTTATTCATTTACTTCAGTGGGGAAATGAAAGGTAGTCTTGGGTTGACGTTATTGTCAAGTGTATTTACAAAGTTAGCATTACAAAAACAGCTGAAATTACTATTAAATACTTTGTGAAACTCAAACATAGTAATTAAAGAGAGAGTGCAGTGGTAAAATGGGATTTATACCTTGATCAGCCTTGCTTTTTATCTGTCATCTTGATTCTTTGGCAACAAAAAAGTTGCTGATAATGCTCACGGGAGGGTTTATGGCAGTTCACATCAGGTCAAGGTTTCAACCTGCCATCAGTTTCTTCAGACTGCAAGAGCAAACCATAGCAGAGATTAGTTTGCACCTAACTCCTTTTTGAAGGATTTTCGGTTTACATTTTAATCATTCACTGTCTACCCGTTCCCAAAAAAAGAGTACAGTGCAGAGTGCAACGGCTTGAAACAGTACATTCACATTTATTGAGAATAAAGGAACTAAATTTATATTTCGTATTTTACTGTTCACTCTAGCAAAAAGAATGAAAAATAGTTTGGTATAGGCCAGCATATTAGTGGTAGGTGCTATTTAAGGCATAAAATATGATTGGGATAAAATATCAAGCATGAAATCTTCAATGCTTTTTATGTACATTGGACATGTGATAAATCCTTTTTTTTCTATGTTGTGGGGGTCAGGGAGGGGCGGGTGAATGTTGATGCAGCATGTCCACAAACTGTTCTTTATTTCTGCAATCCATATTTGAATTTTTTCTCTAACAATGCAATGACGGATCTGTAAAGATTGCATATAAAATAAATTTGGGCAGATTCGAGCCTGAATTGACAATTGCACTCAGTGAGAGAGAAATGACGCATGATATTCTGGTCCCATTCTGATGCCTAGTCCTTGGACTGATCTGAGATTAACTTGACACTTTACAAAATAAACTGTACATTTGGACTTTGTGCTCCCGAATAAATGTTTTGATACAAATACTAAATACGAATAAACAGAAGGGTGTTCCATATTTCAAAATATTCTTGATAAGCACAAAATGATTTCCTATGCACTCAACTTTATAATAACTTAACAACTTCAGGTGTTTTAAAGCCAACAAAAGCATGTTAAACATCAATGTTTCCATGTTATAAGGTTATACTTAAATCTAAATGTTAAAATAAGTTATCCAAGCTTTTTAAATGCTGAGTGACAATGTAATTAGATTATTGAAATTACACTGTACATCTGGACAGAATTAACAAGTGTCACATAAAAATAAAGATTGTGAAGAGAATTTCTGCAAGAATAATGAATGTGGAAGATGTTCTAATCTACAGCAACTTCCCTTTGATCAGAAAACCAACAAAAACTGAACATTTGTTTGGTTAGCAATAAAATGGACATTTGTGGAGTTAGTTATAAAAATAACTCGCTGTGGAAAACAACTGGCCTGATCTCAATGATGAAATTATAAGATTGGATCAATTTACTGGACTTCTATGGTCTTAACACCATGAAAAGGAATTTTAAATTGATTGTGCAAAGAATATGCTTGATGATTCAGATATCTTCTCTCATTCAACATTTTGTTGTGCAAGATTCATTCAAAGTTTGCTAGAAATACACTTAATATACCAACCACAAAAACTGTTTATCAATTTCATTTGCTTCTATTTCCCTTAGAAAGGTTAATTAATTTGTGCAATAATCATTTTGAGTTGACAAAGCCACTAGTATTGGTTAGCATAGCCCAGATTTAATACACAGCAGAGCTTTGAAAAACATTAGAAACAGGAGAAGTCTTCTTGTCTAGGTTAGAAATAACCCAAGTACCAGGGCTAAAATATATATACCATCTAGCCCACTGTACTATAGAGGAAGCTTTTTACAAAATGTTTATGGGAAATAGTCTCTTCTTCTAACTGTATGCATAGAAATTGTATTTTAAGAAAACCAGGTTGCAGTTATACGACCTCAGTTAATCATCACAAAACAAAAAATTCAAATGCAATTTGATAATGAGCACTGTGCCTCCAGGATATTAGAAATTGATAGCAAACTCAGAATGTGGTATGTTTGTAGGCAAAAGCAATCAGAGAAATTCATGACTCAATAAATCTAGACTTATTAAAAATGCAGTTTGGGAATTTATTTATATTCAATGTGCAATATGCACATCACATCTTGCTTACAAACATATTGAGGTATTCAAACATATTGATTCTGAGCAGCTTATGGTGCCTTTGGAATCTAATTATCAATTTGCTTCACAAACAGTGAGAACTCCAGCATAACATTATGTTGATTGCAGACAATGATGTGAAATTGAATTCCTACTTTCCAGCTGTTAGATAGGGTAAGAGGTTAATTTTGAGTCGGGAAAGCCATATTAAAAACTACTGTTTAAACCCATGTATTGTGTGGACTGTTTTACTTCATTCAAATGAAACCAACTATACATTAATTCATACTCAGTGAAGGGTGTCCCAAACATTGTCAACTTTAACACGATGCAGAATGTAACTATATCTTTCAAAGGCATGTGAAAACTTGCATTGCAACATTTTGCATCTCTTAAAATGTTCAGTTTGAAAGCAAACAAATTAGTTGCAGTGCAATACAAGAGATGGAGACGAGGTATTATATTAAATGATTTGGGGAAAGAAACAATATGAATATAAAGCTGATATCTAAATGATTGGTTTCAAAAGGATATAAATGCCAGATGTTAAAGGATGCCTCAATCTAAACTTGAGCAACATTTTATTATTATTTGTTTTCACAGGGGCTACTTTATTTTGTACACATTACACCTCTGTCTCTTGAGTTTTACAGGATGACTTGATTGACATTATTTTTAAAACTAGAAAGCGGGACAATGATATAGCTCTCCTCCTAAATACAGCATGTGCCATAACTTGAGTCATGCAAATTACACTTGTGCTTTCGGATGACTAAGATTAATGACACTACACCAAGGTCTTTGTTTCTCTATTTGGCTGTTTAGTGTGAAATACAATCCTAAAACATTATCTATCATCTATTAATCCCAGAATTGTGTTCACAACATGCAACACACATTGTTTAGGGCAATTTACAACAGTAACATACTGAGCACAATTGCATTTAATTACTTAGATTCTAATTACATTCACCAAAGACTAATAAAATAAATGAGACAAGTGGCTCTTTAAAAAAAGCTTCTGCAATACACATGTGCTGTCTTTGACTGGGAAAGTGATGTCACTGATGGATTTATGAAGGCTTACCACTTCTTGAAGCAATTTTGAAATTAAATTCTGCTTAAATTTATTGAATTTAAAAATATGAGATGGAACAATGCACAACCAGGAACAATGCAGGAACAATCTTAATTCTTAAACATATAATTTAAAAAAAATCAAATCAACTTACATCAAACCACAATTTTAGAATCAAAACATTAATGCTTGCACAAAGAAAGGCTACAGAAAACATTAAACATTTGCATAAATAAATCAAGTATTACAGTTAAGTTGCACGAGGCTTTAATTGTTCTGTTTTAAAACCAAAAAAAATCCTTTGTGTGTAAAAAAGCAATTTATTTCAACCATTGCCCTGGCTAAGCAGAAACAAAATGAACCAGAATATATTCAACTCTGCATTGACAAAGTAGTTTCGTAGGAAACTAAATGCAGGTGGCAGAACCAAGTTACTGTGTCAGTCACATCTCCCCACAGATTGCACTCAAAACTCAATGATAAAGGTACCCTGTGCTTGTGCACTAAAATGCTTGCAAATGATTGACCTCCCTTGCCAGATCTTTTATGAAGTTATAAGAGTAGGTGGCAACGGTCTTTCTCTCATTAATTAGAAGGACATTCAAAGGGGGTCTAATGGACCCACTTGGCACTTTAAAACCATTTTAAAACAATGCCCTGCCCTCGAAAATTCTCTTCAAAAGACAATCAAATTGGTGAGGCATGATTTCTGATGCACAAAGCCATGCTGACTATCCCTAATTAATCCCTGCCTTTCCAAATGCAGGTAGATCTTGTCGCTGAGAATCCCCCCAGGAACTTTTCCACCATTGATGTTGTAGTGTGGCTTGTGTCTGCAGCTCTTCTTCAAGAAAAGCATAACATTAGCTACCCTCCAGTCTTTCCGTGCCTCACCAATGGCAAACACTGATTCAAATATCTATACCAGGGCCCCTGAAATTTCTTGCCTACATTCCCACAAGTCCAAGAATACATTTTACTGTTTCACTGCAAAATCTCTTCAAAGACTCCAAAGATCCATTCGCTCCAAAGATGCTGCAAGACCTGCTGCACATTGTGCTGTGTCCTAAAACACACCTGGACATGCTCCAGGGAGTTATCCATCTTTATGCACTTTAAGACTGGCACAACCCCTCTTTTTGAAACGCAGATATATTTCAAGGTATCACTATTCCCGAAATGCTATCTATACAGTTTCCTCCACAAATGCTGCTGAACCCACTGAGTTTCTCCAGCACTGATTTTTGCTCAAAATTCCAGCATCTGCAGTTTCTTGTGTTCTTTCTGTGAGTTTCCTAGCTTCCATAACCTTCTCCACAGTAACTTTAAGTAATCACTCCAAAGTTTTTCACAGAATCATAGAATTGTTACAGTACAAAAGGAGACCATTCTGCCAATCAAGTGCATGCTGGCTCAATGTTGAACATTCGGTCCCATTCCCCATTGTCTTGCATATTATTCTCCTTCAAGTGTTAATACAATTCTCTCTAGAATTCATGATTGATTCTGTTTCCATCAGATTCTATCAGACAGCAAATTCTAAATCATGCCTACAAGTGGTGCAATAAAAATGCTTCTTACATATCCATTGTATTTTAATGCAAAAGTTTAAATCTTTAAACACAGATCCTTGAATGGGAGCAACTCCTCTCTACTAATCCATCCAACTATCATAATCTTAATCACCTTAATAACATTTCCTCTCAGTATTCTTTTCTCATGTTTTTACATAGATACATAGAAAATAGGTGCAGGATTAGGCCATTCGGCCCTTCGAGCCTGCACCGCCATTCAATATGATCATGGCTGATCATCCAACTCAGTATCCCGTACCTGCCTTCTCTCCATACCCCCTGATCCCTTTAGCCACAAGGGCCACATCTAACTCCCTCTTAAATATAGCCAATGAACTGGCCTCAACTACCCTCTGTGGCAGAGAGTTCCAGAGATTCACCACTCTCTGTGTGAAAACGTTTTTTCTCATCTCGGTCGGTCTTAAAGGATTTCCCCCTTATCCTTAAGCTGTGACCCCTTGTCCTGGACTTCCCCAACATCGGGAACAATCTTCCTGCATCTAGCCTGTCCAACCCTATAAGAATTTTGTATGTTTCTATAAGATCCCCTCTCAATCTCCTAAATTCTAGCGAGTATAAGCCAAGTCTATCCAGTCTTTCCTCATATGAAAGTCCTGACATCCCAGGAATCAGTCTGGTGAACCTTCTCTGCACTCCCTCTATGGCTATAATGTCCTTCCTCAGATTTGGAGACCAAAATTGTACGCAATACTCCAGGTGTGGTCTCACCAAGAACCTGTACAACTGCAGTAGAACCTCCCTGCTCCTATACTCAAATCCTTTTGCTATGAAAGCTAACATACCATTCGCTTTCTTCACTGCCTGCTGCACCTGCATGCCTACTTTCAATGACTGGTGTACCATGACACCCAGGTCTCGCTGCATCTCCCCTTTTCCTAATCGGCCACCATTTAGATAATAGTCTGCTTTCCTGTTTTTGCCACCAAAGTGGATAACCTCACATTTATCCACATTATACTGCATATGCCAAACATTTGCCCACTCACCCAGCCTATCCAAGTCACCTTGCAGTCTCCTAGCATCCTCCTCACAGCTAACACTGCCCCCCAGCTTAGTGTCATCCGCAAACTTGGAGATGTTGCCTTCAATTCCCTCATCCAGCTCATTAATATAAATTGTAAATAGCTGGGGTCCCAGCACTGAGCCTTGCGGTACCCCACTAGTCACTGCCTACCATTGTGAAAAGGACCCGTTTACTCCTACTCTTTGCTTCCTGTTTGCCAGCCAGTTCTCTATCCACATCAATACTGAACCCCCAATACCGTGTGCTTTAAGTTTGTATACTAATCTCTTATGTGGGACCTTGTCGAAAGCCTTCTGAAAGTCCAGATACAACACATCCACTGGTTCTCCCCTATCCACTCTACTAGTTACATCCTCGAAAAATTCTATAAGATTCGTCAGACATGATTTACCTTTCGTAAATCCATGCTGACTTTGTCCAATGATTTCACCACTTTCCAAATGTGCTCCTATCCCATCTTTAATAACTGACTCTAGCAGTTTCCCCACTACCGATGTTAGACTAACTGGTCTGTAATTCCCCGTTTTCTCTCTCCCTCCCTTCTTAAAAAGTGGGGTTACGTTTGCTACCCTCCAATCCTCAGGAACTACTCCAGAATCTAAAGAGTTTTGAAAAATTATCACTAATGCATCCACTATTTCTGGAGCTACTTCCTTAAGTACACTGGGATGCAGCCTATCTGGCCCTGGTGATTTATCGGCCTTTAATCCATTCAATTTACCCAACACCACTTCCCGACTAACCTGGATTTCACTCAGTTCCTCCATCTCCTTTGACCCGCGGTCCCCTGCTATTTCCGGCAGATTATTTATGTCTTCCTTAGTGAAGAAGGAACGAAAGTAGTTATTCAATTGGTCCGCCATATCCTTGTTCCCCATGATCAATTCACCTGTTTCTGACTGCAAGGGACCTACATTTGTTTTAACTAATCTCTTTCTCTTCACATATCTATAAAAACGTTTGCAGTCAGTTTTTATGTTCCCTGCCAGTTTTCTTTCATAATCTATTTTCCCTTTCCTAATTAAGCCCTTTGTCCTCCTCTGCTGGTCTCTGAATTTCTCCCAGTCCTCTGGTATGCTGCTTTTTCTGGCTAATTTGTACGCATCATCTTTTGGTTTGATACTATCCCTGATTTCCCTTGTTATCCACGGATGCACTACCTTCCCTGATTTATTCTTTTGCCAAACTGGGATGAACAATTTTTGTAGTTCATCCATGCAGTCTTTAAATGCCTTCCATTGCATATCCACCGTCAACCCTTTTAGAACTAATTGCCAGTCAATCTTGGCCAATTCACGTCTCATACCCTCAAATTTACCTTTCTTTAAGTTCAGAACCGTTGTTTCTGAATTAACAATGTCACTCTCCATCCTAATGAAGAACTCAACCATATTATGGTCACTCTTGCCCAAGGGGGCACGCACAACAAGACTGCTAACTAACCCTTCCTCATTACTCAATTCCCAGTCTAGAATAGCCTGCTCTCTCGTTGGTTCCTCTACATGTTGGTTTAGATAACTATCCCGCATACATTCCAAGAAATCCTCTTCCTCAGCACCCCTGCCAATTTGATTCACCCAATCTATATGTAGATTGAAGTCACCCATTATAACTGTTTTGCCTTTGTTGCACGCATTTCTAATTTCCTGTTTGATGCCATCCCCAACTTCACTACTACTGCTAGGTGGCGGTACACAATACCCACCAGCGTTTTCTGCCCCTTAGTGTTTCGCAGCTCTACCCATACCGATTCCACATCCTCCAAGCTAATGTCCTTCCTTTCCACTGCGTTAATCTCCTCTCTAACCAGCAACGCTACCCCACCTCCTTTTCCTTTCTCTCTATCTCTCCTGAATATTGAATATCCCTGGATGTTCAGCTCCCAGCCTTGGTCACCCTGGAGCCATGTCTCCGTGAT
This sequence comes from Malacoraja senta, assembly GCA_038087875.1. Lineage (NCBI taxonomy): Eukaryota > Metazoa > Chordata > Chondrichthyes > Rajiformes > Rajidae > Malacoraja > Malacoraja senta. The sequence continues at coordinate 41,404,474 of CM075978.1, forward strand.
CCCAACTATATCATAATCATTAATAGCTATCTGCACGTTCAACTCATCCACCTTATTACGAATGTTCCTTGCATTGAGACACAAAGCTTGTTTTTACAACGCTCTTACCCCTTATACAATTATGTTGAAAAGTGGCCCTTTTTGATTTTTGCCCTGGATTTGTCTGCCTGCCACTTTTACTTTTCACCTTGCTACCTATTGCTTCCGCCCGCATTTTACACCCCTCTGTTTCTCTGCTCACCCATTTAAGAACCCCACCACCTCTTATTCTCTGTTTATTATTGTTTTCTTCTTTCCCCCCTACATGTTGGGTCTGAGTGCTTTCCTTCTCTGCCTCCTGCCTCACACACTGTCTAATAGCTTTCTCTATTTGAGTCCCTCCCCCCAACCATTCTAGTTTAAAGTCTCCCCAGTAGCCTTTGCAGATGTCCCCGCCAGGATATCGGTCCCCCTCAGCTTCAAGTGCAACCCATCCTTTTTGTACAGGTCGCACCTTCCACAAAAGAGGTCCCAATTATCCAGAAATTTGAATCCCTGCCCTCTGCACCAGTCCTTCAGCCACGCATTTATCCTCCACCTCGCTCCATTCCTACTCTCACTGTCGGGTGGCACAGGCAGTAATCCCGAGATCGTTACCTTTGCTGTCCTACTCTTTAACTCCACTCCTAACTCCCTAAATTCTCCTTTCAGGACCTCTTCTCTTTTTTTACCTATGTCATTGGTACCTATATGTACCACGACCTCGGGCTGCTCTCCCTCCCCTTTCAGGATATCTTGGACACGTTGAGACACATCACAGACCCTGGCACCAGGGAGGCAATCTACCATCCGGGTCTCCCGACTGCGTCCACAGAATCGCCTGTCTGACCCCCTAACTATAGAGTCCCCTATTAGTATTGCCCTCCTCTTCTTTTCCTTACCCTTCTGAGCAACAGGACCAGCCTCTGTACCGTAGGCCCGGCCGCTGTCACTACCCCCAGGTAGGCTGTCCTCCCCAACAGTGCTCAAACAGGAGTACTTATTGTCAAGGTGTACAGCCACCGGGGTACTCTCTAGTCCCTGCCTGTGCCCCTTGCCTCTCCCAACCATGATCCACTTGCCTGCCTCCTGTGGTCTTGGAGTGACCACGCTCAATGACTTCCTTGCTCTCCCTGACCAGACGGAGGTCATCGAGCTGCTGCTCCAGGTTCCTAATACGGTCCCTTAGGAGCCCCATCTTGATACACCTGGCACAGATGTGGACGTCTGGAGGGCTATCAGACTCCATGACTTCCCACATCTGACATCCAGAACAGTAAACTGCCCTGGCCCTCATAGTCCCCTTACCTAGGATACAATACAAAACAAACTGCTACAATACAAAACAAACTGCTACAATACAGTACAATCAGCAGGGATCTGACTCCCAATCAGCTGCTCCCTCTTGTCTGCTTCCACCAATCAGCGGCTTCCTTAAGCCAACTTGTTTTTGAAGTGTTTTTGAAGTGCGAGTGGAACTTGGAACGTATACTCATACTCGCAGCATGGTCGACACAAGGTCGTAGGAGGTCTTTGTAACTCTCCTTCATGCTCGAGAGTAGTCCCCGTGTACTCGAGGCCTCAGCTAGGTTGCGGCGTATTTTTCAACATGTTGAAAAATGCCCGCGAGTAAAAAAAGGTCACCATGGAAAAAAACAATTTAAAAAAATATATATATTTTATTTATTAGAAGTAATGTGCATTACAGTGATATAAGCCAAAAATAACATAATACATTTCCTGTACCACTTCTTGTTTTAAACTTTAAAAAGAAGAATAGAGAGAGTTAGATAAGATAGTAAGTGCGTGAAAGAGTGATCAGTAGAAACCCGTAGAAACGTAAAACACGAGAAAGAGTTAAAAAGAAAACCAAAGAAAAAGAAAGAGAAAAATAGAGAACAGAAGATATAAGAAAGTAAAATAAGATAAAAGGGATGTACCTACTTCCTGAAGAAGGGTTTCGGCCCGAAACGTTGCCTATTTCCTTCGCTCCATAGATGCTGCTGCACCCGCTGAGTTTCTCCAGCTTTTTTGTGTACCTTCGATTTTCCAGCATCTGCAGTTCCTTCTTTAATACCTACTTCGTATCTTTACACACCCCTCACCAGGTCCTGAAACCATTTATTTTCAAAGTTATGTTGCACCCTATGCTTGTAATAAGTCGATAAATGGAGACCAAATCTTTTGGAAATGGTCTGATTTGCCTGCTAGGAGGAATCTCATGTCTTCTAGGTGTAACATTTCGGACATATTTGAAATCCACATTTTTATCATTGGTGTGGGAGCGTTTTTCCAGAATTTAAGTATAGTTTTTTTTGCCATTATTAAGCCGTAATTAAGGAAGCTCTTTTGGAACGAAGTCAGCTCAAAGCTGGCTTCCATTGTTCCAAAAATAATCAATTCTGCGTTCGGTTTCAGTTTTATTTTAAATAATTTTGTAAATATTTCAAAGATTTCATTCCAAAATTTTTGAATTTTTATACAAAAAACAAAGGAATGTGCTATAGTTGCTTCTTGGGATAGACATTTATCACAGATAGGGGAGACATTTGGAAAAAATTAACTTATTTTAGTTTTTGAGTAATATGGACTATGTAAAATTTTAAATTGGATTAGAATATGTCTTACATTGATCGAGCATTTGTGCACATATAGCAAGTGTAATCGATACTTTTTTACTCGTAGGTTTAGTCGTAGTAGGTCGTAGTAGGTCGTTATGTTAGTCGTAGTAATCGAGGGTAGTCGAAGGTAATCAAAGGTAGTCGAAGGTAATCGTAGATAGTCTTCATCATAGTCGAAGGAAGGTCGAAGGGAGATGGAAGGAGATCGAAGGAGGTCTTCTTCACTCTCCACTATTCGGTGTCCAATTTTCCTGAAGTTAGTCATAGCTAGTTGTAGCTAGTCGAAGCTAATCTTCAATATAGTTGAAGGAAGTCTTCTACATAGTCAAAAGATGTCTTCAACATGACATTTTTTCAAACTCTCCTAAAGTCTTCTAAAGTCGCCAATTAGGTCGCCCAAGTGGGACAGCCCCTTAATCAAATTTGGCCCGTGCTATCACGATTGTATAGGAGTATAGTACGGCACTGAGAACACATCCTTGCATGGTAACAGTGTTGAGAATTATTGTTTTGGAGATGTCACCTATCCTCACTGATTGTAGTTTGTGGGTAAGAAAGTAGAGGATCCAGTGGCAGAGGGAGTTGCTGATTCCAGGAATTTGGAAATGAGTTTGGATGAGATTATGGTGTTGAAGGCGGAGCAATAGTCAATAACTAGGAATCTAATGTAGGATCCTTGTGGTTCAGGTGTTGCAGAGATACGTTTAAGGCCAGGGAGATGGTATCTGTTGTGAACCTGTTGTGGCGGTAAGCAAACTGCACTAGATCAAGGCTGGCTGTGAGGCTGGAGTTAAAATGTGCAATCACCAGTCTCTCAAAGCACTTTATGATAGTGGATGTCAGAGCCACTGGATAGTTGTCATGAATCATTATTTGCTTTGGCATTGCCTTTGTCCAACAAAGGAAAAAGGTGCTGAAGATCAAGAACACAACCCTCGCACAAAACCCATGGTCTACTCAGGACCTGTGATCCCTGCCCTCCCTCATCTTCTGAGACTTGGATGATCTACATAATGATAATAATAATCTGATGACCTGGAGGCACTGGAAGGATACCATCAGCCCACAAAGTTCTCCACAATCACTGGAAAGATAATAGATAAAGAAAGTCCTCTCTCAGGCAAACATCACCGAGTCCCTAATTAAATTCAGATGGTCTACTGGGCAGATCAAATCATTTGCAGACCTGGCACCAGATTCCCAACAAAGACACCTCATTTTCAGCTCTATCATAGCAATTGATCACTAGGTAGACAGAGGTAAAGAATCAAAGATCTTCTCTAAGTCTTCTTGAAAAAAGTTAACATTCCAACTGACCACTCAGAGTGGAATAGGATCATTCATGATTGCATTGAGAACCTCTTTGCAAAGCACACAGAATCCCTAGGTAAATGGCAGAAGAAGCTCACCAACACATCACTTGCTGATCCCATCAGGCACTGCCCATCTTCCCTATACCAGCATGGAAACAAGCCCTTCTGCCCACCGGGTCCTTGCCACCCAACGATCACCTGTACACTAGTTCTATGTTATCCCAGTTTTGCATCCTACACACTAGGTCAATTTGCAGAAGCCAATTAATCTCCAAACCCATATGTCTTTGGAATGTGGAAGGAAACCGCAGCACCCAGAGAACACGCATGCGGTCATAGCGAGAACGTGCAAAGTCCATACAGACAACAACCGTAGTCAGGATCGAAACCTGATCTTTGGAGTTGTAAGGCAGCAAATTCACCACTGCGTCACTGTGCTGCCCTGGAGTAATTTATCTATCTATCCACTAAAATCATGATTAATAAGCTAAAGTGCCCTTCACAGAGGTAATAGAATTGAAAAGTACAGAAATTTGACTTGGAATTAGAAGATAAAGATAATGGAAGCCAACTGTTTGAAGTGCTTCTACTTGGTTGCCACTTTCAAGGGTGATGTACTTCTTAATGCTTAATTCAACAAGGAAACCTTTCAAAGCTTGTCTGACTAGACATTGGAAGTTACGTAAGCGTTGATGAAAAGTTATCAATCTAAAACTTTAGCTGTTTCTCTCTCCGCCAATACTGCTAAACTGTTGATTATTTCCAGCATTTTTTGTTTTAATTTTGTGTTAGAGAAGCAAGGAAATCAGAAAGTAGACAGAAATGCTGGAGAAACTCAGTGGGTGGGGCAGCATCAATGGAGAGACGGAATAGGTGACATTTTGGGTCAAGACCCTTCTTCAGACTGATGTCGGGGGGGGGGGGGGGGGGGCTGCCCCCCCCCCCCCGACATAGATGCTGCCTCACCCGCTGAGTTTCTCCAGCATTTTTAAATACCTTCGATTTTTCCAGCATCTGCAGTTCTTTCTTAAACAAGGAAATCAGAAATATATTTGTGCCAAAGTGGTGAATTAAATTAAATAACATATATTCCAAAACCTGCCTGTTCATCCCCATTTGAGATTTCCTCCTTTGAGACAAATTGAAGCTTCTAACGATTCCTTTGAACCAGCTTAAAATAAATCTCAAATCAGCTGTAAAGATTCAAGAGATAGGCAGCTACTGCAGAAAAAAATAAGAATCAGCAATATTCTTTTGAAGAGCAGAAGATGTTCTAACTCAAGTTATTGTATATTTTCTGTAATTGGTACACATACTATCATCACAAGCAAATGGCTAGGGCCTTCCGAAATACTGGTTGATGTCATACATAGCTTTCATTGTTTTGTAAACCAGAATCTCCACTTCTTTGCTTATCAAACTTTGCTTTCAATGCCCCCATTGCCAATTATATTATCTTGTCACACTTCATCAAGGAATGCCCATCTGTCTTTCTCATCCAAAGTTACATTTCACCCTTTGGCCTTCTTTTGTGCATGTCACAAAGGGGGATATTCAGATGCAGGGACTATCTTTGTAAATTTGTTACATCATGGAACCATATTTAAGTAGCTTTAAGTGATATAAATTCATTGCCTACATAAGTCAAGAGTCAAGAGTGTTTTATTGTCATATGCCCCAGATAGGACAATTAAATTCTTGCTTGCTGCAGCACAACAGAATATGTAAACATAGTACATAACGGGAGAAAAAATGTTCAGTGTGTCTATACACATGCACACATACTCAATAAATAACAAATATAGTGCAATCATAATGATAGTCTGTTGCAGTTCAGAGCTTATTTGTTGTCGTGTTTAATAGCCTGATGGCTGTTGGGAAGAAGCTGTTCCTGAACCTGGACGTTACAGTTTTCAGGCTCCTGTACCTTCTTCCCGATGTCAATGGTGAAATGAGTGTGTGGCCAGGATGGTGTGGGTCTGATGATATTGGCTACCTTTTTGAGGCAGCGACTTCGATAGATCCTTTCGATGGTGGGGAGGTCAAAGCCAGTGATGGACTGGGCAGTGGTCACAACTTTTTGCAGTCTTTTCCGCTCCTGGACGTTCAAGTTACGCAACCAGGCTACGATGCAACCAGTCAGTATGCTCTCTACTGTACACCTGTAGAAGTTCAGGAGAATCCTCTTTGACATGCCGAATCTCCGGAATCTTCTCAGGAAGTAGTCGCTGATGTGCCTTCTTTATAATTGCATCAGTGTGCTGGGTCCAGGAACGATCTTCAGAAATATGCACGCCCAGGAATTTGAAGTTTTTGACCCTCTCCACCATCGTCCCATTGATGTAAACAGGATTGTGGGTTCTTATCCTTCCCCTACCAAAGTCCACAATCAGTTTCTTGGTTTTATTGATGTTGAGAGCCAGGTTGTTGTGCTGGCACTATTTGGTCAATTGGTCGATCTCACTTCTATACTCTGACTCATCACCATCTGGGATTCGTCCAACAACTGTGGTGTCATCGGCGAACTTGATGATGGAGTTCGCATTATGTCCAGCTACGCAGTCATAGTACGCGGGTATAGAGTGAGTAAAGCAGGGGCTGAGCGTTCACCCTTGAGGTGCTCCCGTACTGATTGTTACAGAGGATGAAGTGTTTCTGCCAATTCGAACTGACTGTGGTCTGTGGATGAGGAAGTCGAGGATCCAATTGCAGAGGTATGCGCAGAGACTCAGTTCCGTGAGCTTGTTAACCAGCTTTTTTTTAAAATCAAAAATATTTATTCAAATATTAAAATAGTATGACAACCATATAACCATATAACCATATAACCATTACAGCACGGAAACAGGCCATCTCGGCCCTTCAAGTCCGTGCCGAACATTTTTTTTTAATTAAAAAAAAAAAAAAAAAATACTTCCCCCTAGTCCCATCTACCTCCACTCAGACCAAAACCCTCCATTCCTTTCCCGTCCATATACTCATCCCATCTATTTTTAAAGGATAAAATCGAACCAGCCTCCACCACTTCCACTGGAAGCTCATTCCACACAGCTACCACTCTCTGAGTAAAGAAGTTCCCCCTAATGTTACCCCTAAACATCTGTCCCTTAATTCTCAAGTCATGTCTCCTTGTTTGAATCTTCCCTACTCTCAATGGAAAAAGCTTATCCACGTCAACTCTGTCTAACCCGCTCATAATTTTAAAGACCTCTATCAAGTCCCCTCTTAACCTTCTGCGCTCCAAGACCTAACTTGTTCAACCTTTCTCTGTAACTTAGTTGCTGAAACCCAGGCAACATTCTAGTAAATCTCCTCTGTATTCTCTCTATTTTGTTGACATCCTTCCTATAATTAGGCGACCAAAATTGTACTCCATACTCCAGAATTGGCCTCACCAATGCCTTGTACAATTTTAACATTACATCCCAACTTCTATATTCAATGCTCTGATGTATAAAGGCCAGCACCCCAAAAGCTTTCTTTACCACCCTATCTACATGAGATTCCACCTTCAGGGAACTATGCACAGTTATTCCTAGATCCCTCTGTTCAACTGCATTCCTCAATTCTGTACCGTTTACCATGTATGTCCTATTTTGATTTGTCCTGCCGAGATGTAGTACCTCACATTTATCAGCATTAAACTCCATCTGCCATCTTTCAGCCCACTCTTCCAAATGGCCTAAATCTCTCTGTAGACTTTGAAAATCGACTTCATTATCCACCACACCACCTATCTTAGTATCATCTGCATACTTATTAATCCAATTTCCCACACCATCATCCAGATCATTGATGTACATGACAAACAACAGTGGACCCATCACAGACCCCTGAGGCACCCCACTAGTCACCGGCCTCCAACCTGACAAACAGCCATCCACCATTACTCTCTGGCATCTCCCATTCAGTCACTGTTGAATCCACCTTGCTACTCCACCATTAATACCCAACAATTTAATCTTCTTAACCAACCTTCCATGAGGTACCTTGTCAAAGGCCTTACTGAAGTCCATATAGACAACATCCACTGCTTTACCCTCATCAATTTCCCTAGTAACCTCTTCGAAAAATTCTAGAAGATTAGTCAAACATGACCTTCCAGGCAAAAATCCATGTTGACTGTTCCTAATCAGACCCTGCTTATCCAGATGCTTATATATATTATCTTTAAGTATCCTTTCCATTAATTTGCCCACCACTGACGTCAAACTAACAGGTCTATAATTGCTAGGTTTACTCTTAGAACCCTTTTTAAACAATGGAACAACATGCGCAGTACGCCAATCCTCCGGCACTATTCCCGTTTCTAATGACATTTGAAATATTGCTGTCATAGCCCCTGCTATTTCTACACTAACTTCCGCACCTCCTCTTCTTTGAATCTCATAGTTTCCATTGCTACTCTGCTTGTTTCCCTTACCTCACCTAATTCCATATCCTTCTCCTTGGTGAATACCGAAGAAAAGAAATTGTTCAATATCTCCCCCATCTCTTTTGGCTCTGCAGATAGCTGTCCACTCTGACTCTCTAATGGACCAATTTTATTCCTTGTTATCCTTTTGCTATTAATATAGCTGTAGAAACCCTTTGGATTTACTTTCACCTTACTTGCCAAAGCAACCTCATATCTTCTTTTAGCTTTTCTAATTTCTTTCTTAATATTCTTTTTACATTCTTTATACTCCTCAAGCACCTCATTTACTCCATGCTGCCTATAATTATTATAGATCTCTCTCTTTTTCCGAACCAAGTGTCCAATTTCCCTTGAAAACCATGGCTCTTTCCAATTTTTACTATTTCCTTTCAACCGAACAGGAATAAAGGACAACACAATAAAACAAAACAGAACCCACCACCATAGTACAAGACAAACAAATAAACAAAGTAAACTACTAAACAACTATATTACAATCCTTGTCCAGGATACATTCAACCCCCCTCGGTGCCCAACGGTCCCTGAATTCCCCTGGGTGCCTATGGACAGCGCGTAGTCCCTTTCTAGTACCACCCGGGCGCAGACGTAACCCCGGAAAAGGGGCAGGCAGCTGGCTCAGGCAGAGCCTTCTTCCACCTGGCGCCATGACTCGCGGATGACCAGCTTGGCCAGGCCCAGGAGCAACCCTACCAGGACATCTTCAGCCCACCCACTCCCCTACGCCCAGATGATGGTGGTGAAAAATGCAGCCAGAAGGCAAGGAGTAGCCCCTTTAGGTATTGGAACAGGGGGCTGCAGCCTCACAAAAGTGGCAGGCGAGAGAAACAGGTTGCAGGGAACTCCTCAGTGCAACACCCTCCACCCCATGTCCCCATTGTAGAGGGGGAGAATCCCTGCGTAGAGGGACCCGTACAGGGCTCCCAGGAAGGATTGCGACGCCTGGGTCTGACGAATACTTCCGGCTGAGCGGGGGTTTGCTCAACCACAAGTACTATACACGTTTGAGTCCCCCGACACCCGGCGGGGCGGGACAAGGGCCGGCTGCTCTCACGCCCGGGCCATCGCCCTCTGCTGGCGGAGGGGGGGCCCGTTGACGGCAACCAGGTTCCAGACTCTCAACAAAGTCCCTGTAGAAGCCGGGCATCGCCAGCAGGACGGCACCCCTGACGCCCACCATTGGGATCCGCGTGCCACATTGAAGGCAGCGGCCCCGGTGGAAAAAGTGCGTCGCCAGCACATGCTACCTGGGATGACACCCTGAGTACAGGTCCTGAGGGGGAGAGTCGCCAACTTGGTGCGAATGTACAACAGCGACTGACCGCCCTCCTCGATCAGGAGACTCAGGACCGCTGCAGAGACCGAGTGCTTTCCGTTGCCCCAGAAGAAGTCCACCAACTTCTTCTGGATGATCCCAGCAAAGGTGGCCAATGGGACCAATGTGGTCAATCTGTACCAGAGCATGGAAACCATGAGTTGATTAATGACCAACACCATGCCTGGTTGGAAAGCACTCTGAGGTGACTTGACCAGCGCCCCAGCCGGGCGACGACTTTCATCCTCAGCTCCTGCCAGTTCGCCAGCCAGGTCTCAGCAACAGGACTCAGGTAGACTCCCAAGTAGAGGAGGTTAGATGGTGCTCCACGTGAAAGACCTCATCGCCTCCGGGAGGGAGTCCACCTGGTAACCAGCTTTTTTTCCCTTTTTTTTCTTTCTTTTTTTAAATCAAAAATATTTATTCAAATATTAAAATAGTATTTACAACACAATAAAACAAACTAGAACCCACCACCATAGTACAAGACAAAACAAATATACTACTAAACAACTATATTACAATCCTTGTCCTGGATACATTCAACCCCCCTCGGTGCCCAACGGTACCGGAAATCCCCCAGGGTGCCCATGGACAGCGCGTAGTCCCATTCTAGTACCACCTGGGCACGGAAGTAACCCGGAAAAGAGGCAGGCAGCTGGCTCGAGCAGAGCACTCTTCCGCCTGGCGCCATGACTCACGGATGGCCAGCTTGGCCAGGCCCAGAAGCAACCCAACCAGGACATCTTCAGCCCTACCCTCTCCCCTACGCACAGGGTGTCCAAAGATGAGGATGGTGGGTGAAAAATGCAGCCAGAAGGCAAGGAGCAGCCCCTTTAGGTATTGGAACAGTGGCTGCAGCCTCACACACACCATATACACATGGTACACAGACTCTTCCAGCACGCAAGATTGGCAGGCGGCTGGCGAGTCTGTGAACTGTGAGAGTAACAGGTTGCAGGGAACTCCTTGGTGCAATACCCTCCACCCCAAGTCCCCAATGTAGAGGGGGAGAATCCCTGCGTAGAGGGACCCCCACCGGGGGCCCCCATCGCGTCCGGAAGGCAACACCGACTGCCACTTGGTGTCCGGACGGTGGACCAGGGCGAGGAAGTGCAGGGTGTGGAGGAGGAGCCCATACAGGACATGCCTCCTTGCGTCTCGGAGTGAGATGGTGTCGAGGAAAGGCGGCTCAAGTTGTGTGGGACCGGCTCCCGGGAAGGATTACAGAGTCTGGGTCAGACTAATACTTCCGACTGAGCGGGGGTTTGCTCAACCGCAAGTACTACACACGTTTGAGCCCCCCCCAATGCCCAGTGGGGTGGGAAAAGGGCCGGCTGCTCTCACGCCCGGGCCGTCGCCTCCGCTGGCAGAGGGGGGGGCCCGGTCGACGGCAACCAGTTTCCAGACTCTCAACAAGTCCCTGTAGAAGTCGGGCATCCTCAGCAGGAAGGCATGGCTGACGCCCACCATCGGGATCCGCGTACCTTCTTGAAAGCAGCGGCCTCGTTGGAAAAAGTGCATCGCCAGCACGTGCTACCTGGGAGGACACCCTGAATACATATATTCGTGGACAAATTATTTCATACTCCGTGGAAGTAAAAAAAAAAACTCAAAATGAAATACATATATTGGCTGAAGAAGGGTTTCGGCCTGAAACATTGCCTATTTCCTTCGCTCCATAGATGCTGCTGCACCCGCTGAGTTTCTCCAGCAGTTTTGTCTACCTTCGATTTTCCAGCATCTGCAGTTCCTTCTTCAATACATATATTGGCTGATGAGAATAAAGAAATTGATAAAAAAATATTCAAAAGCTCCTAGTCTAGAGCTCTATAAGAATAGAGTTGAACTTCAATTAAGACATGATTTGTTATTAGTATCACCGATTGAGAATCAGTTACTTAAAACCAAAAGTCAATTTTATATACATGGCGAAAAATCTGGTAAATTACTCGCTAATCAGTTGAAAGCGGTGTCGGCCAAACGTCAGATTACTAAAGTGAGTAAACAGGATGGTACATTGACTGATGAAATTAAGAATTCCTGAATACCTCCCAATACCAATCAGAATTTCCTACTGATTCCAATATAATGCATGAGTTTTTAAAGAAACTGAACTTGCCAAATTTACCACATAATGAGTCTCTGTTGTTAGACGAACCCATCATGGAGGAAGAAATACAGAAAGCAATCCTTTTGATGGATTCTGGTAAAGCTCCTGGTTTAGATGGGTTTACATTAGAATTTTTAAAGTATTTCTCAAGTTTACTGTCTCCCTGGCTATGCAAGGTTTTTAAAGAAGCCTTTTTAATGAATAGATTACCACAATCCTTTTATGAAGCATCTATTTCTTTAATTCTTAAAAAAGACAAAGATCCTATAGAAGTGACCATATAGACCTATATCACTATTAAATGTAGATTACAAAATTCTTTCCAAAATATTAGCTATATTGGAAAATATTTTACCGCAAATTATTTCTGAAGATCAGACAGGTTTTATTAAAAATCGTTACTCATACTTTAACGTTAGGAGATTAATGAATATCATATATACAGCGTCAAATAATACTTCAGAATGTGTCATTTCACTTGATGCTGAGAAGGCGTTTGATAGAGTAGAATGGGAATACTTATTCAATACACTTGAAAAATTTAAGATTGGTCCAAAATTTATTTATTGGATCAAGCTGATATATCATATACCTCAGGCTTCTGTACTTACCAATAATCAGAGATCCCCTTTTTTTCAGGCTCTTTCGAGGTACTGGACAGGGCTGTCCTTTAAGTCCTTTACTGTTTGATATCGCTTTGGAACCTATGGCCACCGCTATTAGGGAATCCCCTAATATTTCTGGTATTGTCCATGGGAATAAGACACATAAGCTATCTCTTTATGCAGATGATCTGTTATTATTCATTTCTAACCTTGAGAAATCTATTCCGGCTATAGTAGCTCTACTTAATCAATTTAGTAGTTTTTCTGGTTATAAACTAAATCTTAGTAAGAGTGAGCTTTTTGCATTAAACAATCTAGTTTCGAATTATGGAGAGTTTCCATTTAGATTGACTACTGAATGTTTTACTTATTTAGGCATTAAGATTACCAAGAAACACAAGGATTTATTTAAAGCCAATTTTACACCTTTAATTGACCATATCAAACCACAGTTCACTAAATGGTCACCAATGTCCTTATCTCTAATAGGCCGAATCAATGCTATTATAATGTTTATCTTACCTAAATTTTTATATTTATTTCAGACGATACCAATTTTTATTCCTAAATCTTTCTTTGATATCATTGACTCCAAAATGTCCTTATATATATTTGGCAGAATAAAAATTCCAGACTAAGTCAAAAATACTTACAGAAATCAAAAAAAGATGGTGGTTTGGCACTGCCGAACCTTAGATTTTATTATTGGGCAGTTAATGCTCACTTTTTAACGTTTTAGACAAAAGATTTAGAAGATACCCAATTTCCAGGATGGATAAATCTTGAACGTGATTCTATGCAAGGGATATCATTGGCTTCTATTCTAGGGGCCTGGTTACCTTTTACAATTACGAGATTGAATAAATATACGACTAACCCAATATTAAGACATACACTTCGAATATGGTTTCAATTTCGTAAGTTTTTTGGATTGAATGATTTTATTTTATCGAGTCCTATCGTATCTAATTTTTCCTTCCAACCTTCTAGCACTGATCAAGCCTTTCTGTTATGGAAGAGGAAGGGATTAGTAGCTTTTCGTGATTTGTTTTTGGATGGTTGTTTTATGTCTTTTGAACAACTCTCCAATAAATATAATTTACCTAACACATTTTTTTAGATATTTACAAATTAGACATTTTTTGAGGGCTACTCTACCCTTTTTTCCGTTACCACATCAAACCAATATATTGGGAAAAAAATTACATTTGAACCCTTATCAGAAAGGCTTAATAACGACCATTTATGTTGATTTTGAAATTTAAAAAAGATACATTTGATAAAATTAAGAATGGCTGGGAAAGAGAACTTCAAATTTCTTTATCTATAGAGATTAGAGATTAGAGATTCCTTTATTTGTCATTCAGACCTTTCGGTCTGAACGAAATTTCGTTGCCTGCAGTCATACATATAATAATAAATGACAAAACACACAATAAACACAAATTAACATCCACCACAGTTAGTTCACCAGGCACCTCCTCACTGTGATGGAGGCAAAAGTCTTAAAGTCTCTGTCTCTTCCCGCTTTGTTCTTCCTCTGCGCTGAGGCGATCCAGGCTTCTGATGCTGTGACCCCGCCGGGCGACGGTAAACCAGTCCCGCGGCCGAATCCGTGCTCCGCGACGGGCCGGCTCAAACTCCGCGGCCCGGGGTGGTCGAAGCTGCCGAAGCTGCCGCCCTCCAGTCCAGCGGACGCAGCTGTAGTTGCGGGAGCCCCAGAAAAACAGGTCACCAACCTGTGACCTGCGCGCTCCCGACGATGTCGTCCACTGGGCCAGCTGCGGCCGAGCCTCCGGATTCAGGTCGCCACCAGTGTCCTCGGTCGCCACCGCCGGAACGCCACCGCAGCCCCGAAGTTGGCCAGCCTCGCGCTGGTAAGTCCTGGCTCTGCCTCCGGAGCCTCGAGGTCGGTCGGTCGCAGTTGGAGTTGGAGGCCGGCAGCTCCGCCATTTTGGCCTCAGCGCAGATGGAGGCAGAGAAGGGGGATACGACAAGAAAAAGTCGCATTCCCCCGAAAGAAGAGACAAAAGTCATGTTTCACCCCCCACCCCCCCACCCCACACATACACAACCCAATAAACTAAAATTTAACTTAAACAGGACAAAAGAAAATAACAAAAAAAGTAAAAACAGACGGACTGCAGGCGAGCCGCTGCTGTACGACAGCGCCGCCACTGTTATAGAGAAATGGGAGAGGATTCTTCAATTAGTTAATACTAATGTATGGTTTGCAAGACACGCTTTGTGTGCAAGACACGCTTTGATACAATTCAAGGTGGTTCACAGAGCTCATATGTCAAAAGATAAGTTAGCTCGTTTTTATGGTCATATAAATTCTACCTGTGACAGATGTAATTCTGAAGTGGCCTCATTGACATATGTTTTGGTCCTGCCCACTTTTGGAAAAATATTGGAAAGAAATTTTTGATACTATTTCTGTAGTTTTAGGTATTGATTTACAACCTCATCCTATTACTGCAATTTTTGGGCTACCAATGTTAGATTCTATTCATCTATCCTGTTCCGCCCATCAGCTGATTGCTTTTACCACATTAATTGCCAGAAGATCTATTGTATTTAAATGGAAAGATTCTAATCCTCTGACCACATTGGTACTCTGAAACGATATCATGTTTAAATTTAGAAAAAATTAGGAGTGACATTCTTGAACCCTTGGTTAAATTTGATAGGACTTGGGGAAGATTTATTCAACATTTTTATACGACATAAACTGTCCCCTCTCCAACTGTTATAATAATTTTTTTTACCGTTATACGGTGGAACGGACTTGACGACAAACAGGAACTTAAATTGTTGAAACTCTTTGCAGCCCAGATTCTGTTTTGCTTTTTATTTTATTTTTTTCTTTAGTTTAGGGGGGTTTTGTTTTTTCTCTTTTTTTCTCTTTTTTTTTTCTTTTTATCTTTTTGTTTTTATACATATAAGTTCTCTTTTAAACACTTAACTATATTTACATAGAGACCGGGAGGTCTATATTCAATGTGTATTTTGACACTGGACTCGTATTTAGGTTATACCTGCCATTAATGTAACCCTGATCCCTATGTATCAATATCACTGTTATGTTTATCATTACTTTTTTGTTGCTTTGTTTTTGCTTTTGAAAAAAACTGATAAAAAGATTTTAAAAGAATGAAAGAATGCACACCAGCGACTGACCGCCCTCCTCGATCGGGAGGCTCAGGACCACTGCAGAGACCCAGTGGTTTCCGTTGCCCCAGAAGAAGTCCACCAACTTCTTCTGGATGATCCCAGCAAAGTTGGCTGATGGGATCAATGTGTACCAGAGCATGGAGGCCACGAGTTGGTTAAAGACCAACACCCTGCCCCAGTTGGAAAGCACTCTGAGGAGACCCGACCAGCGTCCCAGCCGGGTGACGCCTTTCATCTCCAGCTCCTGCCAGTTCGCCAGCCAGGTCTCCACAACGGGACTCGGGTAGATTCCCAAGTAGAGGAGGTGCATGGTGCTCCACGTGAAAGACCTCATCTCCCCCGGGGGGGGAGTCCACCTGGTAACCCGCTTTTTTCCCCTTTTTTTTAACATTAAAAAAATATATATTACACTACAATAAAACAAACTAGAACCCACCACCATAATACAATACAAACTAGGGGGCTTAGCACTCCCTAACTTCGTGTATTATTATTGGTCAGTAAATATTAAAAATATGATCCAACTGATGGACAACTCTGCCCAGCAAGTGGACTGGATTGTAATGGAGAGAGAGGACTGCTCCTCTGGTAACATTGGAGCGATCCTCCTCTCACCAATGAAACTGAATAACATAAATTATAACAAAAACCCAATTATACATAGTACAATCAGAACTTGGAAACAAATAAAACAAAATTAAAAATTAAGAAATCTATCGCTTTTATCTCCAATAGTTAATAACCCTTCGTTTAATCCCTCTATTATAGACAAATCTTTTATACAATGGGATAGACTAGGAATTAAAACGTTCGGTGACTTGTATGAAACTGGAAAATTACTATCATTCCAACAATTACAAATAAAATATAAACTGGGAAATAATCAATATTTTAAATATTTTGAAATATGTGACTATTTGAAAAAATATACAAAAGATCATTATAATATCCCAGCAGATGTATTGGATGAAGCAATGCAGATAAAAGCTGAATCAGCAAACTTAATATCATATTTGTATAATATTATCTTAAATGTAGAAATACCATCTACGGAAGGTATTAGAAGAGACTGGGAACAAGAATTAGCTATTAAAATCTCAAAGGAAAGGTGGAATGAACATTTATTAAACGTGCATAAATGTTCGATTAATGTAAGACACACTTTAATACAATTTAAAATTTTACATAGATTATATTATTCAAAAACTAAAATTAATAAAATCTTCCCAAATGTATCATCCATTTGTGATAAATGTCCATCTCAAGAAGCTACTATAGCGCACTCATTTGTTTTTTGTACAAAAATTCAAAAATTTTGGATTGAAATTTTTGAAATCTTTACAAAATTATTTAAAATAAAACTGATACCAAAAGCAGAATGGATTATCTTCGGAACAACGGAAGATAGTCCTGAACTAAATGTGTTTCAAAAGAAATTAATAGATTACGGGTTAATAACTGGAAAAAAGTTAATCCTAAAATTCTGGAAAACGCTCCAATACCAACTATAAACATGTGGATTTCAAATATGTTTGAAACATTACACCTAGAAGAGATATGACTTCTCCTGGCAGGTAAACCAGATCACTTCCACCTGACATGGTCTGCATTTATAGAATTATTACAAGTATAAGGTGCAAAAGTACTTTAAAAAAAACTGAGGTCAGGTAAAGGGGGATGAAAGCTGGAGAGTTGGTATATCCCATTTGCGTGATGCTTATAACAAAGTATTTGTTTTTCTCTTTTTTCCTCTTTCTCTTTTTTTTCTTCTTTAGGGTCTATCTCTTAATCCTTTCTTTTTAATTTCTTTTCTACAGGGTCTCTGTTCTTTCTTGTTGTCACGTTTTTACACCTTCACTATTTTCCTTCACTTTCTCTTTTTTCTTAATCTCAACCTTTCCTTTTTATCAGTGTGAAAAATGACGGAGTACATTAATTGTAATAAGATATACGTGATGAGTACTAATGTAATTGGTTGTAATGTAATGTACTTCTAATAATTAAAATTAAAAAAAAAAAAAAAAATACAGTACAAACAAATATCCTTAATAAACTACTATACAGCTATCTTGTGAAGGATATATTCAACACCCTGCGGAGCCCAACGGTCCCGGAACTCCCCCAGGGTGCCCGTGGACAGGGCGTATTCCCTTTCTAACCCCACCCGGGCACGGACGTAACCCCGGAAAAGGGGCTGGCAGCCAGCTCTGGTATAGCCCTCCACCGCCTGGCGCCATGACTCGCTGATGGCCAGCTTGGCCAGGCCCAGGAGCAACCCAACCAGGACATCTTCAGCCCTAGCCTCTCTCCGACGCACAGGGTGTCCAAAGATAAGGATGGTGAGTGAAAAATGCAGCCGGAAGGCAAGGAACAGCCCCTTTAGGTATTCAAATAGTGGCTGCAGCCTCACGCACTCCATGTACATGTGGTACACAGACTCTTCCAGCCCGCAAAAGTGGCAGGCGGCTGGCAAGTCTGTGAACTGCGAGAGAAACAGGTTGCAGGAAACACCTCGGTGCAATACCCTCCACCCCAGGTCCCCAATGTAGAGGGGGAGAATCCCTGCGTAGAGGGACCCCCACCGGGGGCCCCCGTCGTGACCGGAAGGCAACACCGACCGCCACTTGTGGACCAGGGCGAGGAAGTGCAGGGTGTGGAGGAGGAGCCCGTACAGGACACGCCTCCCTGCGTATCGGAGGGAGATGAAGGGTGTTGAGGATAGGCGTCTCAAGTTGTGTGGGACCGGCTCCCGGGAAGGATTACAGCGCCTGGGTCCGACGAATACTTCCGGCTGAGTGGGGGTTTGCTCAACCGCAAGTACTCCACACCTCTGAGCCCCTCCTAATGCCCAGTGGGGCGGGACAAGGGCCGGCTGCTCTCACGCCCGGGCCGTCGCCCTCCGCCGGCGGAGGGGGGGCCTGGTCGACGGCAACCAGTTTCCAGACTCTCAACAAGTCCCTGTAGAAGCCGGGCATCCCCAGCAGGATGGCACGGCTGACGCCCACCATCGGGATCCGCGTACCTTCTGGAAAGCAGCAGCCCCGTTGGAAAAAGTGCCTCGCCCGCACGTGCCACCTGGGAGGACACCATGAATACCTCTGCAGGGTCCTGAGGCAGAGATCCGCCAACTTGGTGCGAATGCACACCAGCGACTGACCACCCTCCTCGATCGAGAGACTCAGGACCACTGCAGAGACCCAGTGCTTTTCGTTGGCCCAGAAGAAGTCCACCAACTTCTTCTGGATGATCCCAGCAAAGGTGGCTGATGGGACCAATGTGGTCAATCTGTACCAGAGCAAGGAGGCCATGAGTTGGTTAAAGACCAACACCCTGCCCCGGTTGGAAAGCACTCTGAGGAGACCCGACCAGCGTCCCAGCCGGGTGACGACTTTCATCTCCAGCTCCTGCTAGTTCGCCAGCCAGGTCTCCGCAACGGGATTCAGGTAGACTCCCAAGTAGAGGAGGTGCTCCACGTGAAAGACCTCATCTCCCCCGGGAGGGAGTCCACCTGGTAACCAGCTTGGAGGGGATGATGGTATTGAATGCCGAGCTGTAGTCTATAAACAACAGCCTGACATAAGTGTTTTTATTATCCAAGTGGTCCAATGTGGAGTGGAGAGCCAGTGAGATTTCATCCTCCGTTGACCTGTTGTGGCAGTAGGCGAACTGTAGTGGGTCGAGGTTCTTGTCGAGGTAGGAGCTGATGAGCCCTTCAACCTACCAAATCCACGTTGACCATCGATCACCCATTCACATTAGTTCTATGTTATCCCCTTTCTCATCCACTCCCTACATAATAGGGGTAATTTACAGAGTTCAATTAATCTACTGTTCCATACGTCTTTGGGATGTTCGGGGAATCCGGAGCACCCAGAGGAAACTCACACAGTCATAGGGAGAACACACAAATTCCACACAGAGAGAACCCAAGGTCAGATTCAACCCTGGTCTCTGGTGCTACATGGCAGCTGCTCATCCTGCTGCGTGACCGTGTAGCCCTGAGGTCTGTGATTGTTTTGCTTTGGTTGATCCTTTGGTGCCAATGATCCTCTGGTCACAATTAGGTTCACTGGGGACAAAAGAAACTCTTCCCCCAAGAACTTGTGGTACAAATTCTACATTGTGGGTTGTGTGAACAGATGTAACATACAGTGACCATAATCCGGACAATACAAATGTTAAATGGTATGACGTATATGCAGGATTGCAATATTCAGGGCTCAGTAATGCTGCTGAAATTCATCCATTTCTATTTTTAAGCCATCCTTAATTTATAGGCGAAATTTTGAACAAAAGTATTATTATTATTATTAATCATTTGCATCAAGAATACATATCAACTGTGAATTTGAAAATGCCGACTCTCCATTCTCTGTTATTTTAGGCTCTGAAAGGATATTTATAATAAATCATTGGATCTTGCTCAAAGCTTATTCGATAAAGTACAGACCCACAAAACCTTTGGGAAATCTCTGGGCCACGACTGCTCAAAGTACAGAAGGAGTATTTGGGGTGGAAATTAAAACCCTGGAGCCACTTATCTGGAGCGCCCAGAAACCATGTATAAGCAGTGGAAGAAGCACATAACACACATATCCTCTCGGTCGTAATCTGTCTCATCTGTGGAAGGATATGCGATGCCCACATTGGCTTCATTAGTCACTTCAGAACTATCCAAGAAGCAGAATTTAGAGCAAAGCAGAGATATAGACTTCCTACTTGAAATACTTAAGTACCATCAGAACATTTATTTCCATGTTATTCATTCAACCTTTATTTTCATTTTTAACCATACTTAAAACTGCTGCATACTCAATGCCCTATGGAAAATGTGGTAGAAAATTGGTGGGCAGCTGCATAAATAATATTTGCAATTGATCTTTTTATGTTAGGTACTTTAGATAAATGTGCAGAAATGCAGAAAATGGTTTAACTATGTTTTTAACAACACAACACACTGCAGTGCAATAATATAAGATTATGAGACATAGGAGCAGAAATTGGCCAATCGGTACATCGAGTCTGCCATTCGATCATTGCTGATCTATTTTTTCTTCTCAATCCTGTTCTCCATCCTTCTTCCCTGTAACTTTAGAAATTCTCCCTAATCAGTATGTCTAATTAGGCGATTACCATGGCCTGATTATCCAATAAGCAATAATCATAGTGCTAATACATTAATTTAAAATGTCTCAACATGTGAGTTTGTGTATGTGAATTTTGTTTTAAAAATCATGAGTGCAGCGGAATTATAGATTTGGTCAAAAGTACCTATGAAACTCACATACTATCAAAAAACATACCATTTGTTCACTGATCTCCGGTAAATAGGAAGCCCACACACAGTTCTGATCTAAATGGGATTCCAGCTCTGTTCCAATTATAGAATTGTTAACTGTCCATGGGAGTAATCAGGCAACTCATTCAATTGCACCAAATTATAGCAAAGCATTATGATTTAAGAAGGCCTTTCACAATCTGGAGTCTGGATTTAGATCTTGTCTAAATTCTTCAAGCATCCGTGGCACATGAATCCTTTAATTTATTTTCAACTTTTTTGCTAACAACTAATCATGTTGTTTCTTAGCTTAATTCAGGACTATTATCTATGGATTTAAAAATTGATGGCCATTATTTTGTTCTATTCTTTCAAACTGTTTTTTTAACTTCTGTTTCAGCTAAAATTTAACCAGAGTAAGTAGGGTACATTGAATATTGCAAAATGCATGTCTTGTTTAGTCTGACTAGGTTACCAAAATCAGACACTGGCACTGATGAAAGAGAAGTGTGCTGGGCCATATCAAACAAATAACAGAAAATGAGAAAGGAGTGAAATATCTAATCGCTGGTGCCATCATATTCTGTGTCAGCTTCCACCTTAATTACAAATTTGTTTAAATAGGCTCAAGTCCAGAAAGATCTATCCCCTAGTTCTTTTTGATATACGAAGCTGGGATACATATAAAGGTAACTATTACTTCATAAAAATAATGTCATTTCCAAAAACAGAGCAGGTTGCCCACATGTAATATGTTTGCATATCTGAATGTTTTTTTTATATTGTTTAGTGATTTATTGCCATGCTTCATGTACATCATCACCATTATTAGTTCATCTATTTTAATCAAGAGGAAAGATATTAAAAAATTGCTATGGTACTGTGGGACAGAGAGTACTGCATAATCTGCTGCATTTTATTTGGATACAAAGCCATGTGCAAATTTACATTAGATAAGTCTATCTGTAAATTGTGACATTTAACAAAAACTGGCAGAAATATGATTGCCCAATCAATGTGCTGGGACAAAGTAGCTCCACGGCACAACACCAACATTGGTGAAAATATTGTATACTTTGAGTAAAGAGTTAAGAGTTTTTAATTGTTATAAGTACCAACAACGGAACAATGAAATTTTTACTTGCAACGGCTTAACTGGCCCGTAAACGTAATAACACACAGATAGTATTTAATAATCAAAATAACAATAAATTAATAATCATAATACTAGGTAATCATAATAGTGCAACCAAAGATGCAGTTCATAGAAGTTTATAGTTTCTGAGATTAATCTTGTGTAGCATTCAAGAGACTGAGGCTGCTCTTGAACCTGCTCCTGAACCTGGTGGTTATGATTTTCAGGCTCCTGTACTTTCTTCCCGATGGGAGGAGTGAAATGAGAGCACGGCCAGGATGGTGCGGCCTTTGATGATATCGGTTGCCCTTTTGAAGCAGTGCCTCTTATAGATTTGTCCGATAGTGGGGAGATCAATATCTGTGATAATACCAGGCAGTATCTACTACTCACGGTAGTCTTCGTTCCTGGGCATGCAAGTGGACGAACCAAGCTGTGATACAACCAGTCACTATGTGACTGTCACTATGAGTCACTTTGCTCTCTACCATATACATGTAGAGTTCAATAGTGTATTATTGAGTCATATAGGAGGGAACAATAACGTTCAGTCACCTTGAAGTGCAGAAGTAGTTTGCGAGAAAAAAAAATAAGTGCCAGTAATCAGCATCAAAGGTTTAAATGGCGCAATAATACCATCCACTGTGTGGGCAATGTGAAAGAATATTTAGCATGATTTTTTCAAAGATTTAAAAAATATGCATTATTTAGTTGTACTGTTATAATTTTCAAGTAGCTTAGATTGCTCAATTTAGAATATGCAACAATGTAGAGCATTTAAGTTTCCATGTAATTCCTTGTCTCAGTATTTCAGGCAAATGACAACATCAACCAGCTACCTCTGATAAAAAAAACACTTGAACAGTGTTAAAAATAGATCACATTTCCATCATGTCTCAAAGCCTTTCGCAGCCACTGTTAGATTGCCAACATTGGCAACCAATTTTCATTTAGCAAACCCTCACAAACAGCAAGTAAGATGAATGACCAGTCAATCTGCTTTTGGTGTTGTTTGTGCACAAAAAAAATTACGTCAAACATCAAGGGATGTTTTTCCATGAATTCCTCGAATAGCGCCATAGGATCTTTTATCTCCATCTCTGCAAGTAAATGGGGCGATGGTTTGACATCTGATCAGGAAAAAAAGTACTTCCAACATTCCAATTCCCACAGCTCTACGCTTGCATGTCAGCCATAATACCTGCTCTTGCCCTGAAGTGGTCCACGTTATCATGATTCCATTGGCCAGTCTATACGATCTAGCTCAGACAGCCTTAGATTATCATCATGAGTCAGTTTAATGATGGGTAGAGCCATTTCAAGCTAGCTTGCAATATTTGAAACAGATGGCACATATCAAAGGAGTGGTTCATCGTCACTGCACCTTTTGGTGCAATTTATTTCAGGTATTGATACCTGCTGTAAATGATGTTACAAGGATGAGAAAGGGCGCAGCAATTTTCTGATATGGTTTGATGAGGTGGAGGAGAAATGGCCTCTATTAATTGTAGTCCATGAGGTTTTTGCTGTTTTAGTAGTAGGAGGTGGCAGGTATAAGCTGTGCAATCACCAATGAAATGCATTGTGTATGTCTTGCCCATTGTACTCCCAAAATGCATCGCTTCACATTTATCAGGAGTGAACTCCATCTGCCATTTCACAGCCCATTTCACCAGAAAATCAATATCATTCTGTAGTCCAACTCTACTCTCCACATTGTCCACAATCCACCGTATTTTGTTGCATAGAATGTAGAACACAGAACTGGGCAGCACAGGAGCAGGCCCTTCAGCCCATAATGCTTGTGCCAACCATAATAATAAATTGAATTTATCCCATCTGAGTGCACATGATCCATATTCCTCTATTCCCTACAAGTTCATGACCCATCTAAATACCTCTTAGGGAGAACATTACAGCGGTACTTGGAGAGGATATTTCTGGGGGATCGTCCACTGAGGCAATATGGATGGAACTGAGAAATAAGAAGATGATCCCTTTAATGGGATTGTGCTATATGCCCCACAAGAATTAGAACAGCAAATCTGTAGGGAGATCACGGATGGCTGCAAGAATAATAGGCGTGTAATAATGCAGGATTTTAACTTTCTAAATATCTACAGGTATTTGGAAGATTAAAATCCCACCCATAGTGCTTGGATGGGATGGCATTTGTTAAGTACGTTTCTTAATTCTGATTCCCTTAATCAAAATGTAGATCACCCTACTTAAGAAAGGGAAAAACAATCTTCTCAGGTTTCAGAAGTGTTAATGGGAAAGCACTTTGGGACCAGTGACCATAATTCTATTCATTTGTAAATAGTTTTATGGAAAATAATCGGATTGGCCCACAAGTCGAAGTCATAAATTTAGGCATGGCCAATTTTGATGGGATTAGGCAGGAACTTTCCAAAGTGGACAGGGGGGAACTTGTTTGCAGTTAAAGAGACATCAGATAAGTGGGAGGCTTTGAAACTTGAGGTAACAAGAGTTCAAGGCAGCATGTTCCTATTAGAGTGAATGGTAAGACTTGCAGGCACAGGGAACTCAGGATGATGAGAGATATTGAGGCACTGATCAAGACAAACTGAGGCACATGTCAGGAATAAGCAGCTGGGATCAAGTGAATTTCTTGACAAAGAAAGTGGGTGTAGGAGTACACTTAAGAAGAACATCAGGAGGGCAAAAATTGAACATTAAGTCGTTTTGGCAGATAAGCTAAAGGAGAATCAAAAGAAATTGTAAAAGTATATTACAGGAAAAAAGTCAATAGGAAAATAATTAGTCCTCTTAGAGATCAATGAGGTTGTTCACGTGTGGAGCACAAGACATTAGTGAGGTCCAAAAGAATATTTCTCGTCTGTATTTACCATGGAGAAAGACATGGATGTGAGTAAACTTGGGGAAGTTACTAGTAATGTCCTGGAGAGAACATATTGCAGAAGCAGAGGTGCTGGAGACCTGAAAATGCAGAAAGGTAGATACCCCCCCCAGGACTTGATCAAATGTAGCCTGGAACATTGTGGTATCTGGGGAAGAAATTGCGGGACCACTGACAGAGATATCATCCCATCGTGGAGCTGGCGGCCTCTAACCAGAATCGACCTGGGGGCTCCAGTTGCAGAGCCTGCGGACTCACCTACTACTCACCGACCATCACGGAGCTGGCTGACTCGGAGGCTGTGGTGGCGCGGCGGCGGCAACCCGACTGCGGAGCCTCGGAGGCCTCGGCCGCAGGCCCTGCGGACGGTAATATCGGGAGCTCGCAGGTCCCTGGTGGGAGACCGATTTCCAAGAGCTCCCGCAACGGCAACTTCGCCCGCCCCGAATCGCGGGATTTGAATCGGCCCGTCGCAGGGCCTTACATCACCCGGTGCGGCTTAATCGGCCGCGGGACTTACCAATGCCTGCCGGGGGCTTTAACATCAGGAACCTCGATCGCCTCGACGCGGGAGAAGAATAAAGAACAGGGAAGAGATAAGACTTTTGCCTTCCATCACAGTGAGGAGGTGTTTGGAGATACACTGTGATGGATGTTTGTGTGAAACTGTGCTAATTGTGTGTTATGTTTATTTTATTGTTTTGACTGCAGGGAACGAAATTTCGTTCAAACCTCTGTCTGTTTCAAAGACAATAAAGGCAATTTGTATTTTGTATTTGTATTTGTAAGGGGGAAGTGGTGCAAAACTGGAGGGTGGCTAATGTTGTGCTTCTATTTACGAAAGACTGTAAGGAAAAGCCTGGGAACCACAAACTGGTAAGCCTCACATCAGTGGTGAGTAAATCTGAGAAAGGATTCTGAGAGATAGAATCTATTTGCATTTGGAAAGGGAAGCACTGATTCGGATAGTTGGTACTAGTTTGACTGTTTTTTAAACAGGTGATGAAGAAAACTGATGAGGGCAGTGTAGAAGGCATTGTCTACCTGGACCTTAGCTAGGCCTTCGACAAGGTACTGCATGAAAGATTGCTCTGGAAGGTTAGATTCCTTGGACCCAGGGCTAGCTAGCCAATTCGATATGGAGAGTGAGGGTGGTAGAAGAGGGTTGTTTTTCAGACTGAAGGTCTGTAACAAGTGGTCTGCCACAGGGATCAATGCCAGGTCCATTGTTGCTCGTTATCTATAGGAATGAATTGGATGTGAAGATCAATGCGTGATTAGTAAGTTTGCAGATGACACAAAAGTTAGTGATATAATGGACAGTGAAGAAAGTTATCCAAAATGACAAAGGGATCTTAATTAACTGGGCGAATGAGCTGAGGATGACAGCTGGAGTTAATTTAAATAAAAGCGAGATGTTGCATTTTGGAACGACAAATCATGACTGGATTTATACTGTAAATGGTAGGGCCCTCGGCTGTGATGTACAACAAAAAGACCAAGGAATACAGGTACATAGTTCCATGAAAATGGCAACACAGGTCAACAGAATGTTGAAGATAGTGCATTGCGTACAGGAATTGGGACAGATAGTCACAGCCGTTGGTAAGGTCACTTTTGGAGTATTGTGTACAATTCTGGTCACTCTGGTAGCGGAAGAAAGTCATTAAACTATTAAGTGTCTGGAGGCTTTGAGTTATATGGAGAGGCTGGATAGGCCGGGACTTTCTTTCCTGGAGTGAAGGAGGACGAGGGGTGACCTTACAAAGGTTTATAAAGTAATGAGGGGCAAAGCCAAGTTGAGATCATAACATTAAATATATTAAAGAAGTTAGAAATAGTGCTCAAGGCTAAAGAGATCAGCATATCTAGAAACAAAACATGAGTAAGGTCCTGAATTTGGGAAGATTGGTCATGGTTATATTGAATTATGGCGCACGTTTGAAAGTTTGAATGGTCTATTCAATGTCAATGTTTTTATGCTTCTCTATGGTACAATTTAGTTTAGAGACAAGGTTTACACATTTCAGGCATGGGCGGAAATCCTGGGGGGGGGGGGGAGACGGGGAGCCTGTCCCCCCCCCCTCCCCCATGATTTGAGAGCCGGGGGACAATCCCCCCCATGTTTTGTGACCTGGGCGCTACAGCCAGTCCCTGGTCGGCTCGCTTGCCCCAGGTCTGGCTGTAGCGCCCAGGTTGGCTCGCCTGCCCCACACTCTAAAGACGTGCAGGTTTGTAGATTAAGTGCTTTGGTAAATTGTAAATCGTTCTTAGTGTGTCGGATGGTGCTAGTGTACGGGGTGATTGCTGGTCGGCGCAGACATGGTGGGCTAAATGACCTGCAGTTCCCAGGTCGCCTGTGCGCCCAGGCCGGCTCGCCTGCCCCGGGAGTGACTGTAGCGCCCAGGTCACCTGCATGTCCCGGGACTGGCTGCAGATCCCAGGTCGCGAAAACTAATTGAAAAAAAATACGCCTGTGGGCCGGATGATTTCGGGTTAAGGGCCGGATCCAGCCCATGGGCCGTAGGTTGCCGACCCCTGTCCTGGATGTCTGGCCTCATTGTGTCCCCCCCCCCCCCCCCCCATCTTTAAAAAGCGATTTCCGCCCAAAGAGTGTGCAGCTAGGGTGGAAAAAAGGATAGCTCAACACCATAGAGGGCAAGGTCATGCACGAGCTCTACCGTAGAGACGTGGATAAAAGGTATCCTGCTGGAGAAGGTTGATGAGTATACACAAGGAAATGGTTGTACATTGTCAGGTCTGCCCAGAAGCATGTTTAAAATGTCAAAGGAGTACAGAGGAATTCAGCAACATACCTGCACATGGGTTTGCACTGAGCCTGGAGCTCATTGTGATCAAAATGGGTCAACTTCAATCTGTCCTAGGCCAACCATAATGTAACATTTGATGGTCAATACCTAAAATCCCATTTTCAGGACATGCTGAAGTCTCTGTTCTGCCATGAACTCTCAGGCTTAAGGCATGCAAGCTCAAACTACTGACACCATGCCTGTGGGTACCGGTGTTCAAAGGGGTATGTAGCAGTCTGTCTTCCCAGATCAGTATGATTGCTAAGGTTTTATCCTGCAGAGCACTGTCTTCTCTCAGGATGACAGTTTGTCATCTCACCATTGCCATTAAGGATACAAGAAATTGAAACAGGAGTAGGCTATCTGGCCTCTTGTATTTGTTGCGCCATCAAAAAGATTACGGCTGATCGTTTATCTCAGCATCACTTTCCTATACTCACCCTGTATGTACTGACTTCTTTCTTGAATATACTCAGCAACTGAGCTTCTGTAGGCATTCTGCACTTGCCTTTACTATTGCTTGTCGGACCACTGACACTTATTCCCGACTGAAGTAATTTATGAAGAGAAATTAACAGTCTGAAGCTGGGCCTTCCAGCCTCCGAGCTGTTAGAGATTGTCCTCTGTTACAAGGGAACAGGTTCAAGGATCTGACTAGTAGAACAGGAAAAGGCTCACTCGTCTGTTTAGTTGCAAATCAGTTTTATTGGCAAGAGGACAAAAACAATACTTGGCTCGTTATGCGCGGGGTCCAGTTTTACAGCAGCAACCCTCTCTCTCTCTGCCTCCGTCCGTGGCACTAATTGCGACTTAGCCCGTCGGTCAACCCATCTCGTACATGAACACATCAGATTTATTGGCAAGAGAGAGAACAAAAATACTTGTCTTGGTATGCGTGGTGTCCTTGTTATAGCAGCACACATCTCTCTCTCTCTCTCTGCCTCCATCCGCTGTGCTGATCGCGACTCAGCCCGTCGGTGAACCCCGCTCGTACATAAACTAACTAACTTCTATCTTACTGGCGCCTGCCTTTATACAGGTAAGAAATCAGGTGTTGATATAACCACTAGTAAGTCCTGGCCAATAGCGCTGTTCCCAAATTCAACTATAACCAATGGCAGGGGACTGCATCCCAGAAAGACCCCCACCCCTTTGAGAACAAAGCGCTATTAGCCGCAGACTGCGCGTAAAGCAATAGACAGCGCTACAGACCTGGCGTGCAAATCAATACACACACGCTACAGACTTGGCATGTAAAGGGCCTATCCCACGGCGATTTTTTTCGGCGACTACCAGCATCATTGACTGACCTATCAGGTCACTGAAAAAGTCGCGGCCTAATGCGGCGTGACGCGGTGTGATGACGTATGACGCGCGGTGTTTCCTCAAGTACCGCAACATTTTTTTTGTCATCACTGGATTTTGAAATGTTCAAAATCTTTCGGCGACCCTGATACGCAAGTCAATGATTCCGGCAGTCGCCGAAAAAAATCGGCAAGTGGGACAGGCCCTTAAAGGTAATACATACAGCGCTGCCGGTTTGGCGCACAAAGGTTTAAACAGAGCGCTGTCGGCTTAATGCGTGGGAATTTAAACAAAGAGCTGTTGGCTGCAGCGCTATGGGTTCTAATTATAGCGCTACCGGTTGCAGCATTAAGGGGTTTAAAGTTTGTGTTACCGGCCACAGCGCTATGGGCTTTAAACAGCACTATGGCCACAGCACTATGTGTCACAGACTGTTCGGGAAAATTCTCATATAACATCCCACCCCTCGAACAGTCTGGTTACCGTCACATCTGGCCCACAGACGTTACCTCGTTACATCCGGCCCACAGGCTGTAGTAAAATCCATGCGGCCGTGATGCCAATCCGCACATACGTACAATGTCGTAATATTATGGTCAACATGATTGTCCCAATGGTCAGCGAGGTTGGTGATGTTCTCTTTTACCCCACGCAGGGTGAAACCAGTCACTGAGTCTGTATGACCATGCATGGTAGAAATTAACTTGTTTTGTTGGAGGTCCCAAACCTTAATGCTGCCATCAATACCACCAGAGATAATCTGATCGCTTGACATTAAATGTGATTGCCAGTACCTGGTACGTGTTTTGAAACATATGGATTGCAGCCTTCTTCCGAATGTCCCATAGCTTCACTGTTTCGTCGTTGCTTCCTGTACAGACCAACTGTGGTCCTCGTCGGGCTGGATAACATTAATTCACAAAGGATGTGTGACCTTCGAAGGGCCTGTCCCACTTGGGCGTCATTTGCACGTCATGTGCGAATATTTTGTGAATCCCAAAATCCTGGGGCGCCGCGCGCGACCGCACGTCACTGCCTATGCCACCACGTCTCACCACGCGCCATGCGCGAGTAATGCACGCCATGCGCTCATCACGGACGCGTCACGGCGCGTGCTTGACGCATAAATGATGTCTCGTCGTGCATCGTGATGCGTAAATGATGTAGTGTAAATGACGCACAAATAATGCCCAAGTGGGACAGGCCCTTAAGTCTCTTGATTCTTTCACTGCCCCACACTGCTGAAGTTTTGTCTGTTGATGCCAAGGCGACGAGCGGCTGCCACTTGTTGCGGGGGTGCTTGGCCTGCACCAGTGCCTTCTCATTTGCTACTTCTTTTTACCAAACATTCTATTCTATTCATCAGATCCTGCCGACTACGCCAATTGTTACAAGGGAACAGGCTCAAGGATCTGACCAGTGGTACATAAAAAGGCTCACTCGTCGGTTTAGTTGCAAATCAGTTTTATTGTCAAGAGAGGACAAAAACAATACCTATCACGGTTTGCATTATTAGGGCATGAAAAAGCAGGTGAAAGAAAGACAATAAGAATGCTGAATAGGTGCCTGTAATGTTACCTTTTATTTCACTACTGTGGTTGAATTATGCTGTGATGGTTAGCAACAGGGTTACAGTGAGGTAAGGACTATTGTGGAATGGGAAATTGGAATTGTATTACTTGATTGTGCAGGCTGGTGAGGTTTTTCTTGGATTGGCCAGCTAAGAATTGGCTCCCAACTCTGCCTTCTCCTCTCCACATCTTCCTCCACCTCCATGACCGATGCAAAGGCTCAACCGCGTGATAATGACATCCTGAGGACACAACAGACCACAAGGTATATTGAACCGTGGTCTGAAAAGGACTGCAGGGATCTTCAGATGTGGCCCAGGCAGCAGAATCATTGTTTAAACTTGCGAAAAGTCCTTTCTAGTAGAATGTGGGTGTCAGCATGCTTTATCAAATGAATAATACGCTTGGGTATATGGGTTATTCACCAGAGTCCAGTGGTATCAGAAAAGCCCTCTCAACCCACGCCATAAGATACTTTTGCAACTCAAATATGAAATATACAGCAGAATGCCATGATTTCATTGAGCCTATTTCCTGAAAATTGGAAAGTGGCTGTTATAATGTGAAATGTGGCCCCACACCAACTACATTCAGAGAATAAAAATGCCTCACTCGTGGTTCAGTTTGGTGTTCATATTCCTTCTAAATATGGCAGTAGCACTACATTTGCAGATAACATACCAAATTGGAAGCCATCAAACATTGACAACTTAGCAGCCCTTCAACTTTTTCCATTTAAAATTATATAATACACCTTCAGAGCAGATCCACACAGCACCAAAAAGCATAAATATTAAGCAGATAGAGCCGTGTGTGTAAAGAGAGCAAGTGTTTCGAGCTCTTATCTTTCATGAGAGCTGATCAATATGAAATGTTAACTCCATGAGTCTCTTTCTGCACAGTTGTGGAATGATCTACTGATAATTTATATTTTTATTTCACAATTCCAGCAGTATTTATTTTAAAGTATTTTGCGTTCTTTTGAAAGTTCATCAGATATTGCACGGTCCTTTTTTAAGGCTAAATAGAGAAGTAGATGATCTGTTCTCAGTGCTTAACAATTGCCTAGTCATCTACTGACTGAAGATAACTATCCCTTTTCTCTTATTGATCACTTGAAAAATACAGTTTTATCTTGCCAGTCATAGCTACACAAACAATATTAGAAACCTAACAATCCCAAAGATGTAGAAACTGAAGACGGGTCCCGACCCGAAACATCGCCTATCCATGTTCTCCAGAGATGCTGCCTGACCCAGTTACTCCAGCACTTTGTGTTCAATCGCAAAGATGTGTGGGTTTGTATGTTAATTTGCCTCTATAAACTACCCCTAGTGTGTAGAGAGTGGATGAGAAAGTGAGAGAACATACAACTAGTGTGAATGGGTATTCGATGGTCGTCATGGACTTGGTGGCCCAAAGGGCCTACTTCTTTGCTGAATCTCTAAAATAAAATAAACTAAACCGTTACCCCTGTCTAATTTACATCTCCAATACATCGTATGCTCTGCAATATTCACAAGGTTCACATGTCTTTTTAGATGCCATTTAAACATTTCCTTTTGTTTCTTTGTCCTATGCTAATTAGTAATTATGAATAGGTTGTGGCCAATGGAGGAATGTTCATACAGCCAAATGATCACCATCATTATAAATCAACAGAAGCCTACTATTAAACCTAGGGCAGTAGGTTATTTTATATGATGTCTGATTTACTTTCTCTTGACTTCAATGAAAAGTTGGAAAGGTGTAAACTGAACGGCCAGCTCAAACCCGCAAGTTTGATTAAAATTGACTCCCAGCAATCTTTATTGAGTGTTAATTGGCATAATAGCAAATGATGGTGTAACTACTCATTAGCACAGGCAGCATCTGCAAGGGAGAAACAGTTTTAGGATGGTGATCTTTTTTCAAAACTAGATGAAATTAAGTGCAGCAGAGAGCAATGAAGGGAAGAAGGAAAAACAGAAATCAAGGTCTGTGATTGGCTAAAGGGTAGAAACAATGAAATGGCAAAAAGGAATAACAGTAAAATCTATAGGAAGGAACTTCCAACAGGCAGCATCTCTGGAGAAAAGGAATGAGTGATGTTTCTGGTCGGAACCCGAAGAAGGAACTTTGAGGCTGAAGAAGGATTCCAGCCCGAATCGTCACCTATTCCTTTTCTCCAGAGGAACAGTAAAATGTAAATGGATATAGTAATAGAGCAATAAAGGAAAGATGGGTTTAAAGATGCAAATGGGAATGGCAGAAGTTACCCAGCTTTCATTATTCATAATGAAAATTCCCAGTGAAATGGAGCAGTTCCTGGATTGCATTAATGGACAACCACTGTTGCAATTAGAATAGGAAATGCAAGAAATCAATCCAAATATACATACTCCTTGAAAGAAAAGAAAAAACCCGAACCTTCTGAAATTTCACAGAAAAAGCTGGAAATATTTATCAGGTGAGGCAACATTCTGTGGAGGGAGAAACAGAGTTAACGTCCTTCATCAGTAAGGACGTTCACTTCTGTTCACCTTGATTTGCTGCTGGGCTTCGCTGGTATAGCCCATGGGGTCACATAATTATTGCAATGATCCCCAAACTAACTTGCTATAAAAACCGTCCCGAGATCACAAAAGGCGCAGTATAACTGTACAGTTTCTCACATCCCACAGTTTTTAAAATGTTTTAAAAAGTTCCCGTACGACAGTTTCATCAAAGATCCTATGGTTTCACGATACTGCGTCCTGGAACCCCTCAGCTGCTGGTTGCCATGGACCGTCTGCCAGCCTGTCTCCAAGGGCGCTAGTCGACTGACCAATGATAGCGCCGATTGCTGTGCAGTGCTTGACATTAGCGGCGTCTTCGGAGTCAATCGGATGTTGCGTTGCTGTTGCCCCGCTGAAGGTTGGAGCTTCCGCGGCGGGAAAGGTTTGAGCTGGAGCTGGGCCTGTGTGCTGGTGCGGGAGAGTCAGGCTACCGGAATGATCATGAGCAAGGCCGACTATGCTGAGATAGCCAAGTATCTGGAACGGCTGCGGCCCAACAGGCAGAGCTTGAAAATGTTGAAGGAGCAATTCCCCAGGTAAGAGGCAAAGACAGGTAACATAACCTTAACTCGGAGAGAAGATCCTGAATTCACACCATTGCCCCATGAGTAATTTATAATCAGTTTCGCACTTTAAAAATGGCAAACATCTGAGATATTCTACACACAGCAAGCTTCAATCAACTGCAATCTAACTCTGGCGGTGATCAGAGAGGTGATTTCTAAATGAGTTCACCTAAATGAGTGACTACTTTTCTTCACCCAAGGAACAGCAAACCGCTTTAACCTGTCTGACACATCAGCATCTTGTCAGTGCCACATTGGCAGACTTAGCAGAAGAGATGAGTAGAAGATGAGGAATTCGGAAGGGAATGAGGGAAGGCCCAGCAGAACAACCAGTTAATGAGGGGAAATATTGTGAAAGAAGCAATAATCTGGTGGGCACAGCTAGTGAGTTAGCCCAGAGGAAAAGGCAAAATAAAAGTAATGCATTTGATTGAAGAAACAGGTGGAGTAAATTTGAACAAAATAAAACAAGAAAACACCAGAAGTACTTAGCAGGTCAAGCTACATCTGTAAAGGGGAACCTGTAATTTGCCTTTTCAGGTTGGGACTCTGCATCAGACATAAAGGGAACTCAGTGGGTCAGGCAGAATCTGGGGAGATAAAAAAGGAAGAGAGGTGAGGGTGGGGCAAAGCCTGGCAAGTGACAGGCGAGGGGATGATTGGTAGAATAAATGTGTGCACTGGGTTTTGGGCGCAGGGTAAAGGGAGGGGGTTTAGGGAGTATTATTTGAAATTGTAAAATTCAATGTTCATACCTTTGCATTGTATGCTACCCAAGTGGAACGTGAGGTGCTGTTCCTCCAGGTTGATATGACCTCACTCTGGCAATGGAGGAGACCAAGGACAAAAATCTCTGTATGGGAAAGGGAGTTAAAATGGTGAGCAAATGGAAGCTCCAGCAGGCCTTTTCGCACAGCCTAGGAACTGTTTCGCCGAACATTTGTGCTTGGTCTGCCACATGCAAACTGGAAGAACAGCACTTCATATCCTGCTTGGGTAACTTGCAACTCAACAAATGAACATTGAATTCACCAAATTCATGTAATATCGCCCTGTTACCCCACTTCTCTGTCCCTGCGTCCCAACCCTGTGTGCACACTTTTCTCCCCACGATCTCTCACCATCCTAGTCACGCTGCTACTTTCTCCAACTCTGCACTCTCATTTCCAACATCCCCCATCCCTTTCATACATATCCTACCCTCCATTTACATTTAAAACCTCTCCCGATACCCTTTTGTCTCCCTTTTCACATCTAGCCTTTGTCACCTATACAGGTTTGCAGGGTTTGTACAGGTTTGCAGGGACTGGTTGAAAAGAAAAGTTTTCCATTATCATGGTTTCAGGATTGAACAACTAAGAGATGAGAAAATGGACCAACAGTGCTCTATTGAAGTACGAATATAGATAAGTTAACCATCTTGTATGTAAATATTATGTAGTTTAGTGTTGTTCTGTGCAACCTGGACTAATAGATTGACTGATCATCTTCTCAGATTTCCCTGAAAATTAGTGTCTGTTCATCAGAGCACACAAGTAACACAATAGAAAAAAAGGTCTCGACTCCAAATTCCAATGGGCATTTGGCAATAATTTGAGTGATATCAATGGTTCATAACTTCGAAGGAACTTTGAGTTGAAAGTTGATTTTTCGGCTGTGTACCAGAGGTGTGCAAAACATGATTTTCAATCAAATCTGAGAGATGGTGACCAGCCAACCTTCTTACTTACTTTTATTTGGTACAGAATCAAATCATCCAGTATCAAGCAATTTATATACAAGTCTGATAAACCATCAATGTTTCCTGGATTTGGTCCTTGAAAATGGGATTTTTGGACCTTGAATGTCCTTGAAAAACCCTTGAATTTATAGCTGTTCCAAGTGTACGGCTTCTTGGTCACCTTCAAAAAACTCAATTAAATTTGTGAGAATCAATTTTCTATGCATTATGAAAACAAGGCAGATTACAAGCAGAGAAGCATTTGGTTGTGATGCGATCCACCCTGGTATATGTATATATAGGAACAATGGAAACGCAGACATAATAAATAGAAGCTGAAAAAAAGCATTTCACCTGCTCTACCATTCAGTAAAATTAGAATTGAAGTATTACTTCAAAGTAATTTCCTCCATGCATCCTTTCCCTTGATCCCATTAATATTTAAAATCTATTGTTTGGTCATGAATAAACAGTGACGGACCTCCACATTCATTTTGAGAGATGCGCCATTCTTTGTGTGAAGAAGTCTTATAATTTCTATCCTGAATGTCTGACACATTATTTTGAGACTGGAGCATGGTTTTAGACACCCCAACCAATCAAATCTCTTCCCTTCTTTGCTCTCCCGCTGTCGGGGGCCTCGAGCCCTCCGTTGATGGGATGATCTTGACTCCCGTAGCCAGCGGCGTTTTGGCCCTCTGCATCGGGTCGATCAGCTCCTGCATCGGGGGGGGGATGTCGACTCCCCCCGCGCTGGGCGATCGAACCCCGCGATGAGCCTCTGCGTTGTTGGAGCTCCCGACTAGCCTCTCCCAAGACTGGGAGCTCTCGATGCAGTCATAAGGCCACGGTTGGAGCGATCCCAGGCAAGGGATCGACCGATGTTAAGTCCGCGTCCCACGGTGGGGCTCAAAGTCAGTCCGAGGAGGCCTTCAGCTCCATCGATGGTTGGCCGCAGAGCGACTGGAGATGCGACCCGGAAATTAATCGCATCTCCGGCAAGGTAAGAAACTGAAAAAAAGTTTCCACCGACCCCTTCCCCTCCCATAAAACAAACCGGAGAACATTTACACAGTCTTTTAAAACGCACTAAAAATAAAAAAATATATGAAAAAACAGACAGACTGTTGGCGGGGCCGCCAATCGTGCGGCACCCCTAGTACTAATCTATCTATACATAACTGAAACTCTGATCTTGTGCTCTTCCGGTTTGCGTGGTTTTTCTATTTGCGCAAAAACAGTACGCGATTGCGCTATGATTTTTCACCAGTTTACTCACCGTTCTCCTGTGTTGCGAGTGCAAGTTTCGTTCCACTCAATGGTATATTGTAAAAGTTATTATGGTTTAAAAATTGTAAAAAATGCGCATGCGCAGATTGCTATCAGAGTCGCCGCCACGCAGATTGGTCTCCTCTCCTGTCCATCAGGAAGGGGCGTCGCCGGGAGCTGGACGCGGCCAACCTGTGTTGCACGTTGGCCGCGTCGGCTGGAGGTCGCCATGGGGAAGGAATGGCACCGCCGCCCGAGGCACTGCAGCCGCTCAGTACCTGGTGGGGAGGGTGGTGCCCTGGGCCGAGCCTGGGGACTGGAGCCAAGACGAGCCCGGGGACTGGGACTGGGCCTGGGCTGGAACCAAGGACAAGCCTGGGTCCAGCATCAGGGACGAGCCCAGAGATGAAGTCACGGCCTGGACTGGATCCCAAGCGGCGGCCGAGGTGAGGGCTGGAGTCATGCCCAAGCCCGGGGCCTGGTCAAGGTGTACCAGTGCCTCGGGGACCGCCCGGTCGCCGCCATCTTGCAGCACAGTCTCTGCTTCCTGCTCTGCGGACAGCTCTAGCTCGGCTGCCCGCCACTCTCACCCCGCCCCCTGCACAGCGAGCCCGGCTCCACGAGGCCCAGGTCTCCACGAAGCCCAGTGCTTCGGCCGCCCACAGCCAGGGCCGGGCTGAGTACGAGAACCAAGCCGAGTTCCAGGCCCTGGCGCTGCTCTACGACATGGATAGGTGTTGGGGCAGGGAATGGGAGTGAGGGGAGGAGGATGAGGGAAATGGGGAGGAGGGAGATGGGGGGGCGGCAGCGCTGAATCCTGCTGTCTACCCCCTGGCGAGGGAAACCGCGGGTCCCGGGGGGAGAGAGGGATGAGGGAGGGGGGAGAGAGGGATGAGGGAGGGAGAGGGGAGAGAGGGATGACGGAGGGAGAGAGGGAGGGAGGGAGGAAGTGGGGTAGAGGGTTGGTGGAGTGCAGGGGGATTGGGAGGGCGGTAGAAGGGGTCCGGGGTGATGGGCAAGGTGGGATAGATGGGGGGGGGAGAGTAGAGAGGCGGACAGAGAGGGTGGATTTGATGGGAGGGGGATAGGCGTGAGTGGTGGAATATTGCATTGGGGAAACGGGTGAGTGGTGGAATATTGCTTTGGGGAACGGGTTGCGTTGGGGGACCAGGCCTCCCGTGTGACATGGACCCAATGGGTCCTACTTAAAGCACTACTAAAGACATGCTCAGATCCCACTGTTTGAGCTTGTCTTGTGTAATGTCTTGAGATACATTAATAACATTTACTCAGTCCCACTGCTGAAATGTTGTTTCAGTTCCATGTAGCATCTGCTCAGTATTTTTATCCAGATCTGTGTTGCAGATTGTATCACACAAAAGGATGCCTCCTGCAATATCGTCCCTGCACTCATGCTTTGAAAGAGGTTCCAGGAAATATAGAATTATACTAGACTAAGTGGGACCCATTGGGTCCCAGCATCACACTGGAGGGCTGGTCCCCCAACGCAATATTCCACCTCTCCACCAATTCCAATATTGGTGGGGGGGGGGGGGGGGCTTTCTGGAGCACTAGTATTGGTGTTGTGAGCTGAAGGGACTGGTTTCCAGAGGGTTAGTATGGACATTGTGGGCCAAATGGATTCTTGGGCTGGCGGCTCAGTCACTCAAGAGTGTTGTGCTGGCAGCTCACTCACTCACGCCTGGTGGGCTGGCAGTTGACTCACAGCTATTCCTTGAAATTCCATTTCAAGCAGGGTGCAAGGCCACCAAATTCAAGTGCAGTTTCTTACCACTTCAAGCAGGGTGCAAGGCCACTAAAGACAGCGAGTCGTGACCTCTCCCTCCATCTTGCAGAGACTGAGCCACGCCCACACTTCTGGGTTTTATAGTCCCTCCCCCCTCCCACCAGAAGGGGCGTGGCCTTCATGGCGTGATTGATATGAGAGAGAATCGCAACTAATCGCAATTTTTTAAGCACTGATAACTTTTATTTTTCATCGATGGGAAAAATCCTCGGCACCTGATGAGCGGAGGGGGACTCTGAGTAAGATGGCCAAAAATCACAGCCGCACGTGGTAGCGTTTTTTCTAAAATCACTATAAAGCGCAAACAGGAAGTGGTCAAGAATAGACTTAATTATATAGAAGGCAAGGCAACTTTAATTAGGCAAGGCAACTTTAATTAGGCAAGGTAACTTTAATTAGGCAAGGCAACTTTAATTAGGCCACACAGCTTTAGAATTTCCAAACCAAAGGCAACACAGCTTTAGCATTTCCAAACTATATTTTCAAACCACATTAAGGGCACTGACAGGTCAGTAAAACCACTCACAGTTTAGTAGACATGTGTTCAGTGTTATTCACAGCTCAGACTGAGAGACGTGACCCTCTCGCTCCCCCATTTTGCAGAGACTGACTGAGGCACTCAACACTTCCGGGTTTTATAGTCCCTCCGGAAGGGGCGTGGCCTTCAGGAGAGAGAATCTCAACATTTTTTAAACACTAATAACTCTTTTATTTTTCATCGATGGGAAAAATCCTCTAGTCCTGCACAGCGGAGGGGGACTCTTACGGCTGTGATTTTTGGCCATCTTACTCAAAGATGGCCAAAAAT
The DNA here is from genome assembly GCA_038087875.1 of Malacoraja senta. NCBI lineage: Eukaryota > Metazoa > Chordata > Chondrichthyes > Rajiformes > Rajidae > Malacoraja > Malacoraja senta. Next base: position 41,443,758 of record CM075978.1, read on the forward strand.
CACAGCCGTAAGTCGCAGCGTTTTTTCTAAAATCAATATACAGAACAACAAGAAGTGGTCAAGATCAGACTTTTAGTAATATAGATAGATAGATTTGGACACTTTGGCCCACAGTGTTCATGTCCATCTTTTTGGTCATCTACACTAATCCTATTTATACCTCTAAGGTCACCCCTCGGCTTCCTACGCACTAGGCAAAACAAGCCCAGATTATCCAACCTCTCTCCGTAATTAAAGTCCTCCAATCCAGGCTACATTGTGGTGAATCCCCTCTGTATTCTTCACACAATCACATGCTTCATGTTGTGTGGCAACCAGAACTGCACATAGTACTCCAAGTGTAGCTTAAACAGTATTTTGTAAAGTTGCAATATGATGTCCAAATCCGAGGAAGGCAAGCATGTCATGTGCTACCTTCGCCACCCTATGTACCTAGGAAACGGAGGGGAACTTTTCATGCAGAGGGTGGTGGTATGGAACAAGCTGTCAGAAGAAGTGGTTGAGCCAGATACAATAACAAAATTTAAGACATTTGGACAGGTAGGTGGATAGGAAAGGTTGAGAGGAATATGAGCAAAATGCAGGAAAAAAGGACGAGTTTAGACAGAGAACCTTGGTTGGCATGGTCGGCCTGGGCCAAAGGGTCTGTTTCCATGTTGTATTACTATATGACTCTAATGTAAATTCACTTGAGCATGCCAGGCTTCAGATGCTCCCTAACCTGACTGTCTACCCTGCCCTGCATATTGGATTTGGTTGATTTGTCATTTACATTTTTCTCCTCACCTGCTGCATGGCTACCATGCTTCCCACTCCCCTGCCAAATTAGTTTAAACCATCCTGAGAAGTGTGAACTAACCTCCCTGCAAAAATATTGGACCCCCTCCACCCTCCTTATATAGCACCCACCTACCCCAGACATGATCCAAATGATTCAAATACCTAAAGCCCCTGCACCAGCTCTTTAGTCACTCGTTTCGTTTATCCTCCTATTTCTTTTTTTTTCACTTACATTTTTATTGATTTTTCAGAGATATATACAAAACAGTGCAACACCATCACCATAAATAAAACAAAATAAGAAAAACAACAATCAAAATAAAAATAAAAATTAGATAGGGGAAAAAAAGAAGTAAATAAATTTAAAAATGGAATAAGACCATGTGGTTCACTTACCAAATTAAAAAAAAACGTTACATTGATTCGTTATCTGGAGATATTTCAATATTCACACAAACATACCATCTAATTCTATATAATACAATCTTCCCATATCTAACTCGGCATTTATCTAATTGGTGTCATGACTCAAATAAACGGTCCATTTTCCCCAGAATGAATTCTCCTTGACTCTCAAGGAATATGTCAGTTTCTCCATATTAAAGATGTCTCGCACAATTTCTAATCACTGTTCCTGTTTTGGACTTTTATCATGAAGCCACTGCCTGGTAATGGCCTTCTTACTTGCTGCAAGCAAAACTTAAATCAAATATGTATCTTCTATCTTTACTATATCTTTAATATCCTCCTATTTCTACTCGCATTAGTACATGTGGTAATCCAAATATCACCACCCTGGAGGTCGTGCTTTTTAACTTCTGCCTAACTCCCTTTGCAAGGCCTCATCCCGCTTTGCAAAATTGTCCATTTCAATATATGTATCCAACTTTCTCATTTAAATGATAATATTGCATTTCATAATCTTTTCAAATATGTACTCGTATTAACTGCATATTTTTTATTTAAAAAATCTTATTCCTTTGCCACTGATCGTAAATTTGAGTCCCCTTGCCAGTTTATCCTAATTGATTTAATCAAATTCCTTTTACAGTTTTAAAACCGAATCTCCTTTTAACAGTCTCATTAACCAGTACCACCTTCCTCTCCAAATAAATCGAGCTTTTCTTCATCAGAAATCTTTCAGTACATTCTTGTGTTGAAATAATGGTCATTGTAGGTCCCAATCCTTTGGAAGGGCACAGTCTTTAAAGAGGGTGCTGTCTTGCTTTACTGGAATAGTTGCAAAATAAGAGACTTTAAATGCATGGAGAAACTAGAAATAGTGGAGATATTTTCCACCATTTGTTGAAATGCTTCAGAATTTCACATTCCTCCATGTTCCCAGACCATAAATTTCACTTTCAAATTTTGACAGTGCCTCCTCACCCAGGATTCACTCTTCAGGAATAGAAGAGCACAATTTATTGATGGAAATGATATGACTAACAATTGAATGTCTTATGCATCTTTTTATTTAAACAGTCATGGTTGAGATTATGCAGTGTCCCACAGTTGAAATCGGAAATAATTTGAGTATACAGATAATATTTAGGTTTCTTGACTGGATGAAAAAAAGTTGTTCCAATGTTGATTTGTAAATTGTGGCAAAATAATTAGAATTAATTTATTTAAAGCTTTAGGGAAGAATGGACATTCCGTATTGAACAATTATCTTTTTATTGGTAATACTACATAATAGCCAGTCAATTGGAATTGAATGTTTAATGTAATCAAATTTGTTAGATTGTTTAGAATGGCAATTTTATGCTTTTTTAATTCTAAATATTCACCCCTTCCATCTCTACCTCATTATGCTGTGACCTGCACTGAATTCAGTTTACACCACCAATAATCTGAAATGAGTTCCTACGATTTTAATTTCTGTCCTTCTGCCTTGGAACTGTCGACGCCCATTCTTTTATGCGTTTGCGTGTGGTACCTAACTGCTAATATTTCTTTGTAAATTGCTTCTAAGCAAGCTCCTCCCATTTCTAATTGATACTTAATTCACTTTTTCCACTCAAGATGCTGCTCATCATTGTTCGGACAGATATGGTTAACTTAATGCATATTATCCTATAAAGGGTTTCTGAAAAGATAATTTTCAGACAACTGTGATCACTGAATGATGGACAATACAACAGCTTGCTAACAGCTTGGGACAGCAGTTAGTAAATTTATAGGACCATGGAGATTTAGGCAATGCATTCCCTCCTGATACTCAACTAGCCAATATTTAAATTATTGTTTTTAGCATATTGTTGGACTTGTTAAAAACATCTTGGTAGCATAATGCTGTGTTCATTGCTTCAGGGAACTTTCATGAGTAGCTGAACTTAAGCATGAATGAAAACATTTGAATCTGTGTAAAGCTCTTTTATGTTTTATTTCAACCAAGATTAAGACTTCCCCAAGAAGTCTGTTAGAATATACAGTGGCTTGCAAAAGTATTCATACCCCTTGAATTTTTCCACATTTTGTCACGTTACAACCACAAACGTAAATGTATTTGATTGGGATTTTATGTGATAGACCAACACAAAGTGGCGCATAATTGTGAAGTGGAAGGAAAATGATACATGGTTTTCAAATTTTTTTACAAATAAAAAACTGAAAAGTGTCGCGTTGTTCAGTGAGAATATAGAATATTCCCTTCTAAAAGTAGCACAATTATTTATATCCCTTAAGAGCTTCTGCCAATCCCTCATCTAAAAGCCCTGTCCCACGGTACGAGTTCATTCCAAGAGATCTCCAGAGTTTGCCCTGATTCGAACTCGGAGATTTACGGTAATGGCCACTCGTCGGTACTCGGGGCTCTCGTAGACATTTTTCATCATGTTGAAAAATCTTCACGAGTCTTCTCGTGCTTACCTGCCGTTATAGCGAGTCTTCCCGAGTACCTGCCGTTAGCGCTAAGAGACGTCCCCGAGCTCCGACGTACCTGCTACGTTCATTCTCCGTGCTTACCACGCGTTTGATTTTTTTTAACTCGGGAGAGCTCTTGGAATTAACTCGTACCGTGGGACAGGGCTTTAACGCCCATCAGCATCCTTTTAGTATTCACGTTTATGCAGCTTCACAGTTCGGCACAACTGCTCTTTGTGGTAGCCAATTGTTTGTTCTCATAAAGAGAGATGTTTCCCTTTCATTCTGTAATTAATCTGTTAAAAATGAATATTGTTACTTTCATTTCCCATCGCAACATATATTCCCCATCCTTGATTGCCTTTGAAAAGCTACATTCTTGTACTGTTGCTGCCCTTGCGATCTTGTGGCAGAAGATCCCTCAGTGCTATTGAGTAGGGAGTCACAAGATTTAGATTGGCAGAATGGTGTATGTTTCCAAGTCAGGATGGCATGTGTCCTGTTGGGAAGCTGCAAGTGATGATACTCCCATTTATTTGCTGTATTTCCTTTTTGACGGTAAGGGTTGCCAGTCTGGGCGCTGTTGCTGGTAGTAACCCAGCTGAGTAACTGCTGTGTTGTGAGTACGTTGAGCACACAGCAGCAATGATGTGCTGCTAATGAAAGGATTATATACTCTGTGTTATTAATAGGGTACTAATTAAGAAGGCTGCTCTTTCTGAGTAGTGCTGAGCTTCTTTCATATTTACGCTGCATTCCTCTAGTCAATAAGGTGTTCCATCACACTCGTGGTGCTTTGTAGGTAACAGAAAGCATTTGGAATGTCAGGAGATCATCAATCACCACAGAGTCCCTACTCTTGTCCTCACAACATTGATGTGACTGGTCCAATTGAAGTGCGGGCCAATGATGACCACTAGGATGATAACGGTCTGAAGAAGGGTCTCGACCCGAAATATCACCCATTCCTTCTCCCCAGAGATGCTGCCTGTCCTACTGAGTTACTCCAGCATTTTATGTCTAACTAGGATTTTAACCTTGGGATCTTTCGCAATTGTAAAGCCACTAACTATCAAGCACAGGTAATATATTTTCTCTTGTTGGAGTTGGTCATTGTTTGGCACTTTGATGCCTCAAAAAATACCTGCATGATTTCTATTCTTCCCGCATGTAGACATTTGGCGAGAAGTTGCATATTTCATTGAATATCGTACATTCTTTGATGAACATCCCCACTTGATGAAAATAAGCCTTTTTTGTGCAGGTGTAAACGCATCAAAGCCTTTGACATTCCTCTGAGAAACTCTTGCAGCAACGATCACCTTTCAACATCCACAACCATTTTCTGAATATAAAAGAAACAGTAGATACTGGAATCCAGAACAAAGCACAGAATGCTTTAAGAACCCAATGGGTCACAGGGAGCATCTGTGGAGGTAAAAGGTGTAAGTGGTTATTTTGTGTTGAAATCCTGTATCAGTTGTGAGCAGGAAAGATTGCCAGATGATAGCAATAAAATGGGGAATAGGATAGAGGCTGGTAGATGATCGGTGGAACCAGATGGGTAGGGGGGTGATAGGCAGATGGAACAGATGGGAGGAGAGAATGAAAGGGATGAACAAAGGGAGGAGAAAGGAAGGTGTGCAAGTGAGTGTCTGTGTGACATGAGCTGTGGGTTACATGAAATTGGATTAATTACATGAATTAAAATTTTATTATGTTGGGTTGTAAGCCACTCGAGCAGAATATGAGATGTTGTTAATAAACAGAGGGCCCCAAGGCCACCCTGATGGGTGATGGAGGTGTATAGGAACTGGGTATTCATGGTAAACTTAAGCTAGTTGGGACCAGAGAACTAGAAATTGTCAAAATGTTGGAGATCACGAGAGGTGTTCCAGATTTAAATAGACAAAACCTGGAGGAGGGGAAACAAGATGGAGACCAGATATAATGGAATGAGTTCAGTAGGGCAAGAACAGACAAGAAACAATGGGCTGATCAAGGCAGTCCGATTTATGGATCCGAGATAAAAGATCAAAGCGAGCATTCTGGATGGGAGGCTGTGGAAGTGAGATTGTGATGTGATGAGATCTTGGAGATGGTAGCCGGGTGATCTTTTTATATCCAGAGGGCCGTATGAGTGGATGTCAAAAATCTGATGTCTGCACTCCGTAAGGTAGAAATTTGTGCGCCAGCCTGCAATGGCACCCTTGTTGTCTGTGCAGTTGATGCCAAGGGTGAGATTGGTTTGAAGTAAGCTTGGATGGAGTTCAATGTGCTGATTTCTTCCAGCATTCTGTTTTTTTGTTCCACAATGATTTTCTATTCTGTGAGGCAAAACTTCAAACATTGTGGTGCTTTTTCCTTTGATGTCCATTGAAATCAGTTTCACTACAGTTCCTGATGCTATTGTAGAACAAATGCTGCTGTCATGTAAAGAAGAATCACTCTCCCCTCCATCTGGGGCTTGGCATTTTTATTCATGTTGGACTAATGTTGACGGTCTAGACTCAAGTTGTTCAAGTAAAACCCATCTTGAGTAGGTACAGTGAGCAGGTAATTAGAGTGTGAATACTGTCTGATTGCCTGTTGATGATCCCTTCCAATTCTTGGTGATGATACAAAGAAGAATAATTGAACAGTAATTAGTAAGATTTAATGTGCCTACATTTTGTAAACAAGACAAGTTTGGACAGTTTAACATAGAAACATAAAAAACAGGTGCAGGAGTAGGCCATTTGGCCCTTCGAGCCAGCACCGCCACTCAATGTGATCCTGGCTGCATCCAAAATCAGTACCCGTTCTGGCTTTTTCCCCATATCCCTTAATGTTAAGGAAAATTCCCCATATTCCATAATGTTCAGAACATTCAAGTGATGCAACTGTGCTGGAATAGAGTGGTTAATTCTGAAAACAAGTCTTAAGTGCTACAGCCAAATGTTTTCTTGTCCCCCAGTCTTTGATGTTCATAAGTCATAGGAGGAAAATTAAGCCTTTCGTCCCATTGTTTACTCTGCCATTCAATCATGGCTGATTATCTTTCCCTCTCAAACCCATTCTCGTGCCTTCTCCCCATAACCTTTGACACACTTACTACTCTAGAACTACTACATTAGGAGCACCACTACTAGGGGTGGCACCGTGGCTCAGCAGTAGAGTTGCTGCCTTTTTGCGCCAGAGACCCGGGTTCGATCCTGACTACACGGTGCTTGCTGTACGGAATTTGTACGTTTTCCCTGTGACCTGCATGGCTTTTCTCTGGGATCTTTGGTTTCCTTCCACACTCCAAAGACATTCAGGTTTGTAGGTTAATTGGCTTGGTATAATTGTAAATTGTCTCTGGTGTGCGTAGGATAGTAAGTGTGCGGGGTTCGCTAGTCGGCGCGGACTCGGTGGGCTGAAGGGTCTGTTTCTGCGCTGTATCACGAAACTAAACTTAAAAACTAAACCTCTCAATCTCTGCTTTAAAAATACGCAAAGACTTGGCCTCCACTGTCATCTGGCAATGAATTCCACACATTCACCTCCCTCTGGCTAAAGAAAATCCTCCTCATCTCCTTTCTAAAGGTACGCCCTTTTATTCTGAGGCTGTGCCCTCAAGTCCAAGACTCTCCCACGTTAACCCAATTATTGGGTTGTATTCATGTTGTATTCATTATTCTCAGTATTTCTTGATACCACAACAACAAAGCATGTTGGCCAAAGATTGGCTTCTCTGGTGGTGGGATTTTGGGAGTCGACTATCATGGATCATCCAGTCACCAGTTCTGACTGAACATGGTTAAAAATGTTTGTGCCTTGTCCCTAACATTTAAATATATTGCTGAACAAGAGAGTGGAAGATTGGATGTAGTTGTATTTAGGTAATATGAGTTCTGCAGAAGCATGAAAAGGAAACGGGTTCTCACAGCCAGGGGTAGGAATGAAAGATTGCCTTGATGTTTGATTTCTGCTGTTGGTCATATGAGTAGTTGTAACCAAATTCTACAAACAAATACCAGATAATTGGAGCTTTCAAAATCCAGATATTTTTTACTAAATTGTAAATAAAATCTAAAATGTGTTTGTCTAAAATATCTTGCTTTTTTCCATTCTTTGTGACCAAATTATTCATAATCTGAATATTTAATTAAAGATTCAAGAGATTCAAGAGAGTTTATTGTCATGTGTCCCAGATAGGACAATGAAATTCTTGCTTTGCTTCAGCGCAACAGAATATCGTAGGCATGAATACAGAACAGATCAGTGTGTCCATATACCATTATATAAATATATACACACATGAATAAATAAACAGATAAAATGCAAATAAACAGATAATGGTCTATTAATGTTCAGAGCTTTGTTTCAGTTGATTATAATAGCCTGATGGCTGTGGGGAAGTAGCTATTCCTGAACCTGGACGTTGCAGTCCTCAGGCTCATGTACCTTCTACCTGAAGGTAGCAGGGAGATGAGTGTGTGGCCAGGATGGTGTGGGTCCTTGTTGATGCTGCCAGCCTTTTTGAGCCTTATTTTAAAAACGTAATTTCATGTATAAAATAAACAGAATAAGGGGTGCTTTTTCTGAGAACTTTTGTTTACTATTTATTTTACTAATTATAACATTGGTGCTAAGAAAGGAAGAACAAATAAATAATTAAGGTTCAAGTAACCTTGCAAATTGAATAGGTAAGTCAGTTGGCAGTAAAACCTGCCATCATCTATCATCAGGAAAAGATTAAGGGAGTACTTGGAAAAGTATAACCAAGGGTCGAGGGTTGTTAGCATTTTGTGAAAGCTAGATCATGTATAACTGAACCAATATAGTCCTTTCCTCGATGCTTTGAGATGGTGGAGGTCTGAGGATCAATGACATTTGCAAATGTGCAGTTTTGGCATTTGATCGGTCCCGCACAAGCGATTGTTACTTACAAATGCTTCCCATTGGTTTGGAGCAAACCTTGTCATGTGAATAGGTAATTTGTCTGCGAGATGAGACAGTGCTAAAATATATATTCATGGATTTGAAATAATTGTAATATTTTCTGGAAATCTTGCAATGATGTCCATATATAACTAATATATAATGTCAAATTTGGAAATCTGGGAGTAAAAGATGATCTGAGCTGTTTAATTTGAAAAAGGAAATTTGCAAGGTTAATGAGAAATATCTCCTCTGGGAGGAGGAAGAATCATAGAGCTGTACAGCACAGGAACAGACCCTTCAGCCTACCTTGTCCATGCTGACAGTTGCCATTATGTGCTCGTCCCATTTGCCTGCAATTGGCCTATAGGCCTCTAAACGTTTCCTTTCCATATCTCTATACTTATAAAACTGGTCTTGGATGTGTATTTATTTGTGTGATGTTCGTGTGCGATTCACATCTCGAAAACACGACGATCAAAAGGTGAAATTGTTACATATTCCGATAGAGATTTACGCTGTGGTCAAAAATCGCCTTATCTGAAAATTTCATGCATTATTTCTCGAGTTATTTATGAAAATGTTCAAAAATTTCAAATGACTTCGAAAGTAAACGAGCTGATGACGTCACGATGGGTCTGCTCGCGCGGCCTGTGCGCACTGTTTTCCACGCGCTGTGAGTTACATCACCCCCCCGACTCACAGTCATTTGGTCGCTGCTCGCCGTGGGCCCAGCAGCCCGCTCGCCATGGGCCCAGCAGCCCGCCCGGCTCCCCTCCTCCCCTCCTCCTCACCTCATCCTCTCCTCTCCCTCTCTCCCTCTCCCTCCTCCCCTCCTCCTCCCCCCCCCTCCCCTCCTCCCTCCCTCCTCTCTCCCCCCCTCCTCTCTCCCCCCCCTCCTCTCTCCCCTACAGCCCTAGTGAGCCTACAGAGCCCTAGTGACACCACACCTGGAGTATTGTGCGCAGTTTTGGTCCCCTAATTTGAGGAAGGACATTCTTGCTATTGAGGGAGTGCAGCGTAGGTTTACAAGGTTAATTCCCAGGATGGCGGGACTGTCATTTGCTGAGAGAATGGAACAGCTGGGCTTGTACTCTGGAGTTTAGAAGGATGAGAGCGTATCTCATTGAAACATAAGATTGTTAAGGGCTTGGACACACTAGAGGCAGGAAACATGTTCGCGATGTTGGGGGAATCCAGAACCAGGGGCCACAGTTTAAGAATAAGGAGTAAGCCATTTAGAACGGAGACGAGGAAACACTTTTTCTCACAGAGAATGGTGAGTCTGTGGAATTCTCTGCCTCAGAGGGTGGTGGAGTCAGGTTCTCTGGATGCTTTCAAGAGAGAGCTAGATAGGGTTCTTAAAAATAGCGGTCAGGGGATATGGGGAGAAGGCAGGAACGGGGTACTGATTGGGGATGATCAGCCATGATCACATTGAATGGCGGTGCTGGCACAAAGGGCCAAATGGCCTACTCCTGCTATTGTCTACTATTTCCCCCCTCCTCTCTCCCCCCCTCCTCTCCCCCCCTCCTCTCTCCCCCTCCTCTCTCCCCCCTCCTCTCTCCCCCCCCTCCTCTCTCCCCCCCTCCTCTCTCCCCCCCTCCTCTCTCCCCCCTTCCTCTCTCCCCCCCTCCTCTCTCCCCCCCTCCTCTCTCCCCCCCTCCTCTCTCCCCCCCCTCCTCTCTCCCCCCCTCCTCTCTCCCCCCCTCCTCTCTCCCCCCTCCTCTCTCCCCCCCTCCTCTCTCCCCCCCTCCTCTCTCCCCCCCTCCTCTCTCCCCCCCTCCTCTCTCCCCCCCTCCTCTCTCCCCCCTCCTCTCTCCCCCCTCCTCTCTCTCCCCCTCCTCTCTCTTCCCTCTCCCCCTCCTCTCTCTTCCCTCTCCTCTCTCCCTCCCCCTCCTCCTCTCTCCCTCCCCCTCCTCTCCCTCTCCCCCCTCCTCTCCCTCTCCCCCCTCCCGCCCCCCTCTTCCCACCCCTCTACACCCTCTCCCCCTCCTCTCTCTCCCCTCCTCTCTCTCCCCTCCTCTCTCTCCCCTCCTCTCTCTCCCCTCCTCTCTCTCCCCTCCTCTCTCTCCCCTCCTCTCTCTCCCCTCCTCTCTCTCCCCTCCTCTCTCTCCCCCTTCCCCCTCTCACCCCCTTTCCCCCCCTCTCTCCCCCCTCTCTCCCCCACCTCTCTGCCCCTCTCTCTCTCTACCCCTCCACCTCCCTCCCCCCCCCCCCACACTCTCCTCCCCCCCCCCCCGTGTGTGGGGGGTGGTTGCTGTGTGTGACGCCGCAGGCCGCTCCCCCCAACAACCGCACGTTGAGGGGACGGGACCCAACGGGTCCCACTTGGTCTAGTACCTGTCTAAATGTCTCTTAAACATCATCTGGCACTCAGATACAGACACCGAGGGCATAGGCTTAATTTGAAATGGGAAGTATTTAAGAGGGACTTCTGGGGCAACTTCCCATTTCAAATAAGCCTATGCCCTCTTGTTTTAGAACCCTCTATCCTGGGGGGAAATACTTTTTCTATGCCCCTCATGGTCTTTTACATCTCAATAAGATCCCACCTAAGCTCCAAAATGTAAACTCCCATCCTATACAATCTCACCCTCAAGTCTTGCAAGCCGACATAACATTCTGATTAATCTCTTTTGCACCGCTTCCAACTTAATGACATCCTTTCAATGGCTGGGTAAATAGTTCTCCAAGTGAGGTCTCACCAATAAATTGTACAGCTGCATATGATATCCCAACAATTGTACTCAATATCCTTCCCAATTAGGGCAAATGTGCCATACACCTTCTCCACCTGACTTGCTACTTTCAGAGAACCATGCACTGTACTCCCAGTTCTCTCTGTCTGCCACACTCTCTGGCTCTATCATTTGCTGTAAGTCCTGCCTTGGCTTGACATACCAGTGTACAACAGTTCACACTTGTCAGAGTTAAATTCCATTTGCTATTCTTTGGCCCACTTTCCCAACTGATGTAGTTCTTGGATAACATTCCTCATTGTCTAATCCCACCAATTTTGGTGTTATTTGCAAATTTACTCATTATGTTAAGTGCATTGTCAATCCATATTGTCAATGTATTATCACAAACAGCAGTGGACCCAGTACTGACCTCTGCGGCACTCCACAGGTCACAGCCCCCAATCACAAAAGCTGGCCTCTACAACTACCCTTTGACTCCTTCCTCCAAGCCAAGTTTGAATCCAGTGTGCCAGCTCACCATGGATGCAATCTAACCTTCGATATAAGCCGACCAAGCAGGAGTTTGACAAAGGCCTTGAAGTCCACATAGAAAGTCTGAAGAAGGGTCCCAATCTAAAATGTCACAAATCCAAGTTCTCCAGAGAAGCTGTCTGATCCGATGAATTACTCCAGCACTTTGTGTACTTTGCACATAGACAATGTCCACTGCCACGCCCTCATCAATCCTCTTGGTTACCTATTCAAAAAGCTCATATCAAATTTGGGAGATCCCAAAACAAGGGATGTGAATGTGAATATAAG
>CM075978.1:41456013-41498513 GCA_038087875.1 Malacoraja senta
GATTAACTGTAATGTTAAGAGTGGTGGGAGAGCAAGAAAAAGACCGTATTACTAGAAATTGACAAGTACTGTGAAATAAGAAATAAGATATCTTCAATAATTTGTTGAAATCTTTCATTATGTTCATATCATAATAGGAACAAGTAACTGGAATTTACAGATTTGTGTGCATTGCAGTTCTCTCTTGTCAGCTCACAAAAGTTCAAGTAGTCATATGCATTTTATTGTAGGTAATCATCTCTGCAACGAGTGTTTAACTAAGTCAAAGGAAGATGTAACAGCGATATTGAAATGAAGGAATTTTGATAAAATAGCAAGAAAACTGTAAAAGGTAGCATCTGAGTTGGCGGTTGAAGATTGGCAAAAGAAAAAGGGGAAATGAGAAGGACCACATTTGAAGTTAAGATTTGGAATACTATGCAAGAGTAGCAACTAAGAACATCAGATTGCATGGTAAAAAATGTAACTAACCCTCATGAACCCAATTTTCTTTTAAAACTTGTAATACCTTTTAAAATAATGTATGTATGAAAACTTAGCACAGCAATTGCTAATATCCTGCAAGAAGTGATATTTCTGTGTTATCTGGCTCTTCATAAAAGGCAAGACCTCCATTTCCATTATTAAAACTGTTCAAAGTATTTTAACATCTACTCGAGCTATTACTTCAATAATTTTAAAAAGATCCCAGTCGTATCCTTGTAAAGATTGCTTTCAAAGTGGTCCAAGCTCTGCCAGTTATTTTGCAATTGAGGTCTAACTGTAGATATTGGCTTCTACCCCACTATCTGTCAAACCTCAGCTTCAATTGGCCAGACGCTGCAAACACAATTAGATGCAATGCCCAATAGTGACTGCTGACCCAAATCTTCATATGATTCAAATGTTCATAATTGTGTGCCTCATTGGGTTAGCAATATTATTTTAAATTTTTTTTTATTTTGCCTGCCTAATTCCATGTGAGCTATTCATGAGTGGCCATTAACTCTTAGCAAACTCCCATTTTTCATGGTCAACTATGTCAAAAAGAGTTGCCAGATGTCAGAATCCATACCTTCATTAAACTAGTTTATTTTCTATTGATTTTTAAATATCATCATATTAAATTTCATTTGTATATCATGATTGTCCTGCTTGAACTGTTACCAATCACCGTTTTTTGAATGTGCCCCTTTTCCTGATTGAATAGTTCATTCTATCTTCTAGTTTATCCTTGCATCCCAAGGGCTATTCATGATGTTAGACCATTTAAAAAAAAACCGTCCTGAAAGTACATTTTTCTGTTTCCGTTTCATTTCTGTTGTGATAACAAGCTAACATTTGCCAGTAGTACGTGATGCCGTTCTGCATATTGTTTTCAGGTGGAAAATGGTATTTTATCTTTGTATGGGATGAATTTTAATACAGGATATTTGAGGGGCTCTTAGAATTATTGCATTGCTTCAAAGAAAAAACTGATAAGAATAATGGGACAAAGTATTTTACTGAATGGTGATAGGAATTGAATAAAAATGTTGAAATCTCAAAGGGCAAAGATGCAAATTGTGGAAAAGGCCAATTTTAAAATATTGACCTCTTTCCTTTTCGGGTACTGGCTAATGTCCTCCCATTTTCAGCAATTGCTATTTTATTTAATCCTTTAGAATTGTTACCCTTCATAACTGGAATAAGTTGAGGTTGACTTGGCCAAACATAACTTTGCAACAAATAAACGATTGAACAAAGGAAAGTTTACAATCATTTCTTTAAAAAGAATTCTTATTTAGTAAGTCCTGATTCTATTGAATTGTTGGTATAATAAGTATTTTTACTCAAATCCAAAAATTTTAAAGCCTCTCAAAATTATAGCATCCATCACCTCTTTTATTTTGTTGAGGGGGAGAGTTTCTCTCTGCAGGCTTAATTTTGCAAGTATTTTTTTATCACTAAATATTTTGAATCCTTTTCTATTGGTGATACATATACTGACTATATGATCTTTGTTGAATATTGTGAGGTGATTAAATTGTGGAGATTTAATTATTGTTTTTGATTTGCACTTAATGGTAGATTTTGCAACATTTACTTAAGATTGTAAATTGGACGCAATTTTTTGCAGTTAACTGAAAGAGTGCTTATTTGTTATTTTTTAAATCAATGATTTTCAGTCCTATATATAATTAATGTCGTATATATCTTGGCATTTTTTATTACTTTATCGGGTTTTGGGAACCACACAAAAACTAATACCGTTTTAAGGCCCTGATGGGAAGAACTCCTGCCACTCTTTTCAGTGCCTGCAAAATATATTTTCTGTGTCCGATCAGTGTGCTATACTCTGGGGGCTTTGTGATAGGAATGGCAGGAAATCACGCTTCAAGACATAACGGATTGACTAGGCCATCCATCATTTGTTAGCATGCGCTGAGCTGCTCGGTTTCTGCACAGGGGCTTGTGATTTAGTAAATACTTCAGAGATGAATAGAGCTGCTCACATGGGAAGCTATCACTGTCCTTCAGCAGGCTAAGACACAGATTCATGCTGAGAAGGACGTCCAGCGGCAGCTCATCAGTAACTGGTCTGTCACAGTTGGTGGTGCCCACCGACCATTCACAGTATATTAAATGCATCTTTAATATCTGCTTGAGTAGATTTAATGAAGAAAATTCTGTTTCTATACACTAACTACAGTTTCCCCTTGTGTTTTATGCAAGGAAATACAGTTAGTAATGTGGCACAGCAACAGAAATGCATTGCAGTAGCTTCAGGACAAAAGTATATATTTGTATCTTGCATAGTGGAAATCCTATATCATCCTCTATATTTCCATGGGTAATTACTGATTTTTTTGTTTTTGTTTGGATAAGAAAAATAGGCCCCCAATGGAAATTAGGGAGTATATTGTAATATGAACCACAGCTAATAGTTGGAACTTTTAAGTGATAATTATTTGGATACCTTAAATACTCTATAGTAATTTTTTTGCACTGCATTTTATTATGTTGAAATAAAGTTTATGTCATATAGTGACACCCGGATCATTGAAAAATTATCACTGACCATTGAAAGCTCAGCTTATTGGAAACTGGTTAATTTTTTTCAACATTGATTTGTTTTGCACTTTACTGCAGTTTGCCAATGATGAATTTGAAAGTTCATTTATGATGAATAATACATTTCAACATTAATCTGAACATATGATTTCAATAGTTCAACTTAATTTTGTTCAGTTACTTTAAGACTAGTTTATTATTTATTTCTATGATATGTATTCTGATATTAGAAATAATTATTGATTAAAAATAATTTTTCAAAGAGTGAGAACTTAATAGCAGTGTTTAGAAATTAAATTATACTTTTGAACTTGTATTTAAAATGTTGAACTCCACTGTAATGTTAAATAATGTACAGTCAGATTAAAATAAAAGGAACATTTTACTGGGATGATGAGTATATTAAAATCTAACTTTGAAATGCAAATCATTTTCCCCTCCTGTCTAGTTTTTTTTAGAATAACTTATGAAATGTAAATTTAAATGTATTTTTGCCATATAATTGTAGGTAGGGTCATGTGCCAACATATGCAACTGAAAGCCAATGTTCCTCAGCTGTGAAGTATACGTAACACAGATGTTGGGGTGTCATCTGTCAACAATGCTACCCTACAGAGTTAAAAGTTCTAGAGGGAACCAAATTCGACACAGTGCTGTCACTGTTACCCTTTCGCATTTCGACAGCATGCAAATTGTGCACCTCCTGCTTAGCTGCACCATCCTGTCTAGTGTCTACAGAGCTGGAATGGAAAGAGTGCTTCTAGGACTCCGAGTAAAGACAAGGGTACTGATATACTGGCGATTTGAATTGGAGATTGTCTGTAGTCAGATTTGGTAAAGCTCCCAATGGTGTTGCAGAAATTCCCGCAGGTTTCTGTCCCAGGCGAGGCCTGTTCAGTCTTTTTCAGCCCCCCAAATGAAGTTTGATCTGAAGATACCCTGCCTGTAAAACTGCATTCAGTTCATTTTGCATACATCCCCCGAGTCTAACTAGCAGATGCTTTGCTCTTCGAAAGGTTTAAAAGAAAGTGTGGAGCAAGAGATAGCAGGAGCTCTGTGTACAGTCCCAGAACGTTTTGGAAATGGCTAATATGCAGTTTTCATCAGTGCTTAGGCGGGGCACAATATGGTGCCTGTGGTTCATTGGGGAATATGAATGTTGATTAAGCATGCTTTCAGGCTTTGAAATTCTGAAGTAGTGTCAGAATAATGGATGTTGAGCAAATGTCAAGCATTTGTTAATTTCTCTGTTATTTGGGGTTTATCTACCATGATCAATCAAATAAACTAGTGCTTTTCTGTCGTGGCATGTGCCATTGATATGGTGATCAGCTAGCTGTAAAGGCCATTGTTTTCCTTGCTGCAGGAAAGGCAATGTATATTCAGACTGCAGACGATAACAAAATCTTTTCAAGCAGAACTAGTCTATTTGCACAGATTTAATTTCCAGTGCAGTAACGTTATTTTCAGAAGTGTACTTTTTATAAATATTACCACATAATTCAGTTTATTTTTAAAACCATATAGCAGTTTAAAACTATTGTTTAATTTCAAATGTCGTATTTCACAGTGAACATGAGGAATTAATGTGAAATGTTATAAACAATTTGAGAGGCATTATTGATACAGATAAAATATAACCCACTGTGTTGAAAACAACTTGGATTTCATTTTTTACTTAAATAATTAAACTTTTATTTCTCTATGTATTCATCCATTTGTAATCTAACCTGCAGTCTAAGATATTTCCTTGTATATTCAGATCAGTTTTGAAAGCAGCATAGAACATATTTTTAATGAAATGTGAACCCGATTATCTTCATCATACCATTTATTCGGTTAGGAATTCACAATTTGAGCGGCTGGGATGTTGAAAGGAGCACGAAGTGCTTTTTTTTGTGACGCAGGGTCTATTTTCCAAAAATTTATTATTTGTCATTTTGACTAATAGCCTGCCTAATTAAGGACTGAATCTTAAAGACCTAGGAAGCCATGTTCCCTGTTATGTAGTGATTTAGTTGGTCTTAGCCCTTTCATTAATAACAGTGCTTTGGGAAAGATGATAAATCAGCTTCCTACCCATCATAGAATGACTTTTGATAGAAATACACAGTTATGGATATAGATCTTCTGTCTGGGCACATAGCAGCACTTGAGATTTCAGTGTTTATTCCTTATTTTGCTCTCTCTCTACAGATGTGGTTGTTCCTTTTTTTTCTGCCTATCATTGGTAGCTTTTAAGATAATTGTTGCCTTGACAGTTTTGGTCCACACTCTACCAACATCCTTTCTGTTCCATCTGTGCTTTTTATCTCGGCAACTTAATTAGCTTTCTAATTTTATCTAATTTCAATGAAAGGTTCCTGATCTGAAACATTGTCTATTTCTCTATCCACAGATGCTGCTTGACTTGCAGAGTGCCTCAGCATTTTTCTGTTTCTTTTTCCTCGGATTTCCAGCATCTCCAATCTTTTGTTGGAAGATTTGGGTTGTGGGGTGCAGATAAATTGGACTGGACTAAATTGTTTTTCTCAGAGTCTAACCCATTTCCAGTTATAGATTTATACAGTATGATAATAAGCAATGTGTCCATGTCAACCAAATGCCCCATCTAAGCTTGTCTCATTTGCCTGCGTTTGGCTCGTATCCCTCTAAACCATTCCTATCCTCGTGCTTTGCATCTTTCCTGTAAGGTAGTGAGCAGAACAAAAATCAGAAGGAATTACCAATGCTCCCTAGAAATGATGGCCTTAACCTAACTCAAACCTTGAACCTTATCCCATAACTTCACTAACCGACAGTGATACCTAGTTTGGCAATCCTTGATTTTGTTCCATTTCGTCCCTGCCTCGGTTCTAACAACCTCCTACCTAACAATCTCCAAATCTGGTACCTTATACATACATCATTGCTATCCACACTTCAATTACCTAAGTCTCAAACTCTGGAATTCCTTTCCCTAAACATCCTTCTGGTTCAGCCTATAAAACCCATCTATTATCTTTTATACCTATATATCCTTTTAATGTCAATATTTTCCAGTTTATGCTTCTGTGAAGAACCTTGGAATATTTTCAATATGCGTGTTAAGTAAGAATACAGGTGGGGTGCGGGAAGTGTGTTGGATCATATATCCTATTGTGAATTTTGTGATTTTACAAAGAAAGGTGAGAAAATTGAGGAAGGAGATCAATGGAACAAAACTAAGTTTTTTAAATCCTAACTGACAGATTTGCATGTAATATAGTCTTAAAAATATCCTCAGACGATGAGAACTCCAAATATTGCTGTATAAAATATGTCTCTGAAGAATCTGAAAGGGACCAAAAGGAAAAATTTAACTTTGTAGTCTCTTCAGGTGAATAAACTTACTGCAAATCTTCAAGAATTTCCTCATGTAATATAAGATGACAATAGTTTCAAATCCTTGCATTATTGAGATCAAGAAGGTAAAGTGGTTCCCTAGTAACATTACTGCAGATATGTATTAGAGCCATCTCTGAATCAATTCATAATTTCCCCTTCAAGAGCACAGTTAAGCACAGTCATTTGCATTAAATGCACCCAAATGCAAAATGCATACTTAGAGGAGCAGCAGGAGCCTCATTTTCTCAGCAATAATTTACTCCATGTAGATAGCCCAGTGGTGTTTTCATAATAAATTGCTTGTGAATCATAGAGTTTCCAATGAAGCAGGTTTTAAATACAGGAAAGCTGCTATTAACCTTCTTCCAGGGTGAAACATTATTTACAAATTTAAGTTTAACTTCTACAATCACATATGTTGGTTACATGTAATTACAGTAAATTCGTATTTAAAATTACTTGCAAATATTTCTCTTTTTTGCATGATGTGTGAATCTGAAGCGCCTAAAATGCTTAAAGGATGCAAAGGATACCTGGATATGAAATGGGAACAAGGTAAATTTAAAGAGGGAGCATCCCAATTATTATGGCTTTATTTATACCAGCAAACAAGTGATCAATTTTCAGCCTAATTTTTGATATTTTTTTCATATAACATAGCAAGGTCCACAAATCACAATGGTAACTTAAATTGCTGTGAAATACAATGGGTGGGGAGTTTTGGTGTAATCCTGCAAACATTGATGTTACAATCACTAATCCTCTTGTGCGAATGATGCCATGCTTCAAAAGAAATGGAGCATACTGACAAAAACTGCTCGGCCCAATACCATTTCCAATGCCCTTATTCACTTCATTATAATTAGGAATGGAAGTTAATGACACAGCCCTTCAAATATGATCAAACATTCAGCTTATCTGCATTTTGTTGCCTTTTGATCCCAACCTTTTACTTGCAAAAATATGTACATCTTATCTTATATATATCATATACTTATTAAAAGTCTGATCTTGTACATGTGTATATGTGGTTGTCTTTACATCTTCTCAAAAACACTACGCTGTAACGATTACATTTTTACATATTCCAATTGACATTTTTTCCGTCGAGGCCGGGATCACCTTATCTGAACATTTTATGCTTTATATCTCGACTTATTCTCGACTCATTACTGATTAAAAGTCTAAAAAAGTCAAAAGACTTTCAAATTAAAACCACCAGTTTCAACTGATGATGTCACAATGGCTCAGCTTGCAGGGATGAGCCTCAATGAAGATTTCATCCTATATTTGACACGTTATTTGCGATTAAAGCTTTAAAAATACCAACTTTCACAAGATTTGTACATATTCTGATTCAAATTTCCCCCCTCTAGGCAGAGATCACTTTCATGCTTTATTTCTTGACATTACTAATTAAAGTTTAAAAAAATCAAAATAACTTGAATTTCAAACCGACCAGCTTCAAATGATGACGTCACAATGGCAGCTTCTATGGATGACGTTACTATGGATAGACTAGCAGTGGAAGGGCAAATTGCTATTGCAACACGCAGGGCAAGTGAAATTGGAATTTATTTTAAAGAGCACTGCTGATGGAGGCAAGGGGAGTGCTGGAATCTTACCTTCGGAAACGGCTTGAGTTAGAGGACCACACCTCCCGTGGGTACTACGGGTAGGGAACGGGTGTGTTGGGGGAGCAGACTGCACTTGGTCTAGTATATATATTACTAAAACTCTCATCTTGTTTGATTGAATACGCGCGTGATTCCAAAACTATGCCAAAACTGTACACGATAGCGCTATAATTTTTGGCCCACCTTACTCACCATTGCCATGGGTAGTCCGTTAGCCAAGTTTCGTTCAGATTGATGTTATATTTCACAAGTTATTGACATTTTGAACTTTACAAAAACTACTTTTAAAGCACTTTTCCACTTGCCCTGCCCAAATCTCATTTACATACAATTAAAACAAAATTAGCTTTTCAAATTCATCGGTTTCATTCACAATGGGATCCCAAATCTCATTTACATTTTTAAAAAAAATCATGTGGGGGGGCGTGGGATAGGGGGGAGGTGAGGAGTGGGGGAGCTGGGAGGGGGAGGTGAGAGAGGGAGTGGGGAAGGGGAGGAGATGAGGGGAAAGAAGAGGGAAGGTGAAGTGACCTGGCGTGGGCCGAGCCCCGGGGCTGTAGCCGGGCCCGGGATTCGGGCGCTGGGGAGCGGACACGGACTGGGCCCCGAGCACGGCCCCTGGGCCCTGGGATGGGGTTCGAGCCGGTGTGGGGTCTGTGGGCTGCTGTTCCGGACCCGCGGGAAGGGAGAGGAGCAGGACCCGGGGCGAGGACTAGGCCGCCGCCTCGGCCTCTCTCTCCCCCTCCTGCGGTTCCAGACCGCTCGGCCCGTCCCCCCCGACAGCCCCCGCCTCAACTACAACTTCATCGCCAACGTGTTGGAGCAAACGGGGCCGGCGGTGGTTTACATCAAAATCCTGGGGAGGTGAGGAGGGAGACTGGGGTGGATTGAGGGAGAGGAGGGTGTAGGGAGGGAGAGATAGTGAGGGAGGTAAGGAGTGGGGGGATAGAGGGAGAGGAGGGAGGGTGAGGGGTGGGATAGGGGGAGGTGAGGAGTGGGGGAGGAGAGGGATAGTGGGAGAGGAGGGGGTAGGGAGGGGAGAGGGGTTATCGAGGGAGGGAGGGACTGAGGGTAGGGGAAAGGAGAGGGAGGGAGAGGTGAGGGAGGGAGTGGGGGAGGAGGAGAGGGGAGAGAGTGCTGGGGGATGAGGGGGAATGGTGGAGGATAGGGATAGGAAGAGGGATGGTGAGGTAATGGAGGAACAGAGGGGAGGGAGGGGTGAGGAGGTTTGGTGGAGGGTGGGGAGAGGGAGGATAATGGAGGAGGGAAATGGGGGACTGAAGCAGGAGAGTGAGATGCGTTCACATTGATCTTATATTTTACAAGTTATTGGCATTTCAAACTTTAAAAACGTCAGCCGTGCCTGCACAGTTGGGGGCTATGGGTGAGTGGTGAAATATTGCGTAGGGAGAACGGGCCCCAACGTGTCCGCACTTGGTCTAGTCAGAATTTAAATTATTAATTGATCTAACATCTGTTTTTGTGGGCGTAACTTCAACACTTCTGACTTTCTTTGCCAGAAGATGCATATTTGACTATCTCTGTTGAATAGTCCAGCTTTGATAATTTTTTTATCTGTGCATTTAATTCCTTTAAAATGTTTAGTTTTAATTGAATTGAACTATTTCTTAATCAGAGAATGCAAACTCAATTTCAACAGATTTTAAAAGTTTGAAGGCCTACATGGAGGGGAAGAATTATTTTCACAAGTGAGATCCCATTTTACCAATAAATAACTATGCAGCATTTGTTTTCTTCCATTTTGCTCAAAGAATGTAGAAGATTTGGACATTGATCACAATCCAATTTGCTTGTGGAATGAACTGGTCATAATAGTGGTGATCTGATACACAGTCAGAAATTGTAATGAATTAATATAACTTTGAGTATGTGATACTGTTATTACAGATATCAATTTGGTTGCATTAGTTGCAAAATAGCCAATTTTACCAAACGCCAGAAGCTATCCCAGAAGCATAAACAAATTAATCTCAGCCCTGTTCATGATATAAATCTTGGCGACAAGATACTATTCTTGCAAAGCTATGTTGCACTCCTTCAAAGACCAATATATTCTTCCTAAGGTGCAATGCTCAGAAGTGCACTCTACAATCTATCCCAGAAGTAGCTAAACCAGATATTGTAATGTTGCAAGGAATGATTTCTATTGATGGTCCAATGGTATGACCAGCTTGAGTTTATGATGTCACATTCAGAATACTGGCATGCAGGTTCATGGATATCCTTTGCTGAAATTAACTGTTAAGTCAACGTTTCATGGTTACAACTTAACCAGGCTACATTTTGGGGGGAAAAGGGCCTTAACAACTGATCTGATGTACTGTTTGGTTATAGCTAAGTTAATCTTTAGATCGAATCTTCCCAACATAGGTAGTTTAGTGTAACAATGTTGAGGAAACCAGGGCTGTGGAGTCGGAGCAATTTTGGTGCTGTCGGAGTCGGTAAAAACGTCCCGACTCCGACCTCAACATAAATTTCAGAGACTACGTAAAACTCTGCCGTATCCACTGACTTGGCCTCCACCACCGTCTGGCAAAGAATTCCAAAGATTCACCACCCTCTGACTAAAGAAATTCCACCTCATCTCATTCCTAAAGGAACGTCCTGTAATTCTGTGGCTATGACCTCTAGTCCTAGACTCTCCCACAAGTAGGAGCAGACTTAGGCCATTCGGCCCATCAAGTCTACACCACCATTCAATCATGACTGATCTATATTACCCTCCTAACCCCATTCTCGTGCCTTCTCCCCATAACCCCCGACACTGTATTAACCAATTTTATTTTAGTACCATCTGCAAACTTGCTAATCATGCCGTGTATGTTCTCAAAATGAATATGTGGTTATAAAGCTAAACTGAACATAACCAGGCCATGGTGACCATGTGCCTCAGTCCAAATGACAATAAACTAAACTTTCCCCAGAAAAAGAAATAAGTTCAGCAAGCATTAAGAAATTGCAGCGAATTGTGGACGCAGCCCAGACCATCACACAAGCCAATCTCCCTTCCATTGACTCCATTTATACCTCACGCTGCCTCGGCAAGGCCAACAGCATAATCAAGGACGAATCTCACCCTGACCACTCCCTCTTCTCCCCTCTCCCATCAGGCAAAAAGTACAGAAGTGTGGAAACGCACACCTCCAGATTCAGGGACAGTTTCTTCCCAGCTGTTATCAGGCAATTGAACCATCCTACCACAACCAGAGAGCACTTTGGTGGCCCTCGGGCTATCCTTGATCCGACTTTGCTGGCTTTACCTTGCACTAAACGTTATCCCTTTATCATGTATCTGTACACTGTAAATGGCTCGGTTGTAATCATGTATGGTCTTTCCGCTGACTGGTTAGCACGCAACAAAAGCTTTTTACTGTACCTCGGTACCCGTGACAATAAACTAAACTGAACTGAAACTGAAGATCTGGAGAGAAAGGAGTCTGAAGAGGGTCTCGACCCGAAACATCACCCATTCCTTCTATCCAGAGATGCTGCCTGTCCCGCTGAGTTACTCCAGCATTTTGTGTCTATCTTCGGTTTAAACCAGCATCTGCCTTTCTACACATAAATTGAAACTGAACTGAACTACTGGAAACTTTACAAAACCCAACTCGTTCAGTAAGGACATTCAGGGGAAGAAGCCTCCAGCTTTTACCCTTACATAACGATAAGCCTCAGCAGTGCAATCTGCACCCTGTTAGTTAGGGGTGGATCATAAATGTCAATGACACCATCACCACCCACAACCCCACAAATGATGACATCTTTAAAATATGCCCAACCTCTGCCAAACATCTGCTGTCTAATCTTGCACATTGCCATGCTGATAAAACCCTGTTGCTGCAAAGCATTTACACAGAGAGAGAGAACTTCAGCACATAGAATCATATAATCAGGCTCGGTAAGGCACTGGTAAGGCTTCATTTGGAGTATTGTGAGCAATTGTGGGCACTATATCTGAGGAAGGATGTGCTGGCTCTGGAAAGGGTTCAGAGGAGGTTTACAAGGATGATCCCAGGAATTAGTATGTTGATCTATGATGAGCGTTTATCGGCACTGGGCCTATATTTTAGAACAATGAGGGGGACCTCATTGAAACATACAGAATAGTGAAAGGCTTGGATGTGGAGAGGATATCTCCACTAGTGGGAGTGTCTAGGACGAGAGGTCATAGCCTCAGAATTAAAGGACGTTCTTTAAGGAAGGAGATGAGGTGGAATTTCTTTAGTCAGAGGGTGGTGAATCTGGGGTATTTATTGCCACAGAAGGCTGTGGAGGTCGTCAGTGGATATTTTTAAGGCAGATAGATAGATTCTTGATTAGTATGGGTGTCAGGGGATATGGGGAGAAGGCAGGAGAATGGGATTAGGAGGGAGAGATCCTCCTAATCCCAGAATTGAAACAGCGGTCCAGCCTGAATGGTTCTCCATCCACCGTATGGCCCATACGCAGGCATCTGGGAAAGGGAGAAGAGGGGTCGTCTGCCTCATGGTCAACTCTGCGTGGTGCTCAGACGTGGCAATCCTATCCAACTCCTGCTCTCCACACCTCGAACATCTGGCGGTGAAGTGCCGCCCCTTCTACCTTCCGAGGGAATTCGCCTCCATCATCCTGACCGCGGTCTACATCCCACCCCAAGCAGACGTCCATCTGGAACTGGAGGAGCTGCACGCCGTGGTCAACAAACACCAGACGCCTTACCCCGAGGCATTTACCATAGCTGGGGACTTCAACAAAGCAAACCTCAAGAAATCGCTCCCTAACTTCCACCAAAATGTCTCCTGCTGCACCAGAGGACCAAACACCCTCGACCACTGCTACACCACCATCAAGGATGCCTATCGCTCTATCCCTCGCCCCTACTTCGGTAAATCCGACCATACCGTGGTGCTGCTTCTTCCTGCCTACAGACAGCAATTAAAGAGCGCACCCCCAGAGGTGAGGACCGTACAGAGCTGGTCGGGGGGGGGGGGGGGGGGGGGCAGAGGAACAACTCCAGGACTGTTTGGAGTCTGTAGACTGGGCAATGTTCAGGGACTCGGCAACGGACCTGAATGAATACGCCACAGTCGTTACAGACTTCATAAAGAAATGTGTGGAGGACTGCATCCCAACAAAAACCTTCCAAGTGTTTCCCAATTAAAAGCCTTGGATGAACTATGAGATCTGCACTCTTCTGAAGTCCAGACACCGGGCATTCATGTCTGAAGATACTGAGGCCTACAAGAAGACCAGATACGACCTTAGTAAGGCCATCAAAAAGGCCAAAAGGGACTTCTGCTCCAAGCTGGAGGATGAGACTGATGTTCGGCAGCTGTGGCTGGGCCTGAATGCAATCACCTCCTACAAGGCGAAATCAGGAGGCAGCACACATGTCAGCGAAACATCACTCCCTGATGAGCTCAATGCGTTTTACGCACGCTTTGATAGGGAGAACACTGATGTGCCTTCTCGAGCCCCCATTCGCTGTGATGTTATTTTGGTCACAGAGGTCGACGTCAGAAAATCCTTCAGAGGGGTGAACCCGCGGAAAGCGCCTGGTCCTGATGGCATACCCGGTCGTGTTCTAAAAAATTGGCTGGAGTTTTTATGGACATTTTCAACCTCTCACTTCTGAGGTCTGAGGTTCCCACCTGCCTTAAAAGGGCATCAATTATACCAGTGCCCAAGAAGAGCAAGGTGACGTGCCTCAACGACTATCGACCAGTGGCACTAACGTCGGTGGTGATGAAGTGCTTTGAGAGGTTGATTATGGTGCAAATCAACTCCTACCTCGACAAAAACCTGGACCCACTGCAGTTCGCTTACCGCCACAACAGATCAACGGTGGATGCGATCTCGCTGGCTCTCCATTCTGCTCTGGACTACTTGGACAACAAAAACTCATGTCAGGCTGTTATTCATTGACTACAGCTCGGCATTTAACACAATCATCCCCTCCAAGCTGGTTACCAAACTCTCAGAACTGTGTCTCTGCACATCTCTTTGCAATTGGATCCTCGACTTCCTCATTCACAGACTACAGTCTGTTCGTATTGGTGGAAATGTGTCAACATCGATAACAATCAGTACAGGAGCACCTCAAGGCTGTGTGCTCAGCCCCCTGCTATACTCACTCTATACTCATGGCTGCGTATCCGGTCATAGTGCGAACTCCATCATCAAGTTCGTTGACGACACCACTGTTGTGGGACGTATCACTGATGGAGATGAGTCAGAGTATAGAAGGGAGATCGACCGTTTGACCAAATGGTGCCAGCACAATAACCTGGCTCTCAACACCGGCAAAACCAAAGAACTGATTGTGGACTTTGGAAGGGGTAGGACGGGGACCCATAGTCCCGTTTATATCAAGATGGTGGAGAGGGTCAAGAGCTTCAAATTCCTGGGCGTGCATATCTCTGAAGATCTCTCCTGGTCCGAGAATACTGATGCAATTATAAAGTAAGCTCATCAACGCCTCTACTTCCTGAGAAGATTACAGAGAGTCGGTATGTCAAGGAGGACTCTCTCGAACTTCTACAGGTGCACAGTAGAGAGCATGCTGACCGGTTGCATCGTGGCTTGGTTCGGCAACTTGAGCGCCCAGGAGCGGAAAAGACTGCAAAAAGTTGTCAACACTGCCCAGTCCATCATCGGCTCTGACCTCCCTACCATCGAGGGGATCCATCGCAGTCGCTGCCTCTAAAAGGCTGCCGGCATCATCAAGGATCCACACCATCCTGGCCACTCACTCATCTCCCTGCTGCCTTCAGGTAGAAGGTACAGGAGCCTGAAATCTGCAACATCCAGGTTCAGGAATAGCTGCTTCCCCACAGCCATCAGACTATTAAACTCAACTCAAACAAAACTCTGATCATTAATAGCCCATTGCACTTTATCTGTTTATTTATGTGTGTATATATATATTCATTGGTATATGGTCACACTGTTCTGTTCTGTATTTATTTATGCCTACTATATTCTGTTGTGTTGAAGCAAAGCAAGAATTTCATTGTCCTATCTGGGACACAGCACAATAAACTCTCTTGAATCTTGAACCCTGAGGCACACCACTAGTAACAGGCCTCCACTTCGAGAAGCAACCTTCCACCATCACCCTCTGCTTCCTTCCTTGAAGCCAATTTTCTATCCATTCAGCTATCTTTCCTTGGATGTCATATGTACCGACAGTGGAACAATTACATTTTTACAGTGCAGATTTACGGGCCTATTAACCCAATACACATAGATACCATGCAATAAACATAAATTCAATAAATTAATAACACCAATACTATTGCATAAAAGCCCTCCAAGTGCACAAAATGTTGAGGGGAATAGATAGAGTGAATAGTGTAGATGGAGCATAGAAACATAGAAAACAGGTGCAGGAGGAGGCCATTTGGCCCTTCGAGCCAGCACCGCCATTCATTGTGATCAGGGCTGATCATTCACAATCAGTAACCCGTGCCTGCCTTCTCCCCATACCCTAGGTATGTTACAAAACTTGCCTTCAGTCGCGCTGTAATTCTGCCACTGGCTGTGTGCGCGATTTTGGCGCCTTTAAGGGGGGGCGGGGTTAAAACGCGGTTTCTCCTACCTTGTCCTGGGAATATTTTGTTGGAGTACAAGCGTTGGCTGAGAAAATCGTTCCTACCGGCGTTTTGTGAATTTTTTATTTTTATTAAATCGTCAATGTCAGCGCTACAGTCATTTTAAAAGCAGCTCCTGAAGCGTCAACGCCGATAACGGGGACGGATTTCACACAATGGACAGGTAAACGAAAGTGCTTTCTTTAAATGTATAAAAGTGCTTCTTAAGAAGCCTTTAATTCACATTTTGTCATGCGACACGGTGATTTTATTCCCCGAATTAACAGCAGTATTTTTCATGCCAATACGGGGTTAAATTCACCGCAAATCAACGTTCCAAAAGATCGCGTTCCAGAAAACCTCACTCGCAAGATGAATTAAATGCCCATTAATTTACAGGTATTAAACATTCAATTCCTTCCATTTGGCCTGTAAATTCATGAAAATTAGATTTAAAAATTATGTTATATTGTGAATTATTGTGTGAATGTTATTTGGACACTTAGGCTATTTAAAAATGTTAATCTATTCTTAAGAAATTGATAGATGTTTAGATCTAGTAATTGAATTTTGTAATTAGCTACAATTAGGTAACTAACTAATTATATGCTTTACTTTCATGTCTTCGAAGTAAGATTGTTTCATATTTGTTTCAGAATGCTTCAATCAATAATACCTGAAAAATTCTTTCAGTTACCATAATTTTTAAGAAAGTTATGGGCTTTTAACTGTCCTCGATCACAGCTTTTGTGTTAAGTCAATGGAAAAGCAATAGGGAACTAGATGCTAATTTCTGAGTATGATAATGGCCATAACTTTTTTAATACTGAAGATATGAAAGTGAATTAAGTGTCAAATTAAACTTCTTTTTATGCTTTATCTGATGGGATAAATTGCAGACTTTATTTTTAAAATCTCAAAATTTTGTAACATTGCTACATACCCCTTGATACCGCTAACCCCAAGAGCTCTATCTAACTCTTTCAAATTAATACAGTGAATTGGCCTCTGCTGCCTTCTGTGGCAGAGAATTCCACAAATTCACAACTCTCTGGGTGGAAATGTTTTTTCTCATCTCAGTTTTAAATGGCCTTCCCTTTATTCTTAGACTGTGGCCCCTGGTTCTGGACTCCCCCAACATTGGGAACATTTTTCCTGCATCTAGCTTGTCCAGTCCTTTTATAATTGTAATGTGTTTCTATAAGATCTCCTCTCATCCTAAATTCCAGTGAATACAAGCCCAGTCTTTCCAATATTTCCTCATTTGACAGCCCCGCCATCCCGGGAATTAACCTCGTAAACCTACGCTGCACTGCCTCAATAGCAAGGATGTCCTTCCTCAAATTGGGAGAACAAAACTGCACACTATACTCCAGATGTGGTCTCACCAGGGCCCTGTACAACTGCAGAAGGACCTCTTTACTCCTATAGTCAAATCCTCTCGTTATGAAGGCCAACATGCCATTAGCTTTCTTCACTGCCTGCTGTACCTGCATGTTTACTTTCAGTGACTGGTGTACAAGGACACCCAGGTCTTGTTGCACTTCCCTTTTTCCTAATCTGACACCATTGAGATAATAATCTGCCTCCTTGTTCTTGCCGCCAAAGTGGATAACCTCACATTTATCTACATTATACTGCATCTGCCATTCATCTGCCCACTCACTCAACCTGTCCAAGTCACCCTGCAACCTCCTAGCATTCTCTTCGCAGTTCACACTGCCACCCAATAATGTGTCATCTACAAATTTGCTTGTGTTACTTTTAATTCTGTCATCTAAATCATTAATATATGTTGTAAATAGTTGTGGCACCAGCACCGAGCCTTGCGGCACTCCACTCACCATTGCCTGCCATTTTAACAGTGACCCATTTATTCTCACTCTTTGTTTCCTGTCTGCCAACCAATTATCTTTCCATGTCAATACCCTATCCCCAATACCATATGCTCTAATTTTGCCCACTAATCTCCTGTGTGGGACCTTATCAAAGGCTTTCTGAAAGTCCAGATACACTACATCCACTGGCTCTCCTTCATCCATTTTACTTGTCACATCCTCAAAAAATTCCAGATGATTAGTCAACCAGGATTTCCCCTTCATAAATCCATGCTGACTTGGACCAATCCTTTTACTGCTTTCCAAATGCGCTATTATTACTTCTTTAATAATTGACTCCAGCATCTTCCCCACCTCCGATATCAGTCTATAATTTCCCGTCATCCCTGCTTATCCAGAAATAGTAAAATTTGCGGCTATGATAGTAACAGCCATAGCACCCACTCAGGTCAGAATGGAGAGACTGTTCTCCGCACTGAAAATAATTAAATCTGATTTAAGGGCTTCAATGAAAGAGGATCTGGCAGAAGCAATTCTGTTCCCAAGGACAAGTTATTAATACATTTTAGGTATGTACTTTTGTAGCAAACTTAACTACCTATGCATTTACTTTTAATTTCTATTGCACTTGAGAATTTTTTTTGTCATAATTTAGCCATTTAGCTCATACCTGTGGCCTTAGTTTAATACATTTTGGAGTAATGCTTTTATAATTTGTATTTAATTCAATGGAATTTTAATTTTGTCATAGTCCTTTCTATAATTTTTTTTCTTCTTTTAGCATAATTAATTTGGGTTTTTTTCAAGAATAAACAATAAAAAAGCCCCAATAGCATAGCTACAACCATTGGACTCAAAACTTTAAAGACATGGGTTTAAAAGGTAGCCTGATGATTCATGTGGTTCTTATGAAATGCCATCTTGTGGAATGTCATCATACCAGATTTAGAAATATTATACCTGGGTGTCAGGGTCGGAGTCGGATACACAAGAAATCAAGGAGTCGGAGTCAGATGTTTTGGGTATCGACTCCACAGCCCTGGAGGAAACCACAAATCTGTATACATCTGCCGGTTGATGTGGATAGAGTCAACAACTTCAAGGTCCTTGGTGTGCATATCTCTGAAGATCTGTTCTGGACCCAGCATGTTGATGGGAACATAAAGAAAGACCAACAACACCTCTACTTACTTCGAAGATTGAGGAGATTCGGTATTTCAAAGAATATTCTTGAACTTCTACAGGTGTACAGTAGAGAGCATATTGACTGGTTACATCATAGAAACATAGAAAATAGGTGCAGGAGTAGGCCATTCGGCCCTTCGAGCCTGCACCGCCATTCAATATGATCATGGCTGATCATCCAACTCAGTATCCTGTACCTGCTTTCTCTCCATACCCCCTGATCCCTTTAGCCACAAGGGCCACATCTAACTCCCTCTTAAATATAGCCAATGCTCAATTTGGCCTCAACTACATTCTGTGGCAGAGAATTCCAGAGATTCACCACTCTCTGTGTAAAAAAATGTTTTTCTCATCTCAGTCCTAAAAGATTTCCCCTTTATCCTTAAACTGTGACCCCTTGTTCTGGACTCCCCCAGCATCGGGAACAATCTTCCTGCATCTAGCCTGTCCAACCCCTTAAGAATTTTGTAAGTTTCTATAAGATCCCCCCTCAGTCTTCTAAATTCCAGCGAGTACAAGCCAAGTCTATCCAGTCTTTCCTCATATGAAAGTCCTGACATCCCAGGAATCAGTCTGGTGAACCTTCTCTGTACTCCCTCTATGGCAAGAATGTCCTTCCTCAGATTAGGAGACCAAAACTCTACGCAATACTCCAGGTGTGGTCTCACCAAGACCCTGTACAACTGCAGTAGAACCTCCCTGCTCCTATACTCAAATCCTTTTGCTATGAATGCTAACATACCATTCGCTTTCTTCACTGCCTGCTGCACCTGCATGCCCACTTTCAATGACTGGTGTACCATGACACCCAGGTCTCGTTGCATCTCCCCTTTTCCTAATCGGCCACCATTCAGGTAATAGTCTACTTTCCTGTTTTTGCCACCAAAGTGGATAACCTTACATTTATCCACATTATACTGCATCTGCCATGCATTTGCCCACTCACCCAGCCTATCCAAGTCATCTTGCAGCCTCCTCGCACCCTTCTCACAGCTAACACTGCCCCCCAGCTTCGTGTCATCCGCAAACTTGGAGATGTTGCATTCAATTCCCTTGTCCAGATCATTAATATATATTGTAAATAGCTGAGGTCCCAGCACTGAGCCTTGCGGTACCCCACTAGTCACTGCCTGCCATTCTGAAAAGAACCCATTTACTCCTGCTCTTTGCTTCCTGTCTGCCAGCCAGTTCTCTATCCACATCAATACTGAACCCCCAATACCGTGTGCTTTAAGTTTGTATATTAATCTCTTATGTGTGACCTTGTCGAAAGCCTTCTGAAAGTCCAGATATAACACATCCACTGGTTCTCCCTTATCCACTCTACTAGTTACATCTTCGAAAAATTCTATAAGATTCGTCAGACATGATTTACCTTTCATAAATCCATGCTGACTTTGTCCAATGATTTCACCATTTTCCAAATGTGTTGCTATCCCATCTTTAATAACTGACTCTAGCAGGACCTGGTTTGGCAACTCGACAGCCTAGGAACGAAGGAGACAGTAAAAAGTGGTGGGCACTGCCTGGTCCTTCACGGGTACTGACTGCCCCACTTTAGAAAAGATCGGAAAAGGAGCCAGCATCATCAAGGACCCAAACTACTCTGGCTATGCTGTCATTTGATTCCTGTCATTGGGAAGAAGGTACAGGAGTCTGAAAACGGTGACCTCCAGCTTCTGTCCGACAACCACCAGGCCATCTATATTACTAAAAGTCTGATCTTGACCACTTCCTGTTGTTCCGTATATTGATTTTAGAAAAAACGCTGCGACTTACGGCTGTGATTTATGGCCATCTTACTCAGAGTCCCCCTCCGTTGCGCAGGACAAGAGGATTTTTCCCATCGATGAAAAATAAAAGAGTTATTAGTGTTTAGAAAATGTTGAGATTCTCTCTCCTGTCAATCACGCCATGAAGGCCACGCCCCTTCTGGTGGGAGGGGGGAGGGACTATAAAACCCAGACGTGTGGGCGTGGCTGAGTCTCTGCAAGATGGAGGAGGGAGAGGTCACGACTCGCAGTCTTTAGTGGCCTTGCACCCTGCTTGAAATGGTATGAAACTGCACTTGAATTTGGTGGCCTTGCACCCTGCTTGAAGTGGTAAGAAACTGCACTTGAATTTGGTGGCCTTGCACCCTGCTTGAAGTGGTATGAAACTGCACTTGAATTTGGTGGCCTTGCACCCTGCTTGAAATGGATTTCAAGGTATAGCCGTGAGTCAACTGCCAGCCCACCAGCCGTGAGTGAGTGAGCTGCCAGCACAACAGGCTTGAGTGACTGAGCCGCCAGCCCAGAATCCATTCGGCCCACAATGTCCATACTAGCCCTCTGGAAACCAGTCCCTTCAGCCCACAACACCCATACTAGCGCTCCAGAAAGCCCTCACCCCAACTGGCCACCAATATTGGAATTGGTGGAGAGGTGAAATATTGCGTTGGGGGACTAGCCCTCCCGTGTGATGCTGGGACCCAACGGGTCCCACTTAGTCTCGTTATACACTATACATACCAACTAAACTTTGAACTATGAACTGTCTTGGTTGCATTGGGGACTTCAGGCTTTTGTTTTATTTTGCACAGATATTGTTTTTATTTATTGAACGTGTTTATCATGTTATCTATTGAGTGCTGTGCTTACAACTTGTTATGCTGCTGCAAGTAACATTTTAATTATTATGTTTCAGTACATAACAATTAAACACTCTTCACTCTTTCATGGAAGATTAAAACATAAAGATTCCAATATTTTAGATGGAGTCCTTCAAATAAGATATTGGTCATTTATGTACTTTCAAAGAAGGAAAAAAATGGGTGAACTGCTTTATTTACTACCTTCTATCTTTGAGTGTGTAAGGACAAGTGCTCTGTAATGCTATTGCTATTTGGTTCTTTCAGGTTTCATTGCTTTTTATTTCCAAGCAATTTTTAGGAATAGTAAACTAGTGCAAAACATTAAGACAGAATAGTGTTAAATGCCTGCCGGTATCTGTAACAAAATAATATTGCATTTCTACAGAAGTGTTAACTACTGAATTTGTGTTGAAACAAGTTAATTAATATGGCAGGGCAAGGGACTTTTTGAACTCAGAACTGAAGAAGAATTTCCATTTGGGTTTTGCTCAAGGCTACTTTAGCCTTTAAACACAATGTGTGGTGATTGTCAAAATTTGTTTGTAATTGTCGAATACCACAGAAATGCATGAATAGCGAGATACGCCACATAAAATGGAAAGTTTAATATTTGCAGAAAAGAAAACACTCAAGCACTTGGAAGTACTCAGAAATAATTAAATTACTTTAAATTTACCTCTTTCCCTTGCAGCTCTTCATCTTCATTGAAATGAATGGAGTGACTGAATCTGCATTAGGTCAAACCTGGCACAGGTTCAACAGATATATTTAGAGAGTATAACTGCTGAGAAACTACAGGAAGTTGGTACTTAATGTCAGAAGGGTAGAGAGAATGAGAGCAAGAACCTGTCAGGAAGTTAGAAAACATCAGCACTTACCCTTGAACTCCTGGCATTTTGGGGAAAAGCACAGATCACAATACAAAAATTCTGGATTATTTTACAAATTGAAAATAATAGAGTATGCAGAGAATAACCTGCAAGTATGCCTTCATAGTTCTGAGAGACAAAACGGGTGCATAAATATAGGTAAAACAAGAGAAAATATCTAAAGCATTGAAAGATCAGGATTAATGTTGTCAACCAAAATTACCAGAAACTGCGAGCTGGTGTGAATTTCCTTCAATATTAGCTGGCCAAATTATGGCGTTGGAGTTTCTTTTGCTGGATATGGTCATTGCCCACTATGAATATTATTTGCCATTTATTTAATTCTGTTACAAGTGAGCACTGTTTTGTTATCTAAAGGGTTGCAAATGACACTGAATGCTGCACATTCATTAAGAACATTCGCATAAAGTGCAATGATGAAGCAGCTGACAATATTTGGACAGCAGTCTCTGTCCTGGGTTATTATTGCAACAATGTTCTGGGGTTTATACATTTGGGATTTCAACAATTGGAAACATTTTTTTTTGTACAACAGATGTTTGTGGCCAAATAAAAGTTTTCCCGCATTTCAATTTTACTTGGGCTTTTGGACTTGATCAATGACTGCTTGGCTACTATGGCGGCCAGTTCTTCATGCCACACGCTGCAATTAAACTCTCTTGTCCAATACTCTCATAAGGTCTGTAGAGAAAATCCAAAATGAGTGTCAGTGTGCAGGTTAATGGCAAGTTGCAAGTTGATAGTCCTTTCAAAACCTTCCATTTTATTTACTAGACAGCGAGTGGCCTGGATTAGTAATAGCCCTGATTTGGATTTGACCTTTTTGGTGGACAGAATTATCCTGATCAATTTTTTACCTCATCTGGGAGACAACTGCATGGCAGCTATTCTGCACCAGCTTGGCTCGAGTTGTGGGTAGGGATGGAGCACAAGTCTTCAGCATCACAGGTGGCATGTTTAGGCTTGTGTATTTTCACGTGTTCTGTACATTCAGTTACTTAAATAGTAAGTGGAGTGCATTCAATTGGCTGAATATGATTACAAACACCCCAGTCATATATTTTATATTTCTCATTTCAATTTCTCATATCAGCATTTATAACTATTGCCTGATGGGATCAAATTTGTTTTATAGCTTAGTGCCCAGTATTGAGACAACCCTAATTCATTTAAATTTGTCAGTACACAGAATCACTGTGCTTAGATACAAGTATTTAAACGGTACCCGGATGTGGCGCCGACAGACAAGAAGCCGAAGCCAAAGAACCGAATGGAAATGAGGCCGAAACGCCAATAAACCGAAAGAGTCCGAAGACGAAACGCCTACTAA
Organism: Malacoraja senta; assembly: GCA_038087875.1. Taxonomy (NCBI): domain Eukaryota; kingdom Metazoa; phylum Chordata; class Chondrichthyes; order Rajiformes; family Rajidae; genus Malacoraja; species Malacoraja senta. The sequence continues at coordinate 41,479,517 of CM075978.1, forward strand.
CCAAAAGGATGGGACGCCTAAATGCAAACTAACCGAAAGGGCGGGACGCCTAAATGCCAATGAACCGAAAAGCTGCGTCACCTAAAAGCAAACTTACCGAATGGCCGCTCTGTCGAAACGCCACCTACCCGAAAGGCGGCGTCGCCTACAAGCCAAAGGACCGACTGCCGCTCAACAGAAACGTCCAATAACGGACATGACGTTGCCGGGGGCGGGACTTGTCAGCGATTGGTCCAGACCCCCGCGTCCATCACATCACTGTGAAGGCATGAACATCGTCCCACCGGATGGGTCACTGTGTGACAGCAGCCTCAATGGCTGGGCCACTATGTGACAGCAGCCTCACCGGCTGGGTCATTGTGTGACAGCGGTCTCACTGGCTCTGCCACTAAGTGGAGGCAGTCACACCGGCTGGGTCACTGTGTGACAGCAGCCTGACCGGCTGGGTCACTGTGTGACAGCAGTCTCACGGGCTGGGTCACTGTGTGGGGACAGCAGTCTCACCGGCTGGAACACTAACAGCAGTCTCACAGGCTGGCTCACTGTGTGACAGCAGCCTCTCCGGCTGGGTCACTGTGTGAGAGCACCCTCACCGGCTGGGTCACTGTGTGGGGACAGCAGTCTCACTGGCTGGAATACTCTGTGACAGCAGTTTCACCGGCTGGGTCACTGTGTGACAGCAGCCTCACCGGGCAGCGTCTCTGGAGAGAAGGAATGCGTGGTGTTTCGGGTCGAGACCTTTCAGAATCACTCTGAAGAATGGTCTCGGCACGAAACGTCACCGAGATGCCTGTTTTGTGCATGGGAGCTTGGGTGCGTTCCGCAAGCACCGAGACGGTAATAAATAAACATCTGTCCCCGCAGCCGGGGTGAATAACCCGGTGTGGGTGTCAAAGTCCGGGGGTTGGAGGGGGGGAATCACCCTGGTGTGGGGGTTGGGATCCGATGGCGGTGCATCGCGGTCAGTGACTGAGGGACGCTCCCGCGGGTGAAGACGGAGGAGAGAGTGAAGGGAGAGAGAAGGAAGAGGGGGGAGAGGGGGGGAGGGGAGAGAGAGAAGAGGGGGGAGAGAGAGGGGTAGACGGGAGCGTGGGGTTCATTTTCCAACACAAGCCATAGGTGACTGGGCAATCTGAACCCAAGCAGCAAGTTGAAAGCGGCCGAAGGTGCGCATCGCTCGGGACAGCTCCCACTCTCCCACGGCCACCCTCCGTGGGCTGCGGGTCAGGTGGAGCGGAGGTTTGGGACAATGTTCATGCCTTCACAGTGATGTGATGGACGCGGGGGTTCTGGACCAATCGCTGACAAGTCCCGCCCCCCAGCAACGTCATGTCTGTTATTGGACGTTTCTGTTATTTGCTAACACATGAAAAAGCCAATGAAATGGTTTGATGTGAATCACAATGTTCATTGCAATAATTTAGAAATCTACATGCCACAAAAATAACTACTAGGTGATATGGAACACTGCCTTTCGGGTAGGTGGCGTTTCAACAGAGCGGCCATTCGGTAAGTTTGTTTTTAAGCTCCGCAGCTTTTCGGTTCGTTGGCTTTTAGGCGACCCGCCCTTTTAGTTAGTTTGCATTTAGGCGTCCCATCTTTTCGGTTAGTAGGCGTTTTGTCTTTGTAATCTTTCGGTTTATTGGTGTTTCGGCCTCGTTTCCATTCGGTTCTTTGGCTTCGACTTCTTTGCTTCGGCCTCTCGTCCGTCGGCGCCACGTCTGCACACGATTTAAACTAGTGGACTACTTGGTCTCCTTCATAAATTATCAGTTAAATAAAGACTGAAGTTATTGCATGCTTTGTGTACAGTATTTCCTGTTTGGCCAAAGTGGAAGAGTGTTTTAAACTGAAATGTACTTGTCATGAATGGTGAATCTCAGAGCATTTACTGAGATTTTGCATGCAGGCCGTTTACCACGAATGTGATTTACAATGTCTGGACTTTGTAATTTGTTTATATGTATATTCAACTAACTTAAATTGCTAACATAAAATTTAGAATTGCATTTGGGGTTTTTTTGTACATAATTTGCTGAAGTGTGTTTGAAATACTTTTGTTTCATATCACCTTGTAATTATTTTTGTGGCATGTAGATTTCTAAATTATTGCAATGAACATTGTGATTCACATCAAACCATTTCATTGGCTTTTTCATGTGTTAGCAAATAACCATTCTTTGTATGAAACTTCATAGTATTTGAGAATTACAATCCAATAAAATTGTGCCTTTTCCTAGTAATCTTTCTTCCCCGGGCCCACTTAGTTTACGGCATTGTTGAATGGATAGAAAGAGCATAAATTCATCCTCAACACACTGAATCCTGCACAAGACACATAAAAGCTCCAACTCATGAGAAGATGGTTGAGCAATATTTCTGCAAATTGTATACCATATTTGAGCTGAGCAATTCGCCTCAGCGGATTAATTTTATCACATGATGGATGGAAGATTGTGGTGGTTTTCCACTTTAAATATAGTCAGGAAGAAGATTCCCAAGAAATTTTCCATGGACTAACAATTGCAAGTGGGTGGGCTTTAAATGCAGACATTGTATGGTGACAGTCAGATCGCATGTTCTAACATTTACTACCTAGTGACAATGGTATGAAGAAGGCAGGCCGGGTAAAGTTGTTATTGCATGAACCCTAAATTCCATGAATCTGTCTTCATATTTACTCAGAAGGACTAAATTTAATGGCACCCTAGAAAGGATTCTTTCATAGATGCATTGGATGCAATAGACAACAGGTGCAGGAGCAGGCCATTCGGCCCTTCGAGCCAGCACCGCCATTCAATGTGATTTTGGCTGATCATCCCCAATCAGTACCCCGTTCCTGCCTTCTCCCCATATCCCCTGACTCCGCTTCTTTAAGAGCCCTATCTAGCTCTCTTGAAAGCATCCAGAGAACCTGCCTCCACCGCCCTCTGAGGCAGAGAATTCGAGATTCACAACTCTCTGTGAGAAAAAGTGTTTCCAATGCAAAGGAAGCATTGAATATAATTTAAGAATTAAACATCTGCAAATTATGCAACACAAGATCGGCCTAACACAATAATTAGCTCAGTGCTTGAATATTTGAAATTAAAGCATTTACAGTTCCCCGACTTGAAACAGTTGACGTGGTAATCTATTAATCTCGCCCCTATAACCAGATACCCATGTGGTGCTTGTGAGAAATCTGCAGATATAAATTGTAAAGGTGATTGCAAAAAAAAAAGCTGCTGCTTTACTTTGTGGTAGGAGATGAATTTGGAGGAGTCATGAGGCTTGTTGAACTCTCATACTCCATACACTTGGAAAATCCTCAGTGGAAGGTCATGCAGACTCATGGATCACATAGAATATAGTCATAACTTTCAGAAAGAGGCTGGCCCCAATGAAGTACTGCAACAGGTTCTGAAATCGTTTGCCTATCAACTGGTACTAGTCTTGGCTGACATCGTCAACCTCTCACTTGAACAGTCTTCTATACCTATCGACTTCAAGGATGCCCCCATAATTTTAGTCCCCAAGAAAAGTAAAGGCTGTCGCAATGGCTGCTGTCTATTAGCTCTAACATCGACCATAATGAAGGGCTTTGAAAGATTGGTAATAGCCCACATCTGCACTGGTCTTCCTGACAATATAGACCCCTTGCATTTAGCAGATAGGAAAAATTGGTCTATGAAGGATGCGATATCATTAGCTCTACATTGAGCTCTGGATCACCTTGACCTATGTCAGGATGCCACTCAGTGACGACAGCTCAGCCTTCAACACCATAATACTAAAATGAGCTCCTCAAAACCTATGGATTTTGGCCTTGGGACCCCTATCTGCAGCTGGCTTTGAACTTCCTGACTGGCAGACCTCAATCAGAATTAGTAATTTCCTCTACCCTGATGCTCAGCACTGGTGCTCCTCAAGATTGTGTGCTCTGGTCCCTTGACTGTGTGGCCGGGTACAGCACCAACTCAATATTTAACTTTGCAGATGAAACTACAGTTATCGGCCAGATGAACAATAATGATGAGATGAAGTACAGGAAAGAGATCAGGTGTCGGAGCAGCAAAACAAAAGAGTGAATGTGGAATAACTGGGAACTGCAGATGCTGCCTGATCCGCTGAGTGACTCCAGCTCTTAATGTGTATCTTTAAGACAAAAGAGTTGTTTGTTGACCCAAGGCCAAGAAACAGCAAACACAACCCTGTCCTCATCAGCAAAGCTGCTGTAAAGATGTTCATATCACCAACAGGAAAGTCTGAAGAAAGGTCCCGGCATGAAACATCACCTATCCATGTTCTCCAGGAATGTTGCCAGACCGGCTGAGTTACTCCAGCATTTTGTCTTTCTTTGGTAAACCAGCATCTGCAGTTCTTTGTTTGTACTGTTTCACCTATAACCTGGTTGCTTCACACTGATGAGTGATCAAGTGAGTGCATCAGCGTATTTACTTCCTTCAGTCATCTGCGAAGATTTGACAAGTCCACAAGAATTCTCTCGAACTTCTACAATGTGCTATAGAAAGTATTTTGGCAGGATGAATCTCAGCCTGATTATGACAACTGCTCTGCTGTTGACTGCTTGAACCTGCAGAGAGTGTCCAGCCCTTCAGAGGCTGGTCACTTCCTTCCATCCAGTCCATCTTCAGGCTCTTTACATCAGGAAGGCTAGAAGCATTGGTGGAGATGCATGCCACCCTGGCTCTCCCTTTTCTGGCTTATATGTTCTGGGAGAGGATACAGGAACTTGAAAGTTAAAATATCTAGTTTTACGAACAACTTCCCCATTGCTACCAAACCCCTGAATAAATCACCCTTTTCACACCCACTTTGTGGAAGTGCTGCAGAGTACTCATTCTCTTATCTCTACCTCATTCCGTTTTGCCATTTTTGCACTGCGATCTTTGACCATTCTGCCAGTCTGCTTCATTGTTTTATTTATGGTTGGAGCTATCCCTAGACTAAGTGGGACGCGTTGGGTCCCAGCATCACATGGGAGGGCTGGTCCCCCAACGCAATATTCCACCTCTCCACCAATTCCAATATTGGTGGCCAGTGGGGAGGGGGGGGGGGCTCTCTGGAGCGCTAGTATGGGTGCTGTGCGCTGAAGGGACTGGTTTCCAGAGGGCTATTGTGGACATTGTGGGCTGAATGGATTCTTGGCCTGGCAGCTCAGTCACTCAAGCATTCCATTTCAAGCAGGGTGCAAGGCCACTAAAGACAGCGAGTTGTGACCTCTCCCTCCCCCATCTTGCAGAGACTGAGCCATGCCCACACTTCCGGGTTTTATAATCCCACCCCCCCTCCCACCAGCAGGGGCGTGGCCTTCATGGCGTGATTGACAAGAGAGAGAATCTAAACATTTTTTAAACACTAATAACACTTTTATTTTTAAAAGTGTTATTAGAAAAATCCTCGGCACCTGATGAGCAGAGGGGGACTCTGAGTAAGATGGCCAAAAATCACAGCCGTACGTGGTAGCGTTTTTTCTAAAATAAATATAAAATGCAAACAGGTAGTGGTCAAGATTAGACTTTTAATTATATAGAAGGCAAGGCAGCTCTAATTAGGCAAGGCAGCTCGCTTTAGCACTTTCAAAACCAAAGGCAAGGCAGCTCGCTTTAGCACTTTCAAAACCAAAGGCAAGGCAGCTCGCTTTAGCACTTTCAAAACCAAAGGCAAAGCAGCTCGCTTTAGCACTTTCAAAACCAAAGGTAACACAGCTTGCTTTAGCACTTTCAAAACCAAAGTCAAGTCAAGTCACTTTTATTTCTATAGCACATTTAAAAAACAACTCTCGTTGACCAAAGTGCTTTGCATTGGTGGAGGTACTAACATTATACAACAGTGGTTCATAGATTGAGTACATACATAAATACATACATATAGCCCCTCAGAGGACGTCAAGAAAGGCTTGAGAGTAAAGATGAGTTTTAAGTCTCGACTTAAAAGAATCGATGGAGGGGGCAGTTCTGATGGGAAGAGGGATGCTGTTCCACAGTCTAGGAGCTGTAACCGCAAAGGCGCGGTCGCCCCTGAGCTTATGCCTAGACCGCGGGATGTTCAATAACCCCAAGTATGCCGATCTGATGGACCTGGAGGTGGTGTGGTGGGTAAGCAGACTTTTGATGTAGGTGGGGGCAAGCCCGTTAAGGGCTTTGTAAACATAAAGAAGGATCTTGAAATGTATTCGGAACCGCACAGGGAGCCAGTGGAGAGAGGCCAGAATCAGGGTAATGTGGTCCCTTTTTCGGCTGCCCGTCATGAGTCTCGCTGCGGCGTTTTGGACCAGTTGCAGGCGGGACATGGAAGATTGGCTGATGCCAGTGTAAAGGGAGTTGCAGTAATCGAGGCGGGAGGAGATAAATGTGTGGATGATCTTTTCGAGGTCATCAAACTGGAGGAATTGTTTTATTTTAGCTATCGTCCGAAGCTGGAAGAAGCTAGCTTTTACCACGGCATTGACTTGTTTGTCAAATTTCAATGCTGAGTCAAATATCACGCCAAGGTTTTTGACGTGAGGTTTGAGTAATGGGTTAAGGCTTCCAAGGCTGCCTGCTATCGTTTTGATTGAGTCCGAGGGGCCGAGAAGGATGACCTCAGACTTACTCTCGTTTAGTTGGAGGAAGTTCTGGGCCATCCAACACTTTATATCCTCGAGGCAGTGGATAAGGTTAAACAGATTTGATTGTTTTTTGGGCTTCAGGGGGAGATAGAGTTGTGTATCGTCTGCATAGCAATGGAAGGAAATGCCGTGCCTTTGAATGACTTGGCCTAAGGGGAGCATATACAGGGAGAAGAGAATGGGACCAAGGATGGAACCTTGTGGAACCCTGCAGCAGAGGCTAGCTGGGGAGGAGAAAGAGTTGCCTTTGTTAGTGGAGAAACTCCTACCTTTGAGGTAGGAGATGAACCAGCTCAGGGCAGTGCCATCAATACCAGCCCCGTACTGGAGACGGTCAATTAGGATGGTGTGGTCGACAGTATCAAATGCTGCGCTGAGGTCGAGAAGGAGCAGGATTGCACAGTCGCCGGAGTCAACGGTGAGAAGTAGGTCATTATGTACCTTCAACAAGGCAGACTCTGTGCTGTGGTGGGCCCTGAAACCTGATTGGAAAGTTTCCAAGATAGTATTTTGGTGAAGGTAAGGCATGTTGACTTAAAATTACCTTTTCAAGGGCTTTTCAAAGGAAAGACAGTTTAGAAATAGGTCTGTAGTTGCTTGGCAAGGTGGGGTCGAGGTTAGGTTTTTTCAGGAGGGGCTGGACCATCGCGTGCTTGAAGCAGGTAGGAACAGTGCCAGTAGCCAGAGAACTGTTGAAGATGGCGAGGATGCTGGGACCGGCTATTGTAATGACATCCTTCAGAAGGGCAGAGGGGACAATGTCGAGGAGGCAGGTAGTAGATTTCATGGTGGTGACCAGTTTTACAAGGGAGGGTAGAGTAACGGGTTGGAAACAGTCTAATTTTGAAGAACAAACCAATGAGACAGCCAGGTCACGGATGGGAGGGGAAATATTCGATCTGATGTTCTTAACTTTGCTGGTGAAAAATGTAGTAAATTCCTCGCACTTAGCAGGGGACCCAGTTAAGCTGGTGCTGGGGGCCGGACATATGATAGAGGTGATGGTACTGCAAAGGACCTTGGAGTAATGAGCGTTTTTGGAAATAAGGGCAGAAAAGTATTTTGTTCTTGCAGATTTTACTGCTTCCTGGTATTTGTGAAGATTGTTTTTCAGAAGTTCAAAGGAAATTTGAAGCTTATCAGATTTGTACTTCCGTTCTGATTTTCTGCACTCTCTTCTTAGGGGTCTGGTGGTGTCATTGAGCCACGGCCAGCCTTTAGGCTTAGGCTTTTTCATTTTAAGAGGAGCAACAGAATCCAGGATGGAAGAGCAAGTAGTTTGAATAAAGAAATTAGGTCGTCGGTGCTGAGATGGAGGGGAGATGCCTCAATAGTGCAGAAGTCGGGGGCGGCTGTGAGAGCCTCAGAGAACTTACTGACAGTCGGGGAGTTTACGTAGCGGAAGTAGCGAGCAGGGAGATGGGATTTTGAGGGAGAGAAAGGCAGAGATGCATCGAATATAATTGCACAATGATCAGACAGACAGGCATCAATAATTTCTGTATTACAAATTGGGAGACCAGACGAAAGCACTAGGTCTAGTGTATGGCCAAGCTTGTGCAAGGGAAGGCAAGGCAGCTTGCTTTAGCACTTTCAAAACCAAAGGCAAGGCAGCTTGCTTTAGCACTTTCAAAACCAAAGGCAAGGCAGCTTGCTTTGGCACTTTCAAAACCAAAGGCAACACAGCTTGCTTTAGCTCTTTCAATACCAAAGGCAACAAAGCTTGCTTTAGCACTTTCAAAACCAAAGGCAACACAGCTTGCTTTAGCACTTTCAAAACCAAAGGCAACACAGCTTGCTTTAGCACTTTCAAAACCAACAGCAACAGCTTGCTTTAGCACTTTCAAAACCAAAGGCAACACAGCTTGCTTCAGCACTTTCAAAACCAAAGGCAACACAGCTTTAGCACTTTCAAACCAAAACATACTTTTGCATTTTCAAACTACATTTTCAAACCACATTAAGGGCACTGACAGGTCAGTAAAACCACTCACAGTTTAGTAGACATGTGTTCAGTATTATTCACAGCTCAGACTGAGAATTGCGACCTCTCGCTCCCCCATCTTGCAGAGAACTGAGGTACCTCCACAATTCCGGGTTTTATAGTCCCTCCAGAAAGGGCGTTGCCTTCATGAGAGAGAATCTCAACATTTTTTAAACACTAATAACTCTTTTATTTTTCATTGATGAGAAAAATTATCTTGTCCTGCACAGCGGAGGGGGACTCTGAGTAAGATGGCCAAAAATCACAGCCGTAAGTAGCAGTGTTTTTTCTAAAATCAATATACAGAACAACAGGAAGTGGTCAAGATCAGACTTTCAGTAATATAGATTACGATATACACTGTGAACCATGCAGGCAAGGAATTTCATTACACCCTGCTGTATCTGACAAAGTAATCTGAATATCTAATAATTAACTAATTTCATCAAGGGGTAGGATATGTTGTGTTCTTTACCATACCAGGGAAAGGAGATGTGCAACTTGAAGTTTTTTAATCTTGGAACCAAAAACATTGAATTTTAGCAAGCATGTATAACAATGTGGGCAATGTAGACCTGGCCAATGCAAAATAATTTGAATGGAAGTTGGCCACATGCTTTTCGTCTGGCTATGAAAGGCATTATTGTTGCCAGAATGAATTCTGTGGTTGTCGCTTGTCTTGCATTAGTGTCACTTATTTAGCACAATATCTATGCGAAGAATGACACAAACACAGTAACAACATCTAACCACCAAAATAACAGCAGATGCTGGAAAGCTAATATATTTAAAAAAGATTGTTGGAAAATATCAATAGGTCAGACAGCACGTGTAGAAAGAGCTACTGAGATTTCCCAGCATTTTCTGTTGTATTTATAATCTGAACACTATCTTATCCAAGATTATCTCTGTTGTAGATGTATTTGAGCATTTGCAAGATCAGAGGTGGGCTGTGACAGTCCAAGTCAAGTCGAGTTTATTCGTCACATACACATATGAGATGTGCAGTGAAATGAAAAGTGGCAATGCTTGCGAATTGTGCTAAAAAACAAACAAACAAACTACAAACAGAATGGAACAGAATCACATATTCACATAAAGCTGTCACGACGGCGACTGGACAGCGCCATCTTTTTTTTAACATTCCAACATCTTTCAACATTCCAACATCTTTAACATTCCAACAGAAATGTTACAAAACAGATGCTGGATCACTAGAATCAGCAGATGAAATCTGGCTAACAGCCGAATTATTATTGCTGGCATTACAGACCCTAAAGAGTGGCATGGTGTAATCAGGCAGCCAACACCATGCATCTATTAGCAATGGTGTGAACATCTTAACCTAACTGAAATGGAGTCCAGTAAAGTGAGAGAGTTTAATACAGTCAATGCACTCATTAAAGAGGTGGATGGTCCTATCATTGGAGAGACAGAAGATGCAGTGTTATTCTGAATTTTCAGTCAAGGTTCTCAATTGTTGATCTCCCATCTGGATTTTTTTTAAAGCGGAGGGAGGAGTAGCGGAAACTACGAATGTGGTAAAAGTCCATTGGGCTCATTAATGTTGTTCAAAGAAATAAATCTGCCATTCTTACCTGGACTGGTGGTGTGTGCTGCCAGGTCCACCAAAATCATTGACGTCAGCTGCCTCCACAGTTCAGTGGCAGTGCAGAAAGCAAAGCAGTACAGCACTAGATTAATTAAAGCCAGGCCCTTCGGTGCACAATATCTGTGCCGGACATGATGCCAAGATAAATTAATCTAGTCTTCCTGCACGTGATCCATATCTCTCCATTCCCTGCATATCAATATACCAATCCAAAAACCCTTTCACTCACTATCATCACCATCTGGTAGCCTGTTCCAGGCACCCACCACCTCGCATATATATATTTTTTAAACTTGCCCCGTACATCTACAGTTAAACTTTGCCCCTCTGACCTTCAAGCTTTACCTTCTTGTCTTCGACATTTCCACCCTGGAGAAAAGGTTCTGACTGTCTATCCGATCTGTGCCTCTCATAATTTTATATACTTCTATCAGGTTTCCTCACATCCTAAGGAATTTCAGAGAAAACAATCCAAGTCTCCCAATTAGGAGCAACTTTTTTGATAGATATTATGGGTGGCACAGTGGCATAGCTGGTAGAGCTGCTGTCTCACAGTACCAAAGATCCGGATTCGATCCTGACTTTGGGTGCTGTCTGCGTGGAGGTTGCACTTTCTCCCTGTAGATTTTCTCCAGGTACTCCGGTTTTCTCCTGAACACATGTGGGCTTTTGTGGTTATTTTGTCTCTGCAAGTTGCCCCCATGTGCAGGGAGTAGATGCGAAAGTGGGATAACATAGAATGTAGCAATGTTACAAAATTTTGAGATTTAAAAAATAAAGTCTGCAATTTATCCCATCAGATAAAGCATAAAAAGAAGTTTAATTTGACACCTAATTCACTTTCATATCTTCAGTGTTAAAGAAGTTATGGCCATTTTCATACTCGGAAATTAGCATCTTGTTCCCTATTGCTTTTCCATTGACTTAACACAAAAGCTGTGATCGAGGACAATTAAAAGCACATAACTTTCTTAAAAATTAAGATAACTGAAAGAAATTTTCAGTTATTATAGATTGAAGCATTCTGAAACAAATATGAAACAATCTTACTTAGAAGACATGAAAGTAAAGCATATAATTAGTTAGTTACCTAATTGTAGCTAATTACAAAATTCAATTACTAGATCTAAACATCTATCAATTTCTTAAGAATAGATTAACATTTTTAAATAGCCTAAGTGTCCAAATAACATTCACACAATAATTCACAATATAACATAATTTTTAAATCTCATTTTCATGAATTTATAGGCCAAATGGAAGGAATTGAATGTTTAATACCTGTAAATTAATGGGCATTTAAATCATCTTGTGAGTGAGGATTTCTGGAACGCGATCTTTTGGAACGTTCATTTGCGGTGAATTTAACCCCGTATTGGCATGAAAAATACTACCGTTAATTCGGGGAATAAAATCACCGTGTCGCATGAAAAAATGTGGATTAAAGGCTTCTTAAGAAGCACTTTTATACATTTAAAGAAACCACTTTCGTTTACCTGTCCCGTGTGTGAAATCCGTCCCCGTTATCGGCGTTGACGCTTCAGGAGCTGCTTTTAAAATTACTCCAGCGCTGACATTGACGATTTAATAAAAATAAAAAATACACAAAACGCCGCTAGGAACGATTCTTCAGCCAAAGGTTGTACTCCAACAAAATATTAAACAGGACAAGGGAGGAGAAACCCGCGTTTTAACCCCGCCCCCCCCTTAAAGGCGCCAAAATCGCGCACACGGCCAGTGGCAGAATTACAGCGCGACTGAAGGTAAGTTTTGTAACATACCTATAGAATGAGTGTTAATGGGTGATTGATGGGCAGCGTGCACTTAGTGGACTGAAGGCCTGTTTTTATGTTATATCTTTCACTTAATTCCATAATTTATAAAATATTTTGCAGGTGGTTCTGCAATGACACAATAGTTGTGTTCCTAAGAAATCTCACTTCATAAAATATTGGTTTGTGAAGGCAATTGTGCCGATGGGCAAGAAGGGGGATAAGAGCTAAAGAATTTCAGACTTGCAATAACAAAGTTACTTTTACCTGCATGATTTTCCAAAGTAAAGATATTTTCAATAGCAATAAATTTATTTTTGTTCCTGCAAGTTAAAAATACTAAAGGCCAGTGTTATTTTTGTGACAAAAATGTGTTAGTATGCACGTAAGAGTTCACGTGACACAATCGACTGCCGTACGTCAATCTATTCAACTTTTTATAGGTGCTGAAATTCTGTACCTGCGTGTACAGTAAGAGAAAAATCACTGCTAAAGGCTGCATATAACATTGTTTCAGAGTATTGTTGCACAAGTGTTGATAGAAGTGATTGCTTATCAATTTCAATGGTCACCCACGATTAAAGCTGCAATGAGAGTTCTGATTACAATAAGGTTCTGATTACTGCATGGAAACCGTTTTTATTCCCCTATACTGTTTAAATCCAAAACAGCTTTATTTCTGCTAGTCAACTTCCAAAGTTACCTTTGAGTAGTTCCCTAACTTCTGATTGAAACTTGTTTCATTCAAGTTGGCTTGCTTAATGCTGTATTCCTCAATTTATCACCCGCATTATATCCCATTCGTGTTGTGGAAACATACGTTAAGGAAAAATGCTGTACTACCTGTATCTTTGTATTCTGGCAACATCAGTTTCAGCACAAAAAATCCTCCCCATTATAGTCTTTACAATTTTCAGACTTCACTGTCAGCTGTCACCAGATCATATAGATGTGTGCTTATTATTTGTTGAAGCAAGATAAAAATATTAATCGAGAGCTTTTTTATGGCTTGAGTTCAAACAATAATGTTTCAGAAAGAGCTGTACTTTTGATTATTTTTCTCTCACTTTTTAAACCAACTGATACAATTGGTCGTTATTTGGAATTTGAATCAGTCTTAGGGTGGTATTATAAATTATTCTCCAACACGACCGAGAACTCAATTTTCAACACAAGCTCATTGAAGCACAAAATAAAGTAATATTTCCACCCTTAATTAAAGCCTTTTTTTGGTTTTGGTCACATACTGGCAATAAACTGTTCACAATATGAGCAATATCTGCTCATGTGATTTTGCAAGTATATATTCAGCAATACACTTGCAAAAAAAAATTAATAAAAATCTGCTCATATTGAACAGTTTATTGCCAGTAGAGTGGACCAAAATGAACAAGTTCTACATGTCTAAGAGGAAGGGGAATGTAGATATCAGTGGTTTGAATTGCCATCCAGGTTATAAGGGTGTGAAAAATGGAAAGATGTGTATTTAGTACATAAATAGGAAAAAAAAGTTAAAATAAAGAAAATGAAAGACAATTGGATGTCTTGCCACAGTTTGTGACTTGAATGTACAGAGCTGAACCCTAGAAGAATGGCTAACTGTACAAGCTTAGCAGTCATTTTCTCCACCATGTGCAGAAGGTGCTGGCCACACCTTCATTGGCTGATGAAAATCCAGACTATCTTGCTTGTATGTCATGCTTTGTGTGTTAAATACCAGTAGTTTAGTTTAGAGATACAGAGTGGAGGGCCCTTCGGCCCACCGTGTCCGCGCCGACCAGCGATCCCCACATATTAACACTCTCCAACACATTTTACATTTATACAAAACCGATCAACCTACAAACCTGTATGTCTTTGGAGTGTGGGAGGAAACCGAAGATCTCGGAAAAAACCCACGTGGTCACGGGGAGAACGTACAAACTCCTTACAGACTGCACCCAAAGTCGGGATTGAACCCGGGTCTCTGGCGCTGAAAGCGCTGTAAGGTAGTGACTCTATCTCTGTGCCACCGTGGAGCCCAATTCAGTAGTAATTCAATCTTGGTTGCAGCACTAAGTTAGGATCACATTTAGAGCTACCCCTAATTCAGTTTGTATGGTCTACTGTACCCACCAAAGTACCTTACTCCCACACTGATAAAGTCCTTTCCCACTACACAGTAAAATTTACTGTTCATTTTCAGCACCATATATGATGGGCTTCTCAGTGTTCATTTTATGCTGGAACGGAATTGAAATGTTATCAATTGAATTTTGTGAGTCCTTTTTAGGCAACAGGTTAAAGGAACAATGACCGAGAACATTGGAATCAGTCAGCAGGTGAAACAGTATCCTTGAGGAGAGAACCAAAGTTACTGATTCGTGTCTTCATTAGAACTGGAAAAGTAGGAAGACAAACATGTTTTAGATTGCGAAGAGTGGGAGATGGAGAGACTAAAAGAGTAGACTGAGTTGTCAATGTAACAATTACTTTGAAATCTACAGTTGTAAAGGCTCTGTCCCACGGGTTTGCGGTCGTTGGCGGTGAAGCGCGGCGTCGCCGGTAGAGGGGACCGCACGGCAACCACGAGAGCGCCGCACGGATGCTGCGCAGGGTGCCAAGTACGGCCGGTTCCACGAGCTTGCTGTTTCGGCTGATGGCGTCTTTCGGATCGCGGGGCTGTGGCGGCGGCTGTGGCGCACACGTACCTCACTGGTGGCGGCGGCCGTGCCGCACACGTACCTCACTAGCGGCGGCTGTGGCGGCAGCCGTGCCGCACACGTGCCTCACTGGCAGAGGCTGTGGCGGTGAAATTTGGACTCGCGGCGCTCGTGCCACACTGGCGGCGGCTGTGGCGGTGACCGTGCCGCACTCGTGCCTCACTGGCGGCGGCTGTGCGGTAAGAACATTTTTTTGGACAGTGTTGGGGGGTTTTTAGCACCATGCGGTGTTGGGAACAACGGCGCACGGCCACGGAATTGTGCGTTTGACCGAGTGCGCGGTCTATGGCGGCCCAGGAGCGGTAGATTCTTCCTGTTTCGCCGCCAATGACCGCAGACTCGTGAGACAGGCCTTTAACTAATGAAACATAACAAATTGAAACAATGATGCAGCCTGTAGGAAAAATAAAGGCCCTGTCCCATGGGCAGGTGGTGAACAGCAGTGTCCCCGGAAGCGGGGACTGCGCGGCTACCGCGGGAGCGCAGCGCGGGGGCTGAGTGTTCACCATACGGCCGGTCCCACGAGCATGCGGCAAGCGCAACCTAACCGGAAGCCGTTGCCGCGCGGAGGCCGAGTGTTTACCGTACGGACTGCGAATGCATGCGGCGAGGGCGGCGTCGGGTGATGACGTCATCGTGCAACGCTACGCGATGACATTGAGACGGCTCGCGGCGTCCAGGCAGTGCCCGCGGCGTACAGGCGGTGCTCGCGGCGTACAGGCGGTGCTCGTGGCGAAGAGGCGGCAGCGGGGCGGCAGGCCGAGATTTTTGGACAGTGTCAGTTTTTCTGAGCACCGCGCGGTGTCGGGACCAACTACATACGGTTCCGGCGATCTGCGTTGGACCGTCCACGCGTGGTCCCCACGTCCTGCTACACCGCGCTTCACCGCCAGTAACCGCCTGCCCGTGGGACAGGGCCATTAGGGTCTCCGTGAATTAATTCCCAAGGGTTGTGAGGTGCCTCAAAAGAACACAAGAGTATTTCTCGAGCTTTCCCAAGCATTGTAGAGAAGTTGAAATAAGAATGGACTGAAGAATTGAAGTGACAGGAGATTAGAATGCCGAGGTCAACTTGCAGAAGAAATGGAGATGTTTTGCAAAATGGTTGCATGTCCTGCTTTGTTTCTCATATCTCGAGTGCCTACTAGATCTAACAATTCTAAATTGTTAAAGTGCAAGTAAATCGTTGTTTCACCTGGAATGACTGTTTGCATCCCTAGATGGTTGGAATAGAAGTTAAGAAGGCATGTGTTACATCTCTGGTAGTTGTAACGAGAAGCGTAAAACCTTATCCATCATCTGATAAGTTGCAACACAGGTAAAACCATGGTTAAGAAAAAGACATCTTAAAGCATCAGTACAGGAAGTTATCATCAGCAGAGATGATGGAATGGAGTCTTGACCAGAAATAGGATGGGAGGATATGTAATTAAGGTAACTACAGAAGTCATTGGTCTTATAATGATATTGATAACTGAACTATCCCTTGAGGGAGCTCTGGGCTGATAAGTGGCAAATAATATTTGTACCACACAATTGCCAGGCGATGATGACCTCGAACAAGATAAAATCCAGCTATCACCCATTGACACTCTCATCATTGGCACTCTCATTATTGAATCCCTCACTATCGATATCCTGGAGAGAGGGTTACCATTGACCAGAAACGGAACATGAGTTACCATGTACACAATGCAGTTACGAGAGCAGGTCAGAGGCTAAGAATCGTATAGTGACTAACTCACCTCCTGACTACCCAGACCCTGTCCATCTGAAGACTCAAGTGTGATGGAACACTATCCACGTGCCTGATAAGTGCATCCTCAACAACACTGAAGAAGCTAGACACCATACAGCCCGTTTGAGAGGCACCCCATCCATAATCATTCAATCACCATCACACAGTAGCAACAATTAGTGCCATATATAGGATGCATAGCAATAACTCGCTTAGCAGCTTACAAACCCACAACCTCTACCAGCTGGTAGGACAAGGGCAGCAAAAGCATGGGAACACCAACACCAGTTGACCTCCAAGCTACACACCATCTTGACTTGGAAGTACATCGCTGTTTCTTAAATCGTGGCACACCCTCAGTAGCAATATTGCAAGTATAGTCATGTTGCAGTTGTACAAGACATTGGTGAGGCTACATTTTGAGTATAGTGGTTAGTTTTGGTCACCCTGTTATAGGAAAGGTGTTGTTAAGCTGGAAAGGGTGCAAAGAAGATTTGAGGATGTTGTCAGGACTGGAGCTATAGGGAGAGGTTGAGCTGGTTAGGGCTTTATTCCTTATAGTGCAGTATGATGAGGGGTGATCTTATTAAGTTATATAAGATTGTGTGTGGAATCGATAGGATAAATGCAGAGTCTATTACGCAGAGTGGAATCAAGAACCAGAGGATATGGGTTTAAGGTGAGGGGGATAGATTTAATAGGAACTTGAGGAGCAACTTTTCTTTTTTTTGTCACACAAAAGGTGGCAGGTATGTGGAATGAGCTGCCAGAGGAGGTAATTGAAACATTCAACCACAACATTCAAAAAGGCATTTGGACAGTTATGGATAGGATAGGTTTAGAGAGATATGGGCCATATGCAGGCAGGTGGGATCAGTGTAGATGGGGCATTTTGGTCGATGGCAAGTTGGTTCAAAGGGCCCGTTTCCACACTGTATGACCATGAGGTATACCCACTCCTCAAGAACAGCAACTATCAAGAAGGCAGCTCGCCACCACCTTCTCAAGAAAATTAAATGCTGGCTCAACCCCTGCGAAGTCTACATCTGTTGAATGAATCATTGAAGCAGAGAGACTCAGAGCAAGATTGTTACAGGACTGTTCCACATTTCCAACGAAGGCTATGCGGGTACCCACAGACAGGCCTTTGGCTGGTGGACGGGATCTATTTGGCCCTCTGTTTAAAGAAGTGAAGAGCTTTCATGTTCTCCTGTTACAGGATGGTGACAGTGAATGTCCATTGTGAAAAAAGAGCAAGTCAGCATCAGGAAACTCGAGGCTGATGGTATCAGACGTATCACAGATGCAAGTGGGAATAGACTGACAAGGTGAAAGAATAAAGTCGAGGTAGGATGAAATAAGCTCTGTTGGAGAAAGAACAAGCCAGTCCTGATTGTGGAATATTCAGAGCAAATACTAACTGGTTGACCAGGGTTGCAGGACTGGAGTTTGTGGAAGGAAGGTTGTCTGAGAAATTAGGTCAATGATTAACAAGATTTACCATCCCTTCCCGTTTTCACAAGTGTGGCTGCACCTTTGCTTTAATTAATATTTAAATTGTTGAACATTTTTTCCAAATATCAGTTTTATATTAATTGTGACCTTGATCATTTCGGTGTGTACTAAATCACAGACAGACCTCCCCCCCCCCCCCCCCCCATTGATTTCATCTCCTCCTCTCTGCAACTTAAAGGACACTTGTCTGCTTACTTTTTCAGTTCTTTTTTTTTCACAATGATACCGCTCAACTTGCTGAGTGCTTCCAGAATTCTTTTGTTTTTAACGTGGATTTACAGCATCTTTTTCTAGCAAAGAAAACTGCAGGGGACCAGATTCTGGTACCACCTTGTTCCAGGTGAATGAAGAATTTAGCATTAGAGTCATATAGTACACCACAAAAACAGGTCTTTCAGTCCGTCATTTCTATGCTGACCATCAAGTATCCATGTAAATCCCATTTATCAACACTTGGTCCGTAACCTTCTGTGCCTCGCAGTTCAAGTACTTGTCCACATACTACAGGTGAGAGCACCTGCCTCCACCACTCATTCTCGGTGCTTCAGTTTACGATATAATATTGACATTCAAGATTACACAAATTGCTTTCTGTTTAAAACAAATAATGTTAAAATGATATAGTACAGACATCTATGTAAAGAGTTTTTCTTAAATGGTAAAAGTGTTTTTATATATTTGGAAACAGACAATTTTAGTAATTAACAGCCATGAATAAAAAAGCAGTATGCATGATTATGTAACATCTAATTTCCCATTGGGCAGTAGACTGTGTTGTTGACAGCAAATTTTACATTACTTTCATACCATTATGGTTTTGGAAATTTTATTTCACTGAAAATACTTTGGCAATGTGTTAAGGAACCACACATCACTGAACCCCAGTGGTGTTGAAGATGATCATCAAATATTAATTACAAATTCAACCAAAGTTTCCCACACATAAAAGTTCTATTTTTCATTTTAAAACATTCCTTGACTGAAGTACTGAAATCAGTGAAATCAACATTAAATTTTAAACCTAGGTAGTAATTTTTTTTAATTTGCTGTTTTCAAAGCAA
>CM075978.1:41503513-41526013 GCA_038087875.1 Malacoraja senta
ATTCCTTTCCATATTTCATCACTGTTCATTACATACCAAACAATTTCGGACCCCCATAATTGCCACAACTTTTGTATTTAGCAAAAAATAGTATTTTTAGCACACTGTTTCAGTATCTGGTTCATCTGCTAAACTTTTAACATAATTTCAGTTATTTAGAAGTTTGAGATAAAGGAAAGGCATAGATTTTAATATCTTTAAAAAACTACGAATGATTTTATTCTAAAAGTTGCATGTACTCGTGCATTATGAAGAAATATTTGTGCGTTATTGTTTTCCTATTATAAGCGCACCTCTGATTTTGTCAGGATTGTTTTCCACTATATTAGAAATAAGTGTATGTTACAGATACTTTACTACATATTTTAAGAAACCATATTATCACATTCGTAAATCTGTGCTGCATTAGGCTCTGGAATAACCTAATAACTCACTCAAGTCATATACGCCATTCGTTTGCTTGAATGTACTGGACTGAAGTAATGAAATATTGCTTATTGTAAAAGATGCACAAAAAGTAAATATTACTGAGGAAGATATTAGTGCTCTACAGATTGATATTATTCAGAATAAACTACTGCATCAAGCTGCCACAAATGGTGTATGCATGAAATTATTTTCTTAAGATCAAGATTAGGATTTATTATATATTTTAAAGAAATAAAACAATATCCTTAAATGTGTTAACTTAGGATGTGGGTTTTATTAGGATCATATTTTAATTAATACAAATCAACATATTAAAACCTGTGAACTTTAGTGTATTAAATGTATTGATAACAATTCAATGCAATAATTACTGCAGAAGATATGAAATAGCAACGCATAATTTGATAATTGGCAACTAAAAATAATAAATAAATAATATTATTTGGATCCACCATAATTTTGCTTAATTATCCTGTGCTAGATATTGCAGGACTGTAGTGTTAACATTTCTAACTTGAATGAATTGGGACTGCCACCTCGTTTTCTTTTACATTATAATTAATTAATAAAAATGGAGAAAACAGATGATTGCCTGATGTACAAATGGCCTCATGTGTTAAATAACTGGTGTGGGCATCAAATGTTGCAGCAGCAGCGGTTCTAGATGTTACACTAGAAGGGAAGGATGGTTTCACTCACATCTAAGGTCTCCTGTGCATTGCTGCAGTCAGCAAATGAACAATTACCTTTCAGTTACTATGAGACTTTAATGGTCTATGAACAGCCTGGAAACCCTGACAATTCAGCTAATGTACAAAAGGGAGTTTACTGCAAACTGGCAAATGATGCAGAGTTTAGAAAAACAAAATGAAATCAAGCGGGATTTTAATTATTTTTTTTCCCCCCATTATTTCAAAGAAAAATATGAGACACTGAATTGAAAACATTTAGCCTCTGGATTGCTACTTCTAAGCCATTTGATTGTCATTTTTATATGCTACTTATCATTTAAATAAGGTACTTGTGTGTCACTTGACAGTTAATTGATATAGTGGAGTCTTTTTATGAGTCAATATATTTCAGCTTCTGGAAACTGTGAAAGTTGATGAGAAATTTTAGCAGTTTCTTTATATGTTATTTTGCTGTTTCATTAAATGTCATCACTGCTAAAAAGCCACAGAGAACAAAAATAAAGCTTTTGTTCAATTGTTCTTAAATGCTTGGAACAGAGGCCAAAAATGTTTTATGGATAGGTTAGCTTCTGTGTATAAGAAGTACAAATGCTCCTGCAAAATGTATTTGGCTGTTTTCTGTTTGGAGCGATTGTATCCATGGAATTAATTTTACCAGTTATTTTCTGGAAGAAAAAGATGTAAATTTCTATTATGTCATTCCTATCTGGCAGGAGTTTGTTTTCAAGAAAGGTGGGGGCATGATTAATAGGAAAATTAAGAAGATGCAAGTACCTGAATTAATAAGGTAGTCCTTATTCAGGGACTACCTTTAGTAATTACACAATTTTTCATGTGTCAATTCTAATGCAGGTTACTGAAATAAGTAGCTCTGTGTAACATGTTTCCTTACTATAAGAGCTCCCAATGAAAGGACTCAAACCTAGAGCACTGCATGGATTACTAAGTTCTGTTGATTAATGTACTCCATCATAGGATACCGTATATATTTGAAGTCTTTTGGCAGTTCTGTATTTTTATGGTCATTGAACAAAACTTTTTGTCTTCTGTTTGTGTTCTTGTATAAAGATGGACCTAGCACCTTCATTGATGGCAAGAATTGTGCTCGAAAAGTTCTTGCAGAAACATGACCAGACCACGCGTAAGTAACTTCTAACCTCAGTGTCACGATTGCGTAATATTGTTAACCCGCTACCTAACGAGATTTTAAAATTATTTTCATTTATAGTTGCAAAAGTAACTTAGAAAGTTTACATATTTGGGAATAATAAAAATGAATGTCACATTTTGTGATGCTACTTGAATGTGATGCTATATTTCCATGGTGGAAATGTTAAATATAGTTATTTGCGAATTAAGGAAGTTCAGAGTACAGATTCAAATGAATAAAAAAGCGACATAATAATTTTGATGAACCACTCGCATTTTATTTCATTTCATCTGAGGAGTTTACTTGTAAATTATAACTTTGATTTTAAAAAGTTGTTCCTCATCATCGAGACATCGACTGAAACTTGATTACATTCCAAGGATGATAATGTAACTCAAGGAATTTGCTTAACTTTAAATCAGGCTATCAAAATATACATCCTTGAATGTTCCAAACCAACTTAAAATAGACAACTTACCTGCTAGAAATGTCAACAAGGGCCTAATGGAAGCAGCTCAGTATTATGTAGCCCTAGGTGCCCGAGAAAAGGAGTTTAAAAAAAAAAGTGAAGGGTAGTCGTACAAGAGATTCAACCTTAAATTAATTTGCTACTGAAAAAATACATTTTGTTATTTTCCCTGTGTCAACTGCATGATTAAAACTGGCTGTTAAGTGAGCTCTGGGGACACGCTTGTAAAAGATTTATGAGTAATATTCAATGTGATATTCAAAGTGAGTCATGAATATCAGGGTAATTGCTCTCAGTGCTGGCTCTTTTAGTTGGCAGGAGTTTGTCAACTGCCCCATAAATATTTACCTAGTCTCATGTAAAAGAAAGAATTCATATTCTGCTTTTTTTTTTATCACCATGTGTAATGTTTACCTTCCATGTCTGACAATGGTAGTATGAAAATGACGCACTGGGCTACATTCACTGCTAAACCCTGTTCATCATTTTAATAGGAGAGGAAAGAATGAGCTTAGATATTGTTCAATAGTGCAAAACAGTTGGTATGGTGGTTGTAGAATTTTATCCAAAATTGTTCTGGTCTATCTAGATTAGTTGTGTAGTACCAGTGCAAAGGGTTCATCTCATGAATTAACCTTCCCCCACCCCTAACCCCCACCCTGTCCTCCCAGCACCCCTCCCCCTTCCAATTCAATATCATTGCAATGGGCACAGCCTCTAAAGTAACCTGCAGTGATGCTTTTTGAGCAAATCACATGATGTCAGAATCGTATGGTTTCGATTTAATCAAGAAAGAGATTAAAGTAGATGTGTGTTATTTTCAACTTCGCCGCAGCTCCGCCATTTGTCAAAGTCAACGTTCTGATTGCTTTGGACCTACTGCTATCCCATACTTGTCAAAATAGTAGTCGGTATGGGCTGAGGCTGGTAACCTTCCAGATAGTGGAAAGCAGAATCTAGCCAGATACTTGAAATGTATTTTAAAGATAAATTAATTATAACCTATTGATTACTTAATTGAAAACAAGATTTTGAAGATTCTGAAATTTTACCTATAATGCCATAACTGTTCACGTATATATAGCCTGTAATTAAAATAACTATTTCAAAGTGTGATTTTTTTTAAATGGAATAAAATAATATTTTTTATGTTCTTGCTTCTGAAACTAAATTCCTTTCACAATGATTATAGTCCAAGTTTAAGCTTTGATCTCCTTCCATTTAATTTCCAAAAATGTAATGACGGGTAATAAAATTGCCATTTTATATTAAACGTTGCTATTTACTGAAAGAATTAAGGTTCTTTTAATATGTCTCTAGAAATGCTACGAGAAGCTGCAGGCTAGAATGACTTATATTCTGACACACATTTCCCCTTCACAGCAGCGACCTGGCTGGCCTTTGGCAATGAAATTCAATGCACATGGCTCCGCAGTCAAATCATCAAATTTCCCTGTGTGTATATTAGAGTTTTGTAATGTGTTTCCATTATGAAACAATGCTGGGATAATTGTCTTTGGTGGCAATTAGCTAACAGGTTTGTTCAGTGCTATTGGCAGGAGCATCCATCATCCCTTCCCTGACCACACTTATTTCATCTGCTGCAGACTGCAAAGATCAATAGAATATGTAGGGGAAATCATCCCCACTTTAATGGGCTGCAACACCATCCTTTCCATGTATTATTATTTTTCTCTTTGTTTTGCCAAGTAATTGTCAGCCTGCTGATAGCACAACATGCCTGTTTTTGTGGAGAACCCTATGTGTAATCTGGTGCTTCTAAGAAGCAGTGTTGTGGGTACAGTGCAGCTTTAAGTTAATTAAATTTTGTTTTCCTAATGTGAGAAAGAATCAATACATTATAAGTGACTTTAAAAAATATTGAATTTTACATAGTGATGTGAATATGACATAAACTGGCTACATATTGACAGATTTGAAAAATGGAATTGGGTGAGCTGCAAATTAGTGCATGCAAGATTGTTGCAATTCCAATTGAGCATGGTGCACTTTCTGTCAGTCCTGTAAGTCTGAGATCTTGGAGCAAACATTAATGTTCCCGATTTTTTAAATTGTATATCTAGGTTTTGTTATACAACATAGTACGTGGATGATGAAACCCATCACTGCTAACAATGTGGAAAAACGTTTATGCTTATGCCACATTTAAAAGTGGATTAAAATTGGTCACTAAAATGAAGTGAATGTCAACATGTAGTAAATATCTTTCCAGTGAGTTGGTGCTGATAATACAGAACAGATACCTCAGTGTAAAATGAAAGACATGCATTCGGTAATGTGAAGGTCATGTTATCTGGAACAGAGAAGAGGGATGATATTTCAATATGGAATGAATGGAATATTTAAACCACAGATCTCAAAGATGATTGCAAGTTCATGATAAAATTGTGTTTTTTGGAAATAATCACATTTTATCATGGATAAACTCATGGACAATCATGGACAAACCCAATATGACAAAATGCTTTCTTAGAATGAACATTAATTTTATTTTCCTGTAATTGTTCTCCCTTAGTGGCACCTGCTAAAAGAATTACCAAGGGATTATAATTTTTTTCTTTGGAGAACAAATATTCATGTGGTTATTTTACATAATTACTCTTTTGATGTAATTTCTTAAAGTAACAGGTGATTTATTGAATTATGTGGCAAACAGTTGACATTTCAGAATAGATTCTCTTAAATATGCAAGATAAAATCCATTTTTGAAGTATTGATAATTTCAAAGAAGAAGGTTCTTTATCCAGATTATGCAAACAGTAAATTTAAAAAAATTTAAGTTTGGAAACAAATATTTGATCAGATATTTAGGATGACTTGCTCACTCAGAGTATAAACCTTTTACATCTGGAACCTGGCTTGAATCCATTTTGGGAAGCTGATCTGATAAAGTGTCTGCTAATAAACAACTGTTAAACCCAAATGAGTTTGGCAGTCTGAATCCAGTTCAAAGTAAACATGTTCCATGTGCCACAGTTCAGTAGCAATTATGCAATTTTTCTCAGGGAGGATGTTATATGAAACAAAAATTTCATTCCCCGAATCTCAAATCATTTTAAAGGAGTATTCCAAATGTCTAAACTTCATAATCCTGAATATTATAAATGATTATATCATTATCCTTCACAGTACCATTCTGTCAATCTGTGTTTGTTTTGTTTTAAAGTAGATTGTACGAAGCAATCTGGGTAACGGTATTTTATCTGGGTATTTTATTTGTAGCGACATCATGAAATTCCTTTCTAGCGACATTGAATGGACAATTTATTTCAGAGTATAAATGTATTTTAGAGCAATATACATGCTTACCAATGTTGTATTATTTTACATCAATGAATATCAGCATTTTAAGTTGTTGATAAATCAAATTGCTAATTGCATCCATTGTGAGAAAAGGAACTTCCAAAAATTGCAGAACCTTGAGTCCAAGCAAAATAATAGCTTTCCAGTGTATTCAAGTATTTATTGAGTTTTAATGTTACGCTTGGTCAGATAACGTACACTGATGACTTTTAATAAAAATGATTTATGCTTTAACATACATTAATGGGAACTGAATTATAGTCATACAGAGTGGAAACAGGCCCTTTGGCCTATCTTGTCCACGCCGATATGCCCCAACTACATGAGTCCTACCTGCATGCGTTTGGCCCATATCCCTCTAAACCTATTCTATAAATGTACTTGTTCAAATGTTTTTTAAACATTTTGATAGTACCTGTTTCAATGGCCTCTTCCAGAAACTCATTCCATTTACCTACCACCCTTTGTGTAAAAAAAAAAGTTGCCCCTCGGGTTCCTATAAATTCGTCTCCCCTTACCGTAAATCTATGTTCTCTGGTTTTTGTTTCCCTACTCTGGGTAAAATACACTGCATTTAATCTATCTATTCCTCTCATGATTTTATACACCTCGATAAGATCATCCCTCATCATCCTGCGCTCCAAGGAATAAAATCCTAGCATGCCCAACCTCTCCCTATAGCTCAGGCCCTCCAGTCCTGGCAACATCCATGTAAATCTTCTCTGCACCGTTCCTCGTAAATCTTCTCTGTACCCTATATTGTTATAATATTTGTAATAAAGTGATTTTAAACATAATCTATAGGTATCATTTTGCCTGTATTTAGCGTCTGAGTTTTATTACAAACTAGACCAAGTGGGACCCGTTGGGCCCCCGTCCCCAACGCAATAATCCACCACTCACCCATTCGCCCAACGCAAACCGTTTCCACGACCCACTCATTCCCCCAACGTAACCCGTTCCCCTAACGCAATAATCCACCACTCACCCATAGCTCCCACGGGAGGCCTGGTCCCCCAACGCAACCCATTCCCCAATGTAAGATTCCACCACTCACTCGTTGGGTCCCTGTCACATGGGAGGCCTGGTCCCCCAATGCAACCCGTTCTTTAACGTAAGATTCCACCACTCACCCGTTCCCCCAACGCAACCCGTTCCTCCAATGCAATATTCCACCTGTGAACAGCGCACGTCATTTTAAACTTTAAAAAAAAAATGCAATTGCACTAAGATTTAATGTAATGTAGGTGCTACCGACAAGGCCATCTTTTGTTATCCAAATCTAATCATTAAACTGTGTTGTGCTGGGTTAGGCTGGCAGATTCTTCCTCTTTGTTATCCGAATCTAATCATTAAACTTTGCTGTGCTGGGTTAGGCTGGCAGATTCTTTCCCTGAAGGACATTTGCTGTGAAGGACTCGGTGTTCTGGGATAGAAACATTGTAGCCGGTAGGGCATTGTGACGTCATAACTGCCTAACTGCCAGTGCAGATTTGAAGAAATCCAACTTTTAAATGTCACTTTAAAACTTTTAAATGTCACTTTAAAACTTTTAAATATCCCCCACTACGTCCCTCTCCTTACAACAGAGATCAGCAGCAGAGATCACATTGTGATGTCATTTTCGGTTTTCGGAATCTTCACGGCAGCTTGTCAGGGCTCTCACTTAACTTTTTTTCGCTGTTGCCAGCTGGGCAACCTAGGCAGCTTTTTAGGTTGCCAAATGACCGCCGGGGAGATGGCTGTCCTGCTGGCAGTCTGTGCGTTTTTTCATTCTTTTTGTTATTTTTTAGTTTGTTAAAAGTTTTGTTTTTAATATTTTTCGGTTTGTGGGGGGAGGGGGGAGGGGATCGGGGGAAACTTTTTCAAGCTCTTTGTGAGCAATTTTTGGATCACATTCTCCAGGCACTGCGGCCTTCCATCAATGGAGCTGGAAGCCTCCTCGGACTGCCGTGAGTCCCATCACGGGGCGCGGACTCAACATCGGAGCTGATCCCTTGTCTGGGATTGCGACCACCGCAGACTTTAACATCAAGGGCTCGCAGTCTCGGGTGAGGCTAGTCGGGAAGCCCCAACGTCGCGGAAGGTTCGCCAGCCCCGGCGCGAGGTTCGCTCGCCCAGCGCGGGGGAGCTGACATCCCCTCGACGTGGGAGCAGTCGCCTCGATGCGGAGGGCCCGAACGCCGCCGGCTATGGGAGTCAAGATCATCCCGTCAACAGGGGCTCGAGGCCCATGACCGAGGAAGAACTAAGGGAAGGACTTGAACTTTATTTCGCCTTCCATCACAGTGAGGAATGTGTAGGAGTCGCTGTGGTGGATGTTCATGTTATTAAAATGTGTTTTTGAAGTGATCTGTTACTTTTAATTGTATGACTGACCTGGCCAATGAAATTCCTCGTATGTGGCAAAACATACTGTGCGAATAAAGTCTGATTCTGATTCTGATGACAGTTTAGATGGTCATTTAAGACGGCTTGCATGATGCGTGCGATAATGTGCTCGGACGAAGTGCGTAGTTACCAGTCGGAATTATGCTCAATGAAGCATTCACATATTATTTCTGCTTCAAATAAAGTCACAAACTAAACATATTCACCAATCAAGACATGATATATACCACAATGACATGCAGCAAAATTATAATACAGTATCTCAACTCTTTTTACACGTTGCAATGAATGCAATTTCTATTATTTCCTTCCACTTCCAAACAAAAATGTGGTTGGATTATTCAGCGTATGATCAACCTATGTCAATAAATCCTGGATCATGGTAACATGTATGCTTAACCATGCACACTACAGATTGATGCAAGCATATTTTCTGTGAAGGACCGAAAATTATCATGACATGGCCATTGCATGGGTCTTTTCCAATTGAATCTTCAATCATCAATCTCTGTTGTGCCCAGTCACAGCAAGGTAAGGATAAAGAATTGAATCGATCTGTTTGACACCTTTGAAGGTAGACACAGTAACAACATCAGGAGGGGGAAAATAGATACATAATATATCCCTTCTGCTCTAGGATTTTGTAATTTAAAAGAAATGAAGAGAATGGAAGTGTACTTTGTTTTTCTTTTTCTTGTAACATAATAGTTACTGTATTATTATTATTACCTGTCCAGACCTATACCATACTTTTGAATGTACATAGTACCTCTTTTCCTCTGTGCCCACTAAGAAGATGAGTCATGGAAGTAGGTGACTATATTGAATCAATCATGGAAGTTGGCAAGTGAGATAAAAGGACAATAAAAATGGCTGAAGTGGTTATTTATTTATTTTGGGGGGGGGGTGGTATCAACTTTAAATGAACAGAAACATTATATTTGTGTGAACTTGTGTAACTTTTCTGCTTGATATTTAAACCATCTCCTGAAAAGCAAAGTAAAGACAGAGCTGTTCAAATACACTTTAATTGTCATCTCAGTCGCTCTCGAGCAGAGCATCCTCCTCATCAGACTTGTCACTGTCAGGGTGAGGTCCTGAAGCAGATGCTGCAGCTGGGTCTTCTCCCGTGTCAGGCCCCCTTGCCCTCATCCCTCCTGCATGCCACAAGCTGATGGCTGGCCGGGGATCAAAGTCCTTGATGTTACTGGCATGCAGCATGATGAGGAGCTGGTCCCTCACCTGGTCGTCCTGGAGGGAACTTCTGATGGTGGTCTTCAGCTGCTTCAGCCGGTTAAAAGCCTCGCTCAGCCTCAGCTGAACTTGTCGGTATGGTAAGGACGAGGTCAAGGAGAGTGCAGATATTGGGTAGCTCTTCTGGTGTGGGACTTCAGGAACACCATGCTGTATCACAACAACCCTTTCAGCAACATGGCTGTTACTTGGCACTACACTGGAGCATTAGGGGGAGCTTCAATGCCCAAATTTCGGGGTGGGTTTCTGATGAAAAAGTGGGAGAGGACTGGTAAGCGAGAGACAGAGAGAGACAGAAAGAGCAGAGGCAGAGACAGAGACAGATAGAAAGACAGGGACAGAGACAGGTACATGGATAGGACAGGTTTGGAGGGATATGGACCAATCGCGGGCAGGTGGCTTTGCAGTTTCTCTCCCCCTCCCGTGGGGTGAGGGATTTAAGGGCCTGTCCCACTTGGGCGACATTTTCGGTGACAGCCTGAAAAGAGGTTGTCACGTCGTGACGCATGTAGTGACGCACGGTGTCTCCCTGTCGCCCCAGGAGTTTGGAAAGTTCAAAATCCAGGGGCGACATTTGGGTGTCTCATCGTGTCGTGCTCCCTGTCACAAGCTGACGTATGCTGTCCTGCGGGTGATGCGCGGTTAGGGTTAGGGTTGGGGTTAGGGACCACAGATGGGCTTTAAAATATTCTTCCTTCAATGCATGGATTTTAAACATCTATATTACTAAAAGTCTGATCTTGACCACTTCCTGTTCTGTATATTGATTTTAGAAAAAACGCAGCCACTTACAACTGTGATTTTTGGCCATCTTACTCAGAGTCCCCTTCCGCTGCGCAGGACAAGGGGATTTTTCCTATGGATGAAAAATAAAAGAGTTATTAGTGTTTAAAAAATGTTGAAATTCTCTCTCCTGAAGGCCACGCCCCTTCCGGAGGGACTATAAAACCCAGAAGTGTTGAGTGCCTCAGTCAGTCTCTGCAAGATGGGGGAGCGAGAGGGCACGTCTCTCAGTCTGAGCTGTGAATAACACTGAACACATGTCTACTAAACTGTGAGTGGTGTTACTGCCCTTAATGTGGTTTGAAAATATAGTTTGGAAATGCTGTGTTGCCTTTGGTTTGGAAATGCTAAAGCTGTGTTGCCTTTGGTTTGGAAATGCTAAAGCTGTGTTGCCTTTGGTTTGGAAATGCTAAAGCTGTGTTGCCTTTGGTTTGGAAATGCTAAAGTTGCCTAATTAAAGTTGCCTTGCCTAATTAAAGTTGCCTTGCCTAATTAAAGTTGCCTTGCCTAATTAAAGTTGCCTTGCCTAATTAAAGTTGCCTTGCCTATATAATTAAAAGTCTAATCTTGACCATTTCCTGTTTGCGCTTTATATTGATTTTAGAAAAAATGCTACCCTGTGCGGCTGTGATTTTTGGCCATCTTACTCACAGTCTCCCTCCGCTCATCAGGTGCCGAGGATTTTTCCCATCGATGAAAAATAAAAGAATTATTAATGTTTGAAAAATGTTGAGATTCTCTCTCCTGTCAATCACGCCATGAAGGCCACGCCCCTTCTGGTGGGAGGGGGAGGGACTATAAATTGTTAGTGTTTATTAGTGTTTAAAAAATGTTGAAGCACACGGTATTGGGGGTTCAGTATTGATGTGGATAGAGAACTGGCTGGCAGACAGGAAGCAAAGAGTAGGAGTAAACGGGTCCTTTTCAGAATGGCAGGCAGTGACTAGTAGGGTACCGCAAGGCTCAGTGTTGGGACCCCAGCTATTTACAATATATATTAATGATTTGGACGAGGGAATTCAATGCAACATCTCCACGTTTGCGGATGACACAAAGCTGGGGGGCAGTGTTAGCTGTGAGGAGGATGCTTGGAGGCTGCAAGGTGACTTGGATAGGCTTGGTGAGTGGGCAAATGCATGGCAGATGCAGTATAATGTGGATAAATGTGAGGTTATCCACTTTGGTGGCAAAAACAGGAGATTAGACTATTATCTGAATGGTGGCCGATTAGGAAAAGGGGAGATGCAATGAAACCTGGGTGTCATGGTACACCAGTCATTGAAAGTAGGCATGCAGGTGCAGCAGGCAGTGAAGAAAGCAAATGGTATGTTAGCATTCATCGCAAAAGGATTTGAGTATAGGAGCAGGGAGGTTCTACTGCAGTTGTACAGGGTCTTGGTGAGACCACACCTGGAGTATTGCGTACAATTTTGGTCTCCTAATCTGAGGAAAGACATTCTTGCCATAGAGGGAGTACAGAGAAGGTTCACCAGACTGATTCCTGGGATGTCAGGACTTTCATATGAAGAAAGACTGGATAGACTTGGCTTGTACTCGCTAGAATTTAGAAGATTGAGGGTGGATCTTATACAAACTTACAAAATTCTTAAGGGGTTGGACAGGCTAGATGCAGGAAGATTGTTCCCGGTGTTGGGGAAGTCCAGAACAAGGGGTCACAGTTTAAGGATAAGGGGGAAATCTTTTAGGACCGAGATGAGAAAAACATTTTTCACACAGAGAGTGGTGAATCTCTGGAATTCTCTGCCACAGATTCAGATTCACATTCAACTTTATTGTCATTGTGCAGTGTACAGTACAGAGACAACGAAATGCAGTTAGCATCTCCCAAGAAGAGCGACATAAATATGAGCAATAAATAAATCTATTTACGTACATAGTCATAGTATTTTTTCCTGGTGGGAGGAGTGTCCGGGTGGGGGGGGGGGGGTGATTGGCAGTTACCGAGGTACAGTGTTGAGCAGTGTAACAGCCGCAGGGAAGAAGCTGTTCCTGCACCTGCTGGTCCAGCAACGGAGAGACCTGTAGCGCCTCCCGGATGGTAGGAGGGTAAACAGTCTGTGGTTGGGGTGAGAGCAGTCCTTGGCGATGCTGAGCGCCCTTCGCAGACAACGCTTGCTTTGGACAGACTCAATGGAGGGGAGTGAGGAACCGGTGATGCGTTGGGCAATTTTCACCACCCTCTGCAGTGCTTTCCGGTCGGAGACAGAGCAGTTGCCATACCATACTGTGCTGGGCTGTATGTAG
This sequence comes from Malacoraja senta, assembly GCA_038087875.1. NCBI lineage: Eukaryota > Metazoa > Chordata > Chondrichthyes > Rajiformes > Rajidae > Malacoraja > Malacoraja senta. Next base: position 41,516,271 of record CM075978.1, read on the forward strand.
TTGGTAGACGACACACAGAAGGTAGTTGAGGCCAGTTCATTGGCTATAGTTAAGAGAGAGTTAGATGTGGCCCTTGTGGCTAAAGGTATCAGGGGGTATTGAGAGAAGGCAGGTACAGGATACTGAGTTGGATGATCAGCCATGGCGGTGCAGGCTCGAAGGGCCGAATGGCCTACTCCTGCACCTATTTTCTATGTTTCTATGTCTGTTGAGATTCTCTCTCCTGTCCATCACGCCATGAAGGCCACGCCCCTTCTGATGGGAGGGGGGAGGGACTATAAAACCCAGAAGTGTGGGTGTGGCTCAGTCTCTGCAAGATGGAGGAGGGAGAGGTCACGACTCGCTGTCTTTAGTGGCCTTGCACCCTGCTTGAAATGGTATGAAACTGCATTTGAATTTGGTGGCCTTGCACCCTGCTTGAAGTGGTAAGAAACTGCACTTGAATTTGGTGGCCTTGCACCCTGCTTGAAATGGAATTTCAAGGAATAGCCGTGAGTCAACTGCCAGCCCACCAGCCATGAGTGAGTGAGCTGCCAGCACAACAGGCTTGAGTGACAGCCCAAGATTCCATTTGGCCCACAATGTCCATACTAGCCCTCTGGAAACCAGTCCCTTCAGCCCACAGCACCCATACTAGCGCTCCAGAAAGCCGCCCCCCCGTCCCCACTGGCCACCTATATTGGAATTGGTGGAGAGGTGGAATATTGCGTTGGGGGACCAGCCCTCCCGTGTGATGCTGGGACCCAATGGGTCCCACTTGGTCTAGTTAATATATTAAAATTAATACAATAAAATCAATTGTGCAAATGAAAAGATGCCTGAATCGTTCAGTTTTATTTTGTATTCGTCCGCTTCCAGATCCAAATCACCGTCTCTAACTTTACACAGGAATGGATTCAGTGAGTGTAGACTGAACTCCCCTCTCCCCTCCACCCCTGTCTTCCCCCCTCCTGCCCCCATCCCTCATTCTCCACTCCCCTCCTACCCTTCTCCCTTCCTCTCACCCCCCTTCTTCCCTTCCCCCTCTTCCTCCTCCCCGCTCCACTCTTCTCCCCCTTCTCCACTCCCCCACACTCCCCTCACATCCCCTTCTCCCCACCTTCTCCCATTTTCCAACCCCCCTCTCCCACTGTCCCCGACGCCCCCCATTTGTGGACCCAGCCTGTGACAGCTAGATCCCACTAATAGTGCTGCACAAAGTCTACTCCACATCATCTGTTTTAGTAACATTGACTATGGGATAAATGCAGACTTTGTGAACAAGGATAAAGGGCCTGTCCCACTTGCGTGTCCTTAGCACGCAAATCACGCGACCTCGTGGTCGCGTTGAGCCGCAATGGTCCCGCGAAGGTCGAGCGCGATTACATGTGTACGCACAGCTGTCTGGAGCGCGTGATGTCATTTGAAGATGAACACAAAGCTGGAGTAACTCAGCGGGACCGGCAACATCTCTGGAGAGAATCAATGGGTGACGTTTCGTATCGAGACTCTTCTTCAGTCTGAAAAGAAGGGCTTGACCCGAAACGTCACCCATTGCTTCTCTCCAGAGATGCTGCCGGTCCCACTGAGTTACTCCTGCATTTTGTGTCTATCTTCAATTTTCTTGGCCCCGCTCTGGGAGTAGAAGTGGAGGCAGATCCGGACCACAACGGCCGTGAGCCCCAGGCCGAGTTCGGCAATCGTTTGCCTGCTTCTGCTGCTGTTGAAGGTGAGACGTTGCGTCGCGCCAGGGTCTTGGGCCTGTCCCACTTTGGCCGTCAGTTCCGCGACAGGCCGTTGGCGCGCGAAGATTTCGTTCAGTACAAAAATTTCGGAGCACAACTACATACCCCCTCCGCGATTCTCAGTGGGACCGGCCCTACGCGGCCATACGATGCCCGTCTGCCTCAACGCGACCACGAGGTCACGTAATTTGCGTGCCAAGTACACGTAAGTGGGACAGGCGCTTAAGATAGGAGCTCTCTGAGAAATGCCGGCACAGTTTGCATCAGGCCGTCCGCTGTCCACATCAGCCAAGCTTTCCTTCACTAGTCAAGCTGGGCAAAATGACACGGCTTTTAGGTTGCCCGGCGGGACTTTAGGTGGCCAATGGCATCGGGGCAACCGTTAATTTCGAGCCCTGCTTGTGTAAATGAGATTCCATTGTGATTGGACGACTGTGAGATGGCATTGTGACATCACTGGAAGCTGCTAGAAAAGTCTCACTCTCACAGGCAGTTATTATTTTCAAAGTTGGCTTTTTTAAAACTTTATTTATCAATAACTTGTGAAATATAACATCAAATGTGAAGAAACTTGATACTGACGACCACAGGAAAAAGCTAAGTAAGATTCTGCAAAAAATGTTGCGCTGTTGTGTACCGTTTTGGCTTAGTTCCTTGATCTCACCGACATACAAACAAGAAAAGACTTTTAGTATTATACAGATAGATATCAAATGTGAACTTTGGTTTACCTCATATACTGTACAGCCTCAACTTCAATTTATTCACTTCCAGGTGGATATGTATTTTCAGTTCCAATAACTTGATTTGCATGTCCCAGACACATAGTATTGCCTCTGATTTTTAAGGGACCACAATTATAAAATGACTTTTAATGCTTTATAGATTATCATTGACAACTTGAGCTAGAGTTTATGCAGTATGCATAGTGATGGAAACAAATTCATTAAATTGTTCCTGTGACACAAAATAGAGCAGGAATGTGTCATTCATACCTACCATTCAATATGGCATATTTACATCCATTCTACCTTTTTTACACGATATTTATATAGCATATTTTCTTTCAAGGTCACATATCTATTGGTCTGGAATATACTCAATCTCAGCATTCAGAGAATGCTATCAAATTTCATCTGTCGGAGTGGACTTATTCTGATTCTTATTCTGACTGTGACCACCCTTCTTCTCCACCCCTATCTTTCCCCCAGCCTTGTATGTTTCTTATAGCTTCCAAAGAATGCACACCTGCTCCACTAATCTCTTCTCATCAGACAATTCCCTTAACCCAGAAGTATGTCCAATGAATTGATATTGCACAATATGCAAGGCAAGGATTTCCTTCCTTGAATGAGGAGACCAGATGCACCAGATATGGTGGCATTTGGATTCCAACATTATCCAATATCTCTTTTAATATATTCTGCTATCCACCATTTTTCCACCTCGATTAGATCTGCAAACATGGACACAACATTTGGCTCCATCAGGTCTTTAATATTGTTAGATAATAGGTGAAGCCCAAGCATTGGCCCTTGGCTGCAATCCAATATTGACTCTTTTGTTCTTGTTCTAGCTCTTAAGCTAGAACAAGAACTGGAGATGCTGATTGATAATGTCAATCCCATAAACTCTAATTTTAATAACTTTTTTTGAAAATATAAATACTCTATATCATTTGATTGCCCCACACTACCTGACCAGTTACATAGATTTGTCAGTTTTCCTTTCATTCATAGATGCCCATTTTGTCCAATCATATTACTATGTTTTAAGTTTCACCTTATCTGAACAAATAAATAAATACCATTGATGAAATATGAAACTACTTGCCCCATGCTAACTGGGCTATCTTTCTTTTAATCTTTTTTTTGAATAGCAGGATCATATTTGCCGCCTTTTACTCTGGGAGAACCAATCCAAATTCTAGAGAATTCTGAAAGATTAAAAACAGAAGCATTCTGTCTTTTAACATAGAACAATATATAGCAATGTTACAAAATTTTGAGATTTTAAAAATCAAGTCTGCAATTTATCCCATCAGATAAAGCATAAAAAGAAGTTTAATTTGACACCTAATTCACTTTCATATCTTCAGTATAAAAAAAGTTATGGCCATTTTCATACTCGGAAATTAGCATCTTGTTCCCTATTGCTTTTCCATTGACTTAACACAAAAGCTGTGATTGAGGACAGTCAAAAGCCCATGACTTTCTTAAAAATCAAGAGCTGAATGAAATTTTCAGTTATTATAGATTGAAGCATTCTGAAACAAATATAAAACATCTTACTTGGATGACCTGAAATTAAAGCATATAATTAGTTAATTACCTAATTGTAGTTAATTACAAAATTGACCGTTGTGATGGAAATAGTAATAAACACCCAGACTGCCTTGAAAATTCAAAAATGTGATATTCTCAAGATCAGAACTTTAATATTATTGTATTATATGCTGCAAGTCAACACTTACCAAAATTAACAACCCCACTCTCACTATTGACGGCACCACTGTCTCCCCATCTCCTCAGGCCCGCAACCTTGGCGTGATCTTTGACTCAACCCTCTCCCTTGAGCCTCACAACATGTTGTCAAAACATCATTTTTTCACCTCCGCAACATTGCCAAAATCAGACCCTCTCTCACACCCCCCGCTGCTGAAAGTCTCATCCATGCCTTCATCTCCTCCCGACTTGACTACTGTAACTCTCTTCTCTTTGGCATTAATTCCAGCAACATCAACCGACTCCAACTGGTCCAGAATGCAGCCGCCCGACTCATCACCCACAACAAATCCTGGCACCAGATCACCCCAGTTCTCAAAGAACTTCACTGGCTTCCCATTTCCCACCGGATCATCTACAAAATCCTGGTACTCACCTACAAAGCCCTCAACCACTTGGCCCCCCCTTATCTCACTGACCACCTCTCCCCCTACCAACCCTCACGGTCCCTCAGATCCACATCAGCCGGTCTCCTCTCCATTCCGAAATCCAAACTCCGCACTTTTGGAGACAGAGCCTTCTCCAGGGCAGCTCCCAGGCTCTGGAACTCCCTCCCACAATTAATCCGAAATTCTGAGTCCCTCACCATCCTCCAGTCCCGCCTCAAGACCCATCTCTTCACCTCTGCATACCCTTAGTCCCATGTCCCCCTCCCCTTTGCATCTCTGTCTTACTGCTCTATTTTGTTTTGTTCTTGACTCTCCATGTAAAGCGACTTTGAGTCCTTGAAAAGCGCTATACAAAATAAATGTATTATTATTATTATTATTATTAAGTCCGTAACAGATAGGTAAATAAATTACAATTTCCAGCAATAGACCAGGTCTTTAAGGAGAAGATCAGTTGCTAGCTGGTACATTGGCATATCATAATCAGTAGCATCATCATACTCCTCAGATTGTAACCAATAAGCAACTCTGTACACCATGTTTTTCCTCAACTTTTCAATTTTGGCATTATAAACTACAAGTTTTTCCTCTTCAATCCACGCATGACATGCCTTTCTGCCCACTACTTTCCCATTAAGAATGTCCTGTAGATCATCACATTTGGAGTAGTCCAAATTCCGATAATCTCTGCGAATGCTGTCTAAATTAGTCTCTTTTGCTGGGCATTTGGATTGACAATTTTGCATTTCTTCTTTGGAGACATCTGTTTAAAATGTAAAGGAAAAAAAACCACTGAACAGCATTAACAGAAACAAGTTATTATTTGCAGTTTTAGAAAAAAGGTTGAAATGATAAAGTTAAACTCTAAAACAAATAGTAAATACCCAACAAAAATTCATATTCATCAGTTTCATCAAATCAATCATCTAATCAATTAAATTCATCTAAATTCAATTACTAGATCTAAACATCTATCCATTTCTTAAGAAAAGGCTACATTTTTTAAATAGCCAAAGTATCCAAATAACAAACTAATCCCATTCACACAAGAATTTACAATATAACATGATTTTAAAATCTCACTGTCATGAACATATGCCAGATGGAAGGAATTTAATGTTTAATTCCCATTAATTAATCTAGAAATATCCACTCTCAATATAATCAAAATTATTATTTTTTGCACAATACATGTGGCTAAAACTGTTGTGGATATTTAGTATAAAAATATTGACTATGGGTAGACAATTACACAAAATATACGATTTAGATGCTCTTATGACATGAGTTACAAAAAAAAAAGAGGATTTTAATGATCTTGCGAGTGGGTGTTTCTGAATGCGATCGATTGGAACGTTGCCGTTGCCGTGCATTTTAAGCCCATATCGGCAGGCAAAGACACGGCTGGTCCGTATGGGGCCCAAATAACATTTTCATGTTGTAAAATTAGATTAAAGCCTCCCCAAGAAGCAAGATTATATGTGAAATATACGACTTACCTTTTGTTTAGCCCTTGTATTACGATACGTCACGTTGAGGGCGTTCGAAGTCTCTTTTTACTTTAATCCAACTATTAAATTGTCCAACGATTTTTTTATTTAAAAAAACGGGAACGGAAGTCCGATCGATTTTTCTTCATCGACTAGCAGCCCGAGGAAATCCCTCTCCGTCAAGCGATACAAACCTGCATTTTAATCCCGCTCTCCCCCCCCACCCCCAACCCTCTAAGGCGCGCGCACAGCCAGTGGCAGATCTGCAGCGCTGCTGAAGGTAGGTTTCGTAACATCACTACAGTATAGCACAGGAATATCCCTTCAGCCCACAATGTTTGTACAGAACATGATGCCAAGTTAAACTGATCTCAACTGCCTACACATGGTACATATCCCTCTATCTCCACAGCTGAACCAGAACTGCATCAAATGTGGCCTAACTAAAGTCCTGTAGAGCTGCATCATGACTTCCTGACTCTTATACTCAATGCTCCAAGGCATTGATGGCAGACATACCATATGCCTTCATTACCACCCTATGTACTTGTGCTATCACCTTCAGTGAGCTAAATTTTATCATGGCCTTGCCATCTCCACTGCCATCTTCTACAGTCTGCGTTTCTGCTCAGGGCAAAAATAATTTTCTTTCACTATTCGCAGCTGCTCTTGAATTCTATCCCAAATCCTACCACCGTATTTGCTTTGGCCTGCTTAGAAGGTCTATTTATTTGCTTTTCTTCTGCTTTCTGCCTTTTAAATATTTTATTCTTATTCTTCCCAGAGTTATATTTCCCTTTACACGGGTAACTTAAATTTATGTTAGTGGTCCAAAATACATAACTCTTAAAAATTGAAGCACTTTGAGTGTGGCTATTAGGAAAGAATATAAGCAAATTGTTTCACGACGGTTGAATATTTTTGGAAGACTTTTAAAACAGTTTGTTGAGGCCATGACCTTTGCACCTTTTGGGTCCACTGCCAAGGTAGTGATGGTGGGCTTATTGGGTTTTGCATAATAGGAAATGTAGATATTTGGGCAGGCAAGTCTCCTGACCACATCTATGGAGTCCTCTTCTTCACAACCACCCATCATGACCTTCCAAATTAGTTCCATACCCTGATGCTAATCTCTTCTGCATCATCTGAGGAGTTTACAGAAAGGGCAACGCTGGTGTATCGATCATTTCTGCTTGCTTTTTCTCCACAAAACAAAGTTGGCTTCATTTTTTCCCCCAGTGTCCCTGTCCACCACCATACACTTCCCCAAATCTGTAATTCCTCTGAGAATTGCCATTTTGATGAGATCCCATTTTCCAGCTCACAATTTACATTTTTGCACATAACTTGTGTAATAACAACATTGGACCATTTAGCCCCTTAAATTTGTTCTGCATTCAGCAGGATCGTCATTGGTCTGTCAGCTAATGCTTTATACCTTCCTTTGTCGTATATCTATTAATATCTTTGGTTAACAAAAACCTATAATGTTCATTTGGAATTCATAGTTGACTGATTTTGGATGAGCTTTTTGCCTTTTACTTTCACCAGTCCTTCAGGCCACTAAAGCATGTTACCTCTCAACATGTATCCCATTTAGCTATTCACATGTTCTCATGTATGTATTTTAGTTCCCATTGTCCCTCATTTTGTCTCTTGCTCTCATGACTCATGTTGCTGTTTAGTCATCCTATGCTCTGTAACAAAGCATTTCACAAGGCATTTTGGTTTGTGTCTAAGGTAGACACAAAATGCTGGAGTAACTCAGCGGACAGGCAGCATCTCTGGAGAGAAGGAATGGGTGACGTTTCGGGTCGAGACCCTTCAGACTGATGTTGGGAGTGGGCGGGACAGAGATAGAATGTAGTTGACAGTAAGACTGGTGGGAGAACTGGAAAGGGGGAGAGGATGGAGAGAGAGGGAAAGCAAGGGCTATTTGAAGTTAGAGAAGTCAATGTTCATACCGCTGGGGTGTAAGCGACCCAAGCGAAATATGAGGTGCTGTTCCTCCAAAAACATCAGATTGGGAATGGGAGTTAAGTGCTGAACAACCGGGAGATCAGGTAGGTTAAGGTGGACTGAGCGGAGGTGTTCAGCGAAACGATCGCTGAGCCTGCGCTTGTCCCGCCGATATACAGGAGTTGACACCTGGAACAGGGGATACAGTATATGAGGTTGGAGGAGATGCAAGTGAACCTCTGCTTCACCTGAAAAGACTGTCGTAGTCCTTGGATGGAGTGGGGGTAAAGAGACAGGTATTGCATCTCCTGCGTTTGCAGGGGAAAGTACGGGGTCAACTCCTGTATATCGGCGAGTCCAATCTGACCTTTCTGTCCTGGGCCTCCTGCATTGTCAGAGTGAAGCCCACGCAAATTGGAGGAACAGCACCGTATATTTCGCTTGGGTAGCTTACACCCCAGCAGTGTAAACATTGACTTCTCTAACTTCAAATAGCCCTTGCTTTCCCTCTCTCTCCATCCACTCCCCCTTCCCAGTTCTCCCACCAGTCTTACTGTTTCTGATGACATTCTATCTCTGTCCCGCCCACTTCCCTGACATCAGTCTGAAGAAGGGTCTCGACCCGAGATGTCACCCATTCCTTCTCTCCAGAGATGCTGCCAGTCCCTGCTGAGTTACTCCAACATTTTGTGTCTATCTTCAATTTAAACCAGCATCTGCAGTTCTTTCCTACTCGGTTTGTGTCTATGCATGCTTGTTTTTTGTTTCTTCCTAATAGTTTCATTTTCATCTGTAATATATTACTTTTGTGGAGAAGGGTCAAAGACCTGAAATGCTAATTTCAGTTTGTCTGCATATACTGCTTGACCTAGTAGTGGTAATTTTCCATGTGTTGATGCTGACATTGGATAGTGAAAATAGAGAAAAGCCTGAACCATTCTAATTGTTCACTTGTTGACATATAAGTCATTAGAGGCTGGAGAAAAACACGGACGAGAGATGCAGTTTGTTTGGAGAGAAGAGTGATTTTTTTAATGTTCACAATTTAAGCATGTACAAGTTCATTATCGGGGAAGCATTACAAAGTCAAGCAATTAGAACAAAGACATTGGAGTAGACATGTTTGTTGAAGAATTTGTAAATAATATTGTAAATGTCATGTTTGAAGTTAAAATCATCCAAAATCTCAAGTATGTAATATTGCTTTCTGTTTTATCATGAGCCAATTCCCTTGGTGCATTTACTCCATTGCAAGTTACTATATGTTGGGTTGCAGTTGAAAAAATCCAGTTATCCGTTTTAAAAAAAGTCCAGTTCATGTGTTGCTATTTATAGGCAATGCTATAGGGAGGTTGCACGGCAGTCAAGGTCAGGACCCGGGACCCGTACTGTCGCCACGCAATGTCTTCTGGAGTACAAGCGGTGAATGTCAGGTAAGCACTTACTTTGGCTGCCAGTACATCGGGCCCGTCTTCTGCCCCAGCATCCGGACTCCACGCTGACTGGTTTCACACTCGCGGACCCCGGGCCGGTGTTTGGCAGCTGAAACGCCCGGCACCCGGGGGAGGAATCACCCCGTGTGTGGGTCGGGGTCCGGGGGGGTGAATCACCCCATGGGTGGTGGGGGTGCGGGGGTCGTGGGGGGGGTGAATCACCCCGGTGTGGGGGTCGGGGTCG